>OW569415.2:24676455-25876455 GCA_937662695.2 Halyzia sedecimguttata
GTTTCTGAATAAGTGCGACAAACTTTATGGGGTGATTCTGTGATGAAAATTAAGGAGGACATTTGGTATAAACAAATTTTTAAAACCTCCTCCAGGAAGAATTACATTCCTCCGAAGATTAACAAATTAAAAACAAATTGTTTCTCTTTTTGCGCGTATGTTCTGGGGAACATCGCGTTATCGTTTTGCCCAAATGTCTGTAACTTTCGAATTTTTTGACGAAAATGGTCTCAAACGATTTAGTTCGACTCCCCAATGAAGAATTCGATGTCAAATTTGATTCTGTCCGTCCGGCCGTTGCCACGATAACTTGAGAACGTAAAGAGCTAGCGACTTGTAATTTTCAGGGTGGGTGGCGCATCCCATTACGACGGACAAGTTCGTTAATGGGCATAATCGGCCCAGTGGTTTCCGAGTAATAATTTTGTTTTCAACCAATATGAATCCGATCGAATTGAAACTTGGTGAGTATTTGTAGAATATGAACCTAAGCACGTTTGTGAAATTTTGTGCGAATCGTATGGCTAGAAAATTATTAAAAAATTATTAAAAAATATTTTTGTTGTCGTGATAACTTGAGTACGGAAATAGATAGCGGCTTCAAGTTTTCAGGTTAGGATGTGCACCAGAACGCGACATTCTAATTTGATTATGAGCATAATCGGCCAAACGGTTTTAGAGTTATAGCCACCTGAAATTTTCTGAAATTTTGTGGTTTTTTGTTCCTCATTAACTCGAAAAATACTGAACCGATTGAATTCAAACATGGTTATTAGTTGTAGAATGCCAACGCGGAAATGTTTGCAAAATTTGGTGAAGATAGCATTTGTAGAAAATTTATAATGAATCATTGAAAATAAAAAGAAAAATTCTATATATCAGTAACTAATCGTTTGAAATTGCTGAAATTTTGCAAGAGCCTTCATAACCTAACTCTACTGCCAATTTTCAAGATTTAATACGATCGGTTAAATATTGTTGGAGATTCGAGCATTCTTGTGTGAGTTCAGTAGATGGGTGACCGTTGCCTCGATAACTTTCGAACGAAAGGAGATAGGGACTTGCAATTTTCAGGGTAGGTTGCGTATCCGAAAGGGAGAGTTGAGTTCGATTTTGGGCATAATCGGTCTAACAGTTTCCGAGTTATACACACCTGGAATATTATTTCCTTGATAACTCAAAAAATAAATATTCGATCGAATTGAAGCTTGGTAACTAGTAGTAGAAAATCAACATAAAGACGTGTTTAAAATTTTGTAAGATCGTACCCCTAGAAAATTTGAAAAAAATGACGAAAAAAAAAATTTTAAGAACCGTACCCCTAGAAAATTTCAAAAAAATCACGAAAAAAAAATTGGTTCAAGCTATGACGTGAAGTCAGAAGCTTTTGCGCGTATGTTCTATTGTCCATTCTTCTGTATTGGACACCCTTAATCGTTTTACCATGGTAAATTCGATTCAAGCACGTCAGTGCTTGAACCCATTTTTTTATTTTGCTGTACATTAAAAGTCTTCGAAAAAAGTATGTAATATAGAATTGGTGATGAAAAATATAAAGCAAAGCTTGTAAAATATACGAACTATAAACGAATAAATTAGGGTAGGGAAATTTCATCTCGGTGCTTTTTGACAATGCGTTGCATTTTTTTCTCGTGAATGCTGAAGTTTTCAAGTTTCTAGAGATAAAAAAGTTTTTAAATGAATTTGGCTTTTCAGCCATGTTTTATTAAACAGAAACTTTTTATCCAAAAAAAAGTTGTAAGAAAAAATATCTTAAGTGTCGATTATTTCAACCCCAAAAAATTCCATAATGTGTAGTTTTATTGAAAAATAATAGGTACCAAGCTTCGTCTCTTCAGCTTAATATACAGGGAAAATGAAAATAACGCGATGTTCCCCAGAACATATGCGCAAAAAGAAAACATTTTTTTTGTTAATCTACGAAGGGGTGTAACTTTTCCGGGGGGAGGTTCTACAAAAAGTTTTATACCAAATACTCACCTTACTTTTCATCACAGAATCATCCCTTAAAGATTGTCGCACTTATTTAGAACTTCGGGCATTACATTTCTTTATCTAACAATAAAGCATGTGTATATGAATAAAGTGTTAGCAGAGGTTTGTGGGGTACCATATAATTCGATATATGATACTAGAGCTTAGGGAAAAAAATGGGTTCAAGCCCTGTGGACAGGAGCTTTCTGGCGCTCTAGTTCAAACAGACAAATTATATCTCCGAAAGTATTGGTTTCTCAGAGTTGGGAATTATATCAATGTATTCATATGATAGAAGTGCATCCTAAAGGAAATTCAATTCAAATAATAGTTTATTTATCAAGATTAAATGAGCAATCATGAGAATGAGAAAAGCACCATGGAAGAAATCAAACTAAATCTGGCCAATTTTGCCCAATAACGAACTTAACCGAGATATTCATCTCCCTAAACTACTCTGAATATTTCAACTACCTACCTCATTCCGTTCGAGAGTTATATCTATGTCTATGAATGAAAAGCAGTCTCACTACTCTCAGATCTCTTACTTCATGTTCAGTTCCGAAATGTAAGAATTTTCTGAGAATAGTAATTTACGTAACAAGTCCGGAAAATAGGGTTTTTTTGGACGAATAGACAAAATTCTAGGACGAGCGTAAGCGAGTCCTGGAAGTCTATGAGTCCAAAAAAACCTTTTTCGGGCGTGTTGCGTACAATATTTTTTCGGCAACCGTGTAGAATAACAAATCAATGAGACGACACATTTCTTTTTATATATTTTGAATCTTAGTCAAATTAAACAGAACAGAAAATATCACAGGTTGACAACTAATTTTATATGAACTGTCAGCCGTTTTCTCAGTGCTATGGTAACTTCATTTATCAAAAATATACCTACCAAGATTTTCATATTTACAATGACCAAAACGGCGTGATTGTTCCGGCCTAGTCCGGGAAGTACGTTCTTCCCGGACTAGGCCGGGAAATGCTTCTTTCTCAAAGAAAAAGCGTCCGGGAAGTGGGCACTTCCCGGACGGTTGCCGAAAAAAACTAATTTCGGAGCAAACAACTGAGATTATTCTCACTTCGCTCACAATTCTTCGATTGATTAGAGATAATGTCTCAGGAACATCATTTGACATTATGACAATTCATATTCATACATAGAATGATATCATTCTGTGACAACGTTGAAATACGATTTATTATTGAAATTTTGAAAAATCATATCTCCGAAAGTATTAGCTTGTTAGAGTTAAAAATGACATTAATGGATTCTTATGATAAAACTTCTTATTAAAAAAAATTTAATTTGGAATTTGTTTCGTAAAAAAAAAATTTTTTTTTTGTTACTCCGAAACCATCTGTCCGATTTTGCCCAATAACGAACTTAGCCGAGATATTTATCCCCCAAACTTACTCTGAAAATTTCAACTCTCTAGCTCATTCCGTTCGAGAGTTATCGTGCCTACGGCCGGCCGGACCGGCCGGACAGAATGAATTTCGACCACGGATTCTTGATCAGTGAGTCGAACCAAATCGTTTAAGACCATTTTCATCGAAATATTCGAAAATTACAGACATTTGGGCAAATTGATAAGCACTCAGTTCCGAGGAACTAGAGCGCCAAAAATGGGTTCAAGCCCTGTGGACAGGAGCCGTCTGGCGCTCTAGTTCAAACAGACAAATTATATCTCCGAAAGTATTGGTTTCTCAGAGTTGGGAATTATATCAATGTATTCATATGATAGAACTGCATCATAAAGGAAATTCAATTCAAATAATAGTTCATTTATCAAGATTAAATGAGCAAATCATGAGAATGAGAACTGCACCATGGAAGAAATCAAATTAAATCTGGCCAATTTTGCCCAATAACGAACTTAACCGAGATATTCATCTACCTAAACTACTCTGAAAATTTCAAGTACCTACCTCATTCCGTTCGAGAGTTATATCTATGTCTATGGATGAAAAGCAGTCTCACTACTCTCAGATCTCTTTATCTTACTTCATGTTCCGGTCCGAAATGTAAGAATTTTCTGAGAAAACCTAATTTCGGAGCAAACCTACTCTGAAAATTTCAACTGTCTAGCTCATTCCGTTCGAGAGTTATCGTGCCTACGGCCGGCCGGCCGAACCGGCCGAACGGCCGGACAGAATGAATTTCGACCACGGATTCTTGATGAGTGAGCCGAACCAAATCGTTTAAGACCATTTTCATCGAAAAATTCGAAAATTACAGACATTTGGGCAAATTGATAAGCACTCAGTTCCTAGGAACTAGAGCGCCAAAAACATCAGCAAAAAACCCTGTCTCCCTGTTAGTGTTGTGATTTATGAATATTGAAATTCTTAACAAAATATGCTGAAATATTAAATATTGAAGGGCATCTTTTCTTTACTATCGATTGTTCCTTCAACAAGCAGAGAGGTTTCTCCACGGTACCCGAAACTCAATCTGGAAAAGGAAAACATAAAAGGAGTATTCCATGTTTTATTAAATATATTTGAAATTCGCTACCCATTCTTACAAAGATTCAGAAACTTTATGAATAGTCCTAAAAACATCCTGGAATCCATATATGGGACAATTTTTAACTAAATGATCTATGGTATAGGGCTCTAAACTGAGCTCCATCTGAAAAGCAAGCTGTTGCAACGACCATTACCGGTTCTCAAAAGATTCAGAATAGACTATATTTTCCTTGGAAGATCAAACCCCGGAACTCTATTTGAAGGATCAGAAATTAAATATTTGTTGAATAATCGCAAGAATTCCTTGCCACTTTTATTAAAATTGGGAAAACAGTTGGACCATAAAAGGTTACGTGACTTCAATCTGGGAATCTTATTGCCTGGAATATAGGAGAGAATCGGAAATGAATTCGGAAAAGAATTAAATTTATCCAAGAATTTGAAACAACAGTCTACGAATGCGGGGCGGGACAAATTTTGAAAGAACCGGTAGCCAATGAATAGGTGTAGATCTAATAGTTGAATTCAGCTGTGCATCAATTTTTCGAGTATGAGCAGCACTATTAAACCAGACGGGGCAACAATATTCAGCGGCAGAAAAAAACCAAGGCTGCCGTTCGAAGGGTAGCTGCATCAGCACCCAGTGATGTTGTTTTCAACTTCAGACGCAAGTCATCCAAATGGACTTTGAAATTCGAAGAGAAATCTAGCTTCACCCCTAGGTATTTACGATTGAATTTATGTCTCAAGAAAGAATCACCGAAAGTTACACTCAATGTTCTATAATTTTTATGATTGCTCAAATGTATGTAAGAAACCTATGAATAGACATTTTATCAAAAACTTCCTGTATAGTAGTAATATTTTCAGTATCTAATAATATACGAAAATACTCACGTAATCATATGAAAATATCGAATTCATTCCGTACATTCCGTAGAATTGGCCACAAAATTGAAATATCAATAAGTTCGGCTACGGGAATCGATCCCGGTACCTAGGTAGTCTAGGTACCTACTTGCTAGTATATATCTATTTAATAAAACACCGAATACTGATCACTGGGCCACAGAAGCACTGAAATATTCATGTGAATTCCGTAACTTGAACTTACGTTATTAGTGACCTTTGATATCTTGTTTACAAATCTCTAATTTCAGAAAGATATTATCATGTTACATATTACTCGAGTTCAAATCGAGAATTTGGCTATAAAACATATACATATCATAGACAAGATAAACCAATTC
Organism: Halyzia sedecimguttata; assembly: GCA_937662695.2. Classification (NCBI taxonomy): domain Eukaryota; kingdom Metazoa; phylum Arthropoda; class Insecta; order Coleoptera; family Coccinellidae; genus Halyzia; species Halyzia sedecimguttata. The sequence continues at coordinate 24,682,179 of OW569415.2, forward strand.
TCAATAAGTATTGAACGAATGTTATTACTGACGAACCGACTTGTCAAATTTGACTTCGGCCGATCCAACTCATTGAATTTTCTTCATCAAGTCAACAATCAAAAACTGTTGACAACTTCGCTGGTCGAGTGTAAAACCAGTGGACCAGTACATCTCGATCGCTGGAATATTTCGGCAATATCTTCACCAATATAGATCCGATCGAGTTAAAATCTAGAACCTTACTGTAAAATAAGGTTTTGAGGGCTCTCGCAGAATTTCAACGATATCTGACGGATAGTCTGAGATAAAGAATTTTTTCAAGTCTTCATGTCGGTATTTTTCAACTTACTACTGCGCTTCAATTCGGGCAGATCAGTATTTTACGAGTTATTGGGAAAAAAAAAATTCAGATGGCTATAACTCTGGAACCACTCGGTGGATCCAAAACTGGCGTAAGGATACATTAACAAAGCATACAGAACACAACTGACGCTCCTAACTCGCACAAACTCCAAGGAGCTTCTGAGGATCTCCTTGGAGAAGACCTAAGAGGGTCAGTATAATCATAATCATGTCATTAGCCAAAGCGCATTGACCTTCCATCTGTTATTTTTCAACTTTTTTACTTTTTGACGCTCTTGTTCTTCGGAACAGAGTGCTCAAATCAGTTTGCCCAAATGTATGTAATTTTCGAATTTTTGGCTGAGAATGGTCGTAAACGATTTGGTTCGAATCAGTGGTCGAAATCGATTCTGTCCGGCGGTCCGTCCGTTAACACGATAACTCTGGAACGGAATGAGCTAGCTGCTAGACAGTTGAAATTTTCAGAGTAGGTTTGGGACATAAATATCTCGGTCAAGTTCGTTATTGGGCAAAATCGGTCGGATTATTTCTGAGTAAAAAACAATGTTTTTTACATTACAAATTTCGAATTCTTTTTAGAATTTTTTTTAGATGCAGTTTCATTATAAGAATCCATTGATATTATTCTCAACTCCAACAAGCTAATAATTTCGGAGATATGATGTTTCAAAGTTTCAATAATACATCGTAAGTTCTATGTATTCACAGAATGTGAACACAGAATCTGTCTGTGATCACTATTCATAAATGTCATATTTTCTAGCTATTAGAGATTGTCAATTCATAGTTGTTATTTTCTCTTGGAAAACAAGTATTCGATTCTTAAATTTGTGAACATATACAAGACTGTTTTGATGTAGTTTATGGAGGCAATAGGAAAGAAGAACATAATGGAATCATCAAAAGAAATGACTGTTCGTTGACCACTGAGGTTAATATCACAGAATGCGAATTCTATATGTCTGTGTTCTATCTGTTTGCGGTAGCTGTCGTTTGGTCCAGTTTGAAAGATAAACGTCATTTGTCAAACGAAACTGAAAGTGTATTTCTGGAGAGTTTGGTTGATGTAAGCATGTAAACAATTCGATATTTGAATTCGCTAAGTTCATAGGCAGAGTTTTTTGGTAAGTGAGTCGAAAATGAATGATTCAAGGAAGTCGAGCATAATTTAAGAGTCATTCTCTAATTACGGAAGATTTAGAACGGGCTTTCCAACTAATGTACATGTAATTATTCCTTAGTAACACTAGTTAAGATTTCCTACATAAGTATTCTGGTTTGAGTTCTCTCTGGACTGATTACATTAGATTTGATTCATCAATATAAATGGCTAGTTCATTAAGTCAATTTTTCAGAATGACTCCTGATAGTTTTGTAACACGTGTAACCCAAATTGGACCGTCATATAAAGATAAGATGCAAAGGGATTTCTTTCATGATGTACTTCTATCATAATAATCCATTGATTTCATTCCCAATTCTGAGAAACCAATACTTTCGGAGACATGATTTGTCAAAGATTGGACAAGAGCTCCTGTCCATATGGCTTTCCCACTTTTTTTGGCGCTCTAGTTCCTCGGAACTGAGTGCTTATCATTGTCAGTAATTTTCGAATATTTCGATGAAAATGGTCTTGAACGATTTGGTTCGACTCACTGATCAAGAATCCGTGGTCGAAATTCATTCTGTCCGGCCGTAGGCACGATAACTCTCGAACGGAATGAGCTAGAGAGTTGAAATTTTCAGAGTAGGTTTCGGGGATGAATATCTCGGCTAAGTTCGGACAGAAGGTTTCAGAGTAATAAAAAAAAAATTTTTTTTACAAAACAAATTTCAAATTAATTTTTTTTTAATGAGCAGTTTTATCATAAGAATCCTATCATATCATTTTTAACTCTAACAAGCTAATAATTTCGGAGATATGATTCTTCAAAATTTCAATGTAAATCGTATTTCACAGATTGATATAATTATTCTATGTATGAATTCTAATAATGTCAACTTGACAGAAGGGAATATTGTAACTTCAAAAATATTGGGGTTGAAATACTCGTATTTTAGCGATGCAACGGGGACCTCACCCGAAAATGTTTGAAAATATTACGTAAATATTGAAAGCATAATTCTGTAGTTCGAGAGAGGAGAAAATTTGGTGAACGTAGATCAGGAAATTTTTGATCGATTACAAGGTAATTTTTCATTATTACTCATCTTCTTTCATACATGTTTTATGGAATACCTACTATTTGTAGGTACTTTAAACCTGTTTTGGGCAATTGTCATACGAAACTTGTTTTTTTGGCGCTCTAGTTCCTCGGAACAGAGTGCTTATCAATTTGCCCAAGTGAAATCGATTCTGTCCGGCCGGTCGACCGGCCGTAGGCACGATTACTCTCGAACGAAAGGAGTTAGCGGATTGAAAATTGCAAGGTGGTTTTGGAGCGTAAATATCTCGGACAAGTTCGTTCGATCTATCTGAAATTTAGCATCAAATTGTAGAATCATGACCTTTATACGCATGTGAAGTTTTGTATTGACCAGATTACCGCAAAGTGTAAAAAAAAAATTTTGAAAATTTAAAAAAGTTTTCCACAATAACTCTCGAACGGAATGAGCTAGGTAGTTGAAATTTTCAGAGTAGGTTAGGGAGATGAATATCTCGGTTAAGTTCGTTATTGGGCAAAATTGGCCAGATTTAATTCGATTTCTTCCATGGTGCAGTTCTCATTCTCATGATTGCTCATTTAATCTTGATAAATAAACTATTATTTGAATTGAATTTCCTTTATGATGCAGCTCTATCATATGTATACATTGATATAATTCCCAACTCAGAGAAACCAATACTTCCGGAGATATAATTTGTCTGTTTGAACTAGAGCGCCAGAAAGCTCCTGTCCACAGGGCTTGAACCCATTTTTTTCATAGTGAAGTCAATCAGCCTTGGCACGTTTGCTAATGACATGATTATGATTATTCCCTCCTGGGTCTTCCCCAAGTAGACCCCACAAAAACACCTAGGAGCTTGTGCGAGTTAGGAGGGTGTTATGTGTAGGATTTTTTACTGTATCCTTACGCCAGTTTAGGCACAGCGCTGTTAATATTTGACAAACAGTGAATTGTGTCCATTACCGTCTAACTACATCTTCGAATCTCTCTATTATCCACTGAGCTTGAACTTGAAGCACTCATCATTGAAGTCAAATTGGTCAACGTGAACAAGCGCGCCAAAAATAACTGACTTCACGTCAGTGCTTTTTATATTTTTTATTCAAATATCGCATCAAATCAAAATATGAGCTCGTGACCATTTATCACATAGCTCGCCGTAAAGTCACGTGCCAGTTGATTACCAAACTCTCAGGTTCGTAATAAACTTTCTAGTAACATTCCTTAGCCCCGGGTATGATGTAACGGTAAAGCCTTCCAACGACCACATCCTCGTTTCTTGTTTCGGTTTCACAGTGTCATTCAACGGAAACTACACGCGAACACCTGTACTACAGACCTTTTGGCTCGGTTATTCAAGAGATGAAGATGGGCCAACAGGTGTCTACCATTGATATTGGTGCAAGATTGAGAACTAATGAAATAGTAACAATGTAATGTTATGGTGTCAAGAGCTTTAGCGAGTTCTTTCATTTAGTGAACAATTTATCTCACTGAATTTTAAAACCGTACATTACTGAAAATTAAGAGATCCGTTATATTAAGAAAAAATAGGTTCAAGCCCTGTGGACAGGAGCTTCGGCGCTCTTGTTCAAACTTTGACAAATTATATCTCCGAAAGTGTTGGTTTCTCAGAGTTGAGAATGATATCAATGGAATCTTATGATTGAACTGCATCATAAAATAGAATAAATTAAATAAGAATCCATTGATATCATTCCCAACTCGGAGAAACCAATACTTTCGGAGTTATGATTTGTCAAATTTTGAACAAGAGCGCCAAAGCTCCCGTCCATAGGGTTTTCCCACATTTTCAATTTGGCTTCTGTGCGTCAAGTTTCAAGAATTTTCGTAATTAAATTCAAAACGTAGGTCTATGACTCATCTCATGTTGGATTTGTATACATCAGGAAATTATAAGTAGAGTATTCTATAGAATTGAGAATAATTATTGAAATTTTGAAAAATCATATCTCCGAAACTATTAGTTTGTTAGAGTTGAGAATGACATTAATGGATTCTTATGATGAAACTACATCTTAAAAAAAATTGAATTTAAAATTTGTAACGTAAATTTTTTTTTTACTCCGAAACCATCTGGCCGATTTTGTCCATTAACGAACTTAACCGAGATATTTATCTCGTAAACCTACTAAGAAAATTTCAACTGTCTAGTTCATTATCGTGTTAACGGCCGTACGGACGGCCGGACAGAATCGATTTTGACAATGGATTATTGATCAGTGAGTCGAACCTAATCGTTTAAGACCATTTTCAGCTCAAAATTCCAAAATTACAGACATTTGGGCAAATTGATAAGCACTCTGTTCCGAGGAACAAGAGCGCCAAGAAGAGGGAAAGCAATGTGGACAGGAGCTTTGGCGTGCTGTTCGAATGAATAGCCAAGCTGTCACCCATGCAGGTACTGAACTCGCTCAAAACTGCTTAGCTCCAGAAAAAAATATGTTCTCAATATTTCGAAGAATATAAATCCAACTCTGAAAACAAACGCCCGAAAAACACTTATCATTTTTTTGGCAGATAATGGTCTGAAACGAATAGTTACGACACAAATACATACATTCACTGTTGCTTGAAAAATAAACAGGACTGTGTCTGTGGTGGCGTAAGGACCCATTCTAATACATAGGTACATTTACTCTTGCGTCGAAAATAAACAGTACTCTGAGTAATCATTACAGTGTACTTAGGGAGTTACATTCATTATTGAATGATTCGTTCCTTTATGCGTTTTCTATCCCAAAATCTGAAAAATATCTATTAAATAAAAAAATTATTATTTTGGTTGTTCTTTCTGAGTTGGAAACATAAGATATTTATCAGAAGCAATTTATAGAACAATGTTGCCTAAGAAACAATCACGAAATGACATCAAAGATAAAACAACTACAATTTCGTAACGTTCCGGAGCCTATATCAGACTCTTTCATCAGACACCAAACGAAAATCTTCAGAATTATTTTTTGTTGATAGCTATTCTGAAATTCGAAAATTGTCACAATTTCAGGGTTGTTTAATCCCCGAGCACAAGGTGCTTTCTTTCGAAGTCGTCTCCATATTTACCAATATTTCTATGTAATTGTACAGATATTCCAAGAGAAATATTCATACAGTTGATAAGGTTTGTTTTCAAGGCCAACTAGCCAACTATTTTTTGTTCAAAGGATCCTATTATAATCAAATTTTTGTGTGTCCGATGGGAAGTAGTAGCGAATGCTGTTTCGACATGGATTATAATGTTTGCATTACCTGAATTATCCTACTGACCACATTTTATATATCAATATGTAGATGACATGATTTTACTATATATACCGGGTGTCCCAGTATGCATGTTGCAATGGATTATCTCAGCCATTTCAAAAGATACAAATTTGAACATTTTATAATTTTCAATTCGTTCAAGTAACCTTCAACTAAGAAAAGCAAAAATTGAAAGTCATTTTCGGTTTGACCGGAAGTTACTCTGACTTTTTTTATCTCAATCTCAATCTGCAGATCTTGCAGGCCATCCTATCGGTCCGTGTGTGCCGATCCAACTATCTTCAAATGGACCGATATGGGCATAATCGGCCAAACAGTTTTGGAGTTGAAATTTTATTTTCCGAATAACTCAATAAATACAAATCCGATCGTATTGAAACTTGATAACTAGTTGTAGAATGCCGACACAAAGACTTATGCAAAATCGTGAGGATCGTACCCGTAGAAAATTAAAGAAGAATTATATATATTTACTAGCTGACCCACGCAACTTCGCCTGCGCCAAATCGGTTATTGCGGTTGCAATTTTATTTCCAAATGCGAAAAATCTTAAAAATAAACTAAAACCCGATTGCAGCGCCTCCTACCGGAACAATTGAATTTCCAAGTTATCCAGGGACCCACTCAAACACGTAATTCTAAAAAATACCTAGAACCCGATTGCGGTGTCACCTACCGGGTTTAATTACAAATACGAACTACCCACTCAAAGGCATCTGGTTAAGAAAAGTGAAAAAAGGTGAGAAAGACCGGAGACCGGATTCGTTCTCATCCCTACTCCGTGTTGTTTACTGGGACGTGACACCGGTATAGTCTGGCAAATGAGTGTTGATCCAAAAGACTGCGGATATTTAAAAAAATCTAGCACTAAGTATAGCAAGAATAAACTGCCTTGATACTTCAATAAGAATAAATATTTTTTTTGTACAAAAATTTTAGCTTTGCCATAAGCTCAGGGAAATTTTAATCGAAATACAGTGAGAAACATTCAGAAAAATACGGCAACTTGGCTATAATTAGCTATTTCTCTGGGATAACTTACCAAGTGATAATTGATCAGTTCTCGAGCGGGATGAACAATGATTAATTACTAAAATGACTATTAAAATATAGGGGTTGGTGATAGAAGGCTGAAAATTTAGGGTTGTATGTATTTTGTGATGCCACATTATGAAAAAATAAAAACAAAAAATTTCGTCCAAAAATTAAAAAAAAAATGTTTAAGGGTGAACAACCCATATCACTTAGGGGTATGAAAAATAGATAGTAGCCGATTCTCAGACCTACTGAATACGCATATAGAATTTGGTAAAAATCGGTAGAGACGTTTCGGAGGAGTATGGTAACTAACATTGTGACATGGAAATTTTATACAGGGTGAGTCTTTGACCACTGCATTAATTTTAACCAAAGATTACTCTCATCAAATAAAACACTTTTTTCATTTAACATTTTTCCAAATTCAGCTCAGGTAAAAAGATACAGGCTGTTGAAATTTTGAAAAAAAATCAGTTTTTGTTTTGTAGCTTTGACATCCTGTTTTCGAATAAAATGAATGTTGGCGTAAAGTTTCCTATAACTATGATACATATTTTCCAAATATCAGTTATTTTCTACTTCTACTGGTTTTCTAGTTGTGGAATATGGGATTCATAAAACTAAACGAAATTAGCATAAAGAAAGCATATAAAGTTTTTCTTGAGTCATTTCAAGAATATTCCATCGTTTTAGAACATTATATTATTCTTCATCATTTCTCCTTAAACGCACCGTTTTCGAGATATTTTTCATTGAATGTTTTAAAATGGAAAACTCCAGAAATTTCACTACTTTTATGGATCCGTCCCTGAGCGTTGGAATCCCGAATCAAGCTGTAAACCACGTTACCATGCCTTATTCTCGTCCGCCAACAATGTCATAGATAATTTATATGCGGGAGTGTATTAGCACATTGTGAAATCTTTAAACGCTTGTAACTTTTTACCTGAGCCGAATCTGAAAAATGGTAAATGAAATTTGAAATTGATGAGAAATTGAAATTTTTCATTTGATGAGAGGAATCTTTGGTTAAAATTAATGCAGTGGTCAAAGACTCACCCTGTATATTCTTAATTTTCACTTTTCGACATAAGATCGCCACATGGGGGATTATTTGACTGTTTTTTACCCTTATATTCGCTTTTCGTCAACTTTCAGGCCAGAAAACTGTCATGTCTCAGGAAAATAAGTTGACATTATGACAATTCATACATAGAATAATTATATAATTCTGTGAAAACGTACAAATACGATTTATTATTGAAGTTTCGAAAAATCATATCTCCGAAAGTGTTAGCTTGTTAGAGTTAAAAATGATATCATTGGATTCTTATGGTAAAACTCCTTATTGAAAAAAATTTAATTTGGAAATTGTTACGTAAAAAAAATTTTTTTTTTTTGTTACTCCGAAACCATCTGTCCGATTTTTCCCAATAACGAACTTACCCGAGATATTTATCTCCCAAACCCACTCTGAAAATTTCAACTCTCTAGCTCATTCCGTTCGAGAGTTATCGTGCCTACGGCCGGCCGGGCAGAATGAGTTTCGACCACGGATTCTTGATCAGTGAGCCGAACCAAATCGTTTAAGACCATTTTCATCGAAAAATTCGAAAATTACAGACATTTGGGCAAATTGATAAGCACTCAGTTCCGAGGAACTAGAGCGCCAAAAAATTAACACATTATTGTCTACCTTCAATTCTTCTTTAGGAGAAGAATATAACATAATTATTCTAGAAAAATATTACAGGAATTAATGTCATATTAAATAATCAAAGTAAAGAAAATTATGAGTTAAGTTACTAACATATTGAATGAAATTCAATTGCATTCCAGTAATATTCAATTACTTATTCTTAACCATTAAATGCCCATTGATAGATCTAAAGATGTTGAAGTGAAACAAAGATATAGTCTCATTAGTGATAGAAAAACTGGCCTAAAATTCCTCTCTACCCTTCACGAGATTTAATGTCGACAAATGAGCCTCTCACCTTACAAGATCAGAAAATGTGGTTAATTTAAAGTTAAGTTTTGAAGCCTTCAGTAAAATTTCAGCGATATCATATTAAAAATAATACATAACCTTTCAAAAGTCCCCTCTCACAAATATACTCCTCTGAAGGCACATGGATCTCTTGAAGAATCGCCTTCTCTATTTCTGAAAGATATTCACTCTTGTTCATAGAAATCCCTTCTATATTTAGTTGCCTCCTCCTAAGAAGGATCTCTTTCAAAACCAGGTCTTACCGCTAATGTAGGGCATAGATTTGTGATGAAATAACACGATTTTCCCAAGAACATACGCGCAAAAATATGTCATCGTGACATTCATGGTTTTGAAGGTTCTCGCAAAAATACGACGATTCGCATCCAGCTACCGAACTCACAAAAGGCTGCTCGGTTCTCTAACAATATGGATCCGATCGTGTTCAAACTTGGAACTCTGCAGTAGAGATAGGTTCTGAAGGCTCTTCCAAAATTTCAGCCATGCCGGACGAATAGTTTATGATATATAAAATTTTTTTCAATTATTTTCAATAATTTTTTTGAAATTTTCTAGTTATACCATCCTCACGAAATTCCGCAAGAATTTTCGCGTTGGCATTCTACAACTAATAACCATGTTTGAATTATATTGGTTTCGTATTTTTTGAGTTATTGAGGAAATAACTCGGGAAATAACAACCAAATTTCAGATGGGTATAATTCCAAATCCGTTTGGCCGATTATACCTATAGACAAATTCAAATGTCGCATTCAGATGCACAACCTAACCTGAAAATTTCAAGCCGCTATCTCCTTCCGTTCTCAAGTGTCATAAATAATATATTTTAATAATTTTTTTAAAATTTTCTAGTAACACGATTCTCACAAAATTTCACAAACGTGCTTAGGTTTATATTCTACAACTATTCACCAAGTTTAAATTCGATCGGATTTATTTTGGTTGAAACAAAATTATTACTCGGAAATCATTGGGTGGATTATACCCATTAACGAACTTGTCCGTCGTATTAGGAAGCACCACCTACCCTGAAAATTTCAAGTCGCTAGCTCTTTCCGTTCTCAAGTTATCGTGGCAACGGCCGGACGGCACCACAGAAATAAATTTCACATTTGGGCAAAATGATAACGCGATGTTCCCCAGAACATACGCGCAAAAATGATGTATCTCAGAAACTATATTACGTTGAAATTTTGCGAGAACCTTCAAATTCTAATTTTACAGCCAAGTTCTGAGTTGTAACACGATAGGATCTATATTGTTGGAGATATCGCGAAGGTATTGGAGGCCGAGCAGCATTGTGTGGATTCAGCAGCTGATGAGTGGGTGACCGTTGCCACAATAACTTTCGAATGGAAAGAGATAGTCACTTACAATTTTCAGGGTAGGTAGCGCATCCGAATGCGACAATTGAGTTCGATAATAGGTATGATCGACCAAACGGTTTCGGAGTTAAACCCATCTGAAATTTTGTTGTTATTTCCTCAATAATTCAAAAGACACAAATTCGATCCATTTCAAACTTGATGATTTACTGTTATATTTCAAAAACTATCCATCAGAATCAGCTGAAATTACGCACACACCTTCGAGCTGCCATTTTACAATCGAGTACCGAATTTTAGCTCGATCAACTTTGCATGAGGCGTGAATAGATAATGGAACATGCGCGCAAAAGCGCATCACGTCAGTGCTTTTGCAGATTTATTTTAATTGCTGCTTCGATCGCAGATATACCCTACAAAATTTCATCTGAAAATCTCCAGCCGTTTGTCAACAATTTAAAAATTTCATTTTTCCAAACTTGGACACCTTTATTTTCTCAACGGAAAATTTCAGGAATACAGTTCATAGAACAAACACTTATTACAAAACTCAAACACTGTAATATGATCCAAATTGGAAGAAGAGAATTTATCTTCATCTAAAAAGTTTTTTTTTTGGGCGCCTTCTTTGTTGGTTCGAGACCATCATTGTTGAAGAACATTGTCCTTCAAATACCCCCCTGAATTTTTCCATTGCTATAATTCAGTATAAACTCTCATAATTGAGTTACATTTTGGCAATGACATAAGCCGGACTCGTACGAGATCGCAAAATTGGAAATTGTATCTTCGTACATTTGGCAACAAGGTCCATTTAAATAGATCCGCCAGTGATCCTGCCAACAATAATCGTGCTTACAAATCTCCGTGTTGCGCGGGTGTAGGCGAAGCTTCAGATGCGTCACAAGCCCTTGAACTCCATTGATGACAGACTGAATCCAATAAATCAACACATAGGATGAGATACCGCGTTGTCAGATTGTGTGCTACCGAATGATACATTTCTTGTCTCTATCTTAATAGAGTCAAAAGGTATTATTGTGGGCTTGTTCCGCAAGAAACAGCGTGCTATCTTATTGCCTGGATGTCTGTATTTTTGGATTTTTTTGCCAAAATGGTCTCAAACAATTGAGTTCGACCCACCGATGAAGAATCCGAGGTCAAATCCAATTCTATCCGTCCGTCCTGCCGGCATTTGCATGATAATAAAATCTCGAACGAAATGAGTTAGAGAGTGGAAATTTGCAGCGTAGTTTTGGCGCATAAATATCTAGGCTAAGTTCGTTAATGGGCGAAATCCACCAAGCGGTTTCGGATTTATGGCCATTTTTAGTTGGAACATTTTTTATGAATATTTCCGGAACCGATTACTAGATCTATCTGAATCATCAAATTGTAGAATCATGACATTTATACGCATGCGAGGTTTTGTATTCACCTTATGGCTATAAACTGGAAAAAAAAATTCAAAAATTTGCAAATTTTGTTTTCACGATAAGTCGAAAAATACTGATCTCATTGAATTTAAACTCGGTAGTTAGATGCAAAATACCGAGGCAAACACTTCTGCAATTTCGTGAGGATAGCATTACCTGATAAAATTTAAACAGTGTTCAACTATTTGCGGAATATTTTGCTCTAAATTCCGAAACCAAATATAGGATTGAGTTTAATTTTGGCATTACGTAGACCAATAATGACCTCTTGGGATGTGCATTTCACTGAGAACAGGAAGAACAGGAGAATAAAAAAAAAAAAATTTAGAACTTTCAAACTGGGCAAATAATTTCAGTTGTTTTCCTACGTGGAAAATTACATCCGGTATACATTCGACTTCAGTTCCTACACGTGTTTTATCTGATTATTGCTATCGCTAGCATATGTATAAGTGCAACTAATTTAAATATGGACGTGTATATACGGTGGCAATTGAAAAAATGGGTGAACGATGTGTGGAATTTTAAATTGGTTTTCAAAATTTGTCTTAAAGTTGAGGGACTGGGGATGAACTCAAGGGCCATATTACCACCTCATGTCAATTATGTGAGTGTACAGTCCAGTTTCGAGGAAATAGCGTAATGTCCGAGGGTGGAGTGTCCATGACGTGGTCCATGGGCCAATTTTTGCGCGTATGTTCTGGGGAACATCGCGTTATAGTTTTGCCCAAATTTCTGTAACTTTCGAATTTTTTGACGAAAATGGTCTCAAACGATTAAGTTCGACTCCCCAATGAAGAATTCGAGGTCAAATTTGATTCTGTCCGTCCGGCCGTTGCCACGATAACTTGAGAACGAAAAGAGCTAGCGACTTGAAATTTTCAGGGTGGATGGCGCATCCCAATACGACGGACAAGTTCGTTAATGGGCATAATCGGCCCAGTGGTTTCCGAGTAATAATTTTGATTTCAACCAATATAAATCCGATCGAATTGAAACTTGGTGAGTAGTTGTAGAATATGATCCTAAGCACGTTTGTGAAATTTTATGCGAATCGTATGGCTAGAAAATTTTAAAAAAATTATTAAAAAATATTTTTGTTGTCACGATAACTTGAGAACGGAAAGAGATAGCGGCTTGAAGTTTTCAGGTTAGGATGTGCACCAGAACGCGACATTTCAGTTTGTTTATGAGCATAATCGGCCAAACGGTTTTAGAGTTATAGCCATCTGAAATTTTCTGGAATTTGGTGGTTTTTTGTTCCTCATTAACTCAAAAAATACTGAACCGATTGAATTCAAACATAGTTATTAGTTGTAGAATGCCAACGCGAAAATGTTTGCGAAATTTGGCGAGGATAGCATTTGTAGAAAATTTTTAATAAATCATTGAAAAAAAAAAATCTATATATCAGTAACTATTCGTTTGAAATTGCTGAAATTTTGCAAGAGCCTTCATAACCTAACTCTACTGCTAAGTTTCAAATTTTAATACGATCGGATAAATATTGTTGGAGATTCGAGCATTCTTGTGTGAGTTCAGTAGATGGGTGACCGTTGCCTCGATAACTTTCGAACGAAAGCAGATAGGGACTTGCAATTTTCAGGGTAGGTTGTGTATCCGAAAGGGAGAGTTGAGTTCGTTTTTGCGCATAATCAGTCTAACGGTTTCCGAGTTATACCCACCTGGAATATTATTTCCTTGATAACTCAAAAAATAAATATTCGATCGAATTGAAGCTTGGTAACTAGTAGTAGAAAATCAACATGAAGACGTGTTTAAAATTTTGTGTGATACGCACCCCTAGAAAATTTGAAAATAATGACGAAAAAAGAAATTTTAAGAACCGTACCCCTAGAAAATTTTAAAAAAATCACGAAAAAAAAAATTGGTTCAAGCACTGACGTGAAGTCAGAAGCTTTTGCGCGTATGTTCTATTGTCCATTCTTCTGTATTGGACACCCTTAATCGAATTTACCATGGTAAATTCGATTAACGGTGTCCAATACAGAAGAATGGACAATAGAACATACGCGCAAAAGCTTCTGACTTCACGTCAGTGCTTGAACCAATTTTTTTTTAAATTCTTGTTACCCTTTTCGCAAATTTTTCGTTATGCGCATGAGCATGAGAAGTGATTTAACTGCTGGAGTTTTTGTCTGAGAGGATTGAGGTTTTGAGGTGCAGGATGCTACTCCTCCATAGAATCCCCTTGGGAGGGCCTGCACATGCCTGCGATATCTTCTGAACCACTGGAATCAGAGTTTTGTGTGAGGTGTGTGATTTTGAAAGGACTTTTAGGCACGAGTAGATTGCGCATGCGCAGAACAGCGTTTGAATCTTTTCGCGTTGTGTGGCATATGTTCGGAGTGGATTATGTCTAGCAGTCAAGGATTTGGTGCTCAGCCGATATTGTGAGGTTTTATAGAAAATTTCGGTCAGTTACTAGGAAATAGCGTTGTTTCCGAGTTGAAACGTCCGTACCGTGGTATGGGGCTAATTCATAAACAACTATATTTATAAGATCTATATTAAATTATATTCAGATTTGAAGAATAGGCCTAAGCAATTGCGTTCCTAACGGGGGTGCCCTAACCGCAATCTGGTCACACATCCAAGTAATAACCGCGCCCGACACTGCTCTGCAATTATATTCATGATGGTCCATCATAAGAATCCATTGATATCATTCCCAACTCTGAGAAACTAATACTTTCGTAGATATGATTTTGTTTAACTGACTACCGGACTTTAACTCAATCAGATCAGTATTGTTCGAGTTATCGGGAAAACAAAATTTCAAATGGCTATAACTCTGAAAATACTAGGTGGATTTCGCCCATTAACGATCCTACTCTGAAAATGTCAACTCTCTAACTCATTGCGTTCGAGTATACTATCCGCAAAGCTCCTGTCCACAGGGCTTTCCCACATCTTTGATGTGAGTAGTTATTCTGATGTCTGACTTCAGGATTTTGTCCCAAGGAACCTAAATGCAAGTTCTCGCCTGGAATTTTCGAATGGGCCATACAAAATAAGCACAAAATAATACACGAAACATGCCAAGCACTAGAGGAGAGACTGGCAGGAGAATATTTGAAAGCACCATCTGCCATTGATGAGTGGATGGCCATAGCAGATGGGATTCAAAGCAGGCTCTCAATATTTTAACAACAAAAAAAAAAATCTATCGTTCTGCTGGCAGCCTGTGATAATAAATATCGGCTAACACTTGTTGACATAGGAGCTTATGGCTCGCAAAGTGATGGAGGTATTTTTCGTCACAGTGCATTTGACCAAAAACTGGAGGACAATGCTCTGAATGCCCCTCCCAGAAGAGTTCTAGCCAATAGCAATGTTGAAATGACATACTGTGTAGTAGCGGATGCGGCGTTTCCTCTTAAAACATTCACAGGGTGACTCTTCTACATTTATTTTAACCATAGATTCCTCTCATCAAATAAAACACTCTTTCCGTTTACAATGTTTCCAAATCCGGCACAGGGAAAAATATACAGGCTGATGGAATTTGAAAAAATAATCAGTTTTCCTTTTGTAGCTTCGACATGGTTACTCAGAATGAAATAAATTTTGGTGTGAAGTTTTCTATAACTATGAGACATAATCTAAAACAAACAGTTTTGTCCTACTTCTACTGGTTTCCTCGTTATAGACTCGCGAATTCATGATTTTTTTTTCGAGATATTCATCATTGAATGTCATAAAATATGATAATATTCCAGAAATTTAACTGCTTTCATCAATCCAGACCTGGAATATGATAACAGATGAACTGTGCTCGAATAAAGACATGAACTGAATATTGATCTGAAAGTTGACACTTATAAAAAGAGGAATAGCTAGCATAATCTATTTATCCCACATAATGTTTAAATGCATTTCAAATCAATCTCGTTTGTTTCCAAATTGATTGGTTATATTACCATCTTAAACGGGATAAGTTGATAAAGTATAACTTAATAATATCTAATTTTCAATTTCTTGATAAATGATTAGTTCACCTTGTTTGAGAATTGTGCAAATTCTTGAAACAGGTTATTTATTATAATAAAAACTGAAAAAAGTAATATCATTATTCAAATAACTTGAATCACAGGGTTATCTTTTGGGAAATAGATATGCTTACCATGATCTGTATCAATCTTTGAATTTTTCTCTATTTATCCTCAATAGTGAATATAAAAAGAATTTCTTCATAGTGTTAGGAATGTTGAATATCAATTATAAGTATTATTCCACATTTCCATCCCAATTATTATTGACGAGAAATTGTTAATCTGAATTATGTGAACAATAAACGCTAACCTCACCGAACGATAGATATATTCTGTGGCTAACATAATGTTCTAGCAATTATCACATTTCTGTGCCTGCTTCTGTCACAGTATGAAAAAATATTATTATACTATGTGTATAGGAGGCTGTCACTTGTCAGATTGTTTCGAGAAATCGAAGGTTTTGATATAGATGCATAGAATACATGGTGAAGACACTCTTTGACATATTTTCGGCCGATTTGCGGTCCAAATACTGTCAAAATACAAGGATTTTGTTTTACTTCAATTTTCGCCGATAGATGCCGGCAGTAGAAATTTTATGGACAAAATTACCGACATGTCAAATTAAATTTGAATCTTTGCTTATTCTAGTTTCTTGTGGAAAGTCGTATACCGTTTGATGAAATTTAGTATTTTGTTCAACGTCCTTGTTTTCCGCGCCGAAAGTAAGCCAAATGTTTGCTGTGTGAACTCTGAACGAGTATCCAGAACCATTTTAATCAAATACTATTTTCATTTCGAAAATACTTCGTTTTTATGCGAATATAGTTTTTTAACAATTGTTTATTCTTACCGGATCAGGGGCAGATTTCTAGTATCAAGATTAATTTTAATATTAATAATATTGAAAGATCGCTGATACCGTTAATTGTTAATAAATCAACATAGGAGAACGCTAAGACTTGTTGATTTACTATAATCTTGCCGGTTGATGAACATAAACTGTTTTAACAGTTGAAATTAAGATATAACTCTATTGATTAATAATTATATTCATTATACAATTCAGTTATATATTGAGAAGGAATGAAATGCCATGTTATGAAAACTAACAATATTATTTGTGAACGATGAAAGGACTAGCAGAGAACAAAGTTCAGAGCAACCACACAGTGTGATTTCATCAGAGTTGAGTAGCTTTCCTAAGGCGTCATTCTTTTTGGCGCTCTTATAATATAATATTATTTGTTTCAAGGATATTGTTACACGACAAGAATGGCAACTGGCTTGTGCTAGAGGTAGGGTATTGAAAATTAGAACATTTGTTTGTTCAAAATAATTTTCTAGCGAATATATATTGAATAAAAGATTGAAACGTAGTACACTACCCTCTATTTGGTTAGTTTATCAATTTAATGAATCATTTTTCGATATTTCATCAGTATACTTAGTTCTGAATAATAGCTATCGAATCAAATAATACCTATATTCAGCAATCTAATTGCTGAGAACATGAAAAGTTGTCAAGGGGTATTGGGTGACTGAAAAAATGCTGTATACATGAGAATGTTTTGATGAAGTTTCAAATTATACATCTAATATAATAAGTAAAATGCTCAATTTGAAAGAGCCTTACATGATAAAGGTAATTAATACTTTTGAATAATAATATGATATCGAAAGATATTGTATGTAGAGGTATTACAGAAAATTCTGTATTATTCAATGTATTTCAAAATACATAAATTAAATGCTTGTACTCTGATGACGTTGGATGTGATCTTTCGTAATGGAAAAATAATGATTTCACAGTATTCTTCATTTACAGTTTCATTCAAAATGTTCCAAAGAAACTCCTTTATACTGATAAATCCCTTATTTGACCTCATTATGTCTTGGCAAGATGAAATTTCTGTTCCAAACCAATGGGGTTTACATATCATGTCCGAACAGATATCTGATTAATCAAAAAATGGATTGATTTTTCAATAAACTGCTTCATTATATTCTTTTAATTTGGATTTACGAACTAGCAACGGTCACAACGGTGAAAAGTGAACTTTGTCGCTTGTCAGTTTTCATTTATTCGCTTGTCAGAATCTTCGAAATCGACCCTAGCGGCACCATCGTTAATAAAGTGAAGTAGTACATAAAGTACGGGATTTGACAGTTCTTGGACCGTTTTTCGGCCGAAAATTTTAGCAGGAATTAGTAGGGAGTGTCCACACCTTGTTATTCTATGCATCTTGGTTTTGATCAAGGTTTTCTAAGAATCTCGGGATTTGATATAATCGAAAAGCTTTGCGAAACCCAAATTCCATTAATCTGTAATCATTAAAGGATACTGTGGGAGGTATAATCATTATTGAAAGGTTTTTTCTGGGTTTTCTCTCCCAAACTTACGCTTAATGAAAATCTTTGGAATTATTTTGTTCATAGTTATTGTGAAATTCAAGAATTGTCTGATATAGACTCCGAAACGTTACGATATAGTTGTTTCTTCGTTGATGTTGTTTCGTTTTTGTTTGTTAGGCAACATTGCTCAATTGATTGCTTCTGACAAATATCTTGTGTTTCTTACGCAGAAGCAAATCACAAAATATTTAATTTTTATTTTATAGATATTTTTCAGAGATTCGGGAGAAAACCCAGAAAAATCCGTTAACCTGCTTGTTAAATATGACAGAGAAATTGGTTAATTGTGAACTGAACGTATCTTCTATCTATGTGCATATAATATGTCGAGGTTCTATGCTACCTATAGGCCATAGACTGAAAGGGGTTATATTATTTGTTGTTGTTTATAAAGTGGTAAAATGGTTTATAAATTTTTACCTAAGCTGAATATGGAAAAATGGTAAATGAAAAAAGTCTTTTATTTTATGAGGGGAATATATGGTTAAAATTAATGTACAACTTAAACACTCTGTATAATGAGACCATATGGGGTAAAGAAACCTTAGCGACATTCAGAAACTCTTCAATTACAGCCTGTCTAGGACTCGACAGGTAATAGAAAACACCTTAGGCATTTTGGTTGCACAATGGAGAATTCTGCGAACAACAATCATTTCAAAGGAAGGGAACATAGATAATATTCTGAAGCTGGTTACTGTCCTCCACAATTATTGTTTGATGAATCTAGATGTTGAAACAGAAGACAATATGTTTTGCTATGTGGACTCTGAACCTATGTGGAATCTGATGAGGAAATTGGTGCTTGAAGGGAGGAGCAATCTCCTCTAGTATCTGTCTGACGTTTGGGCACAAATGTTGCACGCAGAGCATTGTATAATACTCATAATTCATTGGCTGACTATTTTAGCTCCGATGCTGGAAAAGTAGACTAGCAGTAAAAATTGTAAGAAGAGGGCAAAATTATACAATTTTACCAAATGAAAATGTTGTTGGACTTGAGTTGATCTGTATTAACAATCGAAAGTAAACTGATGAATAATATTTGTTTAGAATTATCCTTTAATTCTCCTCACTCGGAATAACTCCTTAGAGCTCATGAAATGTTGCCTCGGAAAACCTTGTATATGAGTATAATCATATTATTGATAACAATAGTAACTTGAATTCATTCATCTAAATTAAAGCAAGGAGTTTATCCTGTTAAAATGAGTCCAAATATAAAATATTAAAACATTTGAATGTAAGCTGATGAATTATATATTTTTAGAACTATGAGAGGTCTCGGAAGAATTTGGAGTGTCAGTATAATCATATCATATTATTGATAACAATCATTTGTAGGACTTGAGTTCATCTATATTAAAACGAGGGGTTTGTTAAAAGAAGTTTATTATTAATGGGTGAATGAAATATGTCTGAATCATTGATCATTTATTAGCACCTTAAGGATATCTTCTCTTTTTTTCTTCGCCTCTTCAGAGGGCATTTCCTGGAGAACCATATATACATATTCCGTAAATGCCCTATTGATCCCTGGCTCTGGCATAGGGTTTTTCAACCTTTCTGCAATTTGTTGGACAACAGAAACCAGGGCATCCTCAGTCCTTGTTGCCTCTTTTTTTCTCCTAGCAGGATGGCCTGAAAAATAAAGCAAATTGAAAATTGTAAAATAATAAATGTCAAGATAACTCTGATGATATGATTATGGTGTGTAGGTTGAAATGATTACACTGACACTCCTAGCTCTTACAAGGAGACTCCTCTCAAGAGCTTGTGCAAGTTAGGAGAATAAGGTATAGGAATGCCTCGAATCAAGGTCATCTAGGTGGAATCATATCCTTGGTTTTAGATCTATAGGTTGATTTTCGAATATTGAGTGAAATATCTAAGCTTAATGAATATTGAAACCATCAACAGTCAGATTTCAAAGATTGCAGGTATAGAAATCTTAATTAACCCAGCAGGGAATGTTGGCCACTACATTTTGAAATTTCTTACCTAGTTCTGCATGTTTGCGTCGGCATTCTAGAACTAATTACCATGTTCGAATAGAATCGTATTTTTAAAGTATTTGAGGAAACAACAACCAAATTTCAGATTGATATTACTCCAAAACCGTTTGGCCGATTATGACTTTTAACGAACTCAACTGTCGGATTAGGATGCAAAAAATGCCCTAAAACTTGCAAGTAGCTATGTCTTTCCGTTCTCAAGTAATGGAGAGATGAATAATATTTAGTAATTTTTTTTATTTTCTAATGATACGATCCTCACAAAATTTCATAAATTTCTCTGCGTCGGTATTCTACAACTACATACCAAGTTTCAATTCGATTGGATCTTATTTTTTGAGTTATCGAGGAAACCGTTTGGTCGATTATGCCCATTAACGAACTTGTCCGTCGTATTGAGACGTGCCACTTACCCTGAAAATTTCAAGTGGATATCTTTTTCCGTTCTCAAGTTATCGTGGCAACGGCCGGACAGCCGGCCTGACAGAATCAAATATGACCTCAATATTAAATAATAATGAAAGCTAAGTGAGGAAGACTGAAATGAAGAAATTACGTCAATTCATCTCACTGTGCGCTGTGTCGTAGTCTTTCGAATTATTTTGCTTGGTGCTTCTATTTTTTTAATTTTTTTTATGTTTTTTGGCGCCCCTGTGGACCTTGCGCCCGTGGCGAGTGTCACCTTTGCCACGCCCTAGATACGGCCCTGCATGCAGGCAAAATGAACGAGTATCAAGTAACAATTAACAATGTATGATAAACACTTCTTTTCGATTATCAAGGGAACAGAGGTTATTTTGAAAAATTAATGCTTTGAATCGCTGATTTCTGCGCATCCTTACTTTTTACTTCTTAATTGTTAATTTGAGTGCATGAATGTTACATGTTTATACTTGTTAATTCATAATTGTTGTTTGATTCCTGTTACTTGATAATGGAAGATTATGAAATGAAGAAAAATATGAACCTTGGCAATGAATGGACAAATTAAACTTACTCTGAGATCCCGCTATGCTTGAGCCCGCCACTGCTTGTTGCCCGAATGAAGTTGGTAATGTGAATGGTGCCTGCTGTTGGGTATCAAATTCAAAAACTAATGACGTGGATGCTGATGACGGGGATGTCAGGGGAGATGTGTCCAAATTCGGTGGCATAACTATGTCCACCGGTGGGGCCAGAGAATAATGACTCGAAGTCTGCTCAGCAGAAGAAAAAATCTTTATATTTGACAAGGTTCTGTAAAATACAAAACGAGTATGTTCAAAGAACTTTGTCTCACTCTACCTATACTCCATTCACTTTTATAAAGTCTCCCGGTTGGCCATGATTTAGGTCTATCACGTTTTTGTAACTAAAACTAAGGCAGGTTGGCACTACTGAAATATCGTCAATGTCACAACAATTCTCTGAGACGTTACCAATTTCTACTCTCAACGATCAACAAATGTTCCATCTTAGACAATATATTATCACAGATCATTATCTTCGAATGATAAAGAACTCTTCGCTTTGAAATTTAAAATGCCGAAAGCAGTTTTGAGGAAGCAGAGAAAAAGTATCCGGAAGTGGTATACAGAACTGAAATCTGCAATAGGAAAACTTCATTTTGTCTTAGGACATGTTGAACTCTCGAATTAAATTAATTAGTTTCCCATCCTATCACCATATTTTATTAAGGGTTAACAGTGACTCGGGTTTCGTAGTACTACTACATTTTGAACTGGTGTATTTCAAATTGTGCAACAAGGTATTTAAATTTCTTCTGTAGGCTCATTGCTTGAGAATTTCGATACGTGGGGAATTCCATAGGTCCGTTTGTTTATGTAGAAGTTTTCCTACCGGGTTATTCATGTACCTTTATCCATTTTCCAAATGAACTATCACAAAGTAACGGACTACTGTATCCGTTATTTTTCCTTGACATTTCAACACTTGATTCTTGATTTCCGTACAAGAAAATAGCATAACTGAATCTTCCAACCAGTTTATATACGTGAAATATTTCCATAGTAACAACAGATGAAAAATTTTCTTCAACAGTCGCCAGGTCTTTGGAATTGTTGAATTCACATAATATCTTTTCAAATTCATATTTTTCCCAAGAAAATTCACATTTTGAAAAATACGTAATTGCTACGACTTCTATGTAGAGAGGACAACGTTGCGTAGTTATCTGACAGGAGAATGACTATAACCTAACATTTCCAAAATATACACGGTGAAATGTGTCAAAATTTCATGGCCAACCGTGAGACTTTATAAAAGTGAATGGAGTATACTCACTTTCTGGGCTTGCTAACTGCTCCATAGAATGCCATTTTGTCATAGTAAAACCATTTCGTGGATGGTGCTTCTGCTCCCGAACGACCCTCATGTCTTCTTTCCCGGGTATAACGGTCCCGGAGACTCCGCCACAACTTTTGAACTTCTGGAACTAAAGCAAACATAAATATATTTGATTGGCCCTCTATTGATGGTAATTCAACAACAAAAGAATTTGGATATAACGTGGATCACATGTATGAAATCATCCATACAAACGGCAATGTCCAATATCTTTTATTACAGCCATATCCACTATTTTACAAAATCCTACGTAAATTCCACATATCAAATCAGTCCAAATGTGCGAAATTGTTGTTCTGAAATAAGGAACTTTGAGAAAATTTATTTTCAATCTACTATTTATTGAAACATAAATACCAGTAAATAATGTCATTATGTTTACTTACCAGGACTTCTTAAAATTTTTCCAATTTTCCGCCAGGCATTTTCTTTCTTTATATTATTCTTGTAGTCCTTGTGTTTGACGCAGTACAAAAATGGATATCTCTGGATTAGTTCGATGAGGAGATCAGTAGCATCCTCATTTTGAGAGACATCACTAATGCTCTCATCCATTTCAACAGTCCTCGATACACACGGAAGTACTAAATCGGAAACGTGACAAACAACTATAATTATTAAAATAGACTTCACACACAACCCGTTCAAGACAGAAACAGAACGCCAATAAATGAAGAATGTTATGATAATCAGCTGTTAGCTGTCATAGACAACGTTTCCGCATGTGGCAAAATGCAAGATCTTAATTAGCCCAGAAGCGAACAGCGAACGTAACTAAACGACGAACATAAAACATGGGAATCTTTTAAACTACAACCGGCAACGTCCATCGTCCAACGGCAACTAACAGCACGCCACGCCACGAAGCATGACCAAAGTTTATAAATTACTCCGTTTGAATACCTGGGTTATGTTGAACTCGACTGCGCGGAACTGCACTGCTCGGAACGGCAGAGTTTATAGGCCTGTTTTAGTTCGCGGTAGGGACAGTTCCGAATCGGTTCTAAAGAGTGGGACAAAGACAAACGTAGCGTGTGAAAGATTTCGCCCATTCGCCAGGTCCAATTGCAATAAACGACTGTGTGACTACTTTGAACGGTTCTAGGAGCGTCCCAAAACAAACCTAATAAAGGCGTGTCTATACAGCAAATAAAATAAGAAAGAAATTAAAATAAAATAAGAAAGTTGAACATGTACATTTCTATGAGAGCGTTTATACACGAAATAAGAATAAGAATTAAAGTTGGTCAACTCTCATCGTTATCTCTTATTTTATGTTATTTTGTTTGGAAAATGACAATGCGCATGCTCAAAGAGTGAAATTGATAGAACTTGCATAAAATTGTCAAAAAGCTGCGATTTGATTGCTCCATTCTTATTTCTTATTTTGTTTTAGATCATCTGTATGAACCGATCTTCTTAACCCTTGATTCTTATTTTATTTTAATTTGTTTCTTATTTTATCTTATTTGCTGCAAAAACCCGCCTTAAGTTGGGCTTAACTCATTAGTACAGTACGTGGCGGTTTTTTTAATACAAAAGATGGGGTCGTAGCGATTTTGGTAATTATCTAGAACATTCCATTACTGGAAAATTGTTGTTTAAAAATCACTCACCTACTAATTTTGGGTCGTAGATTGCGAATCGGAAGTCAAAAAAGGCCGGTCTCTTCTAGTTTTAAAAAAAAAATTCCGAAAGTGTCGGAGGTAACCTCACTTAATCTCGTTGATTACGATGTTTCAAGCTGTTTTACTGGTGGATATTCATCATAAGTGATATTTTTTTGATTCCCAAATCATTTCTGGCAAATGATTTTCCTCATCATTTCCTCATTTCAATGGAAACAATTTGTTTATACAGGGTGAGTCTTTGACCACTGCATTAATTTTAACCAAAGATTCCTCTCATCAAATGAAACACTTTTTTCATTTACCATTTTCCAAAATTCGGCTTCCTTCAAAAGATACAGCCTGTTGAAATTACATAAAAAAATCAGGTTTTTCTTCATAACTTCGAAGTAACTTTTTCCATTATAGTGAAATTTGGTAGATAGTATCGGACAGTCCTAATACATATTTTACCATCATTATATTTGTCTTGCTCCCTCCACTTGAACCTCTACAGCTAAACTGATTGTTATAATAGCATAAAAATCATATAACACAAGCAGCAACGACTGATATCGTGCGTTTTTATGAATATTGGATCATTTTTGAAGATGAAATTATTCCACATAATTTCTCCAAAAGCGTAACGTTTCCGAGATATTCATAGTTCAATGCTAATAGAAAAAAATTGACAACATTTCCCTTTTTCCTGAGTCCGTTTCTGTGTCAAAATGATACAAAATGCAGATTTTGCCTATGTTGCCATGCCTTTAAAATTTAAAACTCAGATATCATTTTTACCACAGAAAACTAATTTTATATCACTGGAAATGAACTCTTCAAAAAAAAAACAATAAATATCAACGAGTATGAACACAGATCATATAATAAAGCTTAGATAGAATAATGATAACATTCTGTGAAAACATAGAAGTACGATTCATTATTGAAATTTCGAAAAATCATATCTCCGAAAGTATTAGCTTGTTGGAGTTGAAAATGATATCAATGGATTTTTATGGTGAAACTGCATCTTAAATTAAAATTGAATTTGAAATTTGTTGCTTGAAAAAATTTCCGTTACTCCGAAACCATCTGGCCTATTTTGTCCAATAACCCTAACCTACTCTGAAAATTTCAACTGCCTAGCTCATTCCGTTCAAGAGTTATTGTAAAAAAAAATTTTTATTTTCAAAATTTTTTTTTCACATTTTGTGGTAACCTACAAAACTTCACATACGTATGAAGGTCATGATTTTACAATTTGATGCTAAATTTCAGATAGATCGAGTGATCGGTTCCGCAAATATTCATAAAAAATGTTTTTATTAAAATCGGCCATAACTCTGAAACCGCTCAATGGATTTTGCCCATTAAAGAACTTAACCGACATATTTACGATCCAAACCCACCTTGCAAATTTCAATCCTCTAACTCTTTTCGTTCGAGAGTAATCGTGCCTACGGCCGGCCGGCCGGCCGGACAGAATCGATTTCGACCTCGGATTCTTGATCAGTGAGTCGAACCAAATCAAGGTGGGTTTGAAGCGTAAATATCTCGGACGAGCTCGTTAATGGGCGAAATCCATCAAGCGGTTTCGGAGTTATGGCCGATTGTAGTAAAAATATTTTTTATGAATATTTCCGAAACCGATCACTCGATCTATCTGAAATTTAGCATCAAATTGTAGAATCATGACCTTTATACGCATGTGAAGTTTTGTATTGACCAGATTACCGCAAAGTGTCGAAAAAAAAAATTTGAAAATTCAAAAAAAGTTGTTCTACAATAACTCTCGAACGGAATGAGCTAGGTAGTTTAAATTTTCAGAGTATAGGTTAGGGAGATGAATATCTCGGTTAAGTTCGTTATTGGGCAAAATTGGCCAGATTTAATTTGATTTCTTCCATGGTGCAGTTCTCATTCTCAGAATGCTCATTTAATCTTGATAAATAAAACTATTATTTGAATTGAATTTTTTTATGATGCAGTTCTATCATAAGAATACATTGATATAATTCCCAACTCTGAGAAACCAATACTTTCGGAGATATAATTTGTCTGTTTGAACTAGAGCGCCAGAAAGCTCCTATCCACAGGGCTTGAACCCATTTTTTTTTTAATTAATGCCTGAAAACTGAAGGTAAAATATGTATTAGTTGATGTCATTCAGGAATTACATTTTGCAACTCACTATTCTTTCTCTCTGGAAAACTTATTAAGATGTACTTCTTCAATTCACGTATACTCAGAGCAAGTGCTCAAAATTCCCTCCATCGGCACTGATGCAAGCTTGTGCTCTTCTCAGGAGAGAATTGAGAACATTCTGCAGTATATCGGGATTTTCCCTGATTCGGTCAGCTGCATCTTGCACGCGTTGTCTCAACTCCTCTATGTCTCTAATTGGATTCGCATATATTATTATTTTCATGTATCAGCACAAAAAAATAGTCGCACGGATTGATATCCGGTGATCTTGGAGGCCAAGCAATGGGATCAAAACGCCCTATCCGTCTATTTCCGAAGTTCTCATTCAAATATGCTTGGACGGCTCTTGAAGTGTGGGGTGGAGCACCATCATGCTGTATCCACAAATTGCGCACAGTTTCAAGCGGCACATCATCTAATAAATCATCCAGATCATTTTGCAGAAACTCTAAGTAAATATCTCCTGTTAATCTTCTAGACAATTCTTGAGGTCCAATTAGTTTGCGGTTCACAATGCCTCCCCACATATTCACACCGAATTGATGTTGGTGACCCATTTCCTTAGTTGCATGAGGATTTTCTGTTGCCCAGATATGAGTATTGTGTGAGTTGAAAATGCCTTCCCTCGTGAAACCGGCTTCATCGGTGAATAAAATGTAATTGATGAAGGTATTATCTTCTCTATTTTTTGTAAAGGTGCGTATTCACTTGCAACAGAACACTCCGAACAAACCGCGCGCGCTGCATCAAACATTGTTCGGGCTGTTTGGAGAGTTTGCGGTATTCGCTGCGGCCCCAACCGTATCAGTATTTACGTGATCGTCGACATGGATGCAGACGTAGTGAAACTAGATAGAAGACTATCCATTTTTTTTGTGTCATTTACCTCAAATCCCATATTTCTACTAATTACTGTCCACGCATCATGTTGTTTAATTTTGTTAAAATAATAGCCGTTTGTGGGATCCCATAAGATAGGATGCAGCTCGAATTGATCGATCAATTCGAGGCATTTTTCCCTGCTCCATTCCATTTTCTCTACCTCTCTCGAAAGAACACCAAACACAACAAACTCCCGTATCCACTGAACACCGGTGAATCATTCCCTTTGATCAGATCGCATTTACCGACAAACCTCGGAAAATGTTTCCCACCCGTATCAGTGTTTACGTGTTCATCGACATGGATGCAGACGATGTGATAGTTGCCGCTGGTGCTTTTTGGCGCTCCAGTTCCTCGGAACTGAGTGCTTATCAATTTGCCCAAATGTCTGTTATTTTCGAATTTTTCGATGAAAATGGTCTTAAACGATTTGGTTCGACTCACTGATCAAGAATCCGTGGTCGAAATTCATTCTGTCCGGCCGGTCGTAGGCACGATAACTCTCGAACGGAATGAGCTAGACAGTTGAAATTTTCAGAGTAGGTTTGGGAGATAAATATCTCGGCTAAGTTCGTTATTGGGCAAAATCGGACTGATGGTTTCGGAGTAACAAAAAAAAAATTTTTTTTACAAAGCAAATTCCAAATTAAAATTTTTTCAATAACCAGTTTTACCATAAGAATCGAATGATATCATTTTAACTCTAACAAGCTAATACTTTCGGAGATATGATTTTTCAAAATTTCAATAATAAATCGTATTTCAACGTTGTCACAGAATGATATAATTATTCTATGTATGAATTGTCATAATGTCAACTTATTTTCCTGAGACATGACATTATCTAATCAATCGAAGAATTGTGAGCGAAGTGAGAAAAATCTCAGTTGTTTGCTCCGAAATTAGTTTTTCTCAGAAAAGTCTTACATTTCGGAACGGAACATGAAGTAAAAGATCTGAGAGTAGTGAGACTGCTTTTCATCCATAGACATAGATATAACTCTCGAACGGAATGAGGTAGGTAGTTGAAATTCTCAGAGTAGGTTAGGGAGATGAATATCTCGGTTAAGTTCGTTATTGGGCAAAATTGGCCAGATTTAATTTGATTTCTTCCATGGTGCAGTTCTCATTCTCATGATTGCTCATTTAATCTTGATAAATAAACTATTATTTGAATTGAATATCCTTTATGATGCAGTTCTATCATATGAATACATTGATATAATTCCCAACTCTGAGAACCCAATACTTTCGGAGATATAATTTGTCTGTTTGAACTAGAGCGCCAGAAAGCTCCTGTCCACAGGGCTTGAGCCCATTTTTTAATTATAGATGCGCTAACAAGCCTTAATTCTTTTTTTTTTATTTTAAAATTTTTTTTTCCAATTTTTTTTATAACTTTTTTTTATCTATTGTAGGTCTTGGTTTATCTTTGTCTAGGAGAAAAGCCATGCGTGTAAATGCAAACCATTTTGACAAGTATATTTCTTCTCTTCCTATAAAAAAAAGACAAAATTATTTATAAAAAATATCAAACCAGGATATTTAGTATAAAATAATTTCATTTACAGAGTTGTGATTGTATTGTAATTACAATAATAATTGCCAAATTAGAAAAATCTTACATCTTCCTGTTCCTACAGATTTTTCCCCTTGGTTTTTTCCCTTCTAAAACTATATAGAAGACTTTCCATTTTTTTTTACATTTACTTCAAATCCCACATTTTTACCAATTGCTGCCCACTCATCATGCTTTTTAATTTTGTTGAAATAATACCCGTTTTTGGGATCCCATAAGATAGGATGCAGGTCAAATTGATCGATTAATTCTAGGCATTTTTCCCTGCTCCAGTCCATTTTCTTCGCTTCTCTCGAACGAACTCCTAATCCCTTTGATCAAATCGCATTTACCGACAAACCTCGGAAAATGTTTTGCGCGTTCGGTTCTGTTCTGCGCGACGTATTGACTGGACAAATTTGTTACAGCGCGCGCGGTTCGTTCGGTCCGTTCGGAGCATTCTGTTGCAAGTGAGTACGGAGCGAAAATGTTTTGCGCGTTCGGTTCTGTTCTGCGCGACGTATTGACTAGACAAATTTGTTACAGCGCGCGCGGTTCGTTCGAACCGTTCGGAGCATTCTGTTGCAAGTGAATACGCAGCATAAGAAGCCATTGACAGAATTCAAGTCTTTTGGCGTGATCCGATATGGTAATAGTGCTTGAACCTTCTGAACATGATAAGGATGTAGTCCCTGATCCTTCAAGCTGCGATACACCGTAGATTGCGAAATATTATGTCGCATAGCTAATCGTCTCGTACTGGTCTCGGGTTGTACTATTACTTCTTCCAATACATCATCGACCGTATTATCCATTCTTCTGGTTCTCACCTGTCCATTATCCACCCAATTGAGTGAAGGTAAACCGTAATCCAGCATTTGTTGGAAATCATTCCACGCGTTTGGAAGCCTTCTGTTTGGATATCGCTCATGGTAAATTATTCTAGATCTCCTAGCATTTTCTCCGCAGTTGAAATATATTCGCAGCATATCCACTCTTTCGCTATTAGAAAACATTTTCGTTTTCTTGATTTCCAAGAATCCAATTCAAATTTTAAAGTTCAAATGTTTCTAATTGTTCGATGTTCCAGTAGTGCCAATAGACGCATAAATAAAAATAAATATATCATAATATATAATATATGATTATTGGTTTCAATTTCTCTCATATGATGAATAATCTTGATTATTCCAGAATTGAATTAAGTTATTATAATATATTAATAAGGTAAAAAAATTTCAATTTCGGAATATTTATATTTCTATTGACCTAAGACCTAACAAAATTGCAGAAAATTCTATGTTATCGAATTGTCACTATTATGTTTACTAGTAATTCTAGTTTAAATGGATTTGATCATCCAAACAAAACCAGACATTTGTAAAATATTTTATTCTGAGGAATATTTATTATGAAGAACAAAATGAATTTTCAGTTTGATCAAAAAATGCCTATGTAGGAGTATGATTCTAGGTGAGAATAATGAGGTTTATGTCCAATGTCATCCCTATTATACTTTCCTGTGATAAGTAAATTATTCAAATTGAGTGGAGGGTAATCATTTTCATTGCAGTTTAACGTAATGGAATAACTTCGTAGTTTGGAGGCTTCAACCTGTAGTTGGATGCAGAAGAAGTTTTCAGGGAAAAAAATAACATAATATGACATGAATACCCATAAAAATGTTTACCAGATAAAGTGGATTTCAATTGCATTTATGAAAATGAAATAGAATCAATGACTATATGATTAGAGTATTGTCTTCATCTTGTGAAAATCTGTGGAAAATAATTTCATCTTAAAATGATATCACTATAAGTACCTACAGAAAATAGTGTTCTTACAAAATGAATGATATGTGGATGAATGTCATGTAACTGAGATCCAAAGTTTCTGAAGATCTTTTGTACAGAAGTTCCATATTTTCAATGGTATGATTCTGGTATAATATCAGAAGATCTCATCCATCTGTTTCACATGTCAATATCCAAGAGAACTCAGTTTTTTGTGTCAAAAGAAGAGGAAACTTCAAAAATATCAGTGCTTGAAAAACATAGATGAACTTTTCTGATTTTTAATGACAAATGGGTTCAAGCCCTGTGGACAGGAGTTTTCTGGCGCTCTAGTTCAAACAGATAAATTATATCTCCGAAAGTATTGGTTTCTCAGAGTTGGGAATTATATAAATGTATTCATATGATAGAACTGCATCATAAAGAAAATTCAATTCAAATAATAGTTTATTTATCAAGATTAAATGAGCAATCATGAGAATGAGAACTGCACCATGGAAGAAATCAAATTGAAGCTGGCCAATATTGCCCAATAACTAACACTCCGTTCGAGAGTTATCGTGCCTACGGCCGGACGGACAGAATGAATTTCGACCACGGATTCTTGATCAGTGAGTCGAACAAAATCTTTTAAGACCATTTTCATCGAAAAATTCGAAAATTACAGACATTTGGGCAAATTGATAAGCACTCAATTCCGAGGAACTAGAGCGCAAAAAAAACAATGTGACAACCTCACTTCCTTGAAGTGTTCATAGAAATGATGATTTTCATTATTCGCAAATCTTAAGAAGGAAATTTGAAGAAGTTTGAGAATCATATTAATTCATTTTTAGATTTTTATAAATTTCTTACTAGAAAGGCATTGCTTATATTCAATAGAAGAACAACATTAGTAGGATACAATGAGGAACACTATGATGTTGAAGATTTTGGACAGAAAATAAATGAGTATTTTGAATCCGAGTTATGCATTTAGCCTTATCTCATAAAAGCAATGTGAGTGAACCGTTTGTGAGTGAGCAAGTTAAGTTTCTATAACATTCAGATTCAATTACGGATGCCACAGAAGGCAATTTTCATACAAACTGAACTTGACTATAGAGGGGTATTAGCCCAATTTGAAACTTCAAAATGCTTATAACTTTTTAACGTAGCTGAATTTGGAAAAACGGTATAGGAAAAAAGTGTTTCTTTTGAACTCAGGAATCTAAGGTTAAAATTAACGCAGTGGTCAAAGACTCACCCTGTATATTCAACATGTTTTCGTCCATTTTGAATCCTATGACATGACGGCCAGGCAAGTGCACGCAATCAGCGACGTTGTCAGATTGTAAACATTTTCAGGAATACTTCCGATAATATTCCAAATATTATATGATTTTTTCAAGCAAAACTGAACGTAATCAACTGAATATAAACTCAAGTTATTTTAAATAATTGAGAACAAACTTTAATAACTTCATGCTCACCAACATTATTCCAGGGCGTTTTTACAGGTGCAGATTTGGAGCGACCGAGAGATGAATGCAGAGCAATGGGGATGGAAGTCTGCCCCAGATAGTTTGATGCCTGTCCAAACCTCCGAGGCATTATTAAACTCAATTTCCCGCGCCAGCAAAACAGGGTGCAAAAATGCATGCTCCTGCCGAAAATTCGGGCTCAAGTGCTCGGCCATTTGCGCCCACTGCAACTGACATTTTTCAATCGGTGAAGGCCTTTTCGACATAAAAGTGTTAGAAGTTGAGGGTTGTCAACTTTTGAACTGAATTTCTAAAATTGCACATCTTTGACGGGTGATTACGGCTGAACTGCTAAAATGATTTAGATGATTTGTCAGCCATTAGACGCTGAATGTAATGTTCTTAAAAACTAACAGAAAACATTTTTCTGTAGGATGTGACTTTTCGAGTTATAAGCGAAACACTGAAAAAAGTGGGAAAATTTTGCGGTTTTCAGGCTCTCAAGCTCTGGAGCAATTTTTAGGGGCTAGAGCACTAATTTGCCTTGGCTATATCCATGTTGCCACCATGTGAAGCTACAAGAAGGCGTACTCCGGCCTCGGCAATCCCCTCTGGCGTGATATCTTATTGGTTGAAAATTTCAATTATTTCATGAACAGCTCTGTTCTTTTCCATCAGGGATGACGTAGTGCCACAACTATACTGAAGGCATGCAGAATGTGCTTGGTTGCTTCTTCGTATTTGAGGCTACTTGCTGGATATATTCTCTCAGCAGTTTTTCCTTTTCCAGGTTTACGGAAGTACATAGAACTTTCGGCTGGTGCTAAGGCTGTCAGAAGTACTAAAAGGTCAACGTCTTCCCCGACCACAAAGACAGCATTAAATATTGATTCATTGCATAATGAAATTGCAATGTTGAAAATTAGCACATCGGCATCATCTTCGGCTTGTTTAACTGTAAATGCAGCCAGCTCAAATTTGTTCTTCAGCATCGATATGAGAAGGAAGGGGGTCTTGGCAATCAGAAATAGTTGCAAAATAACGTGAAAGTAAATTTAAATTGAAGTAATAAATGTTTCTAGCATAAAATATAAAGCTAAATATAGTCTTTATTGTATGCGCCTCATATTCACACAACTATATTTAAGTATTTATAATTTAATTTTATCACTGTGATTTTAAATTACGATAATATTCCCAAATAATAAGTCTTTGCTTGTCTTAAATACAAAGCAAATTATGTTTTTGCGCGCATGTTCTGGGGAACATCGCGTTATCATTTTGCCCAAATTTTCGTAATTTTCGATTTTTTTTGCCGAAATTGGTATCAAACGATTTGGTTCGACTCCCCGATGAAGAATTCAAGGTCAAATTTGATTCTATCCGGCCGGCCGTCGGGCCGTTGCCAAGATAACTTGATTGGACAGAGCTAGCGACTTGAAATTTTCAGGGTAGGTGGTACATCCCAATACAACGGACAAGTTCGTTAATGGGCTTAATCGGTCCAATGGTTTCCGAGTAGTAATTTTGTTTTCAACCAATACAAATCCGATCGAATTGAAACTTGCCGAATAGTTGTAAAATAAAAACCTAAGCATGTTTGTGAAATTTCGTGAGAATCGTATCAATAGAAAAATTTAAAAAAATTATTAAAAAATATTTTTTATTTCACGATAACCTGAGAACGCAGAGAGATAGTGACAAACACCCCCTTTTGCTGAATATTTATGTTGGCGCTCTTGTTCCTTGCAACAAAGAGCTTTTCAATTTACCCAAATATTCAAATTTTTTGATGAAAATGCTCTTAAACGATTTGGTTTGATTCACTGATAAATAATCCGTGGTCAAAATCGATTCTGTCCAGCCGGTCCGGCCGTAGACACAATAACTCTTGAACGGAATGTGCTAGACAGTTTCAGAGTAGGTTTGAGAGATAAATATCTCGGTTAAGCTCGGACTGATAGTTTCGGAGTAACGAAAAATATTTTTTTTTTTTCGTAACATTTTTCAAATTCAATTTTTTTATGATGCAGTTTCACCGTAAGAATCCATTGATATCATCTCTAACAAGCTAATACTTTTATAATTTTTCAAAATTTCAATAATAAATCGTACTTCTATGTTTTTATTTAATGCTATAATTATTCTATCTGAATTATTATATGATCTGTGTTCATACATGTCATCATATTTTTCTATGAGAGACATGTCAAATTTGTTTCAGCTATCGTAGAAGTATGAGGAGTATAATATGATATTATACTTTTTGGGTGATGTTTTAATGCCCGTGGATAATCCATTATATGGATTATCCACGGGCATTAAAATATCACAAGAGTGCCAAAAATTACTAATCCGAAACCACCAGATCAATTATGCCCAATAACGAACTTATCCGAGATATTAATTCCTGAAATTAGCCAATATTCCAATTTTGTTTTTGCTGGAGATATTGTGAACCCGGTTTGATTAACTTACCAAAGTATATTTTTCCATCATCATAATATGATATCATAATATGTCATATCATAAATATACAGTGCTTCTGAACAACTCCGCACCAAAGGAACTTTTCTTTTCTATTAATATTTCCGAATTTTGTTGATTACAAGAAGTTGGTGCATCAATAATGATAAAAAATGATATAAAAGTCGTTCCACTGAGAATTCCGGTTTGAGCGGAAATCGCCATTTTCAAACAAAAATGTCCTTTATTTCGGATAATTCGAAGTTTTTCTGTGAAGCGCTTTAAGTAAACTTGTTTGGAATTACAATTCAGATTCATGTGCTCAATTTCAAGTCAGAAATGAATGAAAAATATTTTTTCTAGTTTGTTCATAACTCTTTTAAAAATTGTATAATTACCTAACGGATTTTTTCTGGGTTACTAAACGACATTAGTGTCAGCATGAATATGATTGTGACTGGTAAGTTTTTTTTAACTTGGTTTTTCGAATTTTCCCTGAAAAGTAGTTTCATTCTGGTGCAAAGTTGCTGCTATTCGTATTTTCACCATTAAAATCTTTCAATTTCACATTTAATTCACATCTTTGAATCCCAAGAATGCTAATCTTGCTGCAAATTGCCAATTTATAGCTGATTTTTTGATAGAAATAGAATTTTGTCATGAATATCCATCGTTCAATTTCAACGTCAGTTAATTAGTTTCTGTGATCACAGATTTGTGAAAATTCGAACAAATATCGAAAAACTGAGTTCGAACAAAATTGTGTTTGCTTTTTATGCTGACACTAATATTGTCTAGTCACCGAAAATAAATTCCGTTCGGTAATTATTCAAAATTTAAAAGAGTAATGAGTAAAAAAAGGAAAAATATTTTTCACGGTTTTCCGACTTGAATTTTTGCACATTCATCTAAATTGTCTTTTCAAAAAAGTTTACTTAGAGCTTTTCATACAAAAAGTTCGAATTTTCCGAGATAGTTAACATTTTTGTTTAAAAATGGGCCCAGTTGGCCGAGTTTTGTATCATTTTTGGCGCTCTTGTTCCTCGGAAGAGAGTGCTTATCAATTTGCCCAAATGTCTGTAATTTTCGAATTTTTAGCTGAAAATGGTCTTGAACGATTTGGTTTGACTCACTGATCAAGAATCCGTGGTCGAAAACGACACTTTTTTTAAATTTAATTCCTTTCGTGATGCATTTCTATCATAGGAATCCATTGATATAATTCCCAACTCTGAGAAACCAATACTCTCAGAGATATAATTCGTCGGTTTTTTTTTTCATCAACTTAGGAACATCTTGTACAAAAAGCAAGCCAGTAACGATCAAATGGAACATGGCATTTCAAGAACCATACCTATCCTAATTCCTATCGTAATAATCCCCTTGCAGATCTTTTTCATCGATTAGCCAAGTGGCGCTGTATTGCGAATCGGACAATGTGCTAAACGGAAGGCTCTACTCGAAAGTATTCCTAGGTAGAAATACACGAGCCCTGCACAGATTCGAAGATAAGCAGTCCCCATTGTTCAGACATCGTTAGACCACGCTATCGAAGGAAAAAATCTATACATGTCGTGATTTAGATCAGTGACGTCGAAAACGCTGGCACGCTCGCTAACACACTATAGTTTCCATTGGCTTGATCTGCAGAATTCATTAATATATTTTTTGAATTGTTATGAAATTACACATTGTGTGTCCAGTCTCATTGTGCTGAAAAGAATGCATACAAAATGTGACATTTTCACTTCCTACATCTACAAGAACAAATTCATCTGAACATGTTTAGTTTAAGTAGAAATCCAGTGATGAGTTATTTTTAGATCATCTGATTTTCCGTAATACCCATGAACACCATGTATTTATACAGCGTGCCAAAAAAGTACAGTAACTCGTCAATGATTCTTGTACGAAGAATTGACAGGGAAAATCTTCGCACCGGTCGATTTTTAATTTCAGAAGCAACTTATCGTATGCTTTTTTGAATTTGATGTTTCGCACACCCTACGGCACCCCTCTTCTTTATTTTTTCAAATGGGAATATATGGATTGTGTTACATCAAATGAAAGGTAATTTGATTACCTACTCAACGGTG
This sequence comes from Halyzia sedecimguttata, assembly GCA_937662695.2. Lineage (NCBI taxonomy): Eukaryota > Metazoa > Arthropoda > Insecta > Coleoptera > Coccinellidae > Halyzia > Halyzia sedecimguttata. Next base: position 24,718,656 of record OW569415.2, read on the forward strand.
CTAATGAAAGGAAAATTGGTTCTGCCGTTTTATTATTGAAACATTAGAAAATAATCAATTGCGTATATATTATTTTTTGATATCGTAACAAATTCCGTTTTTTTCTTATTTGATGTTTGCAATAAACATGAAAGTGATAACAATTCTGAATAGAGAATGACGCCACCTTTCAAACGATATGTCACAAGTCCATACTTGGGGGTTTTACCTGTCTTTCGAAGGGGGTTGAAGGTAGGGTTCGCATTTTTACGAAGAAGAATGACAATTTAAAATTTTAATTTGACGGATTTTCCATAAATATGTACTTGTACAGTAACCAAGAGAATTAATTTATTCAATTTGGCTTTTCCACACTCTATGTAATTTCAGCGTTGCCAGTCTACACGATTCATGCGACTGGCACGACTAATGTCGCTAAAGTCATGAAGGTTTAGCGACGCTGGAATTTTAATTGTAGTAATCGTCCTTCATTGGTTCCCTCGGTAACCGAGTCTAGGAAACGGACATAGGATATTGGAATTAGGGATTGCAATCCGGGAAATCCGGACTGGAAATCCGGCGGATCCGGCATCATTTAGCCTACACCGGATCCGGTACCAATATATACCGGATCCGGATTTTTGCCATATATGGCGTGATATTAACACTGATTCTTCTGGAACTTCAAATTCTCCCCACTCCCCCACTCCTTAGTAGGCCCCACCGACTCTACTGCACCACTGGTCCTGTTTAGTGTCTAATTGGTGTCTTTCTTCATGATAATTTTTTGACAATGTGGAAGCTGAAAGGGCTTCTTCTTCCGCAGGCTATTTTTGTAACTCCTTAAGGAGTCGGCTGACAGATGACTCAATAAACACCATTTGTTTTTTAAGGTCCTTTTTCCAAAATTGACTTCTAGTAATGCTCATTGAAATAAATAATATATTGTGGCTATTGTGCAATACAAGAGACAGATGATCTCAATTTCGTAGTATGTACTTTATTTATTTGATATTTTGTTACTGTGAAAACTGGAAGTGTAAGACTGAGAAACTCGTTTTGTTCTTAGAATTTTATGATTCATTTCATATTTTGTTACTGTGAAATCTAGGAGTCTCTAGGACTGAGAAAATAGTTTTGTTATTTAAATTTCATTTGTTCTTCATTACTAGATATCACGAAGGCGTAGAAGGGCCACTTTTAAGAGAGAAATATGTTTCGGTATAATTCCGACTTTAAAGTCGGAATTAGCCTAAAATTTGTTTCAATGATTTTTTTAAAAATGTCTAGTGATACGATCCTCACAAAATTTTGCAAGAATTTCCCTGTTGGCATTCTTCAACTAATAACCATATTTAAATTGGATCGGTTTGGTATTTTTCGAGTTATTAAGGAAATATCAACCAAATTTCAGATGGGGATAACTCCAAAGCCGTTAGGCCGATTATGCTTATAAACATACTTCAAGTCGCTATCTCTTTCCGTTCTCAGGTTATCGACATGAAAAATATTTTTTAATAATTTTTTTTTAATTTTCTAGTGATACGATTCTCACAAAATTTCACAAACGTGCTTAGGCTTATATTCTACAACTATTCACCAAGTTTCAATTCGATCGGATTTGTATTGGTTGAAAAAAAATTATTACTCGGAAACCATTGGGCCGATTATGCCCATATGACGAACTTGTCCGTCGTATTGGGATGCGCCACCTACCCTGAAAATTTCAAGTCGCTAGCTCTTTCCCTTGTCAAGTTATCGTGGCAAGACAGAATCAAATTTGACCTCGAATTCTTCATCAGGGAGTCGAACCCAATCGTTTGAGACCATTTTCGGCGAAAAATTCCAAAATTACAGACATTTGGGCAAAATGATAACGCGATGTTCCCCAGAACATACGTGCAAAAAAAATACATGCAAGAGACCTATTCCAACTTTGAACTCGGAATTAGGTATAATTCCGAGTTTAAAGTCGGAATTAGCCTCCGATGTCGAAGTCGGAATTATATCTAATTCCGAGTTTAAAGTCGGAATGATAGCTAATTCCGAGTTCAGACTCGGAATTATGGCTAATTCCGAGTTCAAAGTTGGAATTATGGCTAATTCCGAGTTCAAAGTTTGAATTATGGCTAATTCCGAGTTCGAAGTCGTAATTAGGTATAATTCCAAGTTTAAAGTTGGAATTAGCCACAATTCCGATTTCAAAGTCGGAAGTATACCTATCTGATTCCGAATTCAAGCTCGGAATTATGGCTAATTCCGAGTTGAAAGTCGTAATTAGGTATAATTGCGAGTTTAAAGTCGGAATTAGCCTTAGTTCCGATTTCACAGTCGGAATTATATCTAATTCCGAGTTCAAACTCGGAAATATAGCTAATTCCGAGATTACAGTCGAAATTATACAGAAAAATATTTTTCCTTCAAATGTGCCGCTTCCACGCCTTCAGAAGATATAAAGTTTATTTTATTTATATGTTTTTCAATCAACTAATTTACGAAGTACAATCACATTGGATCTTGGAGCTTGGGCGCTCTTGTTCAAACTTTGACGAATCATATCTACGAAGTATTGCTTTCTCAGAGTTGGGAATGATATCAATGGATTCTTATGATAGAACTGCATCATGAAGGATATTCAATTCAAATAATGTTCTATTTATCAAGATTAAATAATTAAATCTATATTTATAAAAGAAAGTCGTGTTAGTTACTTCACTTATAACTCAAGAACGGCTATACCGATTTGGCTCAAAATTGGTGGGGAGGTAGCTTAGAACCAGGAGACGGACATAGGATACTTTTTTGTGTTATACAGGGTGTTTTTCTTTTAACGTCAATTAAAACTTGCTGTTTTTCCTGCCATAATCGTACAATTTTAGTCATGTGTGTTTAAAAATAAACTTTCGAGGCATACACCATTGAAAATAAAGCATTACTATACAGGGTGTCCTTTTTCTCATGGCACAATTGTACGTGATTGAAGTGATTTGTGTCACAAACAAAGCATTAACTAAATAGGTACCTTGGATGGATTCTCATAATGTATTCGTCCGAAATCTCCATACAGGGTGTTCTTCTTTTAACGTCAATTGCAACTTGCTGTTTTCCATGCCACAATCGTACAATTTCATTCATTTGTGTTAAAAAATAAACTTTAGAGGGATACATCATTGAAAATAAATCATTACTGTACAGGGTGTTTTTTTTCTAATTGCACAATTGTACGCGATTGAAGTGATTTGTACCACAAACACAACATTAACTTAATAGGTACCTCAGATAGATTCTCATAATGTATTTGAATACATATTCCGCCTCTAAGGCGGAACAGAGTTCGCTGGGTCAGCTAGTTATCATTAAAAATAATAAGGAAAGTATCATCGAAATGTCAAGACCAAGGCTGGATGCAATCATAGCAGATTGTCCATATATTCCTGGCAGAGGCTGGCGAACAAATAATTATCTTTTCATAATTTAATAGTTCATGCCACTAACATATTCATTCTGTATTATGAACCTTAACTCAAGAAAAAATATTTGATACACAAATGTAGATCCATATTTCAGCATTTTGTTGGTAGCAACATTATGAAAATATCGTATATAGTAACATGTCTCACTACTTAAGGAAGTAGAAGGTAATATTTACCTCAGTGGTCAACGAACAGTAATTTCTTTCGATGATTCAATTATGTTCTTCTTTCCTATTGCCATCATTGAAATGATCCAATTCTAAATCTTTAAATCATTCATCCCAAATTTATGCATAAATTATTCAATATGCAACTAGTCAATATTATTTTCGGTTACAAAACAGTCTTATATTCACAAATTCAAGAATCAGATACTTGTTTTCCAGCAGAAAATATTTTCATACTACGAATTAGAATGTCTCTAATAGCTAGATGACATTTATGGACAGTGGACATAGACAGTTAGGATTCGCATTCTGTGAATACATAGAACTAAGATGTATTATTGAAATTTTGAAAAATCATATCTCCGAAAGTATTAGCTTTTTACAGTTGAAAATGATATCAATGGATTCTTATGATGAAACTGCATCTTACAAAAAATTAATTAAAATCTTGTAATGTAGAAGAATTTTTTTTTTTCGTTACTCCGAAACCATTAGGCCGATTTTGCCCAATAACGAACTTAACCGAGATATTTTAACAATTTTTTTTTACATTACAACTTTTGAATTAAATTTTTTTTACTATGTAGTTTCATCATAAGAATCCATTGATATCATTTTCAACTCTAACAAGCTAATACTTTCGGAGATATGATTTTTCAAAATTTCAATAATACATTGTAGTTCTATGTGTTCACTGTTTATAAATGTCATCGTATCTAGCTATTAGAGACATGTCAATTCGTACTTTGAAAATATTTTCTGTTGGAAAACAAGTATCCGATTCTTGAATTTGTGAATATGTATATACAAGACTGCTTTGAAACCGAAAATAATATGGACTTGTTGCATATTGAATAATTATGTATACAGGGTGAGTCTTTGACCACTGCATTAATTTTAACCAAAGATTCCTCTCATCAAATGAAACACTATTTTCATTTACCATTTTCCAGATTCGGCTCAGGTAAAAAGTTACAAGCGTTTAAATATTTCACAATGTGCTAATACACTCCCGCATATAAATTATCTATGACATTGTTGGCGGACGAGAATAAGGCATGGTAACGTGGTTTACAGCTTGATTCGGGATTCCAACGCTCAGGGACGGATCCATAAAAGTAGTGAAATTTCTGGAGTTTTCCATTTTAAAACATTCAATGAAGAATATCTCGAAAACGGTGCGTTTAAGGAGAAATGAATAATATAATATTCTAATGTATAATATAATGTTCTAAAACGATGGAATATTCTTGAAATGACTCAAGAAAAACTTTATATGCTTTCTTTATGCTAATTTCGTTTAGTTTTATGAATCCACGAGTCCATAACTAGAAAACCAGTAGAAGTAGAAAATAACTAATATTTGGAAAATATGTATCATAGTTATAGGAAACTTTACGCCAACATTCATTTTATTCGAAAAAAGGATGTCAAAGCTACAAAATTAAAAAATTGATTTTTTTTCAAAATCAACAGCCTGTATCTTTTTACCTGAGCTAAATTTGGAAAAATGTTAAATGAAAAAAGTGTTTCATTTGATGAGAGGAACCTTTGGTTAAAATTAATGCAGTGGTCAAAGACTCACCCTGTATATTGGAGATGATGTTTCAGAAGATTTAGAATTGGATCATTTTAATGATGTAGTTAATGAAGGCAATAGGAAAATAAAACATAAGGGAATCATCAAAAGGAATTACTGTTCGTTGGCCACTGAAGTTAATATTATCTTTTACTTCCTTAAGTAATGAGACATGTTCCTATTTACAGTTTTTTCATAATATTGCTAGCAAAAAAAATGCTGAACCATGGATCAACATTAGTGTATCAAATATTTTTTCTTGAGATAAGGTTTATAATATAGAATGATTGAGTTAGTGGTAACTATTAAATTATGAAAAGAGAATTGAATTGAAATGAACTATTGAAATAATCCGTTCGTCAGCCTATACCTATTGAAATATCAAGAATAAATGTGCAATATGATATGATTGTCTTCAATCTTGCTCTAGACATTCGGATGACACTTTCCTTAGGTATTTCGAGTTGTGAAAACTATTCACCGAGTTTAAGTTGCAACAACCCTTTCCACGAGTTTGATTCATTACAGATTGCAAATTTAATCTTGATAGATAAACTATTATTTGAATTTAATTTCTTTCATGATGCAGCTCTATCATAAGAATCCATTGATATCATCCCTATCTCTGAGAAACTTTCGGAGATATGGTTTGTCAAAAATTGAACAAGAGCGCCAAAGCTGCCACAGGGCATTTCCCCTTTTTCGAAAACGCCTTGGCCAAGCGACTACTGTGGAAGGCGAGCACTACAGAGCCATGCCAAAAAGCTCTCAAAGAGAATATCCGCCGGGAATGCGGAAATCTATCGCCGGAAGTTCTGACCCGAGTGATGGAAAATGCTGAAATCGGCATAATCTTCAAGAAGGAAACGTAATAAAGTAATAAACTGTGAATACTGTTATAGCGACACGAAACCTATTGTAGATAAGGGACGACGGAAGCCACTGACGCTATAAGGCTGCACTAGCGCAATTCCCTCGCGAAATTGTTTCACCAGGGAATTGCCGAATTACAAACTTTGTACGAAATGATTGCGCGCTACGATAGTATTGTTTGCTGTCATCCTGTCCAACCTCCACCCCCGAAAGCCACTGTGCACCCAGACAAATCGATCAGGCGCCTGCACAGGGCTTCCAGAAGCCCGTTATTGCTATCGATCAGGCGTTAGGTTAGGGGAGTATTGTGCCATGCCCAGACCGACTACCGAGCCCCTGTCGCCGAACCCGTCAACTATCTCTTTCGTTGGTCAGGAAAGCGAATGTGTTAGCGATAGCGACCTCTGCCCAGGGGCGGATCTACTTCTACTATTTTTGGGCTGTAGTTCCCGTGGATACCAAGCTTTGTAGACTTATTGCAATCAATAGACTATATTGTGAATAAAAAATTGGTTCAAGCCTTGTGGACAGGAGCTTTTTGGCGCTATTGTTTGAACAGACGAAATATATCTCCGAAAGTATTGGTTTCTCAGAGTTGGGAATTATATCAATGGATTCTTATGAAAGAACTTCATCTTAGCAGAAATTGAATTCATACATCATAGAAGAATTTAAATTCAACAAGAGTGCCAAAAATTATCAATCCAAAACCAATAGACGAATTCTACCCAACAACGAACTCATCCGAGATATTCATCCCTCAATTCTATGATGAACGATAATATAAATATTCTTTCCTCAAATCCACTCCAATACTCCAATACACCAATATTCCAGTTTTGTTTTTACTGGAGATATTCTGAACACAATATAATTAACTAACCATTACCATTCCCATCATCATATGGATTGACCATCGGCATGAAAATATCAACCAACAAAAAGTATCATCTTATAATTCTCATAATTCTACGATTGCTGAAATGAATTAGACAATGTCATGTCTCAGGAAAATAAGTTGACATTATAACAATTCATACATAGAATAATTATATCATTCTGTGAAAACGTAGTGATACGATTTATTATTGAAATTTCGAAAAATCATATCTCCGAAAGTATTAGCTTGTTAGAGTTAAAAATGATATCAATGGATTCTTATGGTAAAACTGCATATTGAAAAAAAATTAATTTGGAATTTGTTATGTAAAAAAATATTTTTTTTCTGTTACTCCGAAACCATCTGTCCTATTTTGCCCAATAACGAACTAAGCCGAGATACTTATCTCCCATACCTACTCTGAAAATTTCAACTGTCTAGCTTATTCCGTTCGAGAGTTATCGTGACTACGGCCGGCCGGCCGGACAGAATTAATTTCGACCACGGATTCTTGATCAATGAGTCGAACCAAATCGTTTGGGACCATTTTCATTGAAAAATTCGAAAATTACAGACATTAGGGCAAATTGATAAGCACTCTGTTCCGAGGAACAAGAGCGCCAAAATATAATAATATCAAAAATTAAGAAAACTTACAATCACAAAGTTGGCAACCCTGAGATCAATCAGCCCGTGTGCGCGTCTATCGAAGGGTTATTGAACGGAATACGATTTACCACAAATAGAAGGAATATTATACCGGGTGTCCCAGTATACATGTTCCAATGGATTATCTCAGCCATTTCAAAAGATAAAAATTTGAAAATGTTATGATTTTCAATTCGTTCAAGGAATCTTCAACTGAGAAAAACAAAAATTGAAAGTCACTTTCAGTTTGACCGGAAGAGGAGACTCTGACTTTTTTATCTTTGTAGCACCCTATACATTTTTGTCAATTTTTAATTTTACTCAAAATTAACTTTCCAACGGTTCATCACACTTTGTATTTTACAATTGATTTGAGGAAGAAAACGTCAACTGAAATTCCAAATTGAAAGAATTGCAATAGGCTACGATATTTTGTGTAATCTTGATTTTGACTCATAATCCATGTGTGCCGATCCATCTATCTTCAAATGGACCGATAAGATGGCCTGCAAGATCTCCAGATTTAACACCGCTAGATTTCTTCCTTTGGGGATATTTTAAAGATCGAGTGTACCAGACTCCTCCTATTGATTTGGAAGATCTAAAAAACAAAAGAAGGAATGCAAATAGAGCCCTTAATGCTGAGGTGTTGAGAATTGTTACTTCGCGTGAACTAATTCACCGAGCTCAACGATGTGTTTTGAAGCAGATGGTCAACATTTCAAATATATGTTTTAGTTATTATAGGATTTTTTGCTCCCTTTTATGTAATTTTTTATTTATTTTACTATTCATTCTTTGTTTAACGTAAAATACATAGTTGATTTCAACTCGAGGAAGGTTTTTTTATTGATCTCGATTATTGAAGTCAAAATCATTATTACACAAAATATCGTAGCCTACTGTAATTCTTTCAATTTGAAATATCAATTGACGTTTTCTCCATCAAATCAAATGTAAAATACAAAGTGTGATACATCGCTGGAAAGGTAATTTTGAGTAGAATTAAAAAATTTCAAGAAATATATAGGGTGATATTTGAGATAAAAAAGTCAGAGTCACTTCCGGTCAAACCAGTGACTTTCAATGTTTGCTTATCTCAGTTGAAGGTTCCTTGAACAAATTGAAAATCATAAAATTTTAAATTTTTTATCTTTTGAAATGGCTGAGATAATCCATTAGAACATGTATACTAGGACACCCGGTATAAACAGTCTTTGGATTTTTTTCATTAATCTATATTAAATTATTCGGATTTAGAGAATAGGCGTAAGCAATTGCGTTTCCAACGAGGGTCCCATTTTTTTTATTTAGATTTACGGTAAAACTAATAGCCAAACTCTATGGATAGCTACATTTGTTAAAGGAACTTGAAAAAATATAAAAAAGCACTGACTGTGAAGTCAGTACTCTCTGGCGCGCGTGTTCACGTTGGCTAATTTGAATTGAATGATGAGTGTTTCAAGCTCAGTGGATAGAACGAGCCAGAGATGTACCCAGAGGGTAGACTGACACTGACAGTGCAGTGTCTCAGCTGGCATAAGGATGGAGTAACAAAGTTGACAAAGAACACAACTGACTCTCCTTAGACGCACAAGCTCCTAGGAGCTTCTGAGGGATCTCCATGGGGAAGACTTGGCAAGGTCAGTATAATCATCATCATGTTTATAGCACGCGCGCCAAAGCAGATTGACCCGACGTCAATGATCTTTTAGCCTTCTTCTTTCATTGTGAAGTGAATCTGCAATTGGCGGGCGTGCTATAAACATGATTATGATTATACTGACCCTCCCAAGTCTTCCCCATGGAGATCTCTCAGAAGCTCCTAAGAGCTTATGCGACTAAGGAGAGTCAGTTGTGTTCTTTGTCAAGTTTGTTACTCTATCCTTACGCCAGCTGAGACTCAGCACTGTTAATTTATGACCCGACAGTGAATGGTGTCCACTAACCTCTGGGTAGATCTCTGGTTCATTCTATCCAACGAGCTTGAAACACTCATCATTCAATTCAAATTAGCCAACGCGCGCCAAAGAGTACTGCCTCCACATCAGTGCTTTTTTATATTTTTTTCTCAAAAACCGGGAATTTTAGCAAAAAATTACAAGAAATCTTATTTGTTAGGAATGGATCAAGCTATCCAAAATTAATTTATTTATTGTCGATAAAATATCAATAAGGGAAAAAGTTTCTTTGAATAATAGAGGAACACCACCAAAAATTTTTTTGAATGCCTTCTCGCCCGCATAAATATCTGCTTGATTTAATTCTTGTCAGTTTTTTTGCGCGTATGTTCTGGGGAACATCGCGTTATAGTTTTGCCCAAATGTCTGTAACTTTCGAATTTTTTGACGAAAATGGTCTCAAACGGTTTGGTTCGACTCCCCAATGAAGAATTCGAGGTCAAATTTGATTCTGTCCGTCCCGCCGTTGCCACGATAACTTGAGAACGGAAAGAGCTAGCGACTTGAAATTTTCAGGGTGGGTGGCGCATCCCAATACGACGGACAAGTTCGTTAGTGGGCATAATCGGCCCAATGGTTTCCGAGTAATAATTTTGTTCTCAACTAATATAAATCCGATCGAGTTGAAACTTGGTGAGTAGTTGTCGAATATGAACCTAAGCACGTTTGTGAAATTTTGTGCGAATCGTATGGCTAGAAAATTATTAAAAAATTATTAAAAAATATTTTTGTTGTCACGATAACTTGAGAACCGAAAGAGATAGCGGCTTGAAGTTTTCAGGTTAGGATGTGCATCTGAACACGACATTTGAGTTTGTTTATAAGCATAATCGGCCTAACGGTTTTAGAGTTATAGCCATCTGAAATTTGGTTGTTTTTCTCCTCATTAACTCGAAAAATACTAAACCGATTGAATTGAAACATGGTTATTAGTTGTAGAATGCCTACGCGAATATTCTTGCAAATTTTGTTGAGGATAGTAATATCCTCACTCTACTGCCAAGTTTTAAGTTTTAACACGACCGGTTAAATATTGTTGGAGATTCAAGCAGCCTTGTGTGAGTTCAGTAGATGGGTGACCGTTGCCTCGATAACTTTCGAACAAAAGGAGATAGGGACTTGCAATTTTCAGGGTAGGTTGCGTATCCGAATGAGAGAGTTAAGTTCGGTTAAGTTGGGCATTATCGGTTTAACGGTTTCCGAGTTATACCCACCTGGAATATTATTTCCTCGATAACTCAAAAAATAAAGATTCGATCGAATTGAAGTTTGGTAACTATTAGTAGAAAATCAGCATAAAGACGTGTTTAAAATTTTTTAAGAACCGTACCCCTAAAAAATTTGAAAAAAATGAAGAAAAAAAATTTTTGTAAAAACCGTACCCCTAGAAAATTTAAAAAAAAATTGGTTCAAGCACTGACGTGAAGTCAGGAGCTTTTGCGCGTATGTTCTATTGTCCATTCTCTTGTATTGGACACCCTTAATCGAATTTACCATGGTAAATTATGTTGTCCATTCTCCTGTTTTGGACACTTTTAATTCGAATTTACCATGGTAAATTCGAATTTACCATAGTAAATTATGTTGTCCATTCTCCTGTATTGGACACTTAATTCGAATTCACCATGGTAAATTCGAATTAAGAGTGTCCAATACAGGAGAATGGACAACATAATTTACCATGGTAAATTCGATTAAGGGTGTCCAATACAGAAGAATGGACAATAGAACATACGCGCAAAAGCTCCTGACTTCACGTCAGTGCTTGAACCAATGTTTTATTTATATGAAAAAAATTAATAACTGCTTTTCGGGCGCCATCTTTAGGGGCTTGTTACTAAGCAGCTATTCATATACACCCTGTATATTATACTAACTCATAACAACAAAGATCTCTGTACGTGCGAACATCATTCTCATACTTTTCCGATTCCACTACACTGCACCTACTCGGTACTCAAGAAGACTCATGATCATTATCTCCGATACTAAAGACTGAAGACTCCAGACGGCCGCTGAGACCTATTATGACCAACTACGACCCGGCGGCTAAAGCGCATCTGTGAATAAGTTTGCGCCGTAGCACTCTTTCGATAAATAACTATCGATTTCAACAAATTGGTTTAAGCTTTTCAAACATCACCCTCTCGACAATAATAAAGACGAACCCGTCCTTCATTATGCAGTTAGAGGTCGCCAAGTTCTTGAAAATTTCAAGATCTTGTCTTGATTTTAAGATCAAGACAAGAAGTACCAAGATTTCTTGTCAAGAAATCTTGACTAGCAATTAAAACGCTAAAACTTATTTATTTGTCAAAAAGATAACATAACTTTAACATATTTTAATTTAGTAAACACATTTTTTGGCGCTTTAGTTCCTCGGAACTGAGTGCTTATCAATTTGCCCAAATGTCTGTAATTTTCGAATTTTTCGATGAAAATGGTCTTAAACGATTTGGTTCGACTCACTGATCAAGAATCCGTGGTCGAAATTCATTCTGTCCGGCCGGTCCGGCACGGTGCCGTAGGCACGATAATTCTCGAACGGAATGAGCCAGACAGTTGAAATTTTCAGAGTAGGTTTGGGAGATAAATATCTCGGCTAAGTTCGTTATTGGGCAAAATCGGACAGATGGTTTCGGAGTAACAAAAAATTCCAAATTAAATTTTTTTCAATAAGCTGTTTTACCATAAGAATCCAATGATATCATTTTTAACTCTAAGAAGCTAATACTTTCGGAGATATGATTTTTCAATAATAAATCGTATTTCAACGTTGTCACAGAATGATATTATTCTATGTATGAATTGTCATAATGTCAAATGATGTTCCTGAGACATGACATTATCTAATCAATCGAAGAATTGTGAGCGAGGTGAGAAAAATCTCAGTTGTTTGCTCCGAAATTAGGTTTTCTCAGAAAATTCTTACATTTCGGAACGGAACATGAAGTAAGAGATCTGAGAGTAGTGAGACTGCTTTTCATCCATAGACATAGATATAACTCTCGAACGGAATGAGGTAGGTAGTTGAAATTTTCAGAGTAGTTTAGGGAGATGAATATCTCGGTTAAGTTCGTTATTGGGCAAAATTGGCCAGATTTAATTTGATTTCTTCCATGGTGCAGTTCTCATTCTCATGATTGCTCATTTAATCTTGATAAATAAACTATTATTTGAATTGAATTTCCTTTAGGATGCAGTTCTATCATATGAATACATTGATATAATTCCCAACTCTGAGAAACCAATACTTTCGGAGATATAATTTGTCTGTTTGAACTAGAGCGTCAGAAAGCTCCTGTCCACAGGGCTTGAACCCATTTTTGATAGAACGATTCAGAAAAATGTAAATGAAAAATAATAAATCATAATTCTGTTTTCTGATTTTGAAAAATATCGAAATTAATATTAAATTTAAATCGGAATTCATAAGTCGTGAATTAAAGCACATAAGATTTCTTATGGAGTCAACACCTAGCTGATTCCTTGGCTTTGTTATTGTTAAAACTGCTCTTGAAAATAGCCTTTTTGCTATTTAACATAAGGATTGAAAAATATAAAATTATATTTTTCCTTTATAAAAATAAATAAATTTGAGAAAATAAAGGTTTTATCAAGTTTTTAATTAATAAAGCGATTTTTTCTGTATATTATCCCCCTTCCCCCTTTATTAGTGGGGGGATATTGCTCAATAACAATACGAGCATTTCGAGTAAATATACATCCACACACTCATACACCCAGACACTCCGTAACAAAATTTTGTTTGCTCAAATGATGTTTTTGTACAATTTACACCTTTTTTAATTAACACCAATTTTGTGGGAACTTTATGCCCACAATTTGGCACAGTATTTTTGTATTTCTCTGGTAATTATTATTGAGGGCTCAGTAACGTGCGAAGTCCACAAAAGTGAGTATTATACAAATTATTATAATAAATCTCAAATAATTACATGTTGTTTACTTTGAACCCGGAAATTTCAATTTTCAGGTAAACACTTGTTATTTTTGTGAAAAAATGGTAAACATTTGGCTAATTTATCTTTTTTGATTTTTTCCGTTGGTACTGATGTCCACCGCAATTTCGAAAACATCACAGAATTTCTTTCGGTCAGTATTGCCACTAGTACCACTATCCTGAATTGGCGAACGCTTCTGATTTTTCCTTTCACAACCGCAGACGTCTACGGTTTCAGATTCCGTTTTGTCATTCTCACAGGCACTACTAGTCATAGTCGCGTTAGTTTCAGTCATCATTTTATATATTTATTAAAACCGTAACGATTACCGTTCTGTCTGTTGCTTGTTGGTAAATAACTTGAGCCAGAATCGGAGCCAAATGGCCCAGCAGACGTACTCTGTTAACTGAAGAGTCACTGTCACTCATGGTGAAATAAGACTACCACCGGACACCATAGAATATTTCTTCTATTTCTCTATGACTACCACTTTGTAATAATAACCTCACTTAACTAAACAGTGCAAAGCGAGCAACTGCGCGACGTCATTTGAGTTCGTCAGAAAACAAATAAAGAATGGGGAAGTTCGCCGGGGAATAACCGGTTAATCAAGAAATTTCGAGATCTTGAAATTTCTTGAATCAGGACAAGATATAATACGTCAAGACAAGGAATATTTCTCTATGACTATCACTTTGTAATAATAACCTCACTTAACCCAGATGTAACCAAAACTTTTACTTGGAAGTATTTTAATCCTGATGATATTTTTGGGTTCAGATTTAGAATCCAAATATATTCAGTGAAAACCATTTTGAAAAATTTTGATTAGTTTTCGAAAAAACAGCCGTCCTTTTAAAAGGACCGTGGTAAGATGGACTACTTTGGATTTCTAAGTTTCAATCAATATGAGAAAGGTTCATATTTCTTGATTATAATAGAAAAATATTATTTTTTTATGGAAAAGTAGAAAGCATTGTTTAGGATGGAGGCCTACTTCACCTTTATCGCACAAGAAATTAACCTATTTATGGAAATACTCTTACGTTGGTTATTTTGATAAATAACCAAATGGCCGAAGTTGTCGTACCGCGAATGACTATGCAAAGTAGCACTGAAACGTACAGGCCCTATTTTCCTAATTTTTGTATGATTCAAGAAGTCCCTGTGCAATTTATCTTATAAAAGCAGTTGAATTTATTGTTATTGTTTCACCGACTCTCCATGAATAATTTTTTTTCGCTTTGCTGAGGAATCATGTTGGTGATCCTAACGAAGGTTGACAAGAAAAGATCATCTTCATCAGAGTCGGAATACTAATCAATTCGTCTAATTTCCGCCTCGGCTGTAAGATGCTTAGCAGGTATATTGTGAACAGTAACCACGTCTTCTCTTCCCGAATCTTCATATGTGACTTTAGAATTTCATTTTATTATTTCATGCGACGTCTCCAAACCATTTTCTACATATTTTCAATTTCCTCTTCAGTATTTCAGATGTTTGTAATAACTTTACTGTAGAAAGTGAACAAATTGTCAAATTTTATTTCAGAGTAATCGTAGTTGCCTATAACGCCAGGGTCCTTTATAAAGGACGACAATATTGATGTACCAATTTTGAAAATATGAAAGAGTGGATGAAAAGAAATTCTTATTGGAAATCAACCTTATACTATATTCAATAAGTTAATGGTCCAATAAAAACTAATTATCATAAAATAATCTTAGAATGCTTAACTCCAGTTATCTCTAGATGCCATTGAGAATTTACTCTTCTATAACTAGCACTCAAGCTTCTCAAGAACTATTGATGGAATGAAAAATAAACAAACAACAGTTTGATAGATATCCAAGGAAGTAATAAATGCAGTGCCATCCCTTACAATAAAGCCGAACTCTTGTATTACAGACTTTTGTAGTGATCCTTTTAAAAGGACCATGGTATAAAGTGGGTTAACTAAACAGTGTAAAGCGAGCAACTGAGCGACGTCATTTTAGATCTTGAAATTTCTTGAATCAGGACAAGATATAACACGTCAAGAAAACGTCAAGACAAGATTTTTTGAAATTTCTTGACTTTATCTCAAGACAAGACAAGAAGTTGTTATCAAGACAAGAATTCATGTCTTGTCGACCCCTAATTGTGTTCTTCATTTAACACTTACATTTCAGACCTGTGTACCTGTCAAAGAATAATTAGATAGGCCCCTAAGTAGCACAAGACCCTACAAATTTACGATCCGCCCCTGCCCCTGCCGATACGCTTAATTTCAATTCCACCTCAGACACCCCTAACGTAACAATGTTAATAATGTTATGTTCGGATAGCAGGACGGAAAGATCGATGCTATGCGATTACGTTGAGAATGTTGCTCCAATATTACCAAAGAATCCTGTGCCTTCGCAATATCCGAAACAAGAATCGAGACCATCAAGTTCTCCCGATCTAAATTCTATTGAGGCATCGGATATCGAATAAATTATTTCATTTAAATTCTGCTAGTTTCCAAAAGGAGTTAGAATAAGGACAACATTAATTAATGAAACACCATGTGTAAGTTTATTCATTTCACACTTCTATTCGAATTTCGAAATAACAATAATTGAGCACATGTTCTAGTGAACAGCGTGCTATCATTTTGCCCAAATTTCTGTAATTTTCAATTTTTTTGAAGGAAATGGTCTCAAACGATTAGGTTCAAATCACTGGTGAATAATTCGAGTGGAAAATAGATTCTGCCTGGCCTACCAGACGTTGCCACGATAGCTTTCGAACGGAAAGAGATAACGACTTGCAATTTTCAGAGTAGGTTACTTATCCAAATGGGATGGTTAAGTTCGTTGTTGCGCATAATCGGTCAAACGGTTTCGGAGTTATACCCATCTGAAATTTTGTTGTTATTTCCTCAATAAATGAAAAATTGGTTCAAGCCCTGTGGACAGGAGCTTTGGCGCTCTTGTTCAAACTTTGACAAATCATATCTCCAAAAGAGGTTTCTCAGAGTTGGGAATTATATCAATGTATTCTCAGGACAGAACTGCATCATAAAATAAAATAAATTAAATAAGAATCCATTGATATCATTCCCAACTCTAAAAAATCAATACTTTCGGAGTTCTGATTTGTCAAAGTTTGAACAAGAGCGCCAAAGCTCCTGGTCACAGGGCTTTCCCACTTTTTCAATTTGGCTTCTGTGCGTCAGTTCTCAAGAATTTTCGTAATTAAATTCAAAACGTAGGTCTAATAATCATCTCATGTTGGGTTTACATACATCAGCAAATTATAATTAGAGTGTTCTAGGAAATCATATAGAATTATTGGGAATTATTATTGTTATTATTATTATCGTTTTAACGGACGGACGGCCGGCCGGATAGAATCGATTTTGACCATGGATTCTTGATCAGTGAGTCGAGCCATATCGTTTAAGACCGCTTTCAGAAATCCCAAAATTACAGACATTTGGGCAAATTGAGAAGCACTCTGTTACGAGGAACAAGAGCGCCAAAAACACATCGACTCAATTATGATTAATCGATTAGACATTTCGATTAAAATATAAACGCACCCATTTTCAGTTTCGTTTGACATGATGTTTATCTTTCAATCTGGATAACTATGTATATTATTGAAATTTTGAAAAATCTTATCTCCGAAAGTATTAGCTCTGTAAATCTCTGAAAATCTCAATTGTTTAGCTCATTCCGTTCGATAGTTATCGTGTTAACGGACGGCCGGACAGAATCAATTCCGACCAAGGATTCTTGATCAGTGAGTCGAACCAAATCATTTAAGACCATTTTCAGCCAAAAATTCGAAAATTGGGACATTTTGGCAAATTGATAAGCACTCTGTTCCGAGGAACAAGAACGCCAAAAATACAAAACCAGTCCAATTTAAATTTAGTGAATACTTATACGACGCACAATTTTTTGAGAAATTGACTAGAAAAAAAATTGTTTCTTCAAAAATCTTATAGTTCATAAATTATCCGTCAGAATCCACTGAAATTTCGAGCATACCTTCGAGGCGCCATTATACAATCGAGTACCGATGGGCTTTGTATGAGGAGTGAATAGACAATGGAACATGCGCGCAAAAGTCGACTTAACTTTTTAAGAATTTTAAGGATTATTATCCGTCTAGTTTTTAGCTTTCGTTCACTCACTATCAGTATTCCGACAAAAAAAAATCTGCAATTTCAAGTTATTGAAAGGTTTTTTTCTGGGTTTTCTCTCCCAAACTCTGAAAAGTATCTATAAAATAAAAATTTATTATTTTGTGATAACAAACAACAACGAAACAACATCAACGAAGAAACAACTATATATCGTAACGTCTCGGAGTCTATATCAGACTCCTTCGTCAGACGCTTAATGAAAATCTTTAGAATTATTTTGTTGATAGTTATTGTAAAATTCAAGAATTGTCACATTGTTTGGGAGAAAAAACCCAGGAAAAAAAACATTCAATAATGAGTATGTCTCCCACAGTATCCTTTAATGATTACTTAAATTTCAAGTTAATTTATTTATTTCTTCATTTAAATTGAAAATGATTTTCTGCCGGCTGCCACAATCCAACGGTACACACCTCGTACTAAAATATATCATGATCTTTTTGCTTGAGACCGCATTGCTATAACAAATACACAATTTATTTGTTTGAGACCGCCTCATCTGTGGTATCCTGATTTCTAATCATTAAAACAAATTTCTATGTGGTTGAAATCAATAAATATATTGAGGTACATTGCAAATTATTAATAGTACCATTGAAGAACTGATAGAAAATTAGAGCAACAAACGGAATGTTCACCGACTAAAAAAGAGCTTTCCGTTGCCTCCTGTGAGGTTTGAACTCACGACCCCTGGTTTACGAGACCAGTGCTCTACCACTGAGCTAAAGAGGCTAGTTGAAATAAGCGGACTCCAACATCTTACTGTAGTGCAGGTTCCGTTTACTTCATAAATATAACAAATCTATAATTTCAACCTATTTCTTTTCAGCGTCAATACATATTGAATTTACATTATCTCATTATTAACATTTAATCTTCCTCCAAAAGAATATCGGATAGAATTATATCGAGTATCTGCATATCCTGACAACTGACAGAAACGATAATTATTTTGTATTGAGTCAAAGGAATTCCACAAACTTTGGAAGATAATCAAAGGACGTTAATATTACTCTGATATGATTCATAAAACGTATTAATTTTATGGTAGTGACCAACCGAAACATTTTAAAGCCAATATTCCTAAAAGAGATTTTCTATATAAGAATAATTTCGCCTATTTTAGATATTTCTCTGTCTGTAAGATGCGAATTTCAAGTCGAAAAGATCTCAAATTATTACATTAGACTGACTAATAGAGAAAGTTTTCGAAAGGAGGAATCTAGAGACTTTAAATGTGCAAGGTAGGTTTGAGGCCTGGATACGCAGATAGAGTTCGTGAATGGATAATTCATCACGGTATTGAAGAAATCTCCATTTGAAATTTTATTTTACGAATATTTCCAGAACTGCATATTCGATGTAGTTGAAATTTTGTTTTTAGGTGTAGCAGTAACGACTAATTAAACTAAAAAAATTCTCGGATGAATCAGAAATATGTCGCCATTTGACAACTTCGCAGTCAAGGAGATTTGATGGAAACTTGAAACAGTTTGTTTATTTTAGTTTATTTAATAAATAGGTTAATCTTACGAAAACCATCTAAGCATTATTTTATTAATAACATGTAAGAGCGGTCATTGCTTAATTGGCTACTAATAATAACACCGAATACCAAAAAGCAAATAAGATGATAAAACTAAAATTAAGAACTTTCAAATCATCTTACACAGAAATCAACAAACATTTCTTAATGTCCCTATTACTACAATTAAATAAATCTATAGTATTGATGTTTGAATAAATGTTGTCCAACCTCCTCTGAAACTGACATTTCATAATTTTCCAAATTATTTTTTTGTATTAAAAAAAATTGTGATAATCTGGAAAATCCTTGAATATTATGAGGTACTTATGATTTTTCATTGTTTGTTTTTTTATATTATTATATTATATAGAATATTTCCTATTTCAGCAAATCCTTGAAACTAGGGTTTCGTATGTTATATCCGGATAGAAATATCGTTTAACTTTCATACCTAAAATATATGGGTCCTAATTTTTGGCGCTCTTGTTCCTCGGAACAGAGTGCTTATCAATGTGCCCAAATGTCTGTAATTTTCGAATTTTTGGCTGAAAATGGTCTTAAACGATTAACATGTTAACATGATAACTCTCGAACGGAACTAGACAATTGAAATTTCCAGAGTAGGTTTGGGACATAAATATCTCGGTTAAGTTCGTTATTGGGCAAAATCGGTCCAATGTTTCGGAGTAACGAAAACAAAAAATTTTTTTTACATTATAACTTTTGAATTCAAATTATTTTAAGATGCAGTTTCATCATAAGAATCCATCGTTATCATTTTCAACTCTAACAAGCTAATACTTTCCGAGATATGATGTTTCAAAGTTTCAATAATACATCGTAAGTTCTATGTATTCACAGAATGTGAACACATATTCTGTCTGTCTTCACTGTTCATAAATGTCAATTTTTCTAGCGAAAATAATATTGACTGATTACATATTGAATAATTTATGTATAAATATTGGAGATGATGTTTCAGAAGATTTAGAATTGGATCATTTTAATGATGTAGTTGGTTTATAGTTTATGGAGAACATAAGGGAATCATCAAAAGAAATTACTGTTCGTTGGCCACTGAGGTTAAAATTACCTTTTACTTCCTTAAGTAGTGAGACATGTTCCTATATACAGTATTTTCATAATGTTGCTAGCAAAAAAATACTGAAATATGGATCTACATTTGTTTAACAAACATTTTTTCTTGAGTTAAGGTTCATAATACAGAAAAGAATGTGTTAGTGGTATGAAGTATTAAATTTTAAATTATTATATGAAAAGAGGATAGTATTTTATTAATATATTTTGAACTATTAAGATAATTTGTTCGTAATCCACTACCTACTCAAATATCAGGAATGAATGGACAATCGGCTATGATTGTCTCCAGCCTTGCTCTAGACATGTCGATGTGAAGCATTTTTTTAAACGACACTTTTTTTAAATTTAATTTCTCCCATGATGCAGATCTATCAAAGGAATCCATTCATATAATTCCCAACTCTGAGAAACCAATACTTTCGGAGATATAATTTGTCTGTTTGAACAAGAGCGCCAAAAAGCTCCTGTCCACAGGGCTTGAACCAATCCTTTAGAATAAGTCTAGAAGTACCATATTTAACTCTTCCCGACTCACGATAGGTATTAAATATGGCTCTAAAATCATCTTTTAAACAAATTGCATCATGAAATTCGTTCGATTTCACCTCAAAAATCATGGATATTTCATATTTGCCTGCAGATGCACCCCGAGATCTTAACAATGGTCTATCTAATTGATATATTATTGATATTTCATTTATTATTGGTGAAGATATAGCCGAAATATTAGAACGATCGAAGCGTACTGGTTCATTATTGCGCGTATGTTCTGGGGAACATCGCGTTATCATTTTGACCAAATGTCTGTAATTTTCGAATTTTTTGCCAAAATGGTCTAAAACGATTGGGTTCGACTCCCCGAATTCGAGGTCAAATTTGATTCTGTCCTGCCGGCCAGCCGACTGTTGCCATGATAACTTGAGACCGGAAAGAGATAGCGACTTGAAATATTCAGGGTTTTCATCAACCCATACAGATTCGATCAAATTGAAACTAGTTGGAAAATACTGAAACAAACACGTTTGCGAAATTTTGTGAGAAACGTGTCTATAGAAAATTTAAAAAAATTATTATATATGTCACGATAACCTGAAAACGAAAACAGATAGGGACTTGCAATTTTTAGGGTAGGTTGTGCATCTGGATGCGACATTTGAGTTTGTTAACAGGGATTGCGAGAGTCTTCAAAACCTGACTCTACTACCATGTTCCAAGTTTGGACACGATCGGATCTATATTGTTGGAGATCCGAGCAGCTTGGGTGAGTTCAGTAGCTGGATGGGTGACCGTTGCCTCAATAACCTTCGAACGAAAACAGATAGGGACTCACAATTTTCAGGGTAGGTTGCGCATCCAATGGGAGAGGTGGGTTCGTTGTTGGGCATAATCGGCCCAACGGTTTCAGAATTATACCCATCTGGAATACTCTTTTCTCGATAACCCAAAAAATACAGATCCGATCGAATTGAAGCTTGGTAACTAGTTGTAGAATATCGACATAAAGACGTCTGTGAAATTTTATGAGGACCGTACCACTAGAAAAGAAAAAGAAGAAAACATATAATTTTTTAATCGATAACTTGAGAATGCAAAGAGATAGCGACTTGCAATATTCAGGGTAGGTTGCGCATCAGAACGCGAAATTTAAGTTCGTTAATTGACATAATCGGCCAAACGGTTTTGCAGTTATACTCATCTGAAATATTGTTGTTTCCTCTATAACTCAAAATATACAAGTCTGATCCAATAAAAACTCGGTAATTACTTGTAGAATACCAACGCACTAATTTTCGCGGAATTTCGTGAATAAAGTATCCTGACAGAACGCACTTGCTTAAGAAAAATAACTAAATTAAGAAATCCCAACAACCCATTAAACAACCCTTCTAATCAACTTCTATATGACACTACGGATATAGAACCGATATTGGAGAGAATGAATATACTGGTCAAAAAATTCATCTCAAACCAGAACAACAGAAGAACTGTGGATTCACTTATACACCACTACCATGGAGAAATGAAGGCGAAATTACCAACACTACCAGTATTTGAATATTTGATATCCTTAGAATAACATCTTTTAAAACTAAATAATTTTTTTTGTAAAATAGAAATCCATGTAACTGGCTGGAAGACTGAGGTCGATAGCCATTTGATTCATAATCAATAAAGTTGATTTCTCTCTCTCTCTCTAGTATCCTGGAGTTACTTTAGTTGAACGCTTTTTCGTATATTATTAGATATTCAATGAATTTCAATTCCAACAGAATACATATATGTCAGAATTAAAATTTCTGTTATCATAGAACATTCACTCGATATGAAGTATGTCATTAAAATGTTATGAATTGTATTCAAATATAATAAAAGTTGAGAGAGCGTTATGTATCGATGCTAAATTCAATTAAGAGTATCCAATAGAGGTGAGTAGACAATAGAACATGCGCGCAAAAGCTCCTGACTTCACGTCAGTGCTTGAACCAATTTTTATTTTCAACCAGACGCTTCCACACGGATTGATTTTCATCGGTTTCTATGGCATAATTTCGAAGACCCAAACGCAAAAGCTGACGGCATGTCACTATGTCAGTGTTGTTTCGCCTGAATATTTCCTCTTATAAGTACATAGGAACGGGAGTTAGTTGTTCTTCGGCGTCGAAATGTTTTCACGATTCTCAAGCTGCAAGGACTCCATCAAACAAACGGAAGGATATCTAAATATATACGCCTGCAGAAACAAACATAGCAGCAGCCTCGACTAATTGAAAGTGTTAAAAATAGTTTTTCCCCTTCGTAATTGTAATATCATTATCGACATACGCAACAGACATACTGACAACGTGAGGCACGTGCAAGATACCAGACTTTCCCGAAACCGTACACCTTGCTACTTCGCATTTGCCCTCGACAACGTCTTTCTTCATTGTGCAACCTACTGGGAGCACCTTTTCAACTGCACCCTCTTGTATGCTTCCTCTGTTCGGCAGATGTCTCGAGTTATTTGCTAAGAAAAGAAATAAAGGAGTGTGCGTAACCACGCTTTCGCAGACTACGGCAGCTGCTCCTGACTTGTTAACCGGGTTTTTTTGTTCAATTGGGAAGTGTGAGGAGTCTTGAGACTCCGAACTTCACCGGCTAACGTGTTGAGCGGTAATCGCCGAGAAAAGGAGACACGTGAACTATTTATGACCGATATAACTGGAAGAATGGCGATCGTTCCACATTTCCCTATGAATAGAAACCGGAGGCGATTAAAAAACCTTCAAGAGCGAACCTGACACGTGGCGAAAATCGATAATGATCCAAATAAAGGAAGTCGTATCTTTTGCGCCTCCTTTATTAGGAATACAAAGGAAGGCGGACTGATAATGGAACTGGTTTTTGGAAGTTAAGGCCGGTTTATTCAGCAAATGAAGTAAAATAAGAATTAAGGGTTAAAAGGATGTTTATACAGATGATCTAATACAAAATTAGAAATAAGAATGTATCAAATAGCAGCTTTTTAATAATTTTATGCAAGTTCTGTCCATTTCACCCTATGGGAATGCGCTTTCTCATTTTCCAAGCAAAATAAAATAAAATAAGAAATAAAGATTAAAGTCGGCCATCTTCAATTATTATTCTTATTTTGTGTACCTATAAATGTTAGTGACCGACCGAAAGTTCGGTTTCGGTTTCGGCCAAGAAATCTAGTTTCGGCCGCGCCGAAACTTGACTGTTTGTGAATTATCCTGGTCGTTTGGCTAACAGAGTTATAATAGGTATACGAGTACATAATTATGGTACAAGTTACTGTAGTCTATCTTTGTTAAAACTGAGAATTTGCTTTAAAGATTATTAATTAGATTATATAGGGTGATTTCAAATTAGACGTGAACCTTGGAGGAGGTGATAGTATGACTCGTTAGCTGTTGTTTGAGTCATATTTATTGATAACCGAAAATCAACAGTTATTTGAGTTCGGATGATTTTTAAAAGATTTCTCACCTTAGTTCATATTTCGTAATTTTTTTCTACGTTGACCAAATTTGATTATATTTTTGGGTTATTTTTATCAGAAAAGGATATGATATAAGTAATCATTAAAGGATACTGTGGGAAGTAGGTAAAGTCATCATTAATGGTTTCTTTCTAGGTTTTCTCTTCCAAATTCTGAAAAATATATATAAAATAGAAAATTAATTATTTTATGATTTGCTTCTGCGTAAGGAACACAAGATAGTTGTCAGAAGCAATTAATCGAACAATGTTGCCTAACAAATAACAACGAAAACAACATCAACGAAGAAACAACTATATATATCGTAAGGTTTCGGAGTATATATCAGACTCCTTCGTCAGACGCTCAACGAAAATCTTCAGAATTATTTTATTGATACTTATTCTGAAATTCGATATCCGATATTTTTCAGAATTTAAGAGAAAAAACCCAGAAAGAAACCATTTAATAAGGATATGATATGTACGAGAAAAGCAAAACTATGCTGTATAAGATGTTGAAAAAGGATTAGTATGATTTGAAATGTGGTATATGAATAAAAGAAAAATCAATTTCCAATATTTCCTGCAACTTTCGAATTTCAGAATTTATGTATGCCAAAATTATTCCAAAAACTTGCCAAATTCCTTCTTCATTCTCTAGAAAATTTCGTTAGAATGCTCAACTAGTTTCGTTTCAGCAGATTTTTTGTGAGCAACCTTTTGAATGTCCTGCAAATAAAATAGTGAATGTGATGTAATCAAAAGGCAGCATGAGTAAATTACAGGCGAAAAATGACAACTGAAGAAATTAGTATATGGAATGGTGGAAAAAAATATTTAATTCGTTATTTATCTTTATTTGCTTCTTACATCTCCTTTCACAAGGGCATAGCCAGGAATTAATTTCGGGGAGGGTTTAGAAATTTTGTCAATTGACTTGATAAGTGTCATTTATAATATTTTTATATATATGCAAAGAAAATTGTAAAAAATACACTAGATTTCAGTATAAAATATAAAGCTTCAGTTTCGGTTTCGGCCGAAACTGAGAGCCTGAACGAAAGTTCGGTTTCGGCTCAAAAACCTGTTTCGGTCGGCCACGAATAAACGTTATTCAACTTTCTTATTTTATTTTAATTTGTTTCTTATTTTATTTAGTAGATGTATAAACCCGCCTGTTGGTAAACAATATGGGTTTTATTTAAACGCGCATTATTTGGTGTCAGAAATCTTTTTTTCCCATCCCCTCCACTAAAGAGGACAATACTTCAGTCATGAAAGACAACTGCTACAGAAAACAAATCGCTCGCTGCTCTATTTTACGCCATTTTCTTACGCTAAGAGTATTACTTGCTATTCCTTTGAAAACTGTATTTCACTGTGCTGTATAACCGCATTAGTGAAAGTGTTGTGCTGTGCACAAAAGGATCAACCAACGCTCCATGACAGAATCAAGGAAGGATTCAATCATCTTTCAAATTAGAAGCCACGCCACAGGTAGGGTTTCTGATACCAACGTTTTTTATACAGTCCATTAAATCTCAACCATCTAGCTATCGACACATAGTTTCGCCAACACCGCCTTAAGTTCTTTTTTTAACGGGGAAGTGATTCACAACCACTGTAATAATTATTGAGTAACAACATCGAGAAAGAGAAGGTTCTCTTCTCTGTGGGTAACATGGTAACAATAATAAATGGTACAAGAAGGAACATAATTTGACAAAACAAATATTGAAAATTCTTAAAAAGCACTGACGTGCAGTGAGAAGCTTTTGCGCGCATGTTCTTTTGTCTATTTACGCCTCAAACGCCCTGACGAAATACTGCATTTTGGCGCACTGTTCAGGTGAAAAGAGTACCTAATCAATTCGTCCAAATGTCTATAATTTACGAATTTTTGGCCGAGAATGGTCTGAAACCGTTCGTTTCGACTCACGTCAGCACGATTACGCTCGAACGCAATGAGTTAGAAATTTTCAGTGTGGGTTTGGAGTACAAATGCGCCGTCTAAGTGCGTTAATGGGTAAAATCCACCACACAGTTATAGCCATCTGAATTTTGTTTTCCCAATAACTCGAAAAATACTGATCTGATTCTATTGCGCGGTAGTTAGTTGAAAAATACCGACACGAAGACTTATGAAAAATTTTGTGAGGAGCGCATGACTGGAAAGTTAAATAATCACACTGTTCCGAGGAACAAGAACGCCAAAAAAATATATTAAAAAAAAAAATCTGTATCTCAGAAACTATATTCGTCAGATATCGTTGAAACCATGCGAAAGCCATCAAAACCTTGTTTTACAGTGAAGTTCTAGATTTGAACTCGATCGGATCTATATTGGTGAAGATATTGCCGAAATATCGAAATATTACAACGATCGAGATGTACTGGTCCACTGGATTACACTTGATAATTTTCATTCATAGGTCCTCATGGCACAACCCTACGATTCGACGGATTTGTATCATAGGAATAATTCTCGGAATAATTTATTGAAAATAAACCCACTGCTATACATTACACTGTTTATGTTCGACCCAAAAGTATGTATTCGAAGAGGTCCTTACGCCACCACAAACACAGCACTTTTTATTTTTGGCCCAACAGTGAATGTATGTATTTCGAGTCGAATCTAACCGTTTGAGACCATTCTCGGCCAAAAAGTGTACCTACCAGTTTTTTTTGGACGCTTGTTTTTACAGTCGGGTTTATATTCTTGGAAATATTATTTATTTTCCTGGAGCTAAGCAGCTTTGGGCGAGTTCAGTACCTGGAAGGGCGACCGCTCTGGCTATAGATTTGAACAGCACGCCACACAGCTTTTCCAACTTGTTTTCAACCGATTAGTAGATTTCAATTCGATCGGATATATATTTCTGAAAACATTATGAAAATAAAATTCAGCTTGAAGGTTTGTGCGGAATTCCCGTGGAATCTGAGATAGGTATAGTTTATGAAATTTTATATTTTTGAAAACAAACTATTCGAAAGAGTAGTTTCGGAAATATATAGAAAAAAAGCTTAAGCTCAAAATAGTCATAACTCCGAAATCACTCGTCGGATTTTGCCCATTAACGCACTTAACCGAGATATTTACGATACAAGCGTACCCTGCAAATGTCAACTCTCTAACTCATTTAGTTCGAGCGTTATCGAGCTTACGGCCGGCCGGCCAGAATTGGGTTTGACCCCTGAATATTCATCAATGAGTCGAACTCAATCGTTTGAGACCATTTTCGGCAAAAAATTTAAAAAATACAGACATCCCGGCAAAATGATAGCACGCCAAATCAGACTGATCTCATACGCAGAACTTTTCCAATTCTTTTTTTAATTAATTAAGAGGGTGAGTTCATTGTGTTCTTGTTTATATTTACAAAAGCTCTAAATACCATTGTTACAAGTAGTTTCAATTTTCATATAGAGCAAATTGTATTAGGACAAACTATAAAAATCAATTGAGTTAATGTACCTATATCTTGAGCACCAAACGAATTAATTGTTGGAAATCAACTTAAGTGGTACCTACATATATAGTTATAACTTGATGAAATTAGAATATAATAATGAGTACTTACCTGTTCCCTGGTCGGCTGATATCAAACATACTACACAGAACTATTTCACTTTTTATGGAAAAATTCACTGGCCTTACAAAATACAATCAGTGAAATGTGGACTTACCGGTCTGAAAAAAAAAAGGAAAATATGAGAAAAATTAAAATATTACTATGGCACAGTTGGTTATAGGGATATACATTGAATTTGACCACTTGTTGAACAACTAGTCGGTAAGAGGAGTCTGATATAGGTATATTTTATCTTTGTCAGTCAAAATTCTAGATAATATGAAAAATTTGTTCTTCGTACCATATCGATCACTTGCTTCTGATTTTTTCTCCTTCCAAACATTTGTTCTATGTAACTCCCGACGATCCTTCAAATTATTGTCTTTACGGTGTATGGTAGTTTCCCATTTTGTTGGGGAATTATTTTTGGGTGTCATCAAATTATCAGGTACGAATGGAGAATTATGTGCTCGATAGGTCTCAATCTCTCTCTTAATCTCTTCAATTTGCTGATTTTTGTCATGATGTGTTGTGAGTTTATTGAGATAAAGTTCATCTTTCAAAGATGTCAAATATTTTGTCTTATATTTTTCTGGTAAGGATGGAATTTCTCCTTTCTGCGATTTTATTTCTTTCTTGAGATTTTCAACATATTTATCAGTTGACAAAGTCGGTTGCGTTTTCGACTTATACTTGTTCTTGCACGAAATTTCTTTGATATTTGCTTTCATTATTCTGTCTTCCTGTACATTCTTTAGTTTTATGTCGACTCTAGCACCATGTCTGGGAGAATTAAAATGTTTTGTTGCGGACGACTTTTTCGCTTCTGGTATTAATCCGTACCTCATCAATTCATCTCTTAAAAAATTTTCACTTTCCTCTACAGTTTTTCCCAACGAGTTATTGCTTGAATGAAATTTGTTATGGTCCCTGGATTGGTCGCTTTTGAATTGAAGACTATTTGGACATGAGCAGTGAGATTTGAAAACCTTTACATAACTTTTGTCATTTTCTCTTATATTTTTCGCTGCTTTCGTAGTTTTTCTAGCATTGTACATTCTCTAAACAAATTTTTAATGAACATTAGAGAAAGTTCTTATATAAAACACTATTTTGCCAAACCAGTAGTAGCAACTTTTGTTTGTATTGAACGTATTGCACGTGCTAGAAAAAGAGGGGATTAATAAGTGCGTTAAGAGAAACCGTTTCTTTGTTATATTACTCAATTATGCATGTGACATGCATATTTGCCTCCGATATTAACTATTAACGACAAAACATTCAAGAAAATGGATTGATGAGGAAACACAAATCAGATCCACTGAAATTTAGAGTTTAGAGATATTTCAATATGACATCGTTGCTGACATCTATCCATAATTCTTGAAAGTGGAAACAAAAATCATAGAACACTTTAGGTTACGCAGTAACTCTACCACGAGAGAGAGTTTGTGTCGCTGTAGAGGTGAGAAATTGGAAATTGTCGATAAATTATTTGTAATTCTAACCAAATGCAATTGTACCCTTTGATTTTCTAATACATTATAATTAATTTATAAATTATCATATGAAAAGTTCATTAGGTATGAACTACGAAATTAAAATGTTTTCTGCGTTTCCCTTCTTTGGAAGGGGAACTTTGGCCTCGCCCATTGGACAAGCACCCAGCATGATAATTTTGTATCATAATAAATTTAAGCGTGAAAATCCAAGGTGTAGAATTGTAGATCTGTAGATGGTCATACAGCCGACCACATGATAAAGAAAAGAAGAAGATAATTCGTAGACCATTTCTTTTTCTATGATCAAAACATTCATAACCTATCTATTTGAAATTTATAACCACCAAATTGATTAGAATTTAAAGTCTTCTGAGTTGCGTTCGAAAATTAACTCTGTAGAGTAATATTTACTCCATTGCGTTCGAAAACTGAAAGGTTGAGTAAATTTTACTCTGTTTCAGTCGTCCGAAAAGTCGGAGTACTCGACTCGGAGTTCATTTTACTCCTGTCAAAATTGACATACCTCATGGGAAGGAAAATCTAGTATCTTTGTCTAACTGTTTTATGAATGTTTTGTGAGGTAATTTAATAGTTTTTATACTGCTCACAATATCTATTTATGATTAGAGTTACATATATGTGAAGAAAACAATAATAATAGGATATTTCTTAAACCAACATAACCTATTTTCCGATATTGGCACCTTCTGTCACTGTCAGTGTCAGTGTCAGAGTAACTCTAGAGTAAATCTGTCAAACCTTCAAAAACTCTACTCTACTCCGTGGAGTTAATTTTCGAACACAACTCGGGAAGATTAAATTTAATTAATTTCATCACCATGAGTGTTCCATTGCCAGCTGGTGGAGGGTTAGATAATGTTGATCCCGAACAAATCAAGACGGTATTTCATTTTATTGCTGAAAATTCCTATTCACTCAATTACCTCATTTTCAGTTTAAGGACTTCCTAATTTCTTATAACAAGCTTTCTGAACTTTGTTTTAACGATTGCATATCAGATTTCACGGGTAGGAGTATCAAGAATAAAGAAGTATGTGAAGATTTATAAAGATTATCCATTTTAATTATTTGTTTTTAGGACCGATGTGCACTAAATTGTTTGGAGAAGTTTCTTAAAGTGAACCAGAGGATATCACAAAGATTCCAGGAATTCCAAATGCTAGCAAATGAAAATGCCATGGCAGCGGCCCAAAAACTTGGCCAGATGACTGGATGATAACATTTTTTCATTAGTTCCTTTAATAGTGAATTTTTTAACATATTGAACTTATTTGAGTTTGTTCCGTTCGATCCATTGGTACGACCTATACAATGAAATAATGAACATTATATAGTACTGTACAGTGCCATCAAGTTTTGATTTCTGTTAACTGGAGGCAACATGGGTCTAGTTGGTCCAGTACTGTAATTCCTAGCATGTAGACTGTACTTTTTATTACCCACAAATAATGTGGGTGAGTGCTCATTTACTGTAGATATAATTCTACTCAAGAAAAAAAAATTAAATTGAAGTGGATTGAACATGGAAATGACTTGTTTTATTTCGATTAAGGCTGATTTCAAAGGATAATTGAATGTACCTAGTTTATCTTCTCAATTCTATTGAATTGGACAGTTGTAGCACGTGTGATATTCCTCAGATACCAGCCCTTAGTTAAGATATTGCATTATGATGACTTTAGTTGTTGGACATTTTTTCTATCTTCATGGCAATAAGCCTTTTGCAGTCTAGCTATCCTGTTTTTTGGGACTTGCCATTCACCAAAGAGTGACAGTCTTAACTGTGACACTCAAAAAAGGGAGCACAATTTTACTTATTGAAAAACCTTTATTTTTTATGCAACTAAGGCTGTATGAAAAAACAGTAATAGTCATTGGAAAATATTTAGTTTTCATCAAACAATACAACTGAAGTAAAATACAGAATTGAGGTATTCGCTTTTAGTAATATGGCATTAATTGAGGTAAGCATCAATTAACTTCAAAAAATTCTCATTAGATGAAATTAAGAGATTCAAATAATATTTTGTTCATGAACAAATGTTTTTGTGATGCATAGTGAAACAATTCAAAAGTATTCACTTCAGATCCATACAACTTCTCTGGCACAATTACTATGTCAATTTTTTTTGACATCATTGTTGGACGTGTTGTTCTAGCCAATTAAGAGTCCCCCAAATGATTTCTTTCTCTGATACTCTCATCTTCACAGCCAGCGTGTTATTGGGGGATAATTTTTTTTCATCTAGTAGTGATTTATCCTGTTCAAAAGAAGTTTTATATGTTGCCAACATTAATTTGAGTCTTGTTTGTAAGAATGTCCAGGATTTTTTCTCCAAGGCCACATCCAGAGCACATTCAATATACTCTAAATCTCCAGGCTTGTCACTTTTAGTCCAATGATCTAGCTGATCTGAAATAGAGAAGTTCATGAAACTTGTTGAAGAACTCGAGTACTTTCAAGCTTTTTAATCAGATTGATTAGTTTAAAGAGGGTTGAAATTAAAAAAAAAATTACTCGAACACCTATCAGAATATTTAAATGAATATTCTACGATCAAATGAAAATTTAAAATGGAGATAAATTTTTCAAATGTCTCTTGGTTTATTATTTGAGGAAATAAAAGGCGCCATATGTATACTGAATTTGTGGTTCAGTTCTTATTCTTAGAAATTGCTTTCATTATCAGATTTTCATATCCAGGGGAATCAACCTACTTTCGATATCAATTTTATTGTCACTGATGAATACATCTTTGCATATTACCTTCATTCATATTGAAGATCCTCAAGAATGCTAAAAGTTTACCATCTATTGGATTCTCTCCCCTCGTCAACCGAAATTCCTGTGTATTTTCAAGGTTTAATTTTTTCAAAAGTAGTATCCTCTTGTCTTTCAGCAAATCACACTTGCTAACACCAAGCCTGACTAGGTAGAAATCGTATTCATTATCTGTGGGGATGAACCTGCAAATGAAACATTATTATAATTCTTCAAAAAAAGGACAGATCTGATCCGATTGGCTTCACAGTAATCACAGTCTGATTGTTGTTACAAAGTATCGAAAATATCGCAGCTTTAAGGGCTTCACTTCAAATTGAACCAAATCAGTTGATTCCTCATGGTGCACTGGGATTAGAAATTTCTCACAATACATTGTGGCAAAAGTAGCGTAATGTTTCTGGCGTACAGCCTTAGAAGATTAAATTAACTTTTTTTATGTTTGACCTCCCTGGGAAAGGGAAACTTATGTCACCTAGTTGGTGTCCCAAAATCCAAATTGTGTCCTGTTTACTCTTCTATTGAACTGTTGAAGATTACTCTGGAGGAAACACATAACGTGGAAGCGTGTTCTAGCTGCATAGGGATGTGCACATTGTGCAGCTCTAGTATTACATTCGAGAGAAAGGCTTGGTTGCAGTTCAATAAAACTCTTTACAGCAACTGCCAGCAAAACTCAGGATAGCTAGGATGATTGCAGACCTCCGTCGCGGAGACGGCACTTGAAGAATTAATGCATGTGAATCTGGCAGCAGCGCTTCTTTAATTGTAACTCCGCAGATTATCGACTGTAATTAAATCTATAAAACAAGCACAAGTCGGCAACTCTCTTTCAATGTTCCAACGGCTGTAGATTGGCTTCTGTAGTTGAGCGGTCAATCAGTCATACTGCTCTTTCCTGGATGGAATCCAAAAGTTGCAATCAGTGTCAGGGTGCTGAGCTCCAAACTATGAGAGAAGTAGTCCTGGTGTGACCTGGGCCTTATAGAGTGGAAGAACCTGTTCATTGTTTGAGGAATCGATTTGCTGGCATCTATGGTGGTGAGATTCAACGGTGCTCAAAGGCTGGTGAGACAAGACATCAGCATGCTGTCATCCACGAAGCTGACGATGCAGTTCTTGGTCAAATCAAGGATATCGTTCACATGGATGAGGAAGAGGATGGGTGACAAAACTGAGTTTTGGAGCACTCCAGCATGCAGGTTTAAATCCCTGGAACTGACACCGTCCACGACCACAAGAACGCTCCTGTTAGCAAGAGAATTCCTCATCAACTCACATAGGCCACTGAGAAAACCATATTTAGCAGAGCCTGATGCCAGACCCGATCGAGAAACTTTGGACATGTCCAGAGCAACGGATCTTGATTTTCTATAGCACTCAATAGTCCTAGTCCACGTTCGCATTGAGAGATTGATAGCTGATCCCATGACTTACGATAAGTTGGATATTACCGCTATTGTAGTGAAGTTGGATGGAAAACATCCTCTTTGTAGTATTATTATTAATACATCATTAAGAGTAGAGGTGTATACACATATACAGGGTTGGGATAAAGTGTGGAACCAAGTAAATAACTTTTAAACGAGAAGAACGATATTTATGAAAATTTGCAGGTAAGTGCAATGGAACAAAATGCATCTGATGTACATTTTTTTGTTAATAATATACTTCCGGTTTAACCGGAAATGCCATCAACTCCTTTAATTTAAATGCGACACACTATATATTTTTACAGATTTTGAAAAAGCTTATTATTTTGAATTCATACATACTGAGTTTAGTGTAAAAACATTTGTAAAAACGAGGAATATAGCACTTTAATCAACCTCCTTTGCGTTTTTTGCATTAGAGCAAAAAACTATTTATATAAACTAATTGATGTTGCTTGTATGCATAGTAATAAATAAACGAGTACTGTTTAGTACGTCTTTTGTTCTCCAAGTTTTAAATTCTAATTGAAGGATATAAATTTTAGAATTTAGAATTGTTCAATTAAGTGAAAAAGAGCGTATTGAAATTTTAATGATGATCGGTTATGGTGATCGTGTTAGAACTCATGAAGAAGTGTGTCATATTTTTAATTATTTGCATCCGGAGAGAAATCCTATATCACGCTCAACTGTAACTAAAACATTACAACGTTTTAATACAACTGGGATGGTAAAAAATTTGCTAAAACCTGGAAGACCGCGGACTCCAACGAACGAAACTGTTAAACAAAATATTGCAATCGATTTAGAAGAACCACCTCAAACTTCCACCACAAATTTGGCACTAAACCATGGTATCAGTCGACGTTCTGTAGGAAAGATATTGAAAAGTGAAAAGTATCATCCGTATAAGGTACGGTTGGTTCAAGAATTGTCAGACGATGATTTTGACCGACGGCTGGAATTTTGCAAACGGCTAATGGACATCTGTAATGTCGACGAAAATTTTGCTTCTAACATAGTTTTTTCCAATGAGGCAACTTTTTCTTTTAATGGAACAGTTAATCGCCATAGCTGAAGGTATTGGTCAAATGTGAATCCTCATTGGATTCATGAAGCACATACCCAGCATCCACAGAAGTTGAAAGTTTAGATGGGAATTGTCAAAAATAGGCTTATAGGCCCATTTTTTATCGACGGAAACTTGAATGGTGAGAAGTATATTGGTATCTACTAAATAACGAAATTATTCCTGCACTCCATCAGAATGGGCAATTACCACAAAATCGATTTTCCAAATCGATGAATTGGACGTACAGGATTCATAGAGTGGCCTGCTCGTTCTCCGGATCTTAGCCCGTTAGATTTTTTTCTTTGGGGTTATCTAAAATCACGTGTTTACGTCTGACCAACAAACTTACAGGAATTGAGACAAATAATTATCGATGAATGTGAACTAATACGTGGAGATGTCTTGGAAATAGTGACACTAGAAGTCTAGAATTTGTTAATAGGATGGCATATTGTCAGCAAGTAAACGGCAAGCATTTTGAACATTTGAAGTAATTTTGTTTCTCATTATTCTAAAATAATGAAATGTACACCTATTGTACAACTAACAGTGAGTTATTCCTCGTTTTTAAACATTTTTTGACACTAAACTCAGTATGTATGAATTCAAAATTTCGGAGTCTATATCAGACTCCTTCGTCAGACGCTTAACGAAAATCTTTAGAATTATTTTGTTGATAGTTATTCTAAAATTCTAGAATTGTCACATTCGTTAAGCGTCTGACGAAGGAGTCTGATTTAGACTCCGAAAAGTTACGATATAGTTGTTTCGTTGTTGTTTGTTAGGCAACATTGTTCAATTAATTGCTTCTGACAAATATCTTGTGTTTCTTACGCAGAAGCAAATCGCAGAATAATTAATTTTTATTTTATAGATATTTTTCAGAGTTTGGGAGAGAAAACCCAGAAAGAAACCTTTTAATAACTTTATATTCGTCTATTATGACAAGAAAAACATTATACAACTGTATGTTTCACGACTAATCTGTTTTGGACATTGGGTAATAATATGATGGGTTTCTGAATCGAAAATGTATAACATATCATTAATTCATTACAATGTAATTATGCAGATACGCTGTTGCCCAATATGCCTAATTTTCACAGAAATCAGGAAATCCAGGAAGATGTTATAAAAAAGGTATAAGGAATGGGTTTTTTGCGTTGTTTTCACGTCAGATGGATGTTTATTGGTGGGTGGCTCTGCTAACTTAATATTAAGTTAGTTAGTTAATAAAAAAACTAAGCGCGCAATAAATATTTTCAACAATTAATGCAATAGGTTCAATTGAAATTCTTGCAAGTGGCTCTGATCCCTTAATATTAAGTTATAAAAAAAACTAAGTGCGCGACAATTTTTTTTCTTTCACGACAAATTCTCGATAATCAATGTAATAATAGGTATCACTGAAATGTTTCCAAGTGGCTCTGCTAACTTTATGGAGGTCATTTCGTTTATTCTCCCCGGGGTTCCGAAAAAAATAACTAATTCGATCAATTCGTCAGTGTTTTAAATTTTAAATATACGAAATCCTGCGCTAACGCATTGAAGAAGTAGTCCTTCAAGATACGATATTGCGGCGTTGTTAGACTTTGTTCCAGGCTATCTCTATAGACGGCAGTGGTTGAGTTCAGGAGCACCATCGAACGCGAAATTGCCGATATAATAATTCCATAGATAAAAAAATTTCAGGGTAGGTGGCGCATCCCAATACGACGGACAAGTTCGTTAATGGGCATACTCGGCCCAATGGTTTCCGAGTAATAATGTTGTCTACAATATACTAATCCGATCGAATTTACCATGGTAAATTCGATTAAGAGTGTCCAATACAGACAGAACAGACAATAGAATTCACCCTGGTAAATTCGATTAAGAGTGTCCAATACAGGAGATTGGACCAGAGAACATACGCGCAAAAGCTTCTGACTTCACGTCAGTGCTTGAACCGATATTTTTTTTCAATGATTTTTAAAAAAATTTCTGGTGCTACGATCCTCACGAAATTTAGCAAGAATTTTCGCGTTGGCATTCTACAACTAATAACCATGTTTGAATTGGATCGGATTAGTATTTTTTGAGTTATTGAGGAAATAACAACCAAATTTCAGATTGATATAACTCCAAAACCATCTGGCCGATTATGCTAGTTACCGAACTTATATGTCGCGTTCAGATGCGCATTTACCCTGAAAACTGCGAGTCGCTATTTCTTTCCGTTCTCAAGGAATCATGAGATACATAATATTTTTTCGTAATTTTTAAAAATTTTCTAGTGGTACGGTCCTCACAATATTTTACACACGTCTTCATATCGATATTCTACAACTAATTACCACGCTTCAATCCGATCGATTCTATATTTTTTGAGTTATCGAGGAAATAATATTCCAGATGGGTATAACTCCGAAGCCGTTGGTACGATTATGGTCAACAGCGAACTTATCTCTCCCATTCAGATGTGCAACCTATCCTGAAAATTGCAAGTCCCTATCTCCTTTCGTTCGAGAGTTATCGAAGCAACGGTCAGCCATCCAGCTACTGAACTTACACAAGGCTGCTCGGTTCTCCAACAATATAGATTCGATCATGTTCAAACATGGAACTTGGTAATAGAGTTAGGTTGTGAAAGCTCTCGCAAAATTTCAGCGATGTCGGACGAATAGTTTCTGATATGTAAAATTTTTTTCAATAAATTTCTATGATTTTTTAAAAATTTTCTAGTTATACGATATTCACGAAATTTTGCAAGAATTTTTGCGTTGCCATTATACAACTAATAACCATGTTTGAATTGGATCGGTTTTGTATTTTTCGAGTTATTGAGCAAATAACAACCAAATTTCAGATGGGTATAACTCCAAAACCGTTTTGCCGATTATGCCTATAAACAAACGCAAATGGCGCATTCAGATTCTCCACCTAACCCGAAAATTTCAAGTCGCTATCTTTTTCCGTTCTTAGGTTATCGTGACGCAAATAATATTATTTAATAATTTTTTTAAAATTTTCTAGCCATACGATTCTCACAAAATTTCACAAACGTTCTTAGGTTTATATTCCACAATTACACCAAGTTTCAATTCGATCGGATTAGTATTGGTTGTAGACAAACTTATTACATACTCGGAAACCATTGGGCCGATTATGCCCATTAACGAACTTGTCCGTCGTATTGGGATGCGCCTCCTACCCTGAAAATTTCAAGTCTCTATCTCTTTCCGTTCTCAAGTTATCGTAGCAACGGCGGGCCGGACAGAATCAAATTTGACCTCGAATTCTTCATCAGGGAATCGAACCCAATCATTTGAGACCATTTTCAGCAAAAAATTTGAAAATTACAGACATTTGGGCAAAATGATAACGCGATGTTCGCCAGAACATACGCGCAAAAATGTAACTTGTCTGCTGCATCTGAAATCAATATCAGCCCAATATCTCAATTATTATGTGTTTAAGTTTAAACACAGTCGTTATGTCCTTATTGAAAAACCCGATATTCAATGCTCTCAAAAAGCGCCACATTGCGTAGTAGGATACCTCTTTCATGACATTTTTCCCAACCTACTCACCCGTTATGGATAAAGAATTCCGCGTTGGTTCTGGAGCCGTAGAAAATGAACAATTGATCGCCTTTCTTGAAGTCAGTGAGAGCCATACACTCGCTTCTGTTCAGATGGGGATTGTAGTCTGTTGATATCTGGAAAAATTGTTGAATTAACTCTACAAGCAAAGTTTGCCTACATTTGCTATATCGTCCTTTCAAGATACTCTAAAGGTAGACGCTCACTTAGGCGAAGCGTCGCGAACGAAAGAGGCGCGTCGTTTTTCGCCCAAGAAGTTTACATTGAATTCAATGGAGAGACGCTCACTTAGACGAAGCGAAGAGAAGAGGCGATTCGGTTGACGCGCGAATGATCTTCGAAGCAACTTGGAGTCGTTTCTCCTGACGCTTCGCCCAAGTGCGCGGTCTCAGGCGAAGAGAAGAGTCAAAATTGCATCCTCGATCCGTGTTCTATAGTCAGTCAGCGGTAGTATTAAGTAGGAAAAGCTTGCTGTAGTATTTAAATTATTTCTTTTTCTTTTGTCTGGAGTCGGAAAACAAGTGATGAAATTCACCGTACGTTTGCCTCCTTTGATTTATTTTTCCGACCCGCATTTTTTATTGGCATCTTCTTCTTATTTCATACTGGAAATTAAACCCAAAACGAACAGATCGTCTCACTTCTCCCTCACTATTTAGTAGTAGAGAAACACATTTCAACCGACAATTCTCATACGGAGTTTGCGCAGAGTCACTGTCACGTGAATCACGTGCTAAATGTCGCATGAGAGTGAGAGATCTCTATCAACATTTTGAGAATAGGGGCCCAGAGGAAGAGCTGCTCATCTTGACCGCACGATATGAAATATTCAAATGATACTGAAAAGATTCAATTCCTTCCGATACGCGACCTGACGCTTCGTCTCAATGCGCGGTCCTCGGCGAAATGATGACTCTTCTCCTCGCCGCGCTTCCGTTCGCGACGCTTCGCCTAAGTGAGCGTCTACCTTAAATGTAGACGCTCACTTAGGCAAAGCGTCGCGAACGGAAGAGGCGCGTCGTTTTTCACCCAAGAAGTTTGGGCTTCGCCCAAGTGCGCGGTCTCAGGCGAAGAGAAGAGTCAAAATTGCATTCTCGATCCGTGTTCTATAGTCAGTCAGCGGTAGTATTCAGTAAGAAATGCTTGCTGTATTATTTAAAATATTTCTTCTTCTTTTGTCTGAAGTCGGAAAACAAGTAATGAAATTCATCGTACGTTTGTTTCCCTCCTTTGATTTATTTTTCTGACCCGCATTTTTTATTGGGACCTTCTTCTTATTTCATACTGGAAATTAAACCCGAAACAAACAGATCGTCTTCAGAGGAAGACAGCTCATCTTGACCGCACGTTATGAAATATTCAAATGATACTAAAAAAATTCAAGTGTCTCTCAATACCTTCCGATTCGCGACCTGACGCTTCGTCCAAATGCGCGGTCCCTGGCGAAATGACTCTTTGCCTCGATTAGCAAATATATCTTGCAAATCACTACCGAAAAAGTTACGCAACACTCGTTGTTACTATTAAGTCATCTCGTTTGCGACGCTCCATAAATGAGCCAGCGGTAGCCATAGGGTATTCTGGTGGCGCTGCGTTGAACCCTCTATAGAAAGTGATGGTCTCTAGACCCATTTCTGTTCTGTTTTGTTCTGAGCACAGATGTTTTCAAACCGATCATAGTTTTAACGCGCTCTTTTATTATAATTTCTGTGGTTGGCATTCTTGTTTGAAATTTTCATTGCTTATTAAAGTACATTAGTATTAAATCAAATATTGATAGACAACGAGCATTAAATTCCTCTAATGAAGAAATTCAATTTCTCATATCCTTGGTGACTGAATATAAGGAAGTGCTGGAATGCAAAAAATGTTATACTTTTTTGTGTAAGGATAAGGAAGCTGCTTGGGCTAATATTTCAAAGAAACTAGTGGAGACTGGGTTTCCCTGCCTTTATACTTTGATTATGTGTCGACATTAACATGCCAGTAATGAGCGCGGACTAAAGTGCTATTATTATAACTGTTTGTTTGTTTTATGTAATGAAGGATGGTGGGCCGCGTGCATGCTGTAAACATGAGTATGATTCTACTGACTCTCCTAATTCTTCCCCAAGGAGATCCCTCAGAAGCTCCTAGTAGCTTGTGCGACCAAGGAGAGTCAGTTTTGTTCTTTGTTACTCTATCCTTACGCCAGCTCAGACACAGCACTGTTAATTAGTGACCCGACAGTGAATGGTGTCCACTACCCTCTGGGTAGATCTCCGGCTCGCTCTATCCACTGAGCTTGAAACAATCATTCAATTCAAATTAGCCAACGTGAACACGCGCGCCACGAGTACTGACTGCACGTTAGTGCTATTTTATATTTTTTCAAGTTTCTGAAACACATATAGCATGAGTATAAAGGCAAAGTCTCTTATATATACTGGAATGATCGCATTGACCTATCGTATACCTATATACAGGGTTGGGATAAAGTATGGAACCAAGTAAATCCGTCGTATTCACAAAGCATTGTTAAGTGTTCAAATCACTGTTAAGTCCTAACTGAGGTCCTCAGTTAAGAATAAATTTGCATCGCAACCTCACTTAACGTATTTAACGGTGGTGAAACAGGCCTGTTTTACCACCTTTATCCCTTATTGTCCCTTATTATCCCCAATTTATCCTTAACTGAGGACCTCAGTTAGGAATTAACGGAGATTGAATGCTTTGTGAATACGGCGGATAATCTTTTAAACAAAAAGAACGATATTTATCATAATTTGCAGGTAAGTGCAATGGAACAAAATGCATCTGATGTACATTTTTTTTGTTAATAATATACTTCCGTCAACCATCAACTTCTTTAATTTGAATGGGACACCTTATATATTTTTACAGATTTTGAAAGACCTTGTTATTTTGAATTCATACATAATGAGTTTAGTGTCGTAATATCTGTAAAAACGAGGAATAACTCACTGTTGTACAATAGGTGTACATTTCATTATTTTAGAATAATGAGAAACAAAAAATTACTTCAGATGTTCAAAATGCTCGCCGTTTACTTGCTGACAATATGCCATCCTATTAACAAATTCTTGAGTCACTCTTTCCAAGACGTCTCCACGTATTAGTTCACATTCATCAATAATTATTTGTCTCTATTCCTGTAAGTTTGTTGGTCGTCTAACGTAAACACGTGATTTTAGATAACCCCAAAGAAAACAATCGAACGGGCTAAGATCCGGAGAACGAGCAGGCCACTTTATGAATCCTCAACGTCCAATCCATCGATTTGGAAAATTCGCATCCAGAAAATCCCTAACCCGTCTATCATAGTGGGGAAGTGCTCCATCTTGTTGAAACCAAACATTTTGTGGTAATTGCCCATTCTGTTGGTGTGCAGGAATAATTTCGTTATTCAGTAGATCCAAATACTCACCATCAAGTCACCATTCAAGTTTCCGTCGATAAAAAATGGGCCTATAAGCCTATTTTATACAATTCCCATCCAAACATTCAACTTCTGTGGATGCTGGGTATGTGCTTCATGAATCCAATGGGGATCCTCATTTGACCAATACCTTGAGTTATGGCGATTAACTGTTTCATTTAAACAAAACGTTGCCTCATCGGAAAAAGCCGTTCGCAAAATTCCAGCCGTCGGTCAAAATCATCGTCTTACAATTCTTGAACCAACGGTACCTTATACGGATGATACTTTTCTCTTTTTAATATCTTTCCTACAGAACGTCGACTGATACCATGGTTTAGTGCCAAATTTGTGGTGGAAGTTTGAGGTAATTCTTCTAAATCGATTGCAATATTTTGTTTAACAGTTTCGTTCGTTGCAGTCCGCGGTCTTCCACGTTTTAGCAAATTTTTTACCATCCCAGTTGTATTAAAACGTTGTGATGTTTTAGTTACTGTTAAGCGTGATATAGGATTTCTCTCCGGATGCAAATTATCAAAAATATGACACACTTCTTCATGAGTTCTAACACGATCACCATAACCGATAATCATTAAAATTTCAATACGCTCTTTTTCACTTGATTGAACCATTCTAAACATAGACATATAATAACTATGTCTATGATTCTAAATTGTAAAATTTATTTACGTCAATTAGAATTTGACACTTGGAGAACACAAGACGTACCATAGACGTTATATGATACTACGTCAATGAGACGTACTAAACAGTACTCGTTTGTTTATTACTATGCATACAAACAACATCAAAAAACTCAAAGGAGGTTGATTAAAGTGCTATATTCCTCGTTTTTACAAATTTTTGGCGCGCTGTTCTATGAACAAAGTGCCTATCAATTCGTCCAAATGTCTGTAATTTTCGAATATTTGGCCGAGAAAGGACTTAAACGATTAGTTTCGGTTCACTGATCAAGAATCCGAGGTCAGAATTGATTATATCCGGCTGTCCGTCAGCACGATTACGCTCAAACGCAATGAGGTAGAGAGTTGAAATTTTCAGTGTAGTTTTGTAGTCCAAATGCGCCGGCTAAGTTCGTTAATGGGCAAAATCCATCGAGTGGTTTCAGAATTATAGCTATTTGAAATTTTGTTTTCCCAATAACACGAAAAATACTAATCTGATCGAATCAAAGCACGGTCATTAGTTGAAAAATACCGACACGAAGACTCATGCAAAATTTTGC
Organism: Halyzia sedecimguttata; assembly: GCA_937662695.2. NCBI lineage: Eukaryota > Metazoa > Arthropoda > Insecta > Coleoptera > Coccinellidae > Halyzia > Halyzia sedecimguttata. Next base: position 24,761,607 of record OW569415.2, read on the forward strand.
CAGGATAGCATGTCTGCAAAATTAAAAAAAAATTATTTAATTTTACACTAAACTCGGTATGTATGAATTCAAAATAACAAGCTCTTTCAAAATCTGTAAAAATATATAGGGTGTCGCATTTAAATTAAAGAAGTTGATGGCATTTCCGATTAAACCGGAAGTATATTATTAACAAAAAAATATACATCAGATGCATTTTGTTCCATTGCACTTACCTGCAAATTTTCATAAATATCGTTATTTTTGTTTAAAAGTTATTTACTTGGTCCCATACTTTATCTCAACCCTGTATATCGATAACTTTTGCGTAAAATTGACAGATTTATATTGTTTGAGAAAATCCTTAGTAGGTATATACGGATGCAACTCAAATTAAACTCTGCAATTGTGGATCAAAACAAAGAGTTGTACGAAGAAGAACAGTACAAACAAGTCTATACTGAACCGTCAATATGGTCGCAGTTGTCGAAAGAGGTACAGAAAGAAATGCTAATGTTGCAGATGGTCCAAATATGCAAAACTTTCTTCGCCTTATCATTTGCATCCTTATTTTCGAATATTTATTTATGATTACAGTTGATGTAATTATGTGACAGTTAGTAGGAAATCCGTAAGAACATCGTAAATCTAATTAACTCTCGTCAGAAAATCGAGCAGAAAATAACATTCGAAGAGTGATGAATGTTACTTCATCTACTTAGATGTGTAGTTAATTTAATTATTTTAATTCATACTTTCTCCTGATCTTGATCTAGTTAATACATTGAGGAAATAATGTAAATATACGATTACGTCGGATACTCTATGGAAACCATAAAAATACATGATATTTTAGAATATTCGGTTTTCATGAACTCGCAAAAAACCAGCCCTGTGGACAGGAGCTTTTTGGGGCTCTTGTTCAAACAGACAAATTATATATCCGAATGTATTGGTTTCTCAGAGTTGGGAATTATATCAATGGATTCCTATGATAGAAATGGATCATGAAAGAAATTAAATTTAAAAAAAGTGTCGTTTAAAAAATGGGTTCAAGCCCTGTGGACAGGAGCTTTTGGGCGCATGTTCCTTGTGGCCCGTACTGACCAGTAAAGAAAAAAAGCAGTATCATGTTGAATACCTTAATATTATTCTGGAACACAAATTTTCCATTACAATAATCTTCATCTAGCTTCTATTTAGTATCAATTCCTGTAGAACGTGATCATAATAAGTGTTTTCCATATAATAAAATGTGTTTGAACTTGGTATGTAGGAAATCTGACATCAATTATTGGAATTAATTGATTTGACAAACAGCCGTCAAATGAGGTAAATAGATTTTTGTGACGATTTTCTGTGACCATAAAAAAAATTAAGCATTTCATTATTGCATTTCTTGAAATAGGTACCTTTTCAAGTCGATCAACATCGTCCTTCTTTCGACGTCTAAACTATGACTTGATTCTTTATGTTTATGTCTTTGAATTTGTTTTCGGTGGAATTCAAAGAGTTCATAGAATAATCGATGAAAATACTGAGAGAGACCCAGGAAATTTGACACATTTTGTCTTATATCTCCAGAAATTGAAATCGTATAGAGCCAAAATTTTGCACAATGTTGCAAAATACTACAATTGACGTTAGTACAAGTTTTTGTTGCAATCTGATGAATAGTTCACGAAAAAAAAATTTTTTTTTCGAAAAAATTAAAAGAAATATTTTTTTAAAAATTACCAACATTTTGATCATAACAGAATTTTGCCAAAAGTTGCGCGTTTATATCCTCGAACTGACTACCAAGTTTCGATTCAACATCTTCTTTAGTTCCTGAAATATCAGGGAAATAACCTCAAAATTTTAAATGTCTATAACTCCTAAACCGTCCGGCCGATTTTGCTCGTTAACGAACTTAACCGTCGCATTTTGATCAGAAACCTACCCTGAAAGTTTGAAGTCGATAGGACCTTCGGTGCTCCTGTTATCGTGCCTACGGCCGGCCGGCCGGCCGGCCATACGGCACCCAAAAATCTGACACCGGATTCGTAATCAGGGAGTCCGAATTAGTCTATTAGCCAATTTTCAGCTCGAAATTCGAAAATTACAGACATTTGGACGAAATGATAGGACGATGTTCCCCTAGAACATACGCCCAAAAAGATGCTTCAAAAATTATCTTATAAAATAAAAGAGCAATCTACAATGCTTAAATGCCTTAATGCTTCAAAAATTGTCATTAAATTTATTTATCAAGATTAAATGAGCAATCTTCAATTATTCAACCTCGTGGAATGGGTTGTTGCAACTTAGACTCGGTGCATAGTTTTCACAACTCGAAATACCTAAGGAAAGTATCATCGAAATGTCTAGAGCAAGGCTGGAGACAATCATAGCAGATTGTCCATTTATTGCTGATATTTGAGTGGGTAGTGGATTACGAACAAATTATTTTAATAGTTCAAAATATATTAATAAAATACTATCCTCTTTACATAATTTAAAATTTAATAGTCCATACCACTAACACATTCTTTTCTGTATTATGAACCTTAACTCAAAAAAAAATGATTGATATACAAATGTAGATCCAAATTTCAGTATTTTTTTGCTAGCAACATTATGAAATAACTGTATATAGGAACATGTCTCACTACTTAGGGAAGTAAAAGGTAATATCAACCTCCGTGGTCAACGAACAATAATTTCTTTTGATGATTCCATTATGTTCTTCTTTCCTATTGCCTCCATAAACTACATCAAAACAGTCTTGTATACATTCACAAATTCAAGAATCGAATACTTTCCAAGAGAAAATAACAACTATGAATTAATAATCTCTAATAGCTAGAAAAGATGACATTTATGAATAGTGATCACAGACAGATTCTGTGTTCACATTCTGTGAATACATAGAACTTACGATGTATTACTGAAACTTTGAAACATCATATCTCCGAAAGTATTAGCTTATTAGAGTTGAAAAAGATAACAATGGATTCTTATGATGAAACTGCATCATAAAAAATTTGAATTCAAAAGTTGTTATATAAAAAAAAAATTTTTTTTTCGTTACTCCGAAACGATTTTGCCCAATAACGAACTTAACCGAGATATTTATCCCTCAAACCTACTCTGTCAACTGTCTAGCTCATTCCGTTCGAAAGTTATCGTGTTAACGGCCGGACAGAATCGATTTCGAACACGGATTCTTGATCAGTGAGTCGAACCAAATCGTTTAAGACCATTTTCTTCGAAAAATTCGAAAATTACAGACATTTGGGCAAATTGATAAGCACTCAGTTCCGAGGAACAAGAGCGCCAAAAACATTAAACCCTAAATCCTTCATACAAAAGTTGCATGATTTAGTTAATATGGAACGGGAAGAAGGTCCTGAACACGTACTGCTTTCTTCTAGTCAGTAGTATTTCGTGAAGCGGGGGGAATGTGTGATATTTACGTTTCAAACATAATTCCTTCTTTAAGGAATATACAGGGCCAGCCTTTGAGTTGTACATAAATTTTAAACATCAAATAAAACAAATTTTTTCATTTAACTACCATTTTTCAGGATTCGGCTCAGTTAAAAAGTTACAAGCGTTTAAAGATTTTACAATATTTTAATACACTCCTGTATATAAATTATCTGACATTGATGGTGAACGTGGAAAAGGAACAGCAACGTGGCTTACAGCTTGATTCGATAATTCCAAAGCTGAAGAATATCTCGAAAACCGAATGCCGAAAATAGTCCCAAACTATTTGGATTCAACTCCCTGATGAAGAATTTTATTTTGTCCGGCCGGCCGTCCGTTGCCATGAAGACTTGAGAACGGTAAGAGATAGCAACTTGAAATTTTCAGGGTATGTGGCGCGTCCCAATACGTCGGACAAGTTCGATCGAATTGAAACTTGGTGAGTAGTTGTAGAATAGAAACTTAAAGACGTTCGTGAAATTTTGTGAGAATCGTATTACTAGAATATAAATATAAAATATAAGACAAATTATTAAAAAAAAAATTTTGTCACGATAACCTGAGAACAGAAAGAGATAGCGACTTGCAATTTTTAGGGTAGGTTGAGCAATTGAATGCGACTCTGAGTTTGTTAAAAGGCATAATCGGCCAAACGGTTTTGGAGTTATACAAAACTGAGATTTTTGTTGTTATTTCCTCAATAACTAAAAAATACGAAACCGATCCAATTCGTACATGGTTATCAGTTGTAGAATGCCGACGTGAAAATTCTTGCGAAATTTCGTGACGATCTTATCACCAGAAAATAAAAAAAATTGGTTCAAGCACTGACGTGAACTCAGGAGCTTTTGCGCGCAGTTCTATTGTCCATTCTCCTGTATTGGACATTAGAACATTGGACAATAGAACATACGCGCAAAAGCTCCTAACTTCACATCAGTGCTTGAACCATTTTTTTCGTAATTTTTTTTAAATTTTCTTGGGGTACGGTTCTCACAAAATTTTACACAAGTCTTTATGTTGATATTCCACAACTAGTTACCAGCTTCAATTCGATCGAATCTATAATTTTTGAGTTATCGAAGAAATAATATTCCAGCTGGTTATAACTCCGATACCGTTGGACCCATCATGCTCAAAAACGAACTTAACACTCACATTCGGATGCGCAACCTACCCTGAAAAGTGCAAGTCCCTATATACTTTCGTTCGAAAGTTAATGAGGCAAAGGTCACCCATCCAGCTACTTAACTCACACACGGCTGCTTGGATCTCCAACGATATAGATCCGATAGGGTTCAAACTTGGAACTTGGTAGTAGAGTTAGGTTCTGAAGGCTTTCGCAAAATTTCAGCGATGTCGGACGACTAAATACTGATATATAGAATTTTTTTCAATGATTTTCAATGATTTTTTTTAACTTTCCAGTGATACGATCCTCACGAAATTTAGCAAGAATTTTCGCGTTGACATTCTACTACAACTAATAACCATGTTTGAATTGGATCGGTTTTGTATTTTTCGAGTTATTGAGGAAATAAACACCAAATTTCGGATGGGTATAACTCCTTGGTTCGATTTTGCCTATAAATAAACTCAAATATCGCATTGAGATGCACAACCTAACCTGAAAATTTCAAGTCGCTATCTCTCTCCGTTCTCAGGTTATCGTGACATAAATAATATTTTTTAATATATTTTTTTAAATTTTCTAGTGATACGATTTTACAAACGTCCATAAGTATGTATTCTGCAACTATTCAAAAAGTCCCAGATCTATCGGATCTGTATTGGTTGAAAACAAAACTGAAACCATTTGGCCCATTATGTCCATTAACGAACTTGTCCGTCGTATTGGGACGCGCTACCTGCCCTGAAAAAGTCACTATCTCTTTACATTCTTCAACAAGTAGTCGAAATCAATCGTTTGAGACCATTTTCGTCAAAAAATTCGAAAATTACAGAGATTTGGGAAGAATGATAACGCGATGTTCCCCAGAACATACGCGCAAAAACCATTGAAAATCATTGAAAAAAATTATATATATCCGAAACTACTCGTCCGACATCGCTGAAATTTTGAGAAAGCACTCAGAACCTAACTATACTGCCAAGTTCCAAGTTTGAACACGATCGGATCCATATTGTTGGAGATCCGAGTAGCCTTGGGTGAGTTCAGTATCTGGATAGGTGACCATTACCTCGATAACTTTCGAACCAAAAGATATAGGCAATTTTCAGGGTAGGTTGCGCATCCGAATGGGAGAGTTAAGTTCGTTGTTGGGCATAATCACCCCAACGGTTTCGGAGTCATACCCATCTGGAATATTATTTTCATGATAACTCAAAAAATATCGAGCCGATCGTACTGAAGCTTGGTAACTAGTTGTAGAATATCGACATAAAGACGTGTGTGAAAATTTGTGAACTAGAAAATTAAAAAAAAAAAAATCGAAAAAATATTATGTTCCTCACGATAACTTGAGAACGGAAAGAGATAGCGACTTGCAATGTTCAGGGTAGGTTGCGCATCTAAATGCGACATTTAAGTTCGTTAATCGGCCGAACTGTTTTGGAGTTATACTCATCTGGAATATTGTTATTTCCTCTATTACTCATAATATAGAAATATGATCCCATTAAAACCCTGCGATTACTTGTAGAATGCCGACACCCTAATTTTCGCGGATTAACGTGAATAACGTATCCTGCAGTCACTTGAGGCGAACGTTTTTTTGCATTTCAATTCCAATAGAATACATATGTCGGAATTAAAAATTCTGTCATCATATGGGGCAATAGTTTGGTACTCAAAAACAAGCCAGAATTGTACGAGGAAAATCCTCGACAAAGTACAAAGGCTGGCCTTTATGTGTATCACTGGAGCTATGGGAACCTGTCCTACCAGGGCACTTGAGATTATAACAAATCTCACCCCACTTCATCTAGTGATAGAGAAAATGGCCCATGAAGCCATTCTCAGAATATCTAGGAAAGGATCAGGTAATGAGAGTATTAAAAAACAGAAAGCCTGGTCCTCTCTTACCAGGTACATTTCATCAGCCAAGCCTTCCTAGTGACGAAATGATCAAGAAAGTAAGCATCGAAAAGAACTTTACTATGATGCTTGGTATGAAAAAAGATTGGGACAGGGAAGCTACCACCCAAGTTCTCAAAAGAAATGCCATTAAATGGTGCACAGACGGTTCAAAAACCACTACAGGAGCTGGCACAGGAGTATATGGGCCAGGCACCAAATGCTCACTATCGATAGGCTCCTATCCGAGCATCTTTCAGGCAGAAGTACTTGCAATAGGAAGATGCGAGGAAATGAACCTAGAAAGAAACTATCAGAGTTGTGATATAGCAATCCACTCTGACAGTCAAGCTGCTATTAAAGCTCTGAGCTCCCATGTTATCGAATCCAAGCTAATATGGGAGTGCCGAAGAAAACTCAATGAAGTAGGCAAGAACAACAGGGTCTCCTTGGTCTGGGTTCCTGGTCACGCGGGTATCATAGGAAATGAGGAGGCCAACACACTTGCCAAGGAAGGAGCACAAACCCCCTTTATTGGCCCGGAACCTTATTGTGGGGTTGGTAGACACACCTACAAAAGTGAATTCCGGACGAAAGAAGAAACTGAGATAGGTACTTTCTGGAGATCTCTACTCGGAATGCTTCATTCCAAGAAATTCCTCCGAAACTTTGATACTGTCAGATCCAAGAAATACTTGGACCTCAGTAAGAACAAGCTGCACCTCATCACTGGCTTCCTCACAGGTCACTGCGTCCTCAGGAAGCATATGATGAGATTAAGGCTACCAGAAACTGACGAGTGCAGATTCTGTTGGGAGGAAGATGAAACTCCTGATCACCTGACAACGGAATGCCTCACCATCTCAAACCAACGCAAGGAATGCTTTGGGCAAGAAATCTGCGGGAGCGAAGACCTAGCCTCCTTGAAGCCATCCCAGATACTGAAGTTCATCAGAACTCTGGAATTAGAAGGCGAGCTGTAGATGGTAATGACATCGACAGCTTTGAAGGGGGGGCACAATATACCTTCAGGTCGCAGTGCAACGTTACCTCCTACAACAATATACAATATCCTGCAGTTACTTGAGGCGTAAGTTTTTTTCCATTCCAATTCCAATAGAATACATATGTCAGCATCAAAATAGACGATTCTCTTCTGAAGTCTGTCATTAAAATGGTATGAAATGTATTCATATATTAAAAAAGCTCAAAAACCGGTATAGATCGATCATAAATTCGTAGTATAGAGTGTTCTATAGAGGTGAGTATAGACAATAGAACATACGCGCAAAAGCTTCTGATTTCAGGTCAGTGCTTGCACCAATTTTTTTTTGGTTTACTTTTCGAATGTTCGTTTCTGAGCTTTTATAGGTTATACCTCTGCTTTTACTTTTTTGTAATGATATTAATAATAAATCAGGATAATGCGGAAAAGTATGTACATGGAATTGAAGGCACAAATTGGTTGCTAGATCCTGTTGTGGTGTGACCTGATTCCAGTGTTTTCTTATTTTCTTGGTTGCCTTGTCCCGAAGAAGCCAATTAGCAGAAACACGTGTCAGCAAGTACCAGCAGAATGATTGTGCTCTGTTCCTTTTGCGGAATTACCCGTTAAACTTTTCCATTTAAATAATAATATCTCTTCGTATGGTACTGAAACATCTATTTAATTTGATGGTACTGGAGTTCATCAGGAAGATACATCTTTTGATGGTTTTGCATTACATTTTTGCATTATTGGTCGAGAAAACTTACTTCAGCAGGTCTTGTGCTGGGATGTAATTCCCACTTTGGAGGATCCTGGGTTTGAACTCATTCGTGGATTGCAGTAGATAAGTCATATTTTTGTATAAATTCAATTTCACCAGTCGAGTTATTTCAAACTGTACAGTTATGCATAGCGTTTTGAGAAAAAAATGTTTGTTGAACTTGACGAAGGATATTGATTGCCAGGAACCTGAAAACCCATGAGATACTTCACCTCCTCGCTGAACTGTACCCCCCTTCAGGGGTGTAGACGAGGAGGTTACAATTGTGAGAAATCTTCACCTGACATTTGAGAAATATGTGTTCCGATATCAAGCAGCTAACTTACCGTCCCAACTGTGTGGTTGCATAAATCCCAAAGGGGTATGAGGGCTGATACTTTGGTTTCACCGTCTTCAGAAGGTATGAAGTTTTGGCGGGTCATTACAGTTGACACTGCCCAACTGAAGAGAAAAACAGAGATGAAATATTATTGATGTGTGGTTAACACACTTATTATTATGTTCTTATATTGGTATATTATTTACTTATATAAAGGTGTATTTGACATGAAAATACACCATAAAGGAACAGAAAATTCTGTAACTTTGCAACGAGCTTTGCAATAATATAGAATCAACGTTTGTTGGCATGTACTTTGGCGGCACATAATCGCGTCGAATGGCAGACTATTTGAATTGTCAATTAATATTGGGTTTTGCGGTTTTGAGTGAGTTCAGTACCTGGATGAGTGAACGCTCTGGAAATAAATTTGAACAATCCAAAGCTCCTGGCCACAGTGCTCTTCCATCTTGTTTTAAAACTTACTCAGTATAACGAAAAATAGTTCATATTGTCATAATTCAACTTTGTATTTCTTTTCAAACAAATTTGAACTAAATTTAGTCATCTTTCATAATCTTAAGTAACAAAACACATTATTTTTATAGTTTTATGAGAATCTTAATTTTTATAATAATATCTATTAACAAACTCAAATGTCGGATGCCCTAAAAATTGCGAGTGGTTATCTCTTTCCGTTCTCAAGTTATCGTGAGATACATAATATTTTTTTTTTATTTTCTAGTCATACGATATTCACAAAATTTCACAAACGTCTTTCCATTTGAAAGTTATCGTGGCAACGGCCGGCCGGCCAACCGGACATGAAATCAAATCAAATTTTTCCTCTGATTCTTTATCAGTGAGTCGAACTTAATCCTTTGATTTGGGCAAAATGATAGTACGCTGCTCCCCAGAACACGCGCCTAAAAAATAAATAGTCTCAAATGTAAAAGCAAATGTTGCATATTTTTGAGGCTCTTGTTCCTCGGAACAGAGTGCTTATCAATTTGCCCAAATGTCTGGAATTTTTGAAGTTTTGGATGAAAATGGTCTTAAACAATTTGGTTCTAATCGATAACTCTCGAACGGTATGAGCTAGACCGTTGAAATTTTCAGCTCTTGGATAATCCATATGATGATGGAAATATACACTTTGGTAAGTTAATCAAATTGCGTTCAGAATATGTCTAGTAAAAACAGAAGTGAAATATTGGCTAAGCTTCAATGGATATCATATAATTTTCATTACACATTCAATACATTCGGAGATATGTGCCGTGTTCCGATATTCCTGAACAGTACTGAGCAGTAAATTGAAACGTCAGATATTACTGAAATTCACTGACGATGCTTACTGTTACTTAAGAGCGTTCCGAAATTACTTACTGCGGCCAGTAGTGCCAGCAATTTCGGAACACAAGGATTATTTGAGTTTGAATAAGAGCGCCAAAGATCCTGTCCACAGGGCTTTCCTACTTTTATTAATCATTTTCATCAGCCTATTGCTTGTTTATTTGTCAGATTTTTTCTATTTATCACTCTATCCGATAGCTTTCAGTTCAGAATATCTTCCTTTCTCAAAACAAATTTGTAAAAAATCAACATAAAGACGTGTTTAAAATTTTGTAAGAACCGTACCCTTAGAAAATTTGAAAAAAATGACGAAAAAAAAAATTTTAAGAACCGTAATTTAGTGGCCAATACAAGAGAATGGACAACATAATTTACCATGGTAAATTCGATTAAGGGTGTCCAATACAGAAGAATGGACAATAGAACATACGCGCAAAAGCTTCTGACTTCACGTCAGTGCTTGAACCAATTTTTTTTTTCGTGATTTTTTTTTTTAATTTTCTAGGGGTACGGTTCTTAAAATTTTTTTTTTCGTCATTTTTTTCAAATTTTCTAGGGGTACGGATCTTACAAAATTTTAAACACGTCTTTATGTTGATTTTCTACTACTAGTTACCAAGCACCAATGCGATCGAATATTTATTTTTTGAGTTATTAAGGAAATCATATTCTAGGTGGGTATAACTCGGAAACCGTTAGACCGATTATGCCCAAAAACGAACCCAACTCTCCCTTTCGGATACGCAACCTACTCTGAAAATTGCAAGTTCCTATCTCCTTTCGTTCGAAAGTTATCGAGGCAACGGTCACCCATCTACTGAACTCACACAAGAATGCTCGAATCTCCAACAATATTTAACCGATCGTATTAAAACTTGAAAGTTGGCAGTAGAGTTAGGTTATGAAGGCTCTTGCAAAATTCCAGCAATTTCAAACGAATAGTTACTGATATATAGAATTTTTTTTTTTTATTTTCAATGATTTATTAAAAATTTTTTGCAAATGCTATCCTCACCAAATTTTGCAAACATTTTCGCGTTGGCATTCTACAACTAATAACCATGTTTGAATTCAATCGGTTCAGTACTTTTCGAGTTAATGAGGAACAAAAAACCATCAAATTTCAGAAAATTTCAGGCTATAACTCTAAAACCGTTTGGCCGATTATGCTCATAAACAAACTGAAATGTCGCGTTCTGGTGCAAATCCTACCTGAAAATTTCAAGCCGCTATCTCATTCCGTTCTCAAGTTATCGTGACAACAAAAATATTTTTTAATAATTTTTTTAAAATTTTCTAGCCATACGATTCGTACAAAATTTCACAAACGTGCTTAGGTTCATATTCTACAATTACCCACCAAGTTTCAATTCGATCGGATTCATATTGGTTGAAAACAAAATTATTACTCGGAAACCACTGGGCCGATTATGCCCATTAACGAACTTGTCCGTCGTATTGGGATGCGCCACCTACCCTGAAAATTTCAAGTCGCTAGCTCTTTTCGTTCTCAAGTTATCGTGGCAACGGCCGGACGGCCGGACGGACAGAATCAAATTTGACCTCGAATTCTTCATTGGGGAGTCGAACTTAATCGTTTGAGACCATTTTCGTCAAAAAATTCGAAAGTTACAGACATTTGGGCAAAAGTATAACGCGATGTTCCCCAGAACATACGCGCAAAAATATATGGAACTCAAGTCTTGGAAATGGAAATTGAATTTAATTACTGACGAGACCGTTTCCACGTTTAGCATATTTCTTTCTCTATTTCAATATTGTAATGAGTTCATTCCAGCACTAAAAACAGTGCTGGAATGAGCTCATTCCCGCATTGTTTCTAGTTATATTTTTCGTTTTGTGGTAGTCAGCACTGACATTCGATCCTATCAAATTTCAACACACGTCAATTATTGTCAATATAAGATAACCTGGATAAGGTGAAATAATTGTTGAGAGGAAAGGTTTTATTTTCATAAAAAATAAGATACTAGAGATTTCCTTCTTGCTAATTTTGAATCATTCATGATATTAGGAAACTGTTCAATCTGATCTCCATGCTCTACGTACAATTCAAATTCCATGATCTGTCAACTTTCGTAACAGTCACACCAACTGCCAAGATACAATACAAAAGTCACTAGGATGTATAATCCTAATTTTTCATTAAATTTCAACAGTATTTTACAAAACTTGCCTGAAATAGAGAATATATCGTCTAATACTCGTTGCAGAAGGCAATTCCAACACTCATGCCTACGAAAACTCGCTCCTTCGTCGCTCGTTTTCGAATTTCGCATTCGTGTTTAAATATCAGCCCATTCTGCAACTTCTTTTAGAATATACCATTATTTTATTCATTGTTGTATAATTAAGGAGAATATTCTCACACGTGAGCCGTTAATAAGTTTTCAATAATTCCGAATATTAATTCGCATTTGGTGTTTCAAAAAATTGTATCCAAAGTTGATAACAATTGAAAAGCTTATATTGTTCACTTGGTTTTGGCTAAAAGTTTTTAAATTCAACCACTCGTCAAACCATTTTGTGTCAATATCTATGTTCTTGTCTTTTAAAGAAAAGTGTCTTCAATACTGTTTCAACGGCTCTATCTATTTCTTCAACGTAATGTTTTTGTTCTTGTAGAAATCCAGGCATTTTTGCGTTGCCAAGATAGTTTTCGAACCGACAGAGAGAGCGACTTGAAATTTCTGGGGTAGGTTGTGCGTCCGAATACGACGATTAAGTCATATTAAGGGTATATTCAGCCACAGATATTCGGAGTTATACCCATCTGAAATATTGTTTCGTCAAAAAATAAAGACTTGTGCGAAATTTCGTGAGGATCGTATCACTAAAAAAAAATTTTTTTCTTCAAAAATGTTATACTATAAGGAACTATCTGTCAGGTTCTGCTGAAATGTCGCACGAACCTTCAAGCCACCACTTTACATTTGAGTACCGCGTATTAGCTCGATCGGCTTTGCATTTTAGCAATTATTGTGAAAATAAAATTCCGAACCAAAATTTCAAATCATTGTTCATGTTTCATCTTCTATCATCATAATGCTCTGAACAGTAAACGGCAAGAACATTTCATTAATTCGATCATCTAAGATGTGATGGATACAAAATATAATATGTATACTCCATTCACTTTTATAAAGTCTCCCGGTTGGCCATGATTAAAGTCTATCATGTTTTTGTAACTAAAACTAAGCCAGGTTGGCACTCCTGATATATCGTCAATGTCAAAACAATTCTCTGAGACGTTGCCAATTTCTACTCTCAACAATTAACATAATGTTCCATCTTATACAAGATATTATCACACATCGTTATCTTCGAATAATAAAGAACTCTTCGCTTTGAAATTTAAAATGCTGAAAGCAGTATTTAAGAAGCAGAGACAAAGTATCAGGAAGTGCTATACAGAACTGAAATCTGCAATAGGAAAACTTCATTCGGATTTAGGACATGTTGAACTCTCCAATGAAATTACTTCGTTTCATATCATATCACTATATTTTATTAAGGTTTAACAGTGAATCGGGTTTCGTAGTATTACTATATTTCGAAACTGGGATGTTTAAAGTTGTGGAACAAGGTATTTAAATGTCTTCTGTTGGCTTATTTCTTGAGAATTTCGAAAAGTGGAGAATTCCATAGGTACGTCTGGTCGTTTAGTAGTTGTCCTACCGGGTTATTCTGGTACTTTTATTCTTTTTGGCGCTCTTGTTCCTCGGAACAGAGTGATTATCAATTTGCCCAAATGCATGTAATTTTCGAATTTTTGGATGAAAATGGTCTTAAACGATTTGGTTCGACTCACTGATCAAGAATCCGTGGTCAAAATCGATTCTGTCCGGCCGGTCCAGTCCGGTCGGCCCTCCGTTAACACGATAACTCTCGAACGGAATGAGCTAGTCAGTGAAATTTTCAGAGTAGGTTAAGGAGATATATATCTCGGTTAAGTTCGTTATTGGGCATAATCGGCCTAATGGTTTCGGCGTAACGAAAAAAAATTTTTTTTTACATTACAAATTTGGAATTCAATTTTTTTAAGATGCAATTTCACCATGAGAATCCATTGATATAATTTTCAAGACTAACAAGATGATACTTTCGGAGATATGATTTTTCGAAATTTCAATAATACATCGTACTTCTATGTCTCCACAGAATGCTGTACTTAATTATGCTAGCTACTATCTATGAATTATTATATGATCTGTGTTCTTACATATCATCTTATTTTCCTATGAGAGATAAGTGTCAAAATTATTTCTGGTTTGTTATTCTTGATATAAAATACACCTCCTGTTCTAGACAAAAGTATGATTGAATGCAAAATGACCAATGAAATAACCTCAGCTATCGTAGAATAATGAGGATGATATGATATTATACTATTAAGGTGATAATATAATGCCTGTGGATAATCCATAAGAAGAGGGAAATATTGTATACTTTGGTAAGATACATAATCAAATTGGGTTCAGAATATCTCCAGTAAAAACAAAACTGCAATATTGTCTAAGTTTTAATTGATATAATATAATTTTCAGTGTAGATTTGAGGAATGAATATCTCGGATAAGTTCGTTATTGGGGAGAATCAGTCTGTTTGAATTTAATTTTTTCAAATGAACTATCACAAAGTAACGGACTACTGATGTATCCATTATTTTTCATTAAAATTTCAATTTGCGTACAAGAAAATAGCTTAAATGAATCTTCCAATCAGTTTATATACGTGAAATATTTCCATAGTAACAGCAGAGGTAAAATGTTCTTCAACAGTCGCCAGGTCTTTGGAATTGTTGAATTCACATAATATTTTCTCAAATTTATTATTTTTCCCAAGAAAATGAACATTGTGAGAAATACGTTATTACTACGACTTCTATGTAGAGAGGACAACGTTGCGTAGTTATCTGACAGGAAAATGAGCATAACCTAACATTTTCTAAATATACACGGTGAAATGTGTAAAAATTTTATGGCCAACCGAGATAATTAATAAAAGTGAATGGAGTATATGTAGTATTTTTTAAACCACGACTACAAATAAAGCCCCGCCCGGACACCCTTCAAACTAGGACAAATCCGGGGAATCCCGGACGGATAGCGGCAACCTTACTATTATCAAACGTTACACCTAAGTTCAAATTCAGCCGATGTTTGTAACAATAGTAGAGTGAAGTAACAAGCCATTATGTACAATTTGCAGCGTCTACGAGAAGGATCAACCGCAACAGTTAGTTGAATAATGATAATCACGTGAAAGTGAAATTCAATTTCGAAGAACGCATTTTAATTCTACTCCATCTGTCACCCATATGGCGACTATACGGTTTCTATTTCCACGAATCCATGATTTATTACGAATTTCGTATACGACATAGGAAACACTATAATCCTCCTTGATTGATTATACTGAGCGCGCTAGCGTCATCATTTCGTACAAACTGTAATTATCTAATTTTGATTTCTTTCTGGGTTTTATCTCCCAAACTCTGAAAAATATCTATAAAATAAAAAATTTATTATTTTGTGATTCTGCGTTAAACACAAGATATTTGTCAGAAGCAATCAATCGAACAAACAACAACGAAACAACATCAACGAAGAAACAACTATATCGTAACGTTTCGGGGTCTATATTATCAGACTCCTTCGTCAGACACTTAACACAAAACTTCAGAATTATTTTGTTGATAGTTATTCTGAATTTCTAGGAATTCACAATGATATTATTTGAAAATCATAGTAACATAGTTTTACTTTGCATAGAAATTTCCAAGTTCCACCTCCTTTTTTAATAAATTCAGCCAAATATGGTCAATACCGATTGAGCAATTTGCAAAATTGCATTCTCTGTTCAACAAAATACAAGTTGACTCCTTGAGTTTCCTTTTAATATAATCAGGTTCTGTCATCAGAACTTACTTCTAGTGGTCTTGATGTTTCTCCTGTGCATGATTTACCCCAAATACAAGGAATATTATATACACATTTTTTTTATTTTTGTTTTTCATTAATGGGTTTCGTCTTTGATAATAAAGACCTAAGATCAATTTGGGTTTTGAATACGGTTCTTATATTGAACTTAGAACCGATCCTTCTGATTTTTTCAGAAAGGCCACGAACATAAGGGAACACATTCAACATATTGGGTTGCTCTTCTTGTTGATTATTCTGTTGTACTTGATTATTTGCTCTTCTATCTAAATTCATGATTGATGTATTTATGAATTGCCTCGGATATCCATTATCTTCAAGACATTTTTTGACTAAATCAATTTCATTAATTCTAATTGCAAGAGTAGAACAAATTAGGTTAGCTCTATCATAACCTTTTAATAATGAGTATACCTCCCACAGTATCCTTCAATGATTACTTTCTAATTTTTGCCGAAAACGGTCTTGAACGATACTTACGAATGAATAAGCCGTGGCCAAATTCAATAGAGGATTCCAGTACCTACTTTAATTCAATGTTACCACTACTACTTTCAGGTCCAAAATGTCTGATGTAGGCCTCTTTTTATATGATTCAAAGTCAAAATTTTCAATTTTAAGGATTTCTGAGTGTTATCGAACATATAAAACAGACTATTCCCCTCAAAAAATTACAACCAATCATATTAACGCATATGATACAAATCACTTAGCAACGAACCAATATTTTTGAATATTATCAATGTAGCGTGAAATTATCTGTAGTAATACCCCTAACGCCTTGATAATACCGAGATAATTTTGTCATAGAGAATGCTGAAAGCGTGTTGCTTTATAATATCCTTGAGCATCACGCTTGAAGGATTCTCTATGACAAAATTTTGAGTATTCATCAAGGCCCTAGAGGTATTCGATAAGATAATTTTTTACTTTGTAGATTTCGAAATGTGGGAAAGCCCTGTAGACAGGAGCTTTAGCGCTCTTGTCCAATCTTTGACAAATCATATCTCCGAAAGTATTGGTTTCTCAGAGTTGGGAATTATATCAATGGATTATTATGATAACTACATCATTAAAGAAATTAAAATCCCTTTGCATCTTATCTATATATGACGGTCCAATTTTGGCTACAACTGTTTCAAAACTATCAGTAGTTATTCTGAAAAATTGAGTAAATAAAATAGCCAGTTTTATTTATGAATACAAATCTAATGTAATCAGTCCAGAGAGAACTCAAACCAGAATACTTATGTAGGTAATCTTAAATAGTCTTACGAAGGAATAACTACCTGTACATTAGTTGGAAATCCAGTTCTAAATCTTCCATAATTAGAGAATGACTCGTAAATTATGCTCGACTTATGCATCATTCATTTTCGACTCACTAACCAAAAAACTTTGCCTATGAACTTAGCGCAACCAAATTTTAAATAGTTTACATCCTTACATTAACCAAACTCTCCAGAAATACACTTTCAGTTTCGTTTGACATTAATGGCGTTATTCTTTCAAACTGGACCAAACGAGAGCTACCGCAAACAGATAGAACACAGACAGATATAATTCGCATTCTATGAATACAAAGAAGTCCGATGTATTATTGAAATTTTGATAAATCATATCTCATATTAGCTTGTTAGAGTTGAGAATAATATGTAATATGGATTCGAATAATGAAACTGCAACTTAAAAAAATTGGTTAAGCACTGACGTGAAGTCAGGAGCTTTTGCGCGTATGTTCTATTGTCCATTCTCCTGTATCGAACACTTTTAATCGAATTTACCATGGTGAATTCTATTGTCTGTTCTCCTGTATTGGACACTCTTAATCGAATATACCATGGTGAATTCGATTAAGAGTGTCCGATACAGGAAAATAGAGAATAGAATTCACTATGGTAAATTCGATTAAAAGTGTCCAATACAGAAGAATGGACAATAGAACATACGCGCAAAAGCTCCTGACTTCACGTCAGTGCTTGAACCAATTTTTTTCGTGAACTCAGGAGCTTTTGCGCGTATGTTCTATTGTCCATTCTCCTGTATCGAACACTTTTAATCGAATTTACCATGGTGAATTCTATTGTCTGTTCTCCTGTATTGGACACTCTTAATCGAATATACCATGGTGAATTCGATTAAGAGTGTCCGATACAGGAAAATAGAGAATAGAATTCACTATGGTAAATTCGATTAAAAGTGTCCAATACAGAAGAATGGACAATAGAACATACGCGCAAAAGCTCCTGACTTCACGTCAGTGCTTGAACCAATTTTTTTCGTGAACTCAGGAGCTTTTGCGCGTATGTTCTATTGTCCATTCTCCTGTATCGAACACTTTTAATCGAATTTACCATGGTGAATTCTATTGTCTGTTCTCCTGTATTGGACACTCTTAATCGAATATACCATGGTGAATTCGATTAAGAGTGTCCGATACAGGAAAATAGAGATTAGAATTCACTATGGTAAATTCGATTAAAAGTGTCCAATACAGGAGAATGGACAATAGAACATACGCACAAAAGCTGCTGACTTCACGTCAGTGCTTGAATCAATTTTTTTTCGTGAAGTCAGGATAGAAAGCAATGATGAAAAAATTAACACATTATTGTCTACCTTCAATTCTTCTTTGGGAGAAGAATACATAATTATTCTAGAATAATATTACTGGAACTAATGTCATATTTAAATAATCAAAGTAAAGAAAATTATAAGTTTAGTTACTAACATATTGAATGAAATTCAATTGAATTCCAGTAAAATTCAATTACTTATTCTTAACCAATAAATGCCCATTGATAAATCTAAAGGTGTTGAGGTGAAACATAAAGATATATTCTCATTAGTGATAGAAAAACAGGCCTAAAATTCCTCTCTACCCATCACGGGATTCAATATCGACAAATGAGCCTCTCACCCTTCACGATCAGAAAGTGTGGTTAATTTAAAGTTAAGTTTTGAAGCCTTCAGCAGAATTTCAGCGATATCATATTTTAAAAATAATACATAATAACCTTTCAAAAGTCCCCTCTCACAAATATACTCCTCTGCAGGCACATGGATCTCTTGAAGAAGAATCGACTTCTCTATTTCTCAAAGATATTCACTCTTGTTCATAGAAATCCCTTCAATATTTAGTTGCCTCCTCCTAAGGAGGATCTCTTTCGAAACCAGGTCTGACCGCTACAGAGCCCTAATGTAGGGCTATCATCTCCCATAGATTTGTGATGAAATAACACGATTTTCCCAAGAACATACGCGCAAAAATATGTCATCATGACATTCATGGTTTTGAAGGTTCTCGCAAAAATACGACAATTCGCATCCAGCTATCGACCTCACAAAAGGCTGCTTGGTTCTCCAACAATATTGATCCGATCGTGTTCAAACTTGGAACTCTGAAGTAGAGTTAGGTTCTGGTGGCTCTTCCAAAATTTCAGCCATGCCGGACGAATAGTTTATGATTTTACAAACGTGCTTAGGTTTATATTCTACAACTATTCACCAAGTTTCAATTCGATCTGATTTATATTGGGTGAAAACAGAATTATTACTCGGAAACCATTGGGCCGTTATACCTATTAACGAACTTGTCCATCGTATTGGGATGCCCTGAAATTTTCAAGTCGCTAGCTCTTTCCGTTCTCAAGTTATCGTGGCAACGGCCGGCCGGCCGGACGGCACCACAGAATTGAATTTCACATTTGGGCAAAATGATAACGCGATGTTCCCCAGAACATACGCGCAAAAATTGAATTCGAAATTTGTAATGTAAAAAAATAACCTTGTGTTATTCCGAAACCATCCAGCCGATTGTGCCCATTAACGAACTTAACCGAGATATTTATGTCCCAAACCTACTCTGAAAATTTCAACTGTCTAGCTCATTCTGTTCGAGAGTTATTGTGTTAACGACTGGACGGACGGCCGGAAAGAATCGATTTTGACCACAGATTCTTGATCAGTGAGTCGAACCAAATCGTTTAAGGCCATTTTCGGCCAAAATTTCGAAAATTACAGACATTTGGGCAAAATGATAATCACTCTGTTCCGAGGAACAATAGCGCCAAAAAAATTGATTGTCAATATGACGTTTAATAATTTTGAATATAATAATTGATTGTCAATCTGAAAACACCACATGTAGGGTATTATCGCTGCAATACAGAGGTGATTGTATGAAATTTGACACATGACTCAAAATTAAATAATTTGATTGGTTACTGTATTTAGTGAAAAATTATCCGGGTATTTGCACGTGTGAATATCTTTGTGACGTTTTGAATTTTTGTGAAAATAAGAACAACATTTCAGATAAATATAACTCCAAAACCGTGTGGTATTAATCAGCCACACGGTTTTGGATTTATATTTATTTATTATTTTTATTGATTAATTAATGTCGCATTCGAATACGCAACCTACCCTAAAAATCGCTATCAGTTTCCGTTTTCAAAAAACAAATGAAATGAATAATATTTAATCATTTTATTCAAAATTTTCTAATGATATGATCCTCAAAAAATCTCGTCCGTCGTATTTGGACGCGCCACCTACCCTGAAAATGAATAGCGAATCATAGCACGTTGTTCCCCAGAAAATGCGCGCAAAAAGCACTGATTCAAATCAGTAGGTCAAAATATCTCATTGAAATTTTTCGCGATATCAGTTCGTTCACGGGATATCCTCGCGTAACATTATTCATTCGAAAATCTCTATGTCTAACCTTGCGTAGCTTGGAATGTCGTTTTGATTAATATCTCCATTAATTAATATTGTCGTACGCACATCAATCGGTATACTCCAATAAACTTATAACGTAACTTCATACCAATTTATCCGAAGAGTTTGAGACTACAATTTCCTTTCACGTTCCACCTGGACGGCTTAGCGTTATTGTTTGAGGTTTATTCAGTGTGAAGAAAGTAAAGCTTCAATTAGAGATAAGTATTCATTGTGGAGTAATATTGTTACGTGTCTTATACATTATCAACTGACCAAGAGGGGTCAATTAGTTCGTGCCAAAGACCTCTGCAAAGTTTTCCTGGGTCAACATTCCAAATTTTCTCTGGTAACGTACTTCACGTCATGTTTTCGAGAAATTAAAATATCCGTTTTAAATTCCTCTAGACTGCTTTGGTGAAGTATTGGATTTTGATAATAATTATTTCTTCTACAAGCGTGTGCGTTCAACCCTTTTCCCACACACTTTTCAAGTCTCAAAGAGTCACTTTGCCCGGGAATAGTATATTCTAAAACAAGTTGCAGAATGGGCTCCTATTACAACGCGAACGCATGAGTGTTGAAATTGCCTTCTGCAACGAGTATTAGACGATATTTTCTCTATTTCAGGCAAGTTTTGTAAAATACTGTTCACATGGAATGAAAAATTCAGATTATACATCCTAGTGACTTTTGTATTGTATCTTGGCAGTTGGTGTGACTGTTAAGAAAGTTGACAGATTACGGATTTTGAATTTGAATCGTACGCAGGGCATGGAGATCAGATTTATAGTTATTTATGTATCAAGGGAGTTATGAGGATGTTAACTACAGAGGGCAACAGATTGCAATTCCGAGGGACGTGAGTCCCGAGGGATTGTTAAGTTGCCCGAGGTTGTTAACATCCGATAACTCACGTGATAGATAATTAATTTTATTTCATACTGAATGAAACAAAATTTGACAATTGAAAATTTGATAGTTTGAAAATTTGACAAATGTCGAATTGCTTCATTAGAGATCGATAACTTCATTAAAGATCGATAACTGCTTAGTATGGGAGTATAAAACTCCCAAGGGAGTTATAACCATGTTTATAGTTACGGTAACTAAGGGTTTATTTCTTCATAATGTATCAGTATGGAATAAAAATAGTTTCCTAATAGCATGAATGATTTGAAATTAGTAAGAAGGAAATCTCTAATACCTTATATACCTGACTACCACAAATCGAAAAATATAACTAGAAGCAATGCGGGAATGAGTTCATTACAGCACTGCTTTTAGTGCTGTAATGTACTCATTACGATACTGAAATAGAGAACATTTTTACCGCAAGCAAATTCGACTATTCCTGAATTAATTTATCTATGCAGCTCATTGACGCCAATGATGAAATAACTATGGTGACGACATGCAGTATTATGTATTCATTGTGGTGTATATGAATTAATCATACCGGTATAAGTACCTACAGTTTTTCAAATTGATATATCAACCAAATGTTGAAATTTGATCTGTGTTGTATAATGGATTCATCTGATGAAGATCTTCGTATAGAAATATTAGCAGTAGCTAATGAAGCAAGTTTGCATTTGCTACCAGTGGAGTCAAAACAAAAATATGAGAAGCAATATTCCCATTTCATTGATCGGAGAGTTATGAGAAAAGTAAAATCGACAAAAGAGGAAGTTTTTTAAATTATTTTTCAGATATTACTAAATTAAAAAGGGAGAAAGCCCTGTGGCAGGAGCTTTGGGCTCTTGTTCAAATTGTTACAAATCATATCTCCGAAAGTATTGGTATCTCAGAATTGGGAATGATATCAATGGATTCTATTGATAGAACTGCATCATAAAAAAATTGAATTTAAAAACTTTGACAAATCATTCATTCCTCATATCTACTATAAAAATTATATTATATCAGTTGAAACTTAGCCAATATGCCAGTTTTGTGTTTACTGGAAATATTCTGTACCCAATTTGATTAACTTGCCAAAGTATATATTTCCATTATCATGATCACCATCATATGGATTATCCAAGGGCTATCTATCATAGCTAGGGAATCCAATCCCGCAAATGCGGGATCAAGATTGCGGCAATTGCAATTGCCGCAAATTGCGGCAAATGCAATTGCGGCAAATGCAATTGCGGCAAATGCAATTGCAATCCCGCAAATGCGGGATCAAGATTGCGGGATTTTCCGTGCGGGATCTGCGAGACTCAATACTAAAATTCCGTATTCGACAGTGAGATTTGCGCTCTCACTGTCGAATACGGAATGTCGCAGAACAACAAAAAGCACTTTTTCGTCCGCTGTGGTGGTCACTATGAATACGGCATCATACGGTTCAATACAAAGATAGGTGTATGTGAGAATAACTGTAATTTGCTATTGTGAAATGATTAAAGAGGTCATATACAGTTTTTCGTCTTTGGTACATAAATAAATATTATGCTACTACTATAGTATGTTTTTAATTGCATAGGACTGTGAAATTGCAGTTTTCTGGAACCTCCTGAAAGCTATCTTCATTCCAAATTTCGGATAAATCGGTGATTCCGTTCAGGAGATACAGTGGTTTTAATTTCCATTCAAATTAGAAAAACACCCTGTAAATTACAATCTAGAACTCCTAGATACTTCAAATGGGGATTTTTCGGGATCCTATAGGTGTTTTCTGTATCCCATTGAAATGTTTCCCATCTCATCCGGGAGACCCTGTATATTTTTGACAATCCCGCATTCTTTCGGATCCGCGGGATTTATGTCTTTAATCCCGCGCGTTTGCGGGATTGAAGTTTTTGTGCGGGATTGGATTCCCTAAGCTCAGGTTATTCCATTGGTCATTTTGCATTCAATCATATTTTTTTTGACATGTCTCTTATCTGTACATGAGATGACAATGATGAAATGTATGAACAC
This sequence comes from Halyzia sedecimguttata, assembly GCA_937662695.2. Classification (NCBI taxonomy): domain Eukaryota; kingdom Metazoa; phylum Arthropoda; class Insecta; order Coleoptera; family Coccinellidae; genus Halyzia; species Halyzia sedecimguttata. The sequence continues at coordinate 24,785,160 of OW569415.2, forward strand.
AGATGAAATTCATAGCTACGGACGTAAATTTTCGATGCACAATTGTGTGAAATCATAGAGTTATGATTTAATATTTAAATTTTGAAAAATCATATTATTATAATAATAATATCACCGAAAGTATTAATTTGTTAGAGTTGAAAATTATATCAATGGATTCTTATGATGAAAATCCATCTTAAAAAAATTGAATTTTGTAATGTAAAAACAATTTTTTTTTGTTACTCCGATTTTGACCAATAATGAACTTAACCGCGATATTTATCAAACAAACCCAAACAAAGAGTTATCGTGTCTACGGCCAGCCGCACCGGCCGGCCAGACAGAATCGATTTTGACCAGGGATACTTGATCAGTGAGTCGAACCAAATCGTTTAAGAAAATTTCATCCAAAAATTCGAAAATTACAAACATTTGGGCGAATTGATAAGCACTCTGTTCCGAGGATTTTGAGCGCCAAAAAGTGTTTGTAAAGTACAACAACTATTTGGATATTGGAAAATTTCATAAAATAACAAATAACTACCTTCATCAAAAGACAGAATGTTGGCTTTCGTACAAAGAAGGCCAAAATATTTACTGAAGAAGACATAACAAAATTTAGCGAGGCACACAATGAAATTTATCTGATGAAACTTGTAACGATTTTTGGATACTGGTGCCTGCAAACGAGAAGAATTAACCAAAATCATCATCGACGATATAAAAGATGAAGAAAACCTGATCATCATCAATATCATGGACAAAAATCATTCACCCAGATCTTTCGTTATTTGTCAAGAAACAAACAATGGGTATTTTCTGAATATATATACAAGTTGTACATTCATTTTAACTATAGATTCTTATCATAAAATGAAACACTTTTTCCATTTACCGTTTTTCCAAATTCGGTTCAGGTAAAAAGATACAGGCTGTTGAAATTTCGATAAAAAATCAGTTTTTATTTTGTAGACATCCTTTTCCCGAATAGAATGAATGTTGGTGTGAAGTTTCCTATAACTATGATACATTTTTTCGAAAATTTTAGTTTTTTCAAATTCTACTGGTTTTCTAGTTATAGACTCGTGGATTCATAAAACTAAACGAAATTAGCATGAAGAAAACAGATAAAGTTTTTCTTGAATAATTTCAGAAATATTCAATCGTATTAGAACATTAAATGATTCTCATCATTTCTCCTTTAACGCATCGTTTTCGAGATATTCTTCATTGAATGTAATAAAATGGGAACCTCCAGAAATTTCACTACAATTATGGATCCGTCCCTGAGCGTTGGAATCCCGAATCAAGCTGTAAACCACGTTACCGTACCATTTTCTCGTCCACCAATAATGTCATAGATAATTTGTATGCAGGAGTGTATTAGCACATTGTGAAACCTTTGAACGCTTGTAACTTTTTACCTCAGCCGAATCAGGAAAAATGGTAAATGAAAAAACTGTTATATTTGATGAGAGGAATCTATGGTTGAAAGACACACTCTGTATATATACACACAATATGGACACTTACGTCCGAATGAAACGCTACATCGCCAATTATTCATAAATTACAAACATGGAAAATGTACAGTTCAATAATATGCAGGAATCAATTCAGTAGGAAAAATACCGCCGTTGCAAGTTATATACTCCTACAAAATCCAGAACTACACACAGGTCACAGGTTTAGGCGCTCCTCGGCTACTTTCCTTGCCAATCGTGGAGAAGGTATCAAAAGTTTTAACCTTTTATGAGGATGGAAGTCAACTTCAATTGTTTAGTGATACTTGGAAGAATTCACAAATCAGAAAAAAGACATGCCCAACAAAGTTCTTAATTTGAATGCACTGTCATCTTCAAACTGTTATTTAACTTCCGCTATTAACTTGCATAAGGCGTCTTACTGTACGTTTACGATTTATGTTAATAATAAGTAAAAACCTTCCTTATTACTATTTGTGTGTACTGTTATGACAAAATGATTACTCGGAAACCGTTGAGCCGATTATGCCCAAACGAAATGTCCGTCGTGTTAGAATACGCCACCTACCCTGAAGATTTCAAGTCGGTATCTCTTTCGGTTCTCAAGTAATCATGGCAACGGACGGCCGGACAGAATCAACCTTGACCTCGAATTCTTCATCAGTGAGTCGAACCTAATCGTTTTAGACCTATTCGGCAAAACATTTTAAAGTTACAGACATTTGGGCAAAATTATAGTACTCTGTTCCTCAGAACATGCGCGCAAAAAGCGTTACCTACAGGAAAGAAAATGAACTGGTACCCATGTTCCGGAAAATGGCAAAACAAAATGGAATCAGTGCATACACAAGTTTATAAATATTTATGTCATGGTTAATATTTTCATCACGGTCGGATGTACGAACGTGTAACGTTTGGAAATTAGTTATTAACAAGTTGCAAAACTACTGTAGCCAAGAGCTTTGGCGCACTGTTCAAATTTATAGCCATAGCGGTCACCCATTCAGGTAATGAACTCTTCCAAGGCTACTTAGATCCGGGAAAAAAATTTTAAATAATAATAATCCAATAATCCAATAATATTTCCAAGAATATAAATATGACTGTAAAACCAAGCGTCCAAAAAAAACTGGCCCACCTTTTGGCCGGGAATGACCTCAAACGATTAGTTTCGACTCAAATACATACATTCACAGTTGGATCGAAAATAAACAGTGCTGTGTTTGTGGTGTCGTAAGGATCCATTCGAATACATCCATTTACTGTTCGGTCGAAAACAAACAGTGCTTTGTTTGTGATGGCGTAGGACACAAATCCGTTCAATAGTACAATTTTGCCATAAGATAAAAAATAGTTGTTTATTTCCAATAGTTTATTCCGAGAATTATTCCTGACACAAATCAGTCGAATCGTACGGTTGCCCATGAGGAACTGAGAATTTACATCAGAATATCTGAAGGCTCTTGCAAAATTTCAGCGTTGTTGGTCGAATAGAAGCTGATATATAGAATTTTTTTCAATGATTTTCAATGATTTTTCAAAAATTTGCTAGTGATACGATCCTCACGAAATTTGGCAAGAATTTTCGCGTTGGCATTCTACAACTAATAACCAACTATGTTTGAATTGGATCGGTTTTGCATTTTTGGAGTTATTGAGGAAATAACAACCAAATTTCAGATGGGCATAACTCCAAAACCGTTTTGCCGATTATGCCGATAGACGAACTCAATGCCTCATTCAGATTCACAACCTAACCTGAAAATTCCAAGTCGCTATCTCTTTCCTTTCTAAGGTTATTCTGACATAAATAATATTCTTTAATAACTTTTTTAACAAATTTCTAGCAATACGATTCTCATAAAAGGTTTGTATTCTACAACTACTCAACAAGTTTCAATTCGATCGAAATACGCGCAAAAATCATGAAAATCATTGAAAAAAATTCTATATATCAGAAATTATTCGTCCGACATCGCCGAAATTTTGCGAGAGCCTTCAGAACCTAACTCTACTGCCAAGTTCTAAATTTGAACATGGTCGGATCTATATTGTTGGAGATCCGAGCAGCCTTGTGTGAGTTCATTAGCTGGAAGGGTGACCGTTGCCTCGATAACCATCGAACGAAAGGAGATAGAGACTTGTAATTTTCAGGGTAGGTTGTACATTGAATCGAATTGAAGCTTGGTAACTAGTTGAATAGTAGAATATCGACATAAAGAAGTGTGTGAAATTTCGTGACAACCGTTCCCCTAGAAAAGCACTGTCGTGAAGTCAAGAGCTTTTGCGCGCATGTTCTATTGTCCATTCTCCTGTATACCTCTCCTTTACATGAGAATGGAGAATAGAACATGGGCGCAAAAGCTCCTGACTTCACGACAGAGCTTGAACCAATTTTATTTAGATTGTAAGGAATCAAATTGTCAAATAGTCACTTTCTGAAAGAATGCCCCTGCGTGCAATTTGCAGTTTTCGTCTCATCAGCTTAATACTTCCAAATTTACATCGAGCTCTCCTACTAATAACCGATGAATATACGAAGAAAGTTCCTACTTATACACCTGTTGCGTGTGATCTTAATGCAGCGTAGTATTGGTTTTGGAAATCTTCATCCTTGCTTTCTCTACTTGAATTGGTGATTTCTTAGCCTCACCCAGAAAATACCTCTTTTGTTCAGTGAACTTTCTGTGTGACATTGTTATTAAACGAATGAACGTGATAGATAATGTTCAGCAGACTTCCTATGATCATAAAGATTCAACAAAAAGATACGAAGTTTGAAAATTTTACAGGCGGGTATTGTTCACTCATTCTGAATATACTCAGTTACTTTAACATTGGGTTTCACGAAGCTTCGATTAGTTTAATTGTGGATTTAATTCGATGGTTGTATCAAAAATTGGTTCAAGCCCTGTGGACAGGAGCTATTGGGCGCATGTTCATCTTCCTTGTGGCCCGTACTGACCAGTAAAGAAAAAAATACTGAGAGAGACCCAGGAAATTTGACACATTTTGTCTTATATCTCCAGAAATTGAAATCGTATAGATCCAAAATTTTGCACAATGTTGCAAAATACTACAATTGACGTTAGTACAAGTTTTTGTTGCAATCTGATGAATAGTTCACGAATAAAAAATTTTTTTTTCAAAAAAATTAAAAGAAATATTTTTTTAAAAGTTACCAACATTTCGATCATAACAGAATTTTGCCAAAAGTTGCGCGTTTATATCCTCGAACTGACTACCAAGTTTTGATTCAACATCTTCTTTAGTTCCTGAAATATCAGGGAAATAACCTCAAAATTTAAAATGTCTATAACTTCTAAACCGTCCGGCCGATTTTGCCCGTTAACGAACTTAACCGTCGCATTTTGATCAGAAACCTACCCTGAAAGTTTGAAGTCGATAGGCCCTTCGGTGCTCCTGTTATCGTGCCTACGGCCGGAAGGCCGGCCGGCCGGACGGCACCCAAAAATCTGACACCGGATTCGTGATCAGGGAGTCCGAATTAGTCTATTAGCCAATTTTCAGCTCGAAATTCGAAAATTACAGACATTTGGACGAAATGATAGGACGATGTTCCCCTAGAACATGCGCCCAAAAATGAAAAGTAATGTAAAAGTAGGGAAATAATTAAAAGTAAAAGTGGGGGAATAATTTCTTTAACTTGATTTTTTGGCAACAGAATGACAGCCTATATTTGGAGCATGCTATGGTAACAATGTCAATGATTAAGATAACTTCTTACGAACATAATTTCATATCTTAGTTTTTGGCGCGCTTCATTCCCGGTACAGAGTGTCAATCAATTTGCCCGAATGCCTGAATTTTTCGAATTTGTTGACGGAAATGCTCAAATGCTTAGTTTCGACACACTGATGAATCCGAGGTCAATCTCAATTCAGTCCGGCCGCGGCCACGATTAACGATTACTGTCGCAAGATATTTGTTAGCAAGTTGAAATTTGCAGGGGGGTTTAGAGTCCAATTGCGCCGGTTAAGTTCGTTAATGAACAAAATCCGCAGTGTGATCTGGGAGTTATGGCCCTCTGGAAATTTCTTGCCAATAATTCGAAAAATATTTATCCGATCGAATTAAATCTCAGTACATAGTTACTTGAAAAATACCTACACGAGGTCTTATGCATAATTGTGAGGATCGAAAGAATGGAAAATTTTAAAATATTATTCAAAAAATTGGTTCAAGCCCTGTGGACAGGAGCTTTCTGGCGCTCTACTTCAAACAGGCAAATTATATCTCCGAAAGTATTGGCTTCTTAGAGTTGGGAACTATATCAATGTATTCTTATTGTAGAACTGCATCATAAAGAAAATTCCATTCAAATTATAGTTTATTAATCAAGATTAAATGAGCAATCTGAGAATGAGAACTGCACCATGGAAGAAATCAAATTAAAATAATAAAATAGCTGAAATGAATTTGACTCTCTCTTATGGAACAGGATGACATGTACGAGTATGAACACAGATCATATAATAAAGCTTAGATAGAATAATTATAGTATTCTGTGAAAACATAGAAGTACGATTCATTATTGAAATTTAGATAAATCATATCTCCGAAAGTATTAGCTTGTTGGAGTTGAAAATGATATCGGTGGATTTCAATGGTGAAACTACATCTTAAATAAATATTGAATTTGGAATTTGTTGCTTAAAAAAAATTTTTTTTTTCGATACTCCGAAACCATCTGGCCTATTTTGCCCAATAACGAACTTAACCAAGATATTCATCTCCCTAACCTACTTTGAAAATTTCAACTGCCTAGCTCATTCCGTTCGAGAGTTATTGTAGGAATTTTATTTTTTTAATTTTGAAATTTTTTTTTTATCACTTTGCGGTAACCTGGTCAATACAAAACTTCACATGCGTATAAAGGTCATGATTCTACAATTTGATGCTAAATTTCAGATAGATCGAGTGATCGGTTTCGGAAATATTCATAAAAAAAGTTTTTACTACAATCGGCCATAACTCCGAAACCGCTTGATGGATTTCGCCCATTAACGAACTTGTCCGAGATATTTACGCTCCAAACCCACCTTGCAAATTTCAATCCTCTAACTCCTTTCGTTCGAGAGTTATCGTGCCTACGGCCGGTCGGCCGGACCGGCCGGACAGAATCGATTTCGCCCTCGAATTCTTGATCAGTGAGTCGAACGAAATCGTTTGAGACCATTTTCAGCCAAAAATTCGAAAATTACAGACAATTGGGCGAATTGATAAGCACTCAGTTCCGACGAACTAGAGCACCAAAAAGTGTAATTCCCTATCCGAGATTTGAGCCCGCCTTCTCTCGTTCCGAAACCGAAAACTCGACGGATTAGACCCTCGTGCTATCGGGCTCCTCGTACGATCTTGTCGATCTCCGGTATTAGAATAAAACGTCGGTACTTACCTGGTATGTATTATATTCTTAATTTTCACTTTTCGACATAAAATCGCCACATGGGGGTTTATTTGACGGCCGTTTTCAGACCCCGTCTCTCTAAGTCGATTTTGACGTTTATCGAACCAACTATTAGCAAGGAATTAGACAATGTCATGTCTCAGGAAAATAAGTTGACATTAGGACAATTCATACGTAGAATAATTATATAATTCTGTGAAAACGTAGAAGTACGATTTATTATTGAAATTTTGAAAGATCATATCTCCGAAAGTATTAGCTTGTTAGAGTTAAAAATTATATCATTGAATTCTTATGGTAAAACTGATTATTGAAAAAAATTTAATTTGGAATTTGTTATGTAAAAAAAAAATTTTTTTTGTTACTCCGAAACCATCTGTCCGATTCTGCCCAATAACAAACTTAGCCGAGATATTTATCTCCCAAATCTACTCTGAAAATTTCAACTGTCTAGCTCATTCCGTTCGAGAGTTATCGTGCCTACGGCAGGCCGGCCGGACGGCCGGACCGGCCGGACAGAATGAATTTCGACCACGGATTCTTGATCAGTGAGTCGAACCAAATCGTTTAAGACCATTTTCATCGAAAAATTCGAAAATTACAGACATTTGGGCAAATTGATAAGCACTCAGTTCCGAGGAACTAGAGCGCCAAAAAAGGATTATATGATATTGTGTATTATTATACTGATTCTCCTAGGTCTTCCCCAAGGAGACCCCTCATAAGCCCTTGAAGAGCTTGAGCGAGTAAGGAGAACCAGTTTTGTTCTGTGTAGAACTACATCATGAAAGAAATTGAAACCCCTTTACATCTTATCTTTATATGACGGTTCAATTTTGGCTACAAGTGTTTCAAAACTATAAGGAGTCATTCTGAAAATTTGAGTAAATGAAATAGCCAGTTTCATTTATGAAACAAATCTAATGTAATCGTTCCAGAGAGAGCTCAAACCAGAATACGTATGTAGGAAATCTTAAATAGTGTTACTAAGGAATTACTACATGTACATTAGTTGGAATCCCGTTCTAAATCTTCCATAATTAGAGAATGACTCGTAAATTATGCTCGACTTCCTTGCATCAATCATTTTCGACTCACTAACCAAAAAGCTATGCCTATGAACTTAGCGGATCCAAATTTCAAATTGTCTACATGCTTAGATCAACCAAACTCTCCAGAAATACACTTTCAGTTTCGTTTGACATTAATGACGTTCCGAGGGACAAGAGCGCCAAAAAGTTATCTTGTTCTAACATTTCGTTCTCTCCATCCCTCTCTCTCTCTAGTTTTACGCGTACTTTGGACGATATGGAAGATTTGCGCACGTCTACGCGACATTATAATTCTGATACCATACTTTGTCGTTGAATATTAGCCACGTTTTCCGAAAGATTTTCTGTTCAAATTATATATCGTCCTAGTGACGGAACAAATTTTCCATGTCGAGGAAGATTATTCACTGGATAATTTTGTTGGTCGTCGAGTTGGTTGTAGTTCCAGTTGATTGTACACTTTGGTGGATTGGCTTGACGTGCAAAGCTGTGGCTTTTGATTACTCATCTGGAGATGGAGATGAAGATTAGGTGGCCCGTGAGGCCATCATCTGATTCACCTGGCGAATAGTTTTTTTCTACAAACGTCAAAAAATGACAAGGTTCGCGCATTGATAACAATATGCGAAGTGACCCTTTTTTTCATTTTCCTTCGTTACCATGACACCGTGCGCGAAGTAGTGTGCGTAATACTTCCTTCGCACACTGCATGTAGTAAACTATATGGAATTTTTATATTTTAACCTTTATGTTCCTCAATCACTTTGAAATAATTGTCAACAAATGCCATTTTATTTCCATAGTTACAGTAAATACTTGATTTGGAAAAACAGTTTAAGCCAGTTAAATACTATTTTTCATATTAAGCTAAGCATGTTACTTATTTTAGAACAATATTTTTGACGTTTGTAGAAAAAATTTTGTTTGCATCTCATGCGCGAAATACTTTGGTGATCTCGACTATTTTTTTAACTCGGCTGCGCCTCGTTAAAAAAATCAGTTCTCGATCACCAAAGTAGCATTTCGCGCACTAGATACAAAAATAACTATTGTCACCTATTGTGAAAAAATAGGGTTCTTTCACCTACACACCTGCAAAACTCAAGGGTGAGTTTTGGATATATCAACACCGAACATAACTTCGTAGAGATAGAGTATAGTAGCAGAGAGGTAACCCCGAGTACGCTTCGAGTACATCCTCTTTTTGGCGCGCTGTTGTGAACAGAGTAACTATTAATTCGTCCAAATGTCTCTAATTTTCGAATTTCTGGCCGAGAATGGTCCCAAACGAATAGTTTCGTCTCACTGATGGAGAGTCCGAGGTTAAAATTGATTCTGTCAGGCTGTCCATTTCAGAGTAGGTTTGGAGTCTAAATGAGCCGGCTAAGTTCGTTAATGGGCGAAATCCTCCGAGAGGTTTCAGAGTAATAACCATCTGAAATTTTGTTTTCCCAATAACTAGAAAAATACTGATCTGATCGAAATAAAAAAAATATATTCAAAAATTGGTTCAAGCACTGACGTGAAGGCAGGAGCCTTTGCGCGTATATTTTATTGTCCATTCTCCTGTATTGGACACTCTTAATCGAATTTACGAGGGGCAAAATGATTACGCGATATTCCCCAGAACATACGTGCAAAAAATCTGTATCTCAGAAACTATCCGTCAGATATCGTTGAAATTTTGCGAGAGACTTCAAACGCTTATTTTACAGTAGACTTGGTCAAACTTTGACAAATCATATCTCCGAAAGTTTGGTTGGTATAAGTTGGTTATGATATCAATGGATTCTTATGATAGAACTGCATCAAAAAAGAAATTAAATTGAAAAAAGTATCATTTAAAAAAAACAAGATTGTCAAAAATTATTACTCCGAAACCACCTGACCGATTCTACCCAATAACTAACTTATCCGAGATATTCATTCCTCAAATCTACTCTGGAAATTATATTATATCTATCAATTGAAACTTAGCCAATATTCCTGTTTTGTTCTTACTGGAAATATTCTGAACCCAATTTGACTAACTTTCCAAAGTATATATTTCCATCATAATATGGATTATCCAAGGGCTATATACGATAGCTAAGGTTATTTCATTGGTCATTTTGCATTCAATAATGCTTTGTTTTCTAAAACAGGAGGTATTTTATATCATGAGTAACGAATTTTGAATAGAACCAGAAATTAATATGACATGTCGCTTTTCGGTAGATAAGATGTCACAGATCATGAAATTCATAGATACGGACGTTAATTTTCGAATACAGCATTCTGTGAAATCATATACATAATCACGATTTACTATTGAAATTTTGAAAAATCATATCACCGAAAGTATTGGCTTGTTAGAATTGAAAAATATATAAATGGATTCATATGATGAAACTGCATCTTAAAAAAATGAATTTTAAATTTGTAATGTAAAAGAAAATTGTTTTCGTTACTCTGAAACCATCAGGCCGATTATGCCCAACAACGAACAACTGAGATATTTATCTTCCAAACCTACTCTGAAAATTTCAACTGTCTAGCCCATTCCGTTCGAGCGTTATTGTGTCAACGGCCGGACCAGGCGTCCGGACAGAATAGATTTTGACCACGGATTCTTGATCAGAATCGAACCAAACCGTTTAAGACCATTTTGATCCAAAAATTCGAAAATTGCAGACATTTGGGCGCTCTTGTTACTGGTAACAGAGTTCTTATCAATTTGCCCAAATGTCTGTAATTTTCGAATTTTTGGCTGAAAATGGTCTCAAACGATTCGGTTCGACTCACTGATCAAGAATCCGTGGTCGAAATCGATTCTCTCCGTCCGTCCGTTAACACGAGAACTCTCGAACGGAATGAGCTGGACAGTTGAAATTTTCAGAGTTGGATTATGATATACATATCTCGACTAAGTTCGTTATTGGGCATCGGCCTGATGGTTTCGGAGTAACGAAAAAAAAATTTTTTTACCATTACAAATTTCAAATTCAATTTTTTTTAAGATTCAGTTTCATCCTAAGAATCCATTGATATCTTTTTCAATTCTAACAAGCTAATACTTTCGGAGATATGATTTATCAAAATTTTAATAATACATTGTACTTCTATGTTATCACACAATGCGAATTCTATCTGTCTGTGTTCTATCTGTGTTCACTGTTCATACATATCTTATCTACCTGTGACAGATATGTCAAATATATCGATTGATCTTCTAACAAAGTATGATTGAATGCAAAATGAACAATTATAGGATATTATAATGACTACTACCCAATATGCCCTTGATAATTCATATGATGATGAAAATATATTCAGAATATCTTGAGTGAAACAAAACCGGAATATTGGCTGAGTTTCAATTGATATAATATAATTTTCAGAGGAGATTTGAGGAATGAATATCTCGGATAAGTTCATTATTTAATTTTAATTTAGCTTCGTTTATGATGCAGTTCTATTATAAGAATCCATTGATATCATTCCCAACTCTGAGAAACCAATAATTTCGGAGATGAATTGTCAAAGTTTGTACAAGAGCGCCAAAGCTCCTGTCCACAGGGCTTTCCCACATTTTTAACCGAGGAATCTGATCCTAAAATATGGCAGCCTATTTGTATATTGAAACAAAACTGGAAATTTAAAGGCAGGTACATTTTATTTTGCTGCCCAATGAATGTGTTCATTCTGTATGAATATCAAAAATAACATAAATAATACACGTATATCAATTCATACAATAGAGGACAATTGGATAATTCGCTATTATATCTGCTATAATTAACTATCGATATCATATTTTCACCGGTAAATTATCTATAAACTAGACGTCACGTAATCGTTATTGTGATATCACGGCAAGGATAAGTATGAAAACCTGTAGAAAATGCACAATTACCGATTTCTATCTGCGAGTTATTTGTGAAAACAACACGACTGTCGAGCTCTCTATCGATTCGTATCATAAGAAATCATAACCGCACATCTGTCTTTATTATACTCCAATTATTGTAGTCCAGTCGGTGAGATCTCATTAAAATTCTGCGAATTTGTTGATATTTTGTAATATTACAATGAACTATATTCTAGAACAAACTTATGTAATGGAGCGGAAATATAGCAATTTAAATAACTTGCTAAAGAAACTTCATATACAGGGTGAACCATTTTAAAAGATCCACTGAACTAACTCCTTGGGAAGAGCCTGGATCAAAAAATGTTACAAATGTCTTCAGGGGGACATCGAATGCAGACATTTAACCTGACGTTGGAGTTTTATTTCAAGGTCGAATAGATTTTTTAGACAAGAAATATATATTTTTCTTTGCAGAATATTAATCTTCGTGAAAAACTAAAAACATTTTGTCCCTTTCGTTTTTTGCGCGTATGTTCTGGGGAACATCGCGTTATAGTTTTGCCACATGTGAAAGTGAAGTTCGAACTGATTGCACGTCTTTCTTATCGCTCTTCCGATAATCAATAATTTTGCTGGAAAATCATATCACATTCATTGGAATTTAATAGCTGTTCTTGTCGTTGTTAATTTTTTCTGGAACTATGCCTATTTGCGTAATTTGCACGACTTCGGTCAATAGAAGATCTCCCGGTTTGGAATGCGCGGGTGTTTGTCGTGGTTTTTATCATGCCAACCCCAGATGCTCCGATATCACAAGAAGTCAAATGTCGGCGTTTTCGAAGTTACCGGGCATCAGCTGGAAATGTGTTAGATGTCGAGGAGGTGGTCCAGTGGCGGCGGTCATTGATGGTGCGGAGTTGGTTGCCGATGATGAGAGTGGCGTTCCGGAAATTGGTGAGTTGCCTGCAAACTCTCCCTTGATTCGACTGGTGAATTCCATTAAAGCCGATATTGGTCTGATGAGGAGGGAAATAAGGGATCTGCAAGACGTCCGTTACTTTTTGCTCTGATAAGGTTACGGATTTTGAGGCGCGATTGTCAAAGGTTGACACTATAGCTAAAATCGCGGATGATCTGAAGTCTGAGAATGATGCTCTAAGGCGTGAGATAACAACAATAGAAGATAGATTAGACAAAATTGAGCAAAATTCTCGAAATAATAATGTCGAAATTATGAACATCCCAGAGAAAAGGAACGAGAATCTAAATAATATAATGGATAAAATATGTGATTTCCTTGGCCACAAGATTCCTGTCGGCGCTATTACGTCCATTGCACGGGTGCCAACAAAATTGGATAACGTACCGAAAAACATTATTGTTAAATTCTCCAGCAAACTACATAGAGATGGTTTTTTTTCTGCTGCAAAGGCGAAGCGTGCTGATCCTGGTACAGGGACCGGCTTCAGGGTGGATGGTGTTTCTGATAGATTTTTTGTAAACGAGCACCTAACGACAAGAAATAAGATTCTCTTCAGGTCGGCCCGTATCTTGGCGAAGGAAAAAAATTTCAAGTTCACCTGGGTCCAGAATAGCAATATTTTGGTCCGAAAGAACGACACGGCCAAAATAATACATATACAGAGCGAGAAGGATCTTAATAAACTGATGTAATTTCGATCCATCAGTTACTCCACCGCAAAATAGTTCTAAATTTTTGCGATGGCTTTACATGTTTTTTATCAAAATGTCCGTGGTTTGCGTACCAAGCTTGCAAATTTCAAAAACAACTTGCTTTCTAACGATAACGATGTGGTGCTCATTACTGAGTCGTGGTTGAAAGATTGCATAACTGATGGTGATATTGTCGACGATAAATTTTATGAGGTCTATAGAAGAGACAGGGCTTCTACCGCTTCTGGCAAGAGGGATGGGGGTGGTGTCATGCTTGCGATCCGTCGGGGCCTCGAGTGTGCTGCTCTTCCAGGGTTTCAGAGTGATGCTGAGGACGTCTGGGTTTTGATTTCATATGGTGGTGTTCGACTTTACTTGTGCTGCGTATATTTACCTCCCGGTGATGAATATGCGGTAACAACTTTCCTGAGTAAACTGGAGTCAAATTTCCGCAAAATCAACGAGTGTGACCGTGTACTGATGTGCGGTGATTTCAACTGTGGCGGTATTGAGTGGGCTAGATGTGCCTCTGGCCTTTTTTTGGAGCCACTTAATGTTGACCGCGAGTGTTCGGCGATGGTGGACTCGTTCACGTTCTCGGGTTTGATTCAATTCAATGATGTCGTTAATCATCAAAACAAAATTTTGGATCTAATATTATGTAACGAGATGAAGGTTTCTGAAGTGCATCACTGCAATGATCCCCTTGTCCCTGAGGACTCATATCATCCCAGTATAGAGTTTTTACTCGATGTTAAAAGGCAATCCTTTGAAAAGAAAATAAATGTAAATTCGGTAAGATTATTCGATAGAGCTGATTATGATGCTATTAATTTGAGACTGTCAGGGGTAAATTGGGATGTATTGCTTGGTGGCACAAGTGTGGATGCAAATGTCCAAGATTTTTATAATGTACTCGAAGATGTTATCTCTGATTTTGTACCACTTATGACTGTTAACTCTAGATTTCCTGTTTATTTCTCTTTAGCAACTATCAAGTTAATACGCCAAAAAAATAAATATCACACAAAGTGGAAGTTGTACCGTAGGTTGGATGATCTCACTAGATTCAAAGAATTGAGAACTACGTCGAAGAGGCTCATTGCTGCGGACTACCAAAAGTATCTCTCTCACATTGAGGTGAACCTATCAACAGATCCCAAGCATCTTTTCAGTTTCGTGAAACGTAAAAAAAATCAGGGTTATCCTTCTAGAATGAGGTACAATGGCCTTGAGACGGATTCGCCTCAAACTACTGCCGATTTTTTTGCCACATACTTTGAATCAGTTTTTGAGCCAGCAGACGGTACTTTTAATCCTAATCCGAGCTGTGAATTAGCTTATGATGGTCCATATTTCAGTAACCTTAATTTATCCTTGTTCAGCAGGCATTGTTGTCAGTTAGTGTGCAAAAGGGTCCTGGGCCGGATGGCATTCCACCTATTTTTGTTGGCAAGTGTGCAGTCAATCTGTCCTACCCCCTCTACATTATTTTTAATAAATCATTGTCATCGTCAATTTTTCCGAATATCTGGAAGTTGTCATATGTTGTTCCAATATTTGAAAGTGGCCATAGTGATCTCATTGAGAACTACCGTCCTATCAGCATTTTATCAGTATTTCCTAAAGTATTTGAGTCTCTGGTTTATAAGTACCTATCTTTCCAACTAAAGAACATCCTTATTGATGAACAGCACGGTTTCCGAAGTGGTAGGAGTGTTGAGACGAACTTACTCAGCTTCCTGCATTGTCTTGAGGGTGGTGGCGAGTCCTGCATCCAGACTGATGCAGTGTACACAGATTTCTCTAAAGCCTTTGACAAGCTGTCTCATGCAATTATGTCAGTGCGGCTTGCTGAGGTTGGAGTTTGTGGAGGCCTGATGAGATGGTTGATGTCGTATCTTGTGGGTAGAAGTCAGTATGTTTCAGTTGATGGTTGCGAATCCAGAAAATTTTGCAATACCTCTGGTGTTCCGCAGGGTTCTCATCTCGGCCCTCTGCTCTTTTTGATTTACATCAACAACATTGGAAGGTGCTTCTGGAGTTGTAAGTTCTTGCTTTTTGCCGACGATCTGAAGTTGTTTATGATGATTCGCTCTCTGAATGACTGTCTTGAGCTCCAGTGTGATCTGGATAGGTTGACCCAATATTGTGAGGATAATTACTTGTTCCTTCATCTTGATAAATGCACAAAAATTTCATTTACCAGAAACATCAGTAAGATCTCTTTTCAGTACACACTTAACCAACATCAGTTAAAAGAATCAAATATTGTCAGAGATCTGGGGATAACACTTGACTCCAAATTGCTATTCGATGCTCACGTAGATAGAGTTGTCACATCCTGCTTCAAGATGCTTGGCTTCGTGCTTAGGCATGGAAAATCCTTTCATCAAAACGAAACGTTTTTAACACTTTATCATGCATTTGTCTTCAGTCGGTTGAACTTTGCTTCTGTGATATGGAACCCGAGATATGATTGTTATATTCGACGTTTGGAGTCTGTTCAGAACAAGTTCATTCGGTTTCTGTCTTATAAGAACCAAATGGTAATTGAAAATCATGATTACACGTATGCTCGTAGAGTTTTTCGACTTCCCAGTCTAGTCGATATAAGATCCATAAATGATATTTCATTTATGTTTAAGCTCCTGAATGGTTTGATGGTTGCTCCTGGCATTTTGGAGATGATTTCTTTCAAAGTTCCTGATATTGGGCTGAGATCCAGTGATCTATTCCATGTTGCCTTGAGACGAAAGAACTATACCGCGAATTCCCCACTCATAAGAATGCTGAACACTTCCAACCTGCTGGCCCCCCACATTGATTTCTTTTGCTCTTCTTTGGTGACTATCAAGAAGCGGCTGAAACGTCGCCTTCTTTTTTTGGATTCTGCGTGAAAATTATGTACATTTTTTTTTCCTCTGTATATTTGTAAGTTACTCCATAATTTGTGTCATGTATGATTTCTTTATTTTAATTTTTTAATTAATTCATGTGATAATATGGTTTAATTTGTAACTGAGCGAACACTGTTCTTGGGATTGTGTCCTGTTTGTGTTCCAGTGTAATAAATAAATAAATAAATAAATAAATAAATGTCTGTAACTTTCGAATTTTTTGACGAAAATTGTCTCAAACGATTTAGTTCGACTCCCCAATGAAGAATTCGAGGTGAAATTTGATTCTGTCCGGCCGGCCGTCCGGCCGTTGCCACGATAACTTGAGAACGAAAAGAGCTAGCGACTTGAAATTTTCAGGGTGGGTAGCGCATCTCAATACGACGGACAAGTTCGTTAATGGGCATAATCGGCCCAGTGGTTTCCGAGTAATAATTTTGTTTTCAACCAATATAAATCTGATCGAATTGAAACTTGGTGAGTAGTTGTAGAATATGAACCTAAGCACGTTTGTGAAATTTTGTGCGAATCGTATGGCTAGAAAATTTTGAAAAAATTATTAAAAAATATTTTTGTTGTCACGATAACTTGAGAAAGGAAACAGATAGCGGCTTGAAGTTTTCAGGTTAGGATGTGCACCAGAACGCGACATTTCAGTTTGTTTATGAGCATCATCGGCCAAACGGTTTTAGAGTTATAGCCATCTGAAATTTGGTTGTTTTTTGTTCCTCATTAACGAATAATACTGAACCGATTGAATTCAAACATGGTAGTTAGTTGTAGAATGCCAACGCGAAAATTTTTGCAAAATTTCGTGAGGATAGTATTTGTAAAAAATTTTAAAAAAATCATTGAAAATTGAAAAAAAAAATCTATATATCAGTAACTATTCGTTTGAAATTGCTGAAATTTTCCAAGAGCCTTCATAACCTAACTCTACTGCCAAGTTTCAAGTTTTAACACGATCGGTTGAATATTGTTGGAGATTCGAGCATTCTTGTGGGAGTTCAGTAGATGGGTGATCGTTGCCTCGATAACTTTCGAACGAAAGGAGATAGGGACTTGCAATTTTCAGGGTAGGTTGCGTATCCGAAAGGGAGATTTGAGTTCGTTTTTGTGCATAATCGGTCGAACGCTTTCCGAGTTATAACCATCTGGAATATTATTTCCTTGATAACTCAAAAAATAAATATTCGATCGAATTGAAGCTTGGTAACTAGTAGTAGAAAATCATCATAAAGACGTGTTTAAAATTTTGTAAGAACCGTACCCCTAGAAAATTCGAAAAAAATTACGAAAAAAAAAATTTTAAGAACCGCACCCAGAGAAATTTTCAAAAAAATCACGAAAACAAAAATATTTTCAAGCACTGACGTGAAGTTAGAAGCTTTTGAGCGTATGTTCTATTGTCCATTCTTCTGTATTGGACACCCTTAATCGAATTTACCATGCTAAATTATGTTGTCCATTCTCCTGTATTGGACACTTAATTCGAATTTACCATGGTAAATTCTTAAAAATATTCTGATCAAATTCATGTTACTATCGCTTTTGGAAATCGGTAGAGGACATTCAGCGAACTACTGTTCCCTCAACTTTTTGCAGATTTCTGTGAAAAAGATCTTTACTGTTGGAAAAATATCTCTAATATTTTGCGTCATAATAGAGATATTTAAGACCATTGAAAATATGCGAAAATATATGGGGTGGGCCATTTAAAAAATCCCTCATTTGTTGAATAATTTTATTTGGGAACACCTTGTATATTAAAAAATAATTTCCTGTGCTGCAGAATCGAAACTACAAAGGGCGTGCTTTCAAACTAAATTCTAAAAGGTCCGGTTTGGCAGCTATGGAAGAGTAACGCACTATTGCAGGGCCCTGTATATACTCACTTTTCCCTCACTACTGATTTCAGAAATTAATATTCCCAATATTTCCAACAATATAAAATCCGACTTAACACAAGCGTCTAAAAAAAAATTCGTCCCCTTTTTGGCCGAGAATGGTCAAACGACTCAAATACATACATTCACTGTTAGGTCGAAAATAAGCAGTCATACGGTTGTGTCATAATGAACGATGAATTGAAATTTTATCAAGAACGTCCTGTATAGCAGTAATTTTTTTAATATCCAATAATATACGAAAATACTCATGTAATTTCTTTTCTCAAAGTTATTATTTCGATAGAATTGGAAATAAAATTGAGAAAATATATGAAATTTTGGGAGTTTTAAGTTTAAAAAAAATTTGTAAAAACATTATTTATCTCACGATAACTTCAGAGCAGGACGAGATGACCACTTACAATTTTTAGGGTAGGTTGCGCATCCGAATACGACATTTGGGTTTGTGAATAGGCATAATCGGACAAACGACTTCGGAGATATACCTATCTGGAATTTTGTTCTTATTTCCTCAATAACTCAAAATATACTAATCCCATCCAATTCAAAGATAGTAGTTAGTTGTAGAATGCAGGGATCGTATCAATAGAAAATTTTAAGAAAATTATTGAAAATCATTGAAAAAAAGTGTATATCCCAGAAAGTATTCATCCGAAATCGCTGAAATGCGAGAGCCTTCAAAACTTAATTTTACAGCCAACTTGCAAGTTCAAACACGATGGGATTCATATTGCTGGAGATAAGACCAGCCTTGGGTGAGTTCAGTAGCTGGATGGGTGACCGTTGCCAGGATAACTTTCGAACGGAAAGAGATTGCGACTTGCAATTTTCAGGGTAGGTTGCTCATCCAAATGGGATATTAAAGTTTATTTTTAGGCATAATCGGCCCAACGGTTTCTGGAATATTATTTTCTCGATACCTCAAAAAATGTCAATCCGATCGAATAAAAACTGGGTTGTGGAATACCGACCTAAACACGTATGTGAAATTTTGTGAGCATCGTATTGCTAGAACATTTTAAAAAAATTGTGAAAAAATATTATGTATCTCACGATAACTCGAGAACGGAAAGAGATAGCGACTCGTAATTTTCAGGGTAGGTTGCGCATCCGGAAGCGACATTTAAGTTCGTTAATAGGCATAATCAGCCGAATGGTTTTGAAGTTATATGCATCTGAATTTTTCTTGTTATTTCCTCTATAACTCAAATTATACAAATCCGATCCAATTAAAATTCGGTAATTACTTGTAGAATGCCGACGTGCAAATTTTCTTTGAATTTTGTGAATATCGTACACTGAAATTACTTGAGAATAAGTTTTTGTTTCGAGTATCATTAGTTGTTTGAAGAATTTCAATTCCGATAGAATACATATATCCGAATAAAAATTCTTTGATCATAGATTATCTAATTACACAAGTCTGTCATTAAAATGGTACGAAATGTATTCATATCTTATAAAAAAAGAGAAAACGGTCTATATGGATGGTAAATTCAGATACGAGTGTTCACTATACCTTTTCAAGTTCAATTTCGGAAAAAGTAAAAGCAATTTCGGAAAAAGTAAAAGCAATTTCGGAAAAAGTAAAAGCAATTTCGGAAAAAGTAAAAGCAATTTCGGAAAAAATAAAAGCAATTTCTGGGATTGTACTAAGTAAATCTGAATATTTTGTCCGAACTTGGATTTACTTTTTCCGAAATTTGATTTACTTTTTCGAAATTGAACTTGAAAAGGTATAGAGGTGAATAAAACATTATAAACGGAAAGTTTGTCGATTTAAGGTTGAATTTTAATTTTTTTCAGCTATCTTGAAAAATTTTATATTTCAGAAACTATGCTCGATCGACTTCGTATGAGGGGTGAATAGACAATGGAACATGCGCGCAGAAGCTCCTGACTTCACGTCAGTGCTTCAACCAATTTTTTTAGTTGCCATCAACGATCTTCTGGAGTATGTTCCTGAAGCAGAAACTTAACTTTTTGGCGCTCTAGTTCCTCGGAACTGAGTGCTTATCAATTTGCCCAAATGTCTGTAATTTTCGAATTTTTCGATGAAAATGGTCTTAAACGATTTGGTTCGACTCACTGATCAAGAATGCGTGGTCGAAATTCATTCTGTCCGGCCAGTCCGGCCGGCCGTAGGCACGATAACTCTCGAACGGAATGAGCTAGAGAGTTGAAATTTTCAGAGTAGGTTTGGCAGATAAATATCTCGGCTAAGTCCGTTATTGGGCAAAATCGGACAGATGGTTTCGGAGTAACAAAAAAAAAAATTTTTTTACATAAAAATTTAATTTTTTTCAATAAGCAGTTTTATCATAAGAATCCAATGATATCATTTTTAACTCTAAGAAGCTAATACTTTCGGAGATATGATTTTTCAAAATTTCAATAATAAATCGTATTTCAACGTTTTCACAGAATTATATAATTATTCTAGGTATCAATTGTCATAATGTCAACTTATTTTCCCGAGACATGACATTGTCTAATTCCTTGCTAATAGTTGGTTCGAGAAACGTCAAAATCGACTTAGAGAGACAAGGGTAAAAAACCGTCAAATAAACCCCCATGTGGCGATTTTATGTCGAAAAGTGAAAATTAAGAATATATATCCCAGGTAAGTACCGACGTTTCATTCTAATACCGGAGATCGACAAGATCGTACGAGGAGCCCGATAGGCGGTTCGTCTAGTCAGTCGGTTTTCGGTTTCGGAACGAGATAAGGCAGGCTCAAATCCCGGAAAGGGAATTACACTTTTTGGCGCTCTAGTTCCTCGGAACTGAGTGCTTATCAATTTGCCCAAATGTCTGTAATTTTTATTTAAGATGCAGTTTCACCATTAAAATCCATCGATATCATTTTCAACTCCAACAAGCTAATACTTTCGGAGATATGATTCTAAATTTCAATAATGAATCGTACGTACTTCTATGTTTTCAAAGAATGCTATAATTATTCTGTCTAAGCTTTATTATATTATCTGTGTTCAAACTTGTACATTTCATCCTGTTTTATAAGAAAGAGTCAAATTCATTTCAGCTATTTTAATTTGATTTCTTCCATGGTGCAGTTCTCATTCTCAGATTGCTCATTTAATCTTGATAAATAAACTATTATTTGAATTGAATTTCCTTTATGATGCAGTTCTATCATAAGAATACATTGATATAATTCCCAACTCTGAGAAACCAATACTTTCGGAAATATAATTTGTCTGTTTGAACTAGAGCGCCATAAAGCTCCTGTCCACAGGGCTTGAGCCCAGTTTTGGAGATGATACCACATTTTTGCTCCAGGGGTCCGATTTGGATGCCCTACTAGAGCAGTCGCGGGAGATTCGGTCGGGGCATTCGATCGGTTCTCTTCGAATGGACTCTGCATAAACGAGGAAAAATCTCAGCAGGTATTGATGAGTTTGAGGAATACCAGAGGGGATCTCGATATGATAGACCTAGAGATGGGACCTCTCAAGTGAAAATAATCTAACCTGCCTATTATTGAAACCTCTCGAGATATCTCGAGATGTTCTGAGAAACGCGAGCGATTAATTCGAATGATTTTCGGTCGTCTATCATGTGGAAAGAGAGAACGCGGCTCGAGTTTCGAGAATGCCGAGATACCTCGTTTACGTTTAGAATGTTTTGATATTTCGAATGAGAGGTTCGTTTAACGATCAATAGAATTTATGGGCGACATCTGGTGCGTATTGTTGTCATTCCCGAATTTATTCTTGGGAATTTTAGGTTCATGCTGACATACTTCATTTCGAACAATTGGAAATAAATATTGTATCGAGCCCGGCATAATATTTCAGTGGTAAAACGCAACGAAGTGATACTGAATACAACAGTACCGAGCTGAAGCAACCATATTGGACATAACGGAAGCGATGACGCGATAAGGACTGAGACTAGCACCGAGCGATTAATATCTCGAGAATATACAGGGTGAGTCTTTGACCACTGCATTAATTTTAACCAAAGATTCCTCTCATCAAATGAAACACTTTTTGGCGCTCTAGTTCCTCGGAACTGAGTGCTTATCAATTTGCCCAAATGTCTGTCATTTTCGAATTTTTCGATGAAAATGGTCTTAAACGATTTGGTTCGACTCACTGATCAAGAATCCGTGGTCGAAATACATTATGTCCGGCCGGCCGTAGGCACGATAACTCTCGAACGGAATGAGCTAGAGAGTTGAAATTTTCAGAGTAGGTTTGGGGGATAAATATCTCGGCTAAGTTCGTTATTGGGCAAAATCGGACAGATGGTTTCGGAGTAACAAAAAAAAAAATTTTTTTTACGAAACAAATTCCAAATTAAATTTTTTTTAATAAGAAGTACGTCATTTTTAACTCTAACAAGCTAATACTTTCGGAGATATGATTTTTCAAAATTTCAATAATAAATCGTATTTCAACGTTGTCACAGAATGATATTATTCTATGTATGATTGTCATAATGTCAAATGATGTTCCTGAGACATTATCTAATCAATCGAAGAATTGTGAGCGAAGTGAGAAAAATCTCAGTTGTTTGCTCCGAAATTAGTTTTTCTCAGAAAATTCTTACATTTCGGAACTGAACATGAAGTAAGAGATCTGAGAGTAGTGAGACTGCTTTTCATCCATAGACATAGATATAACTCTCGAACGGAATGAGGTAGGTAGTTGAAATTTTCAGAGTAGTTTAGGGAGATGAATATCTCGGTTAAGTTCGTTATTGGGCAAAATTGGCCAGATTTAATTTGATTTCTTCCATGGTGCAGTTCTCATTCTCATGATTGCTCATTTAATCTTGATAAATAAACTATTATTTGAATTGAATTTACTTTAGGATGCAGTTCTATCCTATGAATACATTGATATAATTCCCAACTCTGAGAAACCAATACTTTCGGAGAATTTGTCTGTTTGAACTAGAGCGCCAGAAAGCTCCTGTACACAGGGCTTGAACCCATTTTTTCATTTACCATTTTCCCAGATTCGGCTCAGGTAAAAAGTTACAAGCGTTTAAAGATTTCACAATGTGCTAATACACTCCCGCATATAAATTATCTATGACATTGTTGCCGGACGAGAATAAGGCATGGAAACGTGGTTTACAGCTTGATTCGGGATTCCAACGCTCAGGGAGGGATCCATAAAAGTAGTGAAATTTCTGGAGTTTTCCATTTTAAAACATTCAATGAAGAATATCTCGAAAACGGTGCATTTAAGGAGAAATGATGAAGAATAATATAATTTTCTAAAACGATGGAATATTCTTGAAATGACTCAAGAAAAACTGTATATGCTTTCTTTATGCTAATTTCGTTTAGTTTTATGAATCCACGAGTCCATAACTAGAAAACCAGTAGAAGTAGAAAATAACTAATATTTGGAAAATATGTATCATAGTTATAGGAAACTTTATGCCAACATTCATTATATTCGAAAAAAGGATGTCAAAGCGATAAAATTAAAACTGATTTTTTTTCAAAATTTCAACGGCCTGCATCTATTTACCTGAGCTGAATTTGGAAAAATGTTAAATGAAAAAAGTGTTTCATTTGATGAGAGGAATCTTTGGTTAAAATTAATGCAGTGGTCAAAAACTCACCCTGTATATCGATTGTCATTCGATTATGCTCAACACTAGATGGGCCCAGTCAAGTTCCTGGATGTGCGTCTGGATTCGTCGTTAACCTGGGCATTTCATGTCGATGAACTTGCCTCAAAACTGAGCAGTAATATATTTGCTCTGAGAGCTATGTCCCATTTAAGATACGGGATACTTCTGTAGTAAAATAGCGCCCACTCAAGTAAAGTTTTTCGTCTGCAGAGACGTGCGGTTAGAGTTTTGGGTAGACTAGGATACCGTGATTGCAGAAAGGAAACTTTTAAGAGTCTCAATTTACTCACCTCTCCCTCAATTTCTGCGCGCGTGTTCCGTAAGGAACGGCGTAATAAGATTTCGTCACAATGTCTGTATTTTTCGATTTTTTTTCCGAAAATGGTCTCAAACGATTGAGTTCGACTCACTGATGAATAATCCGGGGTCAAATTCAATTCTTTGCGTCCAGTCCGGCCATTAGCACCATAACTCTTGAACGGAATGAGTTAGAGCGTTGAAATTTGCAGGGTAGTTTTGTAGCGTAAATATCTCGGGCAAGTTCGTTAATGGGCAATATCCACCAGGCCGTTTCGGAGTTATGGCCATTTTTAGTTAAAACGTTTTTCATGAATATTTCCGAAACCGATCACTGGATCTATCTGAAATTAAGCATAAAATTGTAGAATCATGACCTTTAAATGCGCGTGAAGTTTTGCATTGATCGGATAGCTATAAACTGGCTTCTGAGGTATCTCCTTGGGGAAGACTTGGGAGGGTCAGTATTATCATAATCATGTTTATATCACGCGCGCCAATTGCAGATTGACTTCATAATGAAAGAAAAAGGCTAAAGGAGCATTGACGTGGGGTCAATCTGATTTGGCGCGCGTGCTATCAACATGATTATGATTATACTGACCCTCCCAAGTATTCCCCAATGAGATACCTCAGAAGCTCCTAGGAGCTTGTGCGACTAGGGAAAGTCAGTTGTGTTATTTGTCAACTTTGTTACTCTATCCTTATGCCAGCTTAGACAAAGCACTCTTAATTTATACCCGACAGTGAATGGTGTCCACTACCCTCTGGGTAGATCTCCGGCTTGTTCTATCCACTGAGCTTGAAGCACTCATAATTCAATTCAAATTAGCCCAACGTGAACATGCGCGCTAAAAAGTACTGACCTCACGTCAGTGATTTTTTATATTTTCATATTGGAAAGCGTACTTACGTCCACTCTAGCCTAGTAGTGGACGAGCTCCCCCACAGGCAAACGGAGCTCGGCTTCGGGTATATAAGCTATGCCTATTACATTCTCCTAATGGTCAGAGGTAAATTCGAGGGCACCTTGTGTAACTTACTACAGGAGGGCCTTAGTGATTCCGTTTACTCGGAGAAGGAAACTTCCAGATGTGAGTTCCCTCTTTTTGAACAGAGATATTGTAGACTGTTGGTCTTGAGTTAAATATCTAGGGGTAGTAAACTTCTGTGGAATAGGCATGTTGAAATCACTGCTAGCAAAGCAATAAAGGCTGTAATGGCGTGCAGGAATCTAGCCGGTAAGACTTGGGGCTGCAACCCTAAGATACTGCGATGGATGTATGTCATGATCGTTAGACCCATAATCACGTATGGGGTAGTAGTCTGGTACACAAAAACAAGCCAGAATAGCACAAGGAAAACTCTCGACAAAGTACAAAGGCTGGCATGTGTGTGTATCACTGGAGCTATGGGAAGCTGTCCAAACCAGGGCACTTGAGATTATCACAAATCTTCTAGTGATAGACAAAATGGCCCATGAAGCCATTCTCAGAATATCTATGAAAGGAACGGGTAATGAGAGTATTAAAAACCAGAAGGCCTGGTCCTCTCTTACCAGGAACATTTCATCTTGCTAGTGACGATATGATTATGTAAATAAGCAAGAACTTCAGTAAGATGCTCGGTAGGAAAAAAGAGTGGGACATGGAATCCACCCCCTAAGTTCTTAAAAGAAATGCCATTAAATGGTACACGGACGGCTCAAAAACCACTACAGGAGCTGGCGCAGGAGTATATCGGCCAGGCACCAGGCTCACTATCGCTAGGCTCCTATCCGACCGTCTTTCAGGAAGAAACTAAAATAGAAAAATGCGTGGAAATGAACCTAGAAAGAAATTATCAGAGATCTGATATAGCAATCCGCTCTGACAGTCAAGCTGCTATTAAAGCTCTGAGCTCCCATGTTATCGAGCCCTAGCTAATATGGGAGTGACGAAGAAAACTCAATAAAGTAGGCAATAATAACAGGGTCTCCTTGGTCTGGGTTCCTGGTCACGCGGGAACTAAAGGAAATGAGCAGACCAACACACTTGCCAAGAAAGGAGCACAAACCCCCTTGCCCTTTATTGGCCCGGAACCCTACTGTGAGGTTGTTAGATACACCTACAAAAGTGAATTTCAGATGAAAGTAGAAACTGAAAGAGGTATTTTCTGGCGATCTCTCTAGAACTTTGACACAATCAGATCCAAGAATTATTTGGACCTCAGTAAGAACACGCTGCATCTTCTCACTGGTTTCCTCACAGGGCACTGCAGCCTTAGGAAGCATATGATGAGATTGGCATATGAAGCCATCCCTGATACTGGAGTTCATCAG
This sequence comes from Halyzia sedecimguttata, assembly GCA_937662695.2. Taxonomy (NCBI): domain Eukaryota; kingdom Metazoa; phylum Arthropoda; class Insecta; order Coleoptera; family Coccinellidae; genus Halyzia; species Halyzia sedecimguttata. The sequence continues at coordinate 24,811,682 of OW569415.2, forward strand.
AACTATGGAACTGGAAGGCGAACTGAAGATTGTGATGACATCGACAGCTCTGACGGGGGGGCACAATAAACCTTAAGGTCGCAGTGCAACGCTACCCCCTACAATCAATTTAATATACAGTCGATTATTCATGATCACGATAATAACGAGGAGAATCATTGATTCATAAGGATTTCCTTGGACTTAAAAGATCACAGCATGGTTCACTCTACAGCGCTGAGACTCTCTACAAGAAACTTCCTGGTTTGATTAAGTCCCTGCCAAGAAGACAGTTTAACGGTACACTTGTTTAATTCTGAACAAATGCGGCGGTTTATTCAATCGATGAATTTTACTCCGCGACGGTGGATGACAAGACTTTATTTCGAATTAACTACATGTCAGGAACATTTACGGTCAATACCCTATCTTTCTTCTGTTCTCTTGTGTGTGATGTCATATTGTTGATTTTATGTATAAAGTCTAAATTTTACTATTCATTGTATTTTGACTTGTGTAAAGCACACTGCATTTTAAGACACCATTAAATCTTTCTCTCTCTCTCTCTCTTTCCTGAACAGCCCGCCAAAAATCAATGAAATATGGTATATTGGACGTATTTCAATGGAATGGAACAGTTATTTTCAGGTCGGAAGAGAATTTTTACGATAAATGCACAATGGGTTTTATGGGATTCATAAAAGTTTTAATTGTATTCCTGATAGTTACTTTATGAATATTGAATTCATGACCAGATAACAGCGAAGTGATAGTTTGAATTGTGATTCATTCAAGAAATCTTTTCAAGCATTTATGACTATCCCGTTCAAATGACTTTCGCCGTAATATGAAATAGGAGTTAAAATGAAAAAGTTGCTGGAAAATTCTAGTATGTATTTAAAACATTTTGTAGCATCGTTATATCTCTGTTGTTGCTACATGCACTGTTACCTCCGAATCTGTGGTTTCAGATGTGAAATCAGTTGAAATGTTCGTTTGCACCTAGCAGGTTGTGAGAAATGATAATAAATAGAGTTTCACCTAAACAATGATTCAGTTTAAAAGCTATAGAACATTAGAATAATTTAAGCAAATAATATACAAAAATTCCCATACCTCTATTTTCCTTGTTTCATATGAACTGTTGGAAAATATACCAATTAAATATTATTCAGGGTGTTCCAAAAATTGGGTGGAAAGTTCCAAAAATTGACCAGCTTATGTGCTTGATGAAACTACGTCATAATTACCCACATAGTAATTAAGCACGAAAGTTTGAGGTATCGCAACTTATTTCATTATGGCGTGGATTAAACCAGGGTCGATAATTTTTGAAACCGAAAAAAATTATAGTAGAATGAAACCCGTTGTAAAAGGAAGATTAATTTACGGTCGATCTGAGGTCGGGAAGGGAATGGGGGTGAGTTTTTAAGGGTAAAAAACAGTTTCGATTTCCGGCAAAACTAAAAGTCCTATAATATATAAAAAGTTAAATGGCAAAGTTGTAGGTAATAAAAAGATCTACAACTTTTGTATTTATACTTTTTTCACATAACATTAAAATGTATTAGAAAAAATCAAATAATCACGTTTATGGTTTTTAATTTTTATCCCTCACAAAAAAATTATTTTTTCACCAAATTTGTCAAAAACTCACAATTTTGATGAATGTCAATGTCTCAAATACACTGTAATTTTTTGGATTCAAAGTTTTTTTTTCCACCTTAATTTGACTCAATATCGAAAAAGCACCCTAATTTTCAATATAAATTCTCAAGTCAAAATATCTGCTTCTTTAAAAAAGTAGGTGGGCTTTTTATTCGTTGAGCTCTTTACTTTCTGACGGTCTAAAAAAAATATACATTACTATGGTAACTTTTCACAGAAAATTCTACGAAATAACGGGAAATAAAGCCTTCCCCACTTCTCTATGAAATACCTTTGGATGGGCTGAAATTTTTTGTAGGTCACTCAGGTATATAAGTGATCATAAAATAGCAACTAATAGGCATCTACGCATATAATTTAGAGAAGATTCCGTGGAGGATTGATTCTAAACTTTCTCAAAATATTGTAGATGACTTATTAAATATTTACTTTCGTAGTATTTTCTGAGAAAATTTACGATAGTAATGCAGGTATATTTTTTAGACCATGATAAAGTAGATATTTCAACGAACCAAAAGTCCACCTACTTTTTTAAAAAGCAGATAATTTGACGTGAGCATTTTCGATTGAAAATTAGGGGTGCTTTTCGATATTAAGTCAAATTAAGGTGAAAAAAAAATATTTCTAATCCAGAAAATTACAGTGTATTTGGGACATATAAAGGTAAGTTTTTACCAAATTTGGTGAAAAATAAAAATTTTTGGTAAGAGATAAAAATTAAAAACAAAAAACGTGGATATTTGAATTTTTTACATAAATATTGAGGTTATGTGAAAGAAGTTTAAATACAAAAGTTTTAGATCATTTTATTACCTACACCTTTGCGATTTAACTTCTTTCCATAGGAAGTGTAGTTTTGCCCGAAATCGGGATAAACCGTTTTTCGCCCTTAAAAACTCACCCCCTCCCCCTTCCCGAACGCAAATCGCCCGTAAATTATTTTTCCTATCATTTTCATTATATTCTCTTCCTTTTTCAATGGGTTTCATTCTACTTTCTACTATATACTTTTTTTTCACTTTTTACCATTTCTAAAGGCTTCGACCCTGGTCTATATAAATGTTCTGCATGAAATTATTTTCAAACTATGAAATTCAATCTTATGCGAAATTTTGTGAGAATCGTATGACTAGAAAATGATGAAAAGATTATTGAAACAAGTTGTAAAAGCATTGTGGCCAGGAGCTTTTTCGCACTTGTTCAAATTTTTATCTAGTGCAGTCATCCATCCAGGTACTGAACTCGCGCCAAGCTGCTTAGCTCCGGGCTAAAAAATAATATTCTCAGTATTTCCAAGAATATGAATCCGACTGTAAAAACAAGCGTGCAAAAATAACTGGTCCAGTTTTTGGCCGAGAATGGTCACGAGCGATTAGTTTATATTCAAATATGTACATACATTCACTGTTGGGTCGAAAATAAAAGCTTTGTTTATGAAGGCGTATAGACACAAGTTAGTTCAATCACACAATTGTGTCATGAGATAAAAAACTCCCAGAATTTAAATTTGTAAAATAACTAATAATATACGAAATTATTCACGTCCACGTAATTTTATTGAAAAATCGACTTAAATTCACTAGATATACCATTCATCGATAATGTGAAAACATTAATGTAAAATAAGGTTTTGAAGGCTTTCGCAATTTCAACGATATCTGACGGATAGTTTGTGAGAAACAATCTTCTTAAATATATTTTTTGGCGCTCTTGTTCCTTGGAACAGAGTGCTTATCAGTTTGTCCTGTAATTTGGTCTTAAACGATTTGGTTCGACTCCCTGATCAATAGTCCGTGGTAAGACGCAGTTTCATCATAAGAATCCATTGATTTCATAGAATACTCTATAATTTGCTGATGTATGTAAATCCAACATGTGTCATAGACCTACGTTTTGAATTGAATTACGAATGGTTTTTGTTTCCTCAATAACTCGAAAAATAATAAATCGATAAAATTCAAACATTAGTTATTAGTTGTAGAATGCCAAAACAAATTTCGGAACGATCTCTACTGACAGTAGGCGTCGCCAGTGAATATCAGTAATATTAGACGACAAATGGCGTATTCCATTGGCAGCACCAGTGCTGCACTGAGCACGCACTGAGTGCAAAAAATTTTGCACTGGACGTCAAAATGTGTCAAAATGCTTGACGAAATTCCCCAATGGAATACGATTCATGCACTCAGTGCGTACGAGTTCTACCAATGGAATACGCCATAAATTTACTGCACTGTTCAGGAACACGCCCTTCGCCAAACGCGCGGTTTCTAAACGGATTTCAGAATCAAACAAGATTATACTTGTTTATGAAGATGATATTCTAAAAATTTTGAGATTCTTTGTAGGTTCTAAAAAATACACGTGCTTTGGGGTGGGGGGAGGGGTGGTTAGCTTAAACCTCACCAAGTATCACCAAGGGGGAGGGGTTGAAAAGTGCTAAAAAAACATCACGTGATTAATGGACGGCCGCATAGCAATCTCATTGTCTGAATGCTGCAGTTACAGGAAGACTTTTGAATCAAGTAAGTGATTTTATTGGCTCTAGCACAGACAGATGAGATATGCTCAGATCAGTCCAGGTTCCAGGTTAGAAGTGACAGTCAATCCCATGATACTATAACAAACGTATGTAGGTTTTAGTATAATGAGTCAATCCCAAGTCCCTCTGCTTCTCAACCACGTGGAGGGGACTGCCAGCGAGTGAGTACGGTATATACTCCATTCACATTTATAAAGTCTCCCGGTTGGCCATGAAAATTTGACACATTTCACCATGTATATTTTCAAAATGTTAGGTTATAGTAATTTTCCTGTCAGATAACTACGCAACGTTGTCCTCTCTACATAGAAGTCCTAGTAATTACGTATTTTCACAATATGAATTTACTTCGGAAAAATAATGAATTTGAGAATATACCTATTATGTGAATTCAATAATTCCATAGTCCTGGCGACTGTAGAAGAAAACTTCTCCTCTGTTGTTACTGGAAGTATTTCACGTATTCAAACTGGTTGGAAGATTCAATTATGCTATTTTCTTGTATGGAAATCAATAATCAAGTGTTGGAATTGTATTGAAAAATAATGGATAGAGTAGTCCGTTACTTTGTGATAGTTTATTTGAAGAAATAATGAAAACACCTGAATAACCCAGCAGGAAAACTTCTAAACGAACAGTTGTACCTATGGAATTCCCCACTTTTCGAAATTCTCAAGAAATAAGCCTACAGAAGACATTTAAATACCTTGTTGCACAACTTGAAATACACCAGTTTCAAAATGTAGTAAGTAGTACTACGAAACCCGAGTCATTTTTATACCTTAATAAAATATAGTGATGAAACTAAGTCATTTCATTCGAGAGTTCAACATGTCAGAATGAAGTTTACCTATTGCAGATTTCGGTTCTGTATAGCACTCCTACTTTCGGCAGTTCAAAGCCAAGAGTTCTTTAATATATTCGAAGATAATGGTCTGTGATAATATCTTGTCTAAGATTGAAGATTAAGTTATGATTATGTTGAGAGTAGAAATTGGCAACGTCGCGGCGGATTGTTTTGACCTTGATGATATTTCAGCAGTGCCAACCTGCCTGTGTTTTAGTTACAAAAACGTGATAGACCTAAATCATGGCCAACCGGGAGACTTTATAAAAGTGAATGCAGTATACGTGTTTTCCTCTTGCCCTTGCATAAGACACAACACTTATCAGTGTTGAGCGGCAAAAACCAGTCCTCCGTCCACTGGGTGATAGCATCAAGATCAAGCTGCAGCTGATTAGTGTTCAATGATGGGACTCCGTATATTTTATTATTTTGTGAAATTCAAGAATTGTCACATTGACAGTATTTAAAAATCATAGCTAACATAAGTCGAATTTAAGCGAGTAACAGGAACAGAGCGGTTAAGACCAATCCCTTGCTATGATAACCGATCGGTTATGTTTAGCAAGAGATTGGTCTTAACCACTCTGCTCCGGTTACTCGCTTAAATTCGACTATAGTTTTACTTCGCATAGAAATTTCCAAGTTCCAACTCCTTTTTCAATAAATTTAGCCAAAATGGTCAATACCAATTGAGCAATTTGCAAAATTGCATTCTCTGTTCAATAAAATACAAGTTGACTCCTTAAGTTTCCTTTTCATAAAATCAGGTTCTGTCATTAGAATCTTTGTATTACTCCAATCCATCATGTGATCTCCTTGGATTGTACATACATGTTCTGCTATTTTTTATTTCTGTATGTCTCTATTTCTCAAGTTATTCTTATGCTCTGACTTTCTTACTTCTAGTGGTCTTGATGTTTCTCCTGTGTATGATTTACCACAAATACAAGGAATATTATATACACAGTTTTTTTATTTTTGTTTTTCATTTATGGATTTTGTTTTCGTTAATGAAGACCTAAGATCATTCTGTGTTTTGAAGACGGTTCTTATATTGAACTTAGAACCGATTCTTCTAATTTTTTCAGAAAGGCCACGAACATAAGGGATCATATTCAACAGATTGGGTTGCTGTTCTTGTTGATTATTCTGTTGTATTTGTTGATTATTTTGTTGTTCTTGATTATTTGTTCTTCTATCTAAATTCATGATACATGTATTTATGAATTGCCTCGGATATCCATTTTCTTCAAGAAATTTTTTGATGAAATCACTTTCATTATTTCTCTGGGAGAGAAAACCCAGAAAAAAACCTTTCAATATCCAAGTTCTAAACTTGAACTCGATCGGGTCTATTATATGCTAGGAGTTATTGGGAATTAATTTCTTTCTTGGAAGCCAAGCAGGGCCGGGCGAGTTCAGTACCTGAATGGGTGACTACTCAGGGGATATAAATTTGAACAAACGCACCGCAGGAGACTGACCTCACATGCTTTTACAAGTTTTCATCATTTCTAAGTACTTTCTGACAGTATGTATAACATTCCGATACTCGATTGTTAAATCTATTATGTGAAAAAAGTAAACCAAAACACCCTTCGTATTTAAGGAATGTCCGAACTCAATCGACTGTCCATAACCATCCATCACAATAAATACCAATCAACGGCCATTAAAGATTTCACGCTGAATCTAACGAACTCTCTCGTTCAGATACACTGCTCGTCTGAAGTGAGGATATTGATCATTTTTGGCGCTCTTGTTTCTCGGAACAGAGTGCTTGTCAATTTGCTTAAATGTCTGTAATTTTCGAATTTTTGGATGAAAATGGTCTCAAACGATTTGGTCCGCCTCACTGATCAAGAATCCGTGGTCAAAATCGATTCTGTCCGGCCAGCCGTTAACACGATAACTCTCGAACCGAATGAGCTAGACAGTTGAAATTTTCGGAGTAGCTTTGGGAGATAAATATCTCGGTTAATTTCGTTATTGGGCAAAATCCGCCTGATGGTTTCGGAGTAAGAATTTTTTTACATCATAAATTTATAATTCAATTTTGTTTAGATGCAGTTTCATCATAAGATTCCATTGATATCATTTTCAACTCTAACAAGCTAATACTTTCGGAGATATGATTTAATAACGACTGCATAATACTCAAAGCGTCGGTACGAATTTCCATAAGTGTATAACAGGAGTGTTACATGCCGCGATATTAGCTTGCACAATCCTTACTACGTCACTACACCCCGTCTACACTACATAGCGCGAGGCCGCCTCGCGAGCCAATGTTCGACTGTTCGAGGGTTTGCCGCAGGTAGATTATACGCAGCTTTGTAGAACCCAGTTAATTATGCAGTTCTATTCATCATAAGAATCCATTGATAGAATTCCTAACTCTGAGAAACCAATACTTTCGGAGATATGATTTGTCAACGTATGAACAAGAGCGCCAAAGCTCCTGTCCACGGGGTTTTCCCACTTTATTGTTCATGTGTGACAAAATTAATATTTTTATGGATCACTTCTCAGTTTGTAATGTAAATTGCTCAAATAATGTGTTTCACGACTCTGTTGGCAATAGCGAATACGATCAGTACAATTTATCATGTCGCTTTCATGCATTTGCGCCGGTATCTAAGTTGTAATATCGCCAGGTAACTAATGTTGTAATATCGCCATGGCTTCGTTGGCGGTATGGCAAGTAGCGCCGTCCTGTTGGCACCAAAATTCCTCCAATTAGTTTTCAAGGGCAATTAGGACGAAATAATCGTTTACAATTTCCTGAGGAAATCCAGTTACAGTGACTTGCCTTTCTTGGTTTTTCTCGTTGAAATAGGGTTGAATGATGCCACGGACATGGATGACACCCCATACTGTAACTTTTTCCGGATGCAACATTATTTCTTAAAATCAATGAGGATTTTCTTAGCTTCAAATCACACAATTCGGCTTCATGGGCGTTTGAGCAAAAATGAGCCTTATCGCTGAGCATGAGAACAATGAGATAACAAAGCCTACAAAAAACACAAGTGACTATTCTAATTCTCTCATATTTTCAAGGAAAATATATTGCTTTCACAGGAAGATCCGAAATATTGCTTTTCTACTCATCGATTTTCATCAATATTATCTGAAATTTTCAAAGAAACTTTGCTACCCATATTGTTATAACCACTTTGTTTCTTTCTTGGCACGCTTGTTCTCCTGAACAATTTGCCGAAATATTGGGATTCTTTTTCCTTGAGACCAAGCCGCCTTGGGCGTGTTCACTACCTAGATGTGTGACCACTCTGGCTATGATTTTTACAAGGGCGCCAAAGCAGACTGACAGTGCTTTCCTAATTTTTCAATGTTCAAAATTATTGAAAATAGGAAGGACCTTTAATAAATATGCGGGGTGAGTCTTTAAGTAGTACATTCATTTTAACCAGATATTCCTCTCATCAAATAAAACACTTTTTGTCGCTCTAGTTCCTCGGAACTGAGTGCTTATCAATTTGCCCAAATGTCTGTTATTTTGGAATATTTCGATGAAAATGGTCTTAAACGATTTGGTTCGACTCACTGATCAAGAATCCGTGGTCGGAATTCATTCTGTCCGGCCGGTCCTGCCGGCCGGCCGGCCGTCCGTAAGCACGATAACTCTCGAACGGAATGAGCTAGAGAGTTGAAATTTTCAGAGTAGGATTGGGGGATGAATATCTCGGCTAAGTTCGTTATTGGGCAAAATCGGACAGATGGTTTCGGAGTAACAAAAAAAAAAATTTTTTTACGAAACAAATTCCAAATCAAATTTTTTTTAATAAGCAGTTTTATCATAAGAATCCATTCATATCATTTTCAACTCTAACAAGCTAATACTTTCGGAGATATGATTTTTTAAAATTTCAATGTAAATCGTATTTCACAGATTGATATAATTATTATTCTATGTATGAATTCTCATAATGTCAACTTGACAGAAGGGAATATTGTAACTTCAAAAATATTGGGGTTGAAATACTCGTATTTTAGCGATGACACGGGGACCTCACCAGAAAATGTTTGAAAATATTACGTAAATATTGAAAGCATAATTCTGTAGTTTGGTGAACGTAGATCAGGAAATTTTTGATCGATTACAAGGTAATTTATTATTACTTATCTAATAAACTATTATTTGAATTAAATTTCCTTTATGATGCAGTGATATCATATGAATACATTGATATAATTCCCAACTCTGAGAAACCAATACCAGATATAATTTGTCTGTTTGAACTAGAGCGCCAGAAAGCTCCTGTCCACAGGACTTGAACCCATTTTTTCATTTACCATTTTTCCAGATTTGGCTCAGGTAAAAAGTTATAAGCGTTTAAAGGTTTTACAATGGGCAGATACTCCCCTGAATTTTCTCTGTACGTGGAACACAGATTACTTTTAATGTAACTCGTATAGTATATTGACCAAATCTGTATCATCTGATGCTTGAAATTCACTGACTTTGTTTGAGAAAACTTATTTACTCACTCAATTAATATGATTTGGCCCTTCATGCAACATTTCCAGCAAAAATGTCCTCAATTCTTGAATATTAAAACAGTGAACTTTAACTTGATACCTATTCTATCCATTCGATACTTCATTAGTTTCCACTATAATAATATAAAAAATTTCATGATCTTCTATTAAGAAAAATCCTTAAATATCCTATATATCTTCAATGATACTTGAAAATTAATTCACTCAAATTATTCCTATTCCAATTCCAACCTCAATATAAATCACAGCACAGAACACTAATAATCGATCATCGATGATCGAACTTCGAACTTCATAGTAATGATCTAATAATAAGAAGAAGAAGAGCTTAGAGAGAGAGAGGCATTGACTCCAACATAAGAGTGAGATGCCATGATAGAAATCAGCTGATGTAGGGCAAAACATCGTCTTTTGCAATGATAGTCTTACTAAATTATCATATTTCATTCGTTTTTTCCATGTTCATTGAATTGTTTTCGACTTATTTAAGGTTTTATAAGGATTAATAGATTATATATAATAATAGAGATGGCCTATTAGGCGTCCGGTTGTACGAATATTATAAAACTAAATTAAATTTCAAAGGTGAGCTATCTCAATCTTAGGAAATAACTAGTGGCCAGCAGTCCATATTTTGGGATTCAGATGAGCCAGCAGATCTACCTAGCAATAGATCCACATTTTTCTGGGAGATCTACATTTTTACGGTAGATCTACATTTTTCCGGTAGATCTGCATTTTTCCGTAGATCTACATTTTTTCGGTAGATCTACATTTTTCCAGTAGATCTACATTTTTTCGGTAGATCTACATTTTTCCGGTAGATCTACTTTTTCCGGTAGATCTGCATTTTCCATGAGATCTAAATTTTTTCAGTAGATCAATATAATCGGTAGATCAATTGAACCGGTTTTTCAATGACATCTAACAGGTTCTGTTGTGATTCGTAAACCTAAGGCCTTCCGAAACACAATCACAAAGATTCACCAAAATCGGTATAGCCATTTTTGAGTTCGTGTAAACCGATTGTAGTACCACCTACCGGGGAATATTGTGGATCTGAAACCTACTCAGATACATACACAAAGTTTCATCGAAATCGGTCCAGTCATTCTTGATTCTTCATAAACCGAATGCAGTGCCACCTAACGGGTTTCTATTGTGACCCTTAGAGCCACTCAAACACGCACACAATGTTTCATCAAAATCGGTCGAGGCACTTCTGAGTTCTTACAGACGGATTGCAGCGCCACCTACCGGGGTGTATTGCGGACCTGACACAACCTCAGATACACACACAAAGTTTCATCGAAATCGGTTCAGCCGTTCTTGAGTTTCTATGAAACGAATACAGCGCCATCTAACGGTTACCTATTGTGACCCTGAGACACGCCGAAACACACACACACACACAAAGTTTCATCAAAATCGGTCAAGTCGTTTCGGAGTTGAAATGTTTTTAGAAACACCCCGTATAGCAGCGGTTATCTTTTCGTAGCAGTTTTACAGTGTTGAGAATTCTCTTTACGATAGATCTCTTGTGGTGACATTTTACTTGAAACACCCTGTATAGCAGCGGTTTTTCATTTTGACCGTTAATTTTCAGCTCAATATTTGAATATTTTGAGTAATTTTAATGCAAAAATCCGTCCGATCGAACGGATATTCTTTATAGATTTCGTGACTTAACGAAAAGATCCAAATCCCAAAATACGTTCACCGGAGAACGCTCCTCTGAGTTTTCCATTGGGTAAAAATGAAAAAATTAATAAGTTGGCTATTTCGGACGCACCGAGGATTCGAACCCGCCGCCCTGCGGGGCTCTGGACTATGAACCCAACTCCTAGTCCGCTCGGCCACCGACGTCTACGTGAATCGACCCCGATTATGTACCACATAAAGATTTTAAGTACTCGGATGATTTCCGTCTTTCGATTTTCAGAATATCGTCAATCCTGTCGAGCGATCGATCGAAATCGGTTACTCGTTCATATTTCTCGCGGTTTTTCTAGACTATTCGAAGGTTTTCGACCGATTCGGTTCGAAATTCAAATTCGATTTGACATTTCTAATCGCTCGTTCGGACCGAAAACGTCGACCGTGAAGCAGCCGCGTTAAAATTCGCCACAGAAATACGTGAAACGTCAGAATTTCGTCGATTCTCGCAAAAAGTCACATTTTCCTATCGTTCTTCCGGGAAAACGAAAGAGTGAATCGAAAAAAGGGCTCAGCTACGGACTAATTTCGAATCTCGTCTTCGCGTTCCCGCAAATACCGTCGTTCCGAACGCCACCCGTCCTCCGATCTCCTTTCCTTCATTTCGTACCTTTCGCCAAAATCGGCGTTTTTTCGCCTTTTCGCGATTTTTTTAAAAATACACCCCCTTCTTTTCGCTCCGAAAACGCGAAACCCTACGAAACTTCCGCCTTTTTCCTCGCGAAACCCCTCGGAAATTTCCCCCCTCCCCCCCTCCTAACGTCCGAAAAATCTTCACGTTCGTAGTAACATTTTCAAAAAAGTTTTTTTGTTCCTTTTCTATAGAACCCATCTTCATTTTAGTAATAGTGACTAGTGGCCAGCAGTCCATATTTTGGGATTCAGATGAGCCAGCAGATCTACCTAGCAATAGATCCACATTTTTCTGGGAGGTCTACATTTTTACGGTAGATCTACATTTTTCCGGTAGATCTGCATTTTTCCGGTAGATCTACATTTTTTCGGTAGATCTACATTTTTCCGGTAGATCTACTTTTTTCCGGTAGATCTGCATTTTTCCAGTAGATCTAAATTTTTTTGGTAGATCAATATAATCGGTAGATAAATTGAATCGGTAGATCAATTGAACCGGTAGTTCAATGCCATCTAACGGGTCCTGTTGTGATTCTGAGAATCATTCATACCCGAAAGTACCATCGAAATATGTCAGGAGTTTTTGAGTTGCTAAAAACCGAATATAGCGTTACATACAGAATCGTATTGTGAACCTTTGTGCCTTCCGAAATACAATAACAAAGATTCATCAAAAACGGTATAGCCATTTTTGAATTCCTGTAAACCGATTATAGTGTCACCTACCGGGGAATATTGTGGATCTGGAACTTTGTCAGATACACGCACAAAGTTTCATCGAAATCGGTCCAGTCGTTCTTGAGTTGTTATAAACCGAATGCAGCACCACCTAACAGGTTTCTATTGTGACACTGAGAGCCACTCAAACACGTACACAATGTTTCATCAAAATCGGTCGAGGCATTCCTGAGTTTCTACAGACCGATAGCAGCGCCACCTACCGGGGTATATTGCGGACCTGACACATACTCAAATACACACACAAAGTTTCATCGAAATCGGTTCAGCCGTTCGTGAGTTTCTATAAACCGAATACAGAGGTTTCGGAGTTGACATTTTTTTAAAAACACCCCGTATAGCAGCGGTTATCATTTCGTAACGGTTTTACAGTGTTGAGAATTCTCTTTACGATAGATCTGTAGGGGTGACATTTTACTTGAAACACCCTGTATAGTTAATTTTCTGCTTAAGTCTGCTAAGTTCTGCTGAGTAATTTTAATGCAAAAATCCGTCCGATCGAACGGATATTCATTATAGATTTCGTAACTTACCGAAAATATCCAAATCCCAAGATACGTTTACTGGAGTACGCTCCTCTTTGGGTAAAAATGAAAGAATACTAAGAAAAAGCTATTTCGGACGCTCGGAGATTCGATCCCGCCGCTCCGCGAGGCTCGGGAGCTGGAAGTCTATTTACCGACTCCTTAGACCGCTCGGCCATGCCAGCTTCGTGAATCATATTCGATTTTCTGGCTCATAAACATTTTATAGTACTGGGACGATTTCCGTCTTTCGATTTTCAGACTATCGTCAATCCTGTCAAGCTATCGATCGAAATCGGTTACTCGTTCATATTTATCTCGGTTTTTCTATTCGATTCCAAGATTTTTGAGTGATTCCGTTCGAAATTCAAATTCGATTTGACATTTATCGTGGCTCGTTCGGATGAAAACGTCGACCGTGAAGGAGCCGCGTTGAAATTCGCCACAGAAATACGTGAAACGTCAGAATTTTGTCGATTTTCGCGAAAAAGTCACATTTTCCTATCGTTCTTCCGGGAAAACGAAAGAGAGAATCGAAAAAAGGGCCGTGTTACGGACTAATTTCGAATCTCGTCTTCGCGTTCCCGCAAATACCATCGTTCCGAACGCCACCCGTCCTCCGATCTCGTTTCCTTCATTTCGCACCTTTTGCCAAATTCGTCGTTTTTGCGATTTTTTTTAAAATACACCCCCTTCTTCTCGCTCCGAAAACGCGAAACCCTACGAAACTTCCGTATTTTTCCTCGCGAAACCCCTCGGAAATTTCCCCCCTCCCCCCCTCCTAACGTACAAAAAATCGTCACGTTTATAGTAACATTTTCAAAAAAGTTTTTTTGTTCCTTTTCTATAGAACCCATCTTCATTTTAGTAATAGTGACTAGTGGCCCGCAGTCTATTGTTGGAGGCTTCGATTAGCCAGTAGTTTTTATTCATAGGTAAAATTTGATGAAAAAAAAATTAAAAAAAAATTGAGAAAAATATTGAAAAAAAGTGAAAAAAAAATTATAAAAAAAAAATTTTTTTAAATTTCAAAATTGAAAAAAAAATCATTAAAAAAGTTTTAACTATAAAAAAAATTCAAATTATAAATAAAACGGAATTATAAAATACTCTGTATACGCATTTCTGAAAAATATATTATGAGAATCCATCTAAGGTTCCTATTCAGATATTGCTTTGTTTGTGGAACAAATCAAATCAATCGCGTGATATTGTGCCGATAGAAAAAGAACATCCTGTATAGTAATGGTTTATTTTCAACGATGTAGGTCCCGAAAGTATATAATTTATTACAATCGCACGATTTATCGTGAAAAGCGGCAAGTTGCGATTGACGTTAAAAGAAAAACACCCTGTATATAGATTTCTGAAAAATACATTATGAGAATCCATCCAAGGTTCCTATTCAGATAACGCTCCGTTTGTGCAACAAATCAAATCAATCGCGTAATATTGTGCCGAAAGAAAAAGAACACCCTGTATAATAATGGATTATTTTCAACGATGTAGGTCCCAAAAGTATATATTTTAACACAATTGATTACAATCGCACGATTTGTCGTGAATAGCAGCAAGTTGCGATTGACGTTAAAAGAAAAACACCCTGTATAGAGATATCTGAAAAATACATTATAAGAATCCATCCAAGATTCCTATTTAGATAAAGGTTTGTTTGTGGCAAAAATCAAATCAATAGCGTAATATTTTGCCAATAGAAAAAGAACACCCTGTATAGTAAAGGTTTATTTTCAACGATGTAGGTCCCGAAAGTATATCTTTTATCACACTTGAATACAATAGTACGATTTTTCGTGAAAAGCAGCAAGTTGTGATTGACGTTAATAGAAATACACCCTGTATGGAGATTTCTGCAAAATATATTATGAGAATCCATCCAAGGTTCCTATTTGAATGACGCTTTGTTTGTGGCACAAATCAAATCAATCGCGTAATATTGTGCCGATAGAAAAAGAACACTCTGTATAGTATTGGTTTATTTTCAACGATGTAGGTCCCGAAAGTATATCATTAATCACAATCGAATACAATAGTACGATTTGTCGTGAAAAGCAGCAAGTTGCGATTGACGTTGAAAGAAAAACACCCTGTATAGAGATTTCTAAAAAATACATTATAAGAATCCATCCAAGATTCCTATTTAGATAACGGTTTGTTTGCGGCAAAAATCAAATCAATCGCGTAATATTGTGCCGATAGAAAAAGAACATCCTGTATAGTAATGGTTTATTTTCAACGATGTAAGTCCCGAAAGTATATCTTTTATCACAATTGAATACAATAGTACGATTTTTCGTGAAAAGGAGCAAGTTTTGATTGACGTTAAAAGAAAAACACCCTGTATGGAGTTTTCTGAAAAATATATTATAAGAATCCATCCAAGGTTCCTATTTGAATAACGCTTTGAGTGTGGCAAAATTCAAATCAATCGCGTAATATTGTGCCGATAGAAAAAGAACACCCCATATAGTAACGGTTTATTTTCAACGATGTAGGTCCCGAAAGCATTTCTTTTATCACAATTGAATACAATAGTACGATTCTTCGTGAAAAGCAGCAAGTTGTGATTGATTGATTAAAAGAAAAACACCCTGTATAGAGGTTTCTGAAAAATATATTATAAGAATCCATCCAAGGTTTCTATTTGAATAACGCTTTGTTTGTGGCACAAATCAAATCAATCGCGTAATATTGTGCCGATAGAAAAAGAACACCCTGTATAGTAATGGTTTATTTTCAACGATGTAGGTCCCGAAAGTTTATCTTTTATCATAATTGAATACAATAGTACGATTTGTCGTGAAAAGCAGCAAGTTGCGATTGACGTTAAAAGAAAAACACCCTGTATAGAGATTTCTCAAAAATACATTATAAGAATCCATCCAAGATTCCTATTTAGATAACGGTTTCTTTGTGGCACGAATCAATTCAATCGTGTAAAATTGTGCCGTGAAAAAAAGAACACCCCGTATTGTAATGGTTTATTTTCAACGATATACACAACACAACACAAAGTTTCATCGAAATTGGTCGAGCTGTTTTTGAGTAACCATAAATCCATCGGGGTGCCCCCTACAGTATGCTATTGTGAATCAGAGACGCGCCGAATCAAAAACACGAAGCATCGCAATATGTTAGAAGCTTTTGAGTTACTAAAAACCGAATATAGCGTCACGTAGCGAATCGTATTGAGAACCAAAGGCCATCCGAAACACAATCACAAAGATTCATCATAATCGGTATAGCCATTTTTGGGTTCCTGTGAACCGATTATAGTGCCACCTACCGGGGAATATTGTGGATTGAAACCTACTCTCAGATACACACACAAAGTTTCATCGAAATCGTTCCAGTCGTTTTTGAGTTGTTATAAACCGAATTCAGCGCCACCTAACGGGTGCACACAAAGTTTCATCAAAATGGGTAAAGCCGTTTCGGAGTTGACATTCATTTAAAAACACCCTGTATTACAGCGGTTATCTTTTCGTAACGGTTTTACAATGATGAGAATTCTCTTCACGATAAATCTCTTGCGGTGATATCTCACTTAAGACCCTGTGTAGCAATGGTTTTTCATTTTCGACCGTTAATTTTCTACTTGAATGGTTGAATATTTTGTGTAATTTCAATGCAAAACATTCAAAATTATACGTTCATTTTTGGATCAAAATAATCAAGGCTGTGTATGTGGTTGCGTAAGGTACCTATTCATATACATACATTCACGGTTGGATAAAAAATAAACAATGCATTGAACGCGGTGGCGTAGGTTCATATTCAAATACAAACATTCACAATTGGATCAAAAATATTCAATGCTGTGTCTTTGGTTAAGTAAGGTCCTTGTTCAAATACATACACTCACAGTTGGATCAAAAATAAACAATGCACTGAACGCGGTGGCGTAGGTTCCTAATCAAATACATACAAAAATCCGTCTGATGGAACCATTGATTATAGATATCGTAACTTGACGAAAAGATCCAAATCCCATTTTCGACAGTTAATTATCTGCTTAAAGTTTGAATATTTCGATTAATTTAAAAGAAGAATTTTCAAACAAACGGAAATTCAATATAGATTTCGTAATTTGACGAAAAGATCAATAGCCCATGATGAGTTTACACGGGAATAACACACTCTTAAGTTTTCATTCCGTAAAAATGAAAAATATTATAACTTCAACGATTGCCGGCCACTCCGAGAATCGATCCCGCCGCCCCGCGATGCTGACCTTTAAGCCCGCGACGCTTCCGTCCCGGCCACTTTCGCTATAGATAAAAGTAGGAATTATGCTCTATATAAAGGTTTTATAGCACTGGGATGATTTCCGTCCTTCGATTTCCAGAATATCGTCAATTCTGTCAAGCGATCGATCGAAATCGGTTACTCGTTCATATTTCTCGCAATTTTTCTTGACGATTTCGAGATTTTCGACTGATTCCGTTCGAAATTCAAATTCGATATGACATTTCGCGCCGCTCGTTCGGACCAAAACAGTCCACCTTGCAGGAACCGCGCTAAAATTCAGCACAGAAATACGTGAAACGTCAGAATGTTTTCAATTTTCGCAAAAAGTCACATTTTCTTATCGTTCTTACGGGAAAACGAATGAAAAGATCGAAAGCAGATATAGCCTATCCGGTAATTTCGAATCTCTTCTTCGCTTTCCCGCGGACTCGTCGTTTCTAACATCGCCGTTCGTTCGATCTCGTTTCCTTCATTTTGCACCTTTGCCAAAATTTGCGTTTTTTCGCATTTTCGTGAATTTTTTAAAAATACACCTCCATCCTTTCTCTTCAAAAACGCGAAACTCTACGAAACTTCCGTGTTTTCTCTCGCAAAACCCCCTCAAGATTCCCCCCCAATCCCCCTCCTAACGTCCAAAAAAACACCACTTTTACAACGACCTTCTCGAAAAGTTTCCCTTGATCTACTTCGATGGTCCAAGTCTTCACTTTAGTATATGTATTGATGGCCCGCAGATCTACCTAGCCAGTAGATCTACATTTTTCCAGTAGATCAATATTTTTCCGGTAGATCTACATTTTTCCGGTAGATCTACATTTTTCCGGTAGATCTACATTTTTTGAACTTGAAAGTTCGAAATCGTTCAAGCCATATCTGAATTTCTATAGACCTACTGCAACCTGACACATACTCACATATACACACCAAGTTTCATCGAAATCGGTGCAGCCGTTCTTGAGTTTCTATAAACCGAATACAGCGCCACCTACCGGTCACCTATTGTGACCCTGAGACACACTCAAACACGCACACAATGTTTCATTAAAATCGGCCAAGCCATTTCTGAGTTTCTATAGACCGATTGCAGCGCCACCTGCCGGGGTATATAGCAGACCTGACACACCTACTCAGATACACACACAAACTTTCATCAAAATCGGTCGAGCCATTTCACCTACCGGATGCTATTGTGAAGCCCTTTCGGAAAACAGCCTGTATAACAGCGGTTATCCTTTCGCAACAATTTTACAATGTTGAAAATACTGTTCATGTTAAATTGATATCTTGAGGTGGCAACTGGGCCAATTTGCCTATCAGAGAATTATGGAACTCTCCCTACGATTGCAGGATTCCGTTGGAAGCTCGAACTCTATTTGACAATTTGACCCTCATTCGGACTGAAAACCATGACGTTGAGGAATCGCGAAAATATATCGTACAGAAATACGATACGATTTCTACAACGATAACATTCGAAAATACTCACGTTTCGTAAAAGATTCCAAAATTCGACAGAAAGATTAAATTCAGTCGATATCCCATCATACTTCATACAACCAACTGTCAACAACTAAAAAATGTTTCCTTAGAATACATTCGATAGGATTTCGAATTCGTATATATATATATATATAATGTTCAAGATAATGATCGTTGAATATGATAATATGTATAATATAAGGGATATCGATCAGTAATAATTAACGAGATATATTTACTCTTTATTCATGTAAAGCCTAGCTTTCGAAGCGTTTTTGCTTCTTCCTCAGGGCGACTGCAAAATACAATAAACACATCAATAACAACAAAACAAAACAAAAACAGAGTACAACAACTTACTGAATGCGAGGTTAATCTCTAAGTCCAAGAAATGTTTAAAAGTAGACACTAAAATCAAACAGGGTAACATTAAAATATTATCAAGTAAGAAACGCAATATCATAATACGCAATAAACAATGTTAGGTTAAATGTCATTCATCAACTGGACCATCGAAAAATGGTCTGTTGGAAAATTCTAGAAGATATGCATATATTGGACTTAGTCCCTGCGTGTCCGTCTTCTTGTTAATTTCACTCTTTTGAGTTTGTATGTGGATCATTTCTAGTATACATCTTTTCTTGTAATTTACATTTACATCTAAAATTTTTACGTTATTAAAATCAACACTATGCGAGTACTTATTAGCATGAACAGACAATGCACATCTCAGGTTATTTGTTCTAATATCACTTTTATGTAAGTTCATGCGATTTCTAAGCCACTGAGAGGTTTGACCTACGTAGGTTTCATGACAGTCAGCACACTCCAGTTCGTACACAACATTCGATTTTATTTCTTTTGGTATAGGGTCCTTTAGTTTTGAATATAAATTTGCCACTTTCTTTTTACACTGTGCCACTATTTTCACTTTTTCATTATAGTCTTTAAAACAGTTCTTAATTTTGTAAGTAAGGTAAGGGATGTTCGGAATGCTTCTATATTTCACAACTTCCGTTTCTCCCACCATATCAGGTTGTGTTGGACTTTCAGCCAAAGGCAAAGTTGAAGCAGAATACAGAAGTTTCTTCAACATTGTTTTAGGATAGGCATTTTCAACCAATAGATCGAACAGTCTTCTCATGCTTCCATCTAAAATCTGTGATCCAACATTCAGAGATGGAAGCATGAGAAGACTGTTCGATCTATTGGTTGAAAATGCCTATCCTAAAACAATGTTGAAGAAACTTCTGTATTCTGCTTCAACTTTGCCTTTGGCTGAAAGTCCAACACAACCTGATATGGTGGGAGAAACGGAAGTTGTGAAATATAGAAGCATTCCGAACATCCCTTACCTTACTTACAAAATTAAGAACTGTTTTAAAGACTATAATGAAAAAGTGAAAATAGTGGCACAGTGTAAAAAGAAAGTGGCAAATTTATATTCAAAACTAAAGGACCCTATACCAAAAGAAATAAAATCGAATGTTGTGTACGAACTGGAGTGTGCTGACTGTCATGAAACCTACGTAGGTCAAACCTCTCAGTGGCTTAGAAATCGCATGAACTTACATAAAAGTGATATTAGAACAAATAACCTGAGATGTGCATTGTCTGTTCATGCTAATAAGTACTCGCATAGTGTTGATTTTAATAACGTAAAAATTTTAGATGTAAATGTAAATTACAAGAAAAGATGTATACTAGAAATGATCCACATACAAACTCAAAAGAGTGAAATTAACAAGAAGACGGACACGCAGGGACTAAGTCCAATATATGCATATCTTCTAGAATTTTCCAACAGACCATTTTTCGATGGTCCAGTTGATGAATGACATTTAACCTAACATTGTTTATTGCGTATTATGATATTGCGTTTCTTACTTGATAATATTTTAATGTTACCCTGTTTGATTTTAGTGTCTACTTTTAAACATTTCTTGGACTTAGAGATTAACCTCGCATTCAGTAAGTTGTTGTACTCTGTTTTTGTTTTGTTTTGTTGTTATTGATGTGTTTATTGTATTTTGCAGTCGCCCTGAGGAAGAAGCAAAAACGCTTCGAAAGCTAGGCTTTACATGAATAAAGAGTAAATATATCTCGTTAATTATTACTGATCGATATCCCTTATATTATACATATTATTATATATATATATATATATTCGTATGAACAATTAATCAACACATTGATCAATTCACAATTCACTAAATTAAATATCAAATGCCTGCAAGTGAAAATCGGTAATATCGTCGAAAGTATAGATCGATAATTACCTTATTTTACGTTCTCCAACTCCGGCCCGTTTCATCAAAAATCTTTCCTCGAAGATAGGTATCTACCAGTCATTTCAACTTAGAATTTGATAGAATACATTATTTCTCAAATATCAAAAATTCTGCCATGCGATCGCTCGAAATCGGCGACTCTATCATAATATTTCTTCTTATTTCTAGCAATGTATCTTCACGATTCATGATTTTCGACAAATTCCGTTCGATATTCTAATTCTATTTGACATTTATCCCAACTCATTCGCAAAGAAAACGTCGATAAATTCAAACTGACAGTTTCTTTCATCTGTGATCGAAGTAAAACATCCACGTTTTATCTTCTATAGCAGGACCCGAAGTCGGTCGAGCGAAGCCGAACCGGTCTAAACGTCAAATTTCACCGAGGTTTTCAAAATATCTCAAAGTTTGCGATCTTTTTACGGAAAAAGAGTAGGTTTTATCGAAAATCGGGCTGCGTTACAAACTACCTACGAATCTCGTCTTCCGGCCCCCGACGAAATAACTTTTCGAGCGTCGCCTGCTCGCGAGATTTCTATCGTTACCGATTTGGACGTTTAGCGGAAAACGGAGATTTCACCCGATTTCACGATTTTTTTTTAAATACTCACCACGTTTTCTCTCGTCAAAGACGGATACCCGGAGAAAATTTCGTCTTTTCTCTTTCCCGTTTACACCTCGAATCCCCCCTCGCCCCTCGAATAACCGACGAAAAAATCGAAAATATCGACCTCCTAGAGGAAAAAACTTTTTTGACATCTCTCTGTGATCCCGAGATCTTTACATTAGTAGAATAAACTACCTAGCCAGTAGATCTACATTTTTCCGGCAGATCTACATTTTTCCGGTAGATCTACATGTTTCCAGTAGATTTACATTTCTCGAACTTGAAAGTTCGAAATCGTTCGAGCCATATCTGAATTTCTATAGACCTACTTCAACCTGACACATAGTCAGATATACACACCAAGTTTCATCGAAATCGGTGCAGCCATTCTGGAGTTTCTATAAACCGAATGCAGCACCACCTACCGGTCACCTATTGTGACCCTGAGACACACTCAAACACGCACACAATGTTTCATTAAAATCGGCCAAGACATTTCTGAGTTTCTATAGACCGATTGCAGCGCCACCTGCCGGGGTATATAGCAGACCTGACACACCTACTCAGATACACACACAAACTTTCATCAAAATCGGTCGAGCCATTTCACCTACCGGATGCTATTGTGAAGCCGTTTCGGAAAACAGCCTGTATAACAGCGGTTATCCTTTCGCAACAATTTTACAATGTTGAAAATACAGTTCATGTTAAATTGTTATATTGAGGTGGCAACTGGGCCAATTTGCCTATCAGAGAATTATGGAACTCTCCCCACGCTTCCGTTGGAAGCTCGAATTCTATTTGACAATTCGACCCTCATTCGGACTGAAAACCATGACGTTGAAGGAATCGCGAAAAGATTTCGTACAGAAATATGATACGATTTCTACAACGATAACATTCGAAAATACTCACGTTTCGTAAAAGATTCCAAAATTCGACAGAAAGATTAAATTCAGTCGATATCCCATCATACTTCATACAACCAACTGTCAACAACTAAAAAATATTTCCTTAGAATACATTCGATAGGATTTCGAATTCGTATATAAATGCCTGCAAGTGAAAATCGGTAATATCGTCGATAGTATAGATCGATAATTACCTTATTTTACTTTTCCACCTCCGGCCCGTTTCATCAAAATTCTTTCCTCGAAGATAGGTATCTTACAGTCATTTCAACTTAGAATTTGATAGAACACATTATTTCTCAAATATCAAAAATTCTGCCATGCGATCGGTCGAAATCGGAGACTCTATCATATTTCTTCTTATTTCTAGCAATGTATCTTCACGATTCAAGATTTTCGACAAATTCCAGCCGAAATTCTAATTTTATTTGACATTTATCGCCACTCATTCGCAAAGAAAACGTCGATAAATTCAAACTGACAGAAGTTTCTATCATCTGTGATCGAAGTAAATCATCCACGTATTATCTTCTATAGCAGGACCCGAAGTCGGTCGAGCGAAGCCGAACCGGTCTAAACGTCACATTTCACCGAGGTTTTCAAAATATGTCAAAGTTTGCGATCTTTTTCCGGAAAAAGAGTAGGTTTTATCGAAAATCGGGCTGCGTTACAAACTACCTACGAATCTCGTCTTCCGGCCCCCGACGAAATAAATTTCCGAGCGTCGCCTCCTCGCGAGATTTCTATCGCCTCCGATTTGCGCCTTTAGCGAAAAACGGAGTTTTCAACCGATTTCACGATTTTTTTTTAAATACTCCCCACGTTTTTTCTCGTCAAAGACGGATACCCGGAGAAAATTTCGTCTTTTCTCTTTCCCGTTTACACCTCGAATCCCCCCTCGCCCCTCGAATAACCGACGAAAAAATCGAAAATATCGACCTCCTAGAGGAAAAAACTTTTTTGACCTCTCTCTGTGATCCCGAGATCTTTACATTAGTAGAATAAACTAGTTGGCCCGCAGATCTACCTAGCCAGTAGATCTACATTTTTCCAGTAGATCAATATTTTTCCGGTAGATCTACATTTTTCCGGTAGATCTACATTTTTTGAACTTGAAAGTTCGAAATCGTTCGAGCCATATCTGAATTTCTATAGACCTACTGCAACCTGACACATACTCACATATACACACCAAGTTTCATCGAAATCGGTGCAGCCGTTCTTGAGTTTCTATAAACCGAAATCAGCGCCACCTACCGGTCACCTATTGTGACCCTGAGACACACTCAAACACGCACACAATGTTTCATTAAAATCGGCCAAGCCATTTCTGAGTTTCTATAGACCGATTGCAGCGCCACCTGCTGGGGTATATAGCAGACCTGACACACCTACTCAGATACACACACAAACTTTCATCAAAATCGGTCGAGCCATTTCACCTACCGGATGCTATTGTGAAGCCCTTTCGGAAAACAGCCTGTATAACAGCGGTTATCCTTTCGCAACAATTTTACAATGTTGAAAATACTGTTCATGTTAAATTGTTATCTTGAGGTGGCAACTGGGCCAATTTGCCTATCAGAGAATTATGGAACTCTCCCCACGATTGCAGGATTCCGTTGGAAGCTCGAACTCTATTTGACAATTTGACCCTCATTCGGACTGAAAACCATGACGTTGAAGGAATCGCGAAAAGATTTCGTACAGAAATACGATACGATTTCTACAACGATAACATTCGAAAATACTCACGTTTCGTAAAAGATTCCAAAATTCGACAGAAAGATTAAATCCAGTCGATATCCCATCATACTTCATACAACCAACTGTCAACAACTAAAAAATGTTTCCTTAGAATACATTCGATAGGATTTCGAATTCGTATATAAATGCCTGCAAGTGAAAATCGGTAATATCGTCGAAAGTATAGATCGATAATTACCTTATTTTACGTTCTCCAACTCCGGCCCGTTTCATCAAAAATCTTTCCTCGAAGATAGGTATCTACCAGTCATTTCAACTTAGAATTTGATAGAATACATTATTTCTCAAATATCAAAAATTCTGCCATGCGATCGCTCGAAATCGGCGACTCTATCATATTTCTTCTTATTTCTAGCAATGTATCTTCACGATTCATGATTTTCGACAAATTCCGTTCGATATTCTAATTCTATTTGACATTTATCCCAACTCATTCGCAAAGAAAACGTCGAAAAATTCAAACTGACAGTTTCTTTCATCTGTGATCGAAGTAAAACATCCACGTATTATCTTCTATAGCAGGACCCGAAGTCGGTCGAGCGAAGCCGAACCGGTCTAAACGTCACATTTCACCGAGGTTTTCAAAATATGTCAAAGTTTGCGATCTTTTTCCGGAAAAAGAGTAGGTTTTATCGAAAATCGGGCTGCGTTACAAACTACCTACGAATCTCGTCTTCCGGCCCCCGACGAAATAAATTTCCGAGCGTCGCCTCCTCGCGAGATTTCTATCGCCTCCGATTTGCGCCTTTAGCGAAAAACGGAGTTTTCAACCGATTTCACGATTTTTTTTTAAATACTCCCCACGTTTTTTCTCGTCAAAGACGGATACCCGGAGAAAATTTCGTCTTTTCTCTTTCCCGTTTACACCTCGAATCCCCCCTCGCCCCTCGAATAACCGACGAAAAAATCGAAAATATCGACCTCCTAGAGGAAAAAACTTTTTTGACATCTCTCTGTGATCCCGAGATCTTTACATTAGTAGAATAAACTAGTGGCCCGCAGTCTATTGTTGGAGGCTTCGATTAGTCAGTAGTTTTTATTCATAGGTAAAATTAAATAAAAAAAAAAAAAATAAAAAAAAAAATTGATAAAAATATTGAAAAAAAATGAAAAAAAAAAATTATGAATCAAAAGTTTTGAAAATTTTAAAATTGAGGAAAAAAAAATTATTAAAAAAATTGTAACTATAAAAAAAATTTAAATTATAAATAAAATGGAATTATAAAAAAGAGAAACACCCTGTATACACATTTCTGAAAAATATATTATGAGAATCCATCCAAGGTTCCTATTCAGATAACGCTTTGTTTGTGGCAAAAATCAAATCAATCGCGTAATATTGTGCCGATAGAAAAAGAACACCCTGTATAGTAATGGTTTATTTTCAACGATGTAGGTCCCGAAAGTATATCATTTACAATTGAATACAATAGTACGATTTGTCGTGAAAAGCAGCAAGTTGCGATTGACATCAAAAGAATAACACCCTGTATGGAGTTTTCTGAAAAATATATTATAAGAATCCATCCAAGGTTCCTATTTGAATAACGCTTTGAGTGTGGCAAAAATCATTTCAATCGCGTAATATTGTGCCGATAGAAAAAGAACACCCTATATAGTAATGGTTTATTGTCAACGATGTAGGTCCCGAAAGCATTTCTTTTATCACAATTGAATACAATAGAACGATTCTTAGTGAAAAGCAGCAAGTTGTGATTGCTTGAGTAAAAGAAAAACACCCTGTATAGAGATTTCTGAAAAATATATTATAAGAATCCATCCAAGGTTCCTATTTGAATAACGCTTTGTTTGTTGCACAAATCAAATCAATCGCGTAATATTGTGCCGATAGAAAAACAACACCCTGTATAGTAATGGTTTATTTTCAACGATGTAGGTCCCGAAAGTTTATCTTTTATCATAATTGAATACAATAGTACGATTTGTCGTGAAAAGCAGCAAGTTGCGATTGACGTTAAAAGAAAAAGACCCTGTATAGAGATTCCACAAAAATACATTATAAGAATCCATCCAAGATTCCTATTTAGACAACGGTTTGTTTGTGGCACGAATCAATTCAATCGTGTAAAATTTTGCCGTGAAAAAAACAACACCCCGTATAGTAATGGTTTATTTTCAACGATATACACAACACAACACAAAGTTTCATCGAAATTGGTCGAGCCGTTTTAGAGTAACCATAAATCGATCGGGGTGTCCCCTACAGTATGCTATTGTGAATCAGAGACGCGCCGAATCAATAACACGAAGGTCCCATCGCAATATGTTAGAAGTTTTTGAGTTACTAAAAACCGAATATAGCGTCACGTAGCGAATCGTATTGAGAACCAAAGGCCTTCCGAAACACAATCACAAAGATTCATCAAAATCGGTATAGCCATTTTTGGATTCCTATGAACCGATTATAGTGCCACCTACCGGGAAATATTGTGGATCTGAAACCTACTCTCAGATACACACACAAAGTTTCATCGAAATTGTTCCAGTCGTTTTTGAGTTGTTATAAACCGAACTCAGCGCCACCTAACGGGTGCACACAAAGTTTCATCGAAATGGGTAAAGCCGTTTCGGAGTTGACATTTATTTAAAAACACCCTGTATAACAGCGGTTATCTTTTCGTAACGGATTTACAATGAAGAGAATTCTCTTCACGATAACTCTCGTGCAGTGATATCTCACTTAAGACCCTGTGTAGCAATGGTTTTTCATTTTCGACCGTTAATTTTCTACTTAAATGGTTGAATATTTTGTGTAATTTCAATGCAAAACATTCAAAATTATACGTTCATTTTTGGATCAAAAATAATCAAGGCTGTGTCCTTGGTTGCGTAAGGTACCTATTCATATACATACATTCACGGTTGGATAAAAAATAAACAATGCATTGAACGCGGTGGCGTAGGTTCATATTCAAATACATACATTCACAATTGGATCAAAAATATTCAATGCTGTGTCTTTGGTTAAGTAAGGTCCTTGTTTAAATACATACACTCACAGTTGGATAAAAAATAAACAATGCAATGAACGCGGTGGCGTAGGTTCCTATTCAAATACATACAAAAATCCGTCTGATTGAACCATTGATTACAGATATCGTAACTGGACGAATAGATCCAGATCCCGTTTTCGACAGTTAATTATCTGCTTAAAGTTTGAATATTTCGATTAATTTAAAAGAAGAATTTTCAAACAAACGAAAATTCAATATAGATTTCGTAATTTGAAAAAAAGATCAATAGCCCATGATGAGTTTACACGGGAATAACACACTCAGAAGTTTTCATTCTATAAAAATGAAGAAAAATTATAACGTCAACGATTGCCGGCCACTCCGAGATTCGATCCAGCTGCCCCGCGATCCTAGGACGCTTCCCTCCCGGCCACTTTCGCTATAGGTAAAAGTAGGAATTATGCTCTATATAAAGGTTTTATAGCACTGGGATGATTTCCGTCCTTCGATATCCAGAATATCGTCAATTCTGTCAAGCGAACGCTCGAAATTGGCGACTTGTTCATATTTCTCGCAATTTTTCTTGACGATGCCGAGATTTTCGACGTTGAAGGAATCGCGAAAAGATTTCGCACAGAATTACGATACGATTTCTACAACGATATCATTTGAAAATACTCACGTTTCGTAAAAGATTCCGGTAATTTTGCAGTTTACCGCCCCCTCGTAAATTTCGACTTTTTCGAGTTTTTCGAAGAAAATATGCATTGTACAGTGATTTTTGATCATTTTCAATAGTGGCAAATCAGTTTTTTTGAAGCAATCTAACGGTATGGGGAGTGAATTGGGGTACTGGGTGGGGTAATAAATTCAATAGGATAGCTAAAAAATCGGCAATATCGTCAAAAGTGTAGATCGATAATTACCTTATTTTACGTTCTCCACTTTCGGACCGTTTCATCAAAATTCTTTCCTCGAAGATACCTACCAGTCATTTCAACTTATAATTTGATAGAACACATTATTTCTCAAATATCGAAAATTCTGCCATGCGATCGCTCCAAATCGGCGACTCTATCATATTTCTTCTTATTTCTAGCAATGTATCTTCACGATTCGAGATTTTCGACAAATTCCGTTCGAAATTCTAATTCTATTTGACGTTTATCGCAACTCATTCGCGATAAATTCAAACTGACAGAAGTTTCTTTCATCTGTGATCGAAGTAAAACATCCACGTTTCATCTTCTATAGCAGGACCCGAAGTCGGTCGATCGAAGCCGAACCGGTCAAAACGTCACATTTCACCGAGGTTTTCAAAATATGTCAAAGTTTGCGATCTTTTTACGGAAAAAGAGAAGGTTTTATCAAAAATCGAGATCCGTTACGGACTACCTACGAATCTCGTCTTTCGGACCCCGACGAAATACCTTTTCGAGCGTCGCGCCCTCGCCAGATCTCTCCCATACCGATTCGCACCTTTAGCCGAGAAGGCCGTTTTCGCCCGAATTTACGATTTATTTAAAAATACTCCCCACGTTTTCTCTCGTCGAAGACGGATACCCGGAGAAAATTTCGTCTTTTCTCGTTCCCTTTTCCACCTCGAATCCCCCCTCGCCCCTCGAATAACCGACGAAAAAATCGAAAATATCGACCTCCTCGAGGAAAAAATCTTTTTTGACTTCTCTCTGTGATCCCGAGATCTTGGCGTTAGTAATATATTGTAACTAGTGGCCCGCAGTCTATTGATGGAGGCTTCGATTAGTCAGTAGTTTTTATTCATAGGTAAAATTAAATAAAAAAAAAAATAAAAAAAAAAATTGATAAAAATATTGAAAAAAAAATGAAAAAAAAAATTATAAATCAAAAATTTTGAAAATTTTAAAATAGAAGAAAAAAAAAATTATTAAAAAAATTGTAACTATAAAAAAAATTTAAATTATAAATAAAATGGAATTATAAAAAAGAGAAACACCATTTCTGAAAAATATATTATGAGAATCCATCCAAGGTTCCTATTCAGATAACGCTTTGTTTGTGGCAAAAATCAAATCAATCGCGTAATATTGTGCCGATAGAAAAAGAACACCCTGTATAGTAATGGTTTATTTTCAACGATGTAGGTCCCGAAAGTATATCATTCACAATTGAATACAATAGTACGATTTGTCGTGAAAAGCAGCAAGTTGCGATTGACGTTAAAAGAGTAACACCCTGTATGGAGTTTTCTGAAAAATATATTATAAGAATCCATCCAAGGTTCCTATTTGAATAACGCTTTGAGTGTGGCAAAAATCAATTCAATCGCGTAATATTGTGCCGATAGAAAAAGAACACCCTATATAGTAATGGTTTATTGTCAACGATGTAGGTCCCGAAAGCATTTCTTTTATCACAATTGAATACAATAGTACGATTCTTCGTGAAAAGCACCAAGTTGTGATTGCTTGATTAAAAGAAAAACTCCCTGTATAGAGATTTCTGAAAATTTTATTATAAGAATCCATCCAAGGTTCCTATTTGAATAGCGCTTTGTTTGTTGCACAAATCAAATCAATCGCGTAATATTGTGCCGATAGAAAAACAACACCCTGTATAGTAATGGTTTATTTTCAACGATGTAGGTCCCGAAAGTTTATCTTTTATCATAATTGAATACAATAGTACGATTTGTCGTGAAAAGCAGCAAGTTGCGATTGACGTTAAAAGAAAAACACCCTGCATAGAGATTCCACAAAAATACATTATGAGAATCCATCCAAGATTCCTATTTAGATAACGGTTTGTTTGTGGCACGAATCAATTCAATCGTGTAAAATTTTGCCGTGAAAAAAACAACACCCCGTATAGTAATGGTTTATTTTCAACGATATACACAACACAACACAAAGTTTCATCGAAATTGGTCGAGCCGTTTTAGAGTAAACATAAATCGATCGGGGTGTCCCCTACAGTATGCTATTGTGAATCAGAGACGCGCCGAATCAATAACACGAAGGTCCCATCGCAATATGTTAGAAGTTTTTGAGTTACTAAAAACTGAATATAGCGTCACGTAGCGAATCGTATTGAGAACCAAAGGCCTCCGAAACACAATCACAAAGATTCATCAAAATCGGTATAGCCATTTTTGGATTCCTATGAACCGATTATAGTGCCACCTACCGGGGAATATTGTGGATCTGAAACCTACTCTCAGATACACACACAAAGTTTCATCGAAATTGTTCCAGTCGTTTTTGAGTTGTTGTAAACCGAACTCAGCGCCACCTAACGGGTGCACACAAAGTTTCATCGAAATGGGTAAAGCCGTTTCGGAGTTGACATTTATTTAAAAACACCCTGTATAACAGCGGTTATCTTTTCGTAACGGATTTACAATGAAGAGAATTCTCTTCACGATAATTCTCGTGCAGTGATATCTCACTTAAGACCCTGTGTAGCAATGGTTTTTCATTTTCGACCGTTAATTTTCTACTTAAATGGTTGAATATTTTGTGTAATTTCAATGCAAAACATTCAAAATTATACGTTCATTTTTGGATCAAAAATAATCAAGGCTGTGTCCTTGGTTGCGTAAGGTACCTATTCATATACATACATTCACGGTTGGATAAAAAATAAACAATGCATTGAACGCGGTGGCGTAGGTTCATATTCAAATACATACATTCACAATTGGATCAAAAATATTCAATGCTGTGTCTTTGGTTAAGAAAGGTCCTTGTTCAAATACATACACTCACAGTTGGATAAAAAATAAACAATGCAATGAACGCGGTGGCGTAGGTTCCTATTCAAATACATACAAAAATCCGTCTGATTGAACCATTGATTATAGATATCGTAACTTGACGAATAGATCCAAATCCCGTTTTCGACAGTTAATTATCTGCTTGAAGTTTGAATATTTCGATTAATTTAAAAGAAGAATTTTCAAACAAACGAAAATTCAATATAGATTTCGTAATTTGACGAAAAGATCAATAGCCCATGATGAGTTTACACGGGAATAACACACTCAGAAGTTTTCATTCTATAAAAATGAAGAAAAATTATAACGTCAACGATTGCCGACCACTCCGAGATTCGATCCAGCAGGCTGCCCCGCGATGCAACCGTTGATCCTAGGACGTTTCCCTCCCGGCCACTTTCGCTATAGATAAAAGTAGGAATTATGCTCTATGTAAAGGTTTTATAGCACTGGGATGATTTCCGTCCTTCGATTTCCAGAATATCGTCAATTCTGTCAAGCGAACGCTCGAAATTGGCGACTTGTTCATATTTCTCGCAATTTTTCTTGACGATTTCGAGATTTTCGACTAATTCCGTTGGAAGCTTGAATTCTATTTGACAATTCGACCCTCATTCGGACTGAACACTATGACGTTGAAGGAATCGCGAAAAGATTTCGCACAGAATTACGATACGATTTCTACAACGATATCATTTGAAAATACTCACGTTTCGTAAAAGATTCCAAAATTCGACGGAAAGATTAAATTCAGGCGATATCCCATCATACTTCATACACCTGTCAACAACTAAAAAATGTTTCCTTAGGATACATTTGATTGAATTTTGAATTCGTATATAAATGTCTGCAAGTAAAAATCGGCAATATCGTCAAAAGTGTAGATCGATAATTACCTTATTTTACGTTCTCCACTTTCGGACCGTTTCATCAAAATTCTTTCCTCGAAGATACCTACCAGTCATTTCAACTTAGAATTTGATAGAATACATTATTTCTCAAATATCAAAAATTCTGCCATGCGATCGCTCCAAATCGGCGACTCTATCATATTTCTTCTTATTTCTAGCAATGTATCTTCACGATTCGAGATTTTCGACAAATTCCGTTCGAAATTCTAATTCTATTTGACGTTTATCGCAACTCATTCGCGATAAATTCAAACTGTCAGAAGTTTCTTTCATCTGTGATCGAAGTAAAACATCCACGTTTCATCTTCTATAGCAGGACCCGAAGTCGGTCGAGCGAAGCCGAACCGGTCAAAATGTCACATTTCACCGAGGTTTTCAAAATATGTCAAAGTTTGCGATCTTTTTGCGGAAAA
The DNA here is from genome assembly GCA_937662695.2 of Halyzia sedecimguttata. Lineage (NCBI taxonomy): Eukaryota > Metazoa > Arthropoda > Insecta > Coleoptera > Coccinellidae > Halyzia > Halyzia sedecimguttata. The sequence goes on from OW569415.2 coordinate 24,844,233, forward strand.
AGAGAACGTTTTATCGAAAATCGAGATCCGTTACGGACTACCTACGAATCTCGTCTTTCGGACCCCGACGAAATACCTTTTCGAGCGTCGCATCCTCGCCAGATCTCTCCCATACCGATTCGCACTTTTAGCAGAAAAGGCCGTTTTCGCCCGAATTTACGATTTATTTAAAAATACTCCCCACGTTTTCTCTCGTCGAAGACGGATACCCGGCGAAAATTTCGTCTTTTCTCGTTCCCTTTTCCACCTCGAATCCCCCCTCGCCCCTCGAATAACCTACGAAAAAATCGAAAATATCGACCTCCTCGAGAAAAAAATCTTTTTTGACCTCTCTCTGTGATCCCGAGATCTTGGCGTTAGTAATATAATGTAACTAGTGGCCAGCAGTCCATATTTTGGGATTCAGATGAGCCAGCAGATCTACCTAGCAATAGATCCACATTTTTCTGGGAGATCTACATTTTTCTGGTAGATCTGCATTTTTCCGGTAGATCTACATTTTTTCGGTAGATCTACATTTTTCCACTAGATCTACATTTTTTCGGTAGATCTACATTTTTCCGGTAGATCTACTTTTTTCCGGTAGATCTGCATTTTTCCAGTAGATCTAAATTTTTTTGGTAGATCAATATAATCGGTAGATAAATTGAATCGGTAGATAATTTGAACCGGTAGTTTAATGCCATCTAACGGGTCCTGTTGTGATTCTGAGAATCATTCATACCCGAAAGTACCATCGAAATATGTCAGGAGTTTTTGAGTTGCTAAAAACCGAATATAGCGTTACATACAGTTTCGTATTGTGAACCTTTGTGCCTTCCGAAATACAATCACAAAGATTCATCAAAAACGGTATAGCCATTTTTGAGTTCCTGTAAACCGATTATAGTGTCACCTACCGGGGAATATAATGGATCTGGAACTTTGATAGATACACGCACAAAGTTCCATCGAAATCGGTCCAGTCGTTCTTGAGTTGTTATAAACCGAATGCAGCACCACCTAACGGGTTTCTATTGTGACACTGAGAGCCACTCAAACACGTACACAATGTTTCATCAAAATCGGTCGAGGCATTTCTGAGTTTCTACAGACCGATAGCAGTGCCACCTACCGGGGTATATTGCGGACCTGACACATACTCAGATACACACACAAAGTTTCATCGAAATCGGTTCAGCCGTTCTTGAGTTTCTATAAACCCAATACAGCGGTTTCGGAGTTGACATTTTTTTTAAAACACCCCGTATAGCAGCGGTTATCATTTCGCAACGGTTTTACAGTGTTGAGAATTCTCCTTATGATAGATCTCTAGGGGTGACATTTTACTTGAAACTTCCTGTATAGTTAATTTTCTGCTTAATGTTTGAATATTTTGAGTAATTTTAATGCAAAAATCCGTCCGATCGAACGGATATTCATTATAGATTTCGTAACTTAACGAAAAGATCCAAATCCCAAGATACGTTTACTGGAGCATGCTCCTTTAAGTTTTTCAATGGAAAAAAATTTAAAAAAACCTAGAAAGAGCTATTTCGGAGTTTCGGACGCTCGGAGATTCGATCCCGCCGCTCCGCGAGGCTCGGGAGCTTTGATTCCAAGCCTTAGCCCGCTCGGCCATGCCAGCTCCGTGAATCGGTTCCTATTATCTGGCACATAAAGATTTGATAGTACTGGGACGATTTCCGTCTTTTGATTTTCACAATATCGTCAATCCTGTCAAGCGATCGATCGAAATCGGTTACTTGTTCATATTTCTCACGGTTTTTCTATTCGATTCCAAGATTTTCGAGTAATTCCGTTCGAAATTCAAATTCGATTTGACATTTATCGTGGCTCGTTCAGACCGAAAACGTCAACCGTGAAGGAGCCGCGTTAAAATTCTCCACAGAAATACGTGAAACGTCAGAATTTTGAAGATTTTCGCGAAAAAGTCACATTTTCCTATCGTTCTTCCGGGAAAACGAAAGAGAGGATCGAAAAAAGGGCCGTGTTACGGACTAATTTCGAATCTCGTCTTCGCGTTCCCGCAAATACCGTAGTTCCGAACGCCACCCGTCCTCCGATCTCGTTTCCTTCATTTCGCACCTTTTGCAACAATCGGCGTCTTTGCGATTTTTTCAAAAATACACCCCCTTCTTTTCGCTCCGAAAACGCGAAACCCTACGAAACTTCCGTCTTTTTCCTCGCGAAACCTCTCGAAAATTTCCCCCCTCCCCCCCTCCTAACGTCCAAAAAATCGTCACGTTTATAGTAACATTTTCAAAAAAGTTTTTTTGTTCCTTTTCTATGAAACCCATCTTCATTTTAGTAATAGTGACTAGTTGGCCCGCAGATCTACCTAGCCAGTAGATCTACATTTTTCCGGCAGATCTACATTTTTCCGGTAGATCTACATTTTTCCAGTAGATTTACATTTTTCGAACTTGAAAGTTCAAAATCGTTCGAGCCATATCTGAATTTCCATAGACCTACTGCAACCTGACACATACTCACATATACACACCAAGTTTCATCGAAATCGGTGCAGCCGTTCTTGAGTTTCTATAGACCGAATACAGCGCCACCTACCGGTCACCTATTGTGACCCTGAGACACACTCAAACACGCACACAATGTTTCATTAAAATCGGCCAAGCCATTTCTGAGTTTCTATAGACCGATTGCAGCACCACCTGCCGGGGTATATTAGCAGACCCGACACACCTACTCAGATACACACATAAACTTTCATCAAAATCGGTCGAGCCATTTCACCTACCGGATGCTATTGTGAAGCCGTTTCGGAAAACAGCCTGTATAACAGCGGTTATCCTTTCGGAACAATTTTACAATGTTGAAAATACTGTTCATGTTAAATTGTTATCATGAGGTGGCAACTGGGCCAATTTGCCTATCAGAGAATTATGGAACTCTCCCCACGCTTCCAAGATTTTTGACCAATTCCGTTGGAAGCTCGAATTCTATTTGACAATACGATACGATTTCTACAACGATAACATTCGAAAATACTCACGTTTCGTAAAAGATTCCAAAATTCGACAGAAAGATTAAATTCAGTCGATATCCCATCATACTTCATACAACCAACTGTCAACAACTAAAAAATGTTTCCTTAGAATACATTCGATAGGATTTCGAATTCGTATATAAATGCCTGCAAGTGAAAATCGGTAATATCGTCGAAAGTATAGATCGATAATTACCTTATTTTACGACCTCCAACTCCGGCCCGTTTCATCAAAAATCTTTCCTCGAAGATAGGTATCTACCAGTCATTTCAACTTAGAATTTGATAGAATACATTATTTCTCAAATATCGAAAATTCTGCCATGCGATCGCTCTAAATCGGCGACTCTATCATATTTCTTCTTATTTCTAGCAATGTATCTTCACGATTCAAGATTTTCGACAAATTCCAGCCGAAATTCTAATTTTATTTGACATTTATCGCCACTCATTCGCAAAGAAAACGTCGATAAATTCAAACTGACAGAAGTTTCTATCATCTGTGATCGAAGTAAATCATCCACGTATTATCTTCTATAGCAGGACCCGAAGTCGGTCGAGCGAAGCCGAACCGGTCTAAACGTCACATTTCACCGAGGTTTTCAAAATATGTCAAAGTTTGCGATCTTTTTCCGGAAAAAGAGTAGGTTTTATCGAAAATCGGGCTGCGTTACAAACTACCTACGAATCTCGTCTTCCGGCCCCCGACGAAATAAATTTCCGAGCGTCGCCTCCTCGCGAGATTTCTATCGCCTCCGATTTGCGCCTTTAGCGAAAAACGGAGTTTTCAACCGATTTCACGATTTTTTTTTAAATACTCCCCACGTTTTTTCTCGTCAAAGACGGATACCCGGAGAAAATTTCGTCTTTTCTCTTTCCCGTTTACACCTCGAATCCCCCCTCGCCCCTCGAATAACCGACGAAAAAATCGAAAATATCGACCTCCTCGAGGAAAAAACTTTTTTGACCTCTCTCTGTGATCCCGAGATCTTTACATTAGTAGAATAAACTAGTAGCCAGCAGTCCATATTTTGGGATTCAGATGAGCCGGCAGATCTACCTAGCAATAGATCCACATTTTTCTGGTAGATCTACATTTTTCCGGTAGATCTACATTTTTCCGGTAGATCTACATTTTTCCGGTAGATCTACATTTTTCCGGTAGATGTACATTTTTTCAGTAGATATACATTTTTCCGGTAGATCTACATTTTTCCGGTAGGTCTGCATTTTTCCAGTAGATCTACATTTTTTTGGTAGATCAATATAATCGGTAGGTCAATTGAATCCGTAGTTCAATGCCATCTAACGGGTCCTGTGTGATTCTGAGAATCATTCACACACGAAAGTCCCATCGAAATATGTCAGGAGTTTTTGAGTTGCTGAACACCGAATATAGCGCTTCCTACCGAATCGTATTGTGAACCTAAGGCCTTCCAAAACACAATCACAAAGATTCATCAAAATCGGTATAACCATTTTTGAGTTTCTGTAAACCGATTATAGTGCCACCTACCGGGGAATATTGTGGATCTGGAACTTAGTCAGATACACACACAAAGTTTCATCGAAACCGGTACAATCGTTCTTGAGTTGTTATAAACCGAATGCAGCGCCACCTAACGGGTTTCTATTGTGACACTGAGAGCCACTCAAACACGTGCACAATGTTTCATCAAAATCGGTCGAGGCATTTCTGAGTTTCTACAGACCGATAGCAGCGCCACCTACCGGGGTATATTGCGGACCTGACACATACTCAGATACACACACAAAGTTTCATCGAAATCGGTTCAGCCGTTCTTGAGTTTCTATAAACCGAATACAGCGCCACCTACCGGTTACCTATTTTTACCCTGAGACACACTCAAACACGCACACAATGTTCTATCAAAATCGGTCGAGCCATTTATGAGTTCCTATAGATAGAGCATTATCAGCGCCACCTCTACCGGATGCTATTGTGAAGCAAGGACACGCCGACACACACACACAAAGTTTCATCAAAATCGGTCAAGTCGTTTCGGAGTTGACATTTTTTTTAAACACCCCGTATAGCAGCGGTTATCTTTTCGTAGCGGTTCTACAGTGTTGAGAATTCTCTTTACGATACATCTCTAGGGGTGACATTTTACTTGAAACACCCTGTATAGTTAATTTTCTGCCTAATATTTGAATATTTTGAGTAATTTTAATGCAAAAATCCGTCCGATCGAATGGATATTCATTATAGATTTCGTAACTTAACGAAAATATCCAAATCCCAAGATACGTTTACTGGAGTACGCTCCTTTCAGTTTTTCATTGGGTAAAAATGAAAGAAAACTATGAAAAAGCTATCTCGGACGCTCGGAGATTCGATCCCGCCGCTCCGCGAGGCTCGGGAACTTAAAGTCCATCAATTCCAACGCCCTAGTCCACTCGGCAGTGCCAGCGTCGTGATTCGGTTCCGATTATCTGGCACATAAACATTTTATAGTACTGGGACGATTTCCGTCTTTCGATTTTCACAATATCGTCAATCCTGTCAAGCCATCGATCAAAATCGGTTACTCGTTCATATTTCTCACGGTTTTTCTATTCGATTCCAAGATTTTCGAGTAATTCCGTTCGAAATTCAAATTCGATTTGACATTTATCGTGGCTCGTTCTGTCCGAAAACGTCGAACTTGAAGGAGCCGTGTTAAAATTCGTCACAGAAATACGTGAAACGTCAGAATTTTGTCGATTTTCGCGAAAAAGTCACATTTTCCTATCGTTCTTCCGGGAAAACGAAAGAGAGGATCGAAAAAAGGGCCGTGTTACGGACTAATTTCGAATCTCGTCTTCGCGTTCCCGCAAATACCGTCGTTCCGAACGCCACCGTTTCTCCGGATGCCTCCACACAGTTTTGCACCTTTTGCCAAAATCGGCGTTTTTGCGATTTTTTATAAAATACACCCCCTTCTTTTCGCTCCGAAAACGCGAAACCCTACGAAACTTCCGTCTTTTTCCTCGATAAACCTATCGGAAATTTCCCCCTAACCCCCCTCCTAACATCCAAAAAAACGTCACGTTTATAGTAAGATTTTCAAAAAAGTTTTTTTGTTCCTTTTCTATGAAACCCATCTTCATTTTAGTATTGGGATAATTTATACACATTCTAAAATATGACAGATGTAAGTAGGTATTTGAAATGGAATCAGGGATTACTAAAAGCTGATATCAATTCTGCAGAATCGATCATATTTTTATTTGTTTAGATAGGTACATCCTGATTTGAATATAAATTTCACATACCTACCTACATATTATTCTTAAGTAAAATATTTGATTGCTTTCAAAAGATTGTTCAAAACAGTGAGTCTTTAGGCTTTGAATTATTTTTTTGTCCAAAGGAGAATCAAGAACTTGCGAACAAACGCAAGTTATTACATACATGTTTATTAACAGAACTCAATCCTTTGACGCCTATTAAATGTTTTATGAAATTTTCAATCAAAATAATAATCGATGAACGATGGCATTGTGGCTTTCAGTTTTGATCAGAGATATGGAGGTATCATATCTCTGGTTTTGATTGAGGGTTCCTTATCCAGGGCCGTATTGATAAATGTAGTGAAATTTCTGGATTTTTCATCAGACTTTATATCATTTAAAGAAGAATATCTTGAGAACAGTACGTTTTAGGAGAAATGATGAAGAATACTTTATTTTTCTAAAATGATTGTAGATTCTTATAATAACTTAAGCTAAACTTAATCTCCTTTGTTTATGCTACTTTCTCATAGTTTTTTGAATTCGCGAGTCTATATCCAGGAAACGAGTGGAAGTAGGAAAAAACTGTTAATTGGAAATTATGCATCCTAGTTATAGAAAACTTCACCCCAAAATGCATTCCATTCGGAATATCCATGTCTTAGATAGAAAAGAAAAACTGTTTTTTTTTTTTCGAACTTTCAACAGCCTGTATCTCTTCACCAGAGCCGAAATTGAAAAATGGTAAATGAAAAAATTGTTTTGTTTGACGAGAGGAACCTTTGGTTAAAATTAATGCACAACTTAAAGACTCACCCTGTATACATAATCGTATATACAGGGTTAGTCTTTGTGTTGTACATCAATTTTCACCATAAATTCCTCTTAACAAATAAATCACTCTTTGCGCGCATGTTCTGGGAAACAGCGAACTATCATTTCGTCCAAATGCAACTTTCGAATTGTTTGCCGAAAATGGTCTCAAACGATTAGGTTCATGAAGAATTTGAGGTCAAATTTTATTCTGTCCGGCTGGTCGTTGCCACGATAACTTGAGAACGGGAAGAGATAGCGACTTGAAATTTTCAGGATACGTAGCACGTCCAAATACGACAATTTCGTTAATAGACATAATCGGCCCTACCCTACGGTTTCCGAATAATAATTTAATTTTGTCATCAACCAAGAGAGATCCGATCGAATTGAAACTTGGTAACTAGTTGTAGAATATCGACATAAAGACGGGTGTGAAATTTTGTGAGGACCGTAGCACTAGAAAATTTAAAAAAAATATTATGTGTCTCACGATAACTTGAGAACGAAAAGAAATAGCGACTTGCATTTTTAGGGTAGGTTGCGCATCCGAATGCGACATTTGAGTTCGTTAATTGGCATAATCGACCAAACGGTTTTGGTGTTATACTCACCTGATTTTTTTTTTATTATTTCCTCTATAACTCAAAATATACAAATCTGATCTAATTAAAACTCGATAAATACTTGTAGAATGCCGACCCACTTATTTTCACGGAATTCTGTGAATATCGTATCCTGATGTTAGTTGAGGCGAAAGTTTTTCCGTATATTATTAAATATTCAACGAATTTCAATTCTGTGATCATAGACGATTCTCTCATTACTCAAGTTTGTCATTAAAATGGTATGAAATGTATTCTTATATTATAGAAGCTGAGAAAACGGTACGTATCGATGCTAAATTAGATTAAGAGTGTCCAATAGAGGTAAGTAGACAATAGATGCGCGCAGAAGCTCCTGACTTCACGTCAGTGCTTGAACCAATTTTTTCATTCACCATTTTTCCAGATTCGACTCGGATAAAAAGATACAGGCTGTTGAAATTGCAGAAAAAAAATCAGTTTTTCTTATATTGCTTTGACATGGATATTCAGAATGAAATTAATTTTGGTGTGAAGTTTTCTATAACTATGACACATGTTCTCGGATTAACAGTTTCTTCCTAATTTCTCTGGTTTCCTAGTTATAGATTCGCGGATTCATAAAACTGAATGAAAGTAGCATAAGGAAAGCAAATGAAGTCATCATAAGAATCTTCAATCATTTTAAGAAATTAAATTGTTATTCAACGTTGAATGTCATAACATCTGATAAAAATTTGAGAATTTGCCTTATTTTGGTTGATTCGCTCCTGACCTAGGATGTCCTTGAATCAATGTACTTTTACGTTGCCACACTTGTTTTTTTTTTTCACAAGATATGGATAATCCATGCTCCTCGAAGGAATAATATACTAACACCTGGTACTTTGTTTGACAATGCCGCATCTGAACGGCGAATATATATATAAAGTCTATGATCCAATGATAATGAGTTGATGTAAACGTAACCTACTAATTTATCCGCCGTATTCACAAAGCATTCAATCTCCGTTAACTCCTAACTGAGGTTCTCAGTTAAGGATACATTTGAATCGCAACCTCAATTAACGTATTTAACGGTGATGAAACAGGCCTGTTTCACGTTAACTTAGGTTGGGATTCAAATTTATCCTTAACTGAGAACCTAGTCCTAGCTGAGGTTCTCATCTCAGTTAGGACTGAGATGAGAACCTCAGCTAGGACTGAGATGGAGGATGAATGCTTTGTGAATACGGCGGATTATATTTAATCTGTCAGTTGTAATCACATCTCGAATATTTGATTTGAGATTTTCTTGGAAATGAATTGATTAATGGATATTTATGGAATTTTCATTAATAATAATAATAATATTTCAAGGATGGCCGATGATCAAGTTATATATAATCTTATAGCGGAAACAATTCATGGATATTGAATGAAAGTTGAGTTGATGTTGTTTCGATAGTGGGATATTATTTAATACTGCATCATAATGAGTGAGTAAATAAGTTTTCTCTAACATTTTCATTGAATTTAAAGTATCAGATGATTTTTCATCTGATTTTTTGTTGTTCTACAATAGATATCAGTAACACTTTTCCATGTAGAAAGACTAGAAAGGCACAGTGCAGGATTGTATTAGCACATATTAAAATCTTTAAACGCTTGTAACTTATTACCTGAGCCGAATCTGGAAAAATGGTAATTAATGAATAATTTAAAGAATCATCCTGTATTCAATAAAAGTACTTCAAAATATTTAATTCTAAGGGAACTTCTTGACTACCACCCGGCATAGTAGAGACACCAATCCCTTCGATTTTGCCACAGATTAGTTCACTACACTACACTATTCAGCCTTAAGGATGAAATGCTTTAGATTTAATTGAAGAACTGAGTGAATTTGTTCATGAGTATACTAGGAGAGATACTGTCCATTTTCATTTAATATTTGTTTAGATGTTTTCAAGTTTTAAGACAAAGCGGTTACCAATATTCGGTGCGTTTCCAGGAAATGGATCAATAACACAGTTGTCTCTGTGAATAACTCGATCTGATCTGAGTTTTGTTAGATTTTCTTCTTCGTGATATTTGATATATTAGGATTAGGTTAGAAATAACGAAAAACCAAGTACGCTGTTAAGATTTTCTTTTCAGTACTTCGCCACAATAGGGTTTAAGTTTCCTAGAGCTCCCTCGTTTGTCATTCAGTGGATAAGTTACGACCACGAAACTGGTACGTATCTGCACTGAATTACACCTTCCTCTTCGGGAAGGCCCTAGACTAGATCCCTCGCATGGTTTGGGTCGTCAGGGTCGTGACGTCACCACCATAGTGAAGTCTCCATCGTGTGTGGGCTGGACAGTCAAATATGACATGTGTGGCAGTTTCGTTTGCCTCCCCACATTTACTACAACCAGGGTTTTTTGGTGGAATACCCATGTTGTGCAGGTGTATTCTCAGGGTACAGTGTCCGGTCGGACAGACGTCTCCAACACTGGCTGGAAACTAACGAAGGACTGGACGTGAGACAATACGGATTTCGGGAAGGACATTCGACAATAGACGCACTGATAAGACAAATACAAACCAACAAGGACAAAAAGAAACACTACTTGTGACTCTAGACCTGCGGAATGCTTTGAATGGCGCCTGGACACCGTAAATATAGAATGAAATGGAAAGAGCCAAGGTGCCGAAAGCGCTCCGCAGGCTATGTGGCGACTTTTTAACAGACAGGACAATAACGAGTGGACCAGTAACGAGGACAATGACGAAAGGATGTCCGCAAGGATCATGACTTGGGCCAACCGTGTGGCTGCTGGTATTGCAAGGATGGTTCAGGAAAATGGACGACGCGAACGAAAGATGGAAAACAGACGAGGCACAAAGACGAGACGTAGACATAGAATATACGGACACACTTGCAACTTTCCAGGCGTTTGCAGACGACCAGTTCATGCTCCTCGAAGGAAACTCCGCAAAGGAGATAGAAAGAAAATGGCGATACGCATGGGAGGGATGCAAACGCTGGGAAAGTGAAAGTGGAAACAAATACAACGAGAACAAAACAGAGACAATGGTTATGTACAGCAGACGAAAAGTGAGACCACCGACAATAAAAACAGACGACGTTACATTACAGCACAAAGACACCATAAAATACTTAGGACTAACGATAGACAGAACACTTACTTATTTACCACTCGTAAAAGAGACAAGACAGAAAATCAACAAAACGGCGACAAAACTATTGGGAACAATTAGCAGAACGTACGGACACGACAAGGACATTATAAAACAAATTACGGAGAGTGTGATGAAACCAGCTGTGCTGTATGCCTCTGAAATATGGGGCATCAACGCAGAAAGGACTCCACTGAGAAGACAGACGGACGCGACACAGAGACCATTGCTTTTGCTCATAAATAGGCCCTACGCCACTACACCAACAGCGGCACTGCAGGTTATCGCAGGAGTTTCGCCATGGTGGGCAGAAGTAAAACACAGACATAACGATTGGACTAAAAACAGAACGGACATACAGACCAGAAGGCTCCTAACAAAAGACAAGCCACATCCCTCTAGACAACAGAACATTGACACAAACAACAAGAAAATAAGACATTTTGGAAGGAGGAAAACGATGAGACAAGACATAATGAGGGAATGGCAACATGCATGGGACACTGAACAAAAAGGACGAGAACTATACGAGCACTGCTCACAGATAGGAACGGACAGACTAAAACTTACATTCAAATCGACACAACTAAGTACGGGACATGGAAACAGGAATGGGTACCTACACAGATTTAACTTGACGGATACGGACGGAAAATGTGACTGCAACGGACAAACAGAAGATGCTCGACACCGATCAGCTCGGATCCTTTTAGTATCGCGCTGATCACATAGAGAAATAGAAGGATGCTATTGTCTCTGGCTCACTGAATGTGGAGGCTTGTCGGTGCCAGCTAGTCAGCGGCGCCGACGAGCCGGCACGTACGTGCGCGTATATAGCTCAGCGCTGACGGCCGTCAGCGCTGCGTGACTCGAAAACGCTACCTATAGCTACATACATATTGACCCATCAGCGCCGACCGTCAGCGTGACAGGAAAACCAGCCGATGGCTGGTTTTCCAGTCATCTGACAGACAGAAATGAAATAAGAAAGGAAATTATGAGGAAATACAACAACATAAATATACAATTAAGGAAGGACGGAAAGGCAAACGAAACGGACATAAACAAACTGAACGAATGGGCACAGAAAGCTATAAACGACACCAACTAACAAACTGACAATTTACGAGGCCAAAGGTTGCAGCAGAACACCAGCTGCAACCAAACAAATATAGCTAAAGCCGAAAGGCGGGAAGCTAAAACACTCACAAAGTAGTAGGACTTCTTTGGTTAGTGAGGGTCATGGCTGCCCCATCATTAACTTACTGTGCCTCTGGACCGAAGTTTCTATCCAGTGCCAAGTGTGCTGTGCAAGGATCCATTTTTCAATGACGCCTTTAATAGCCGATTTGGTAACCCCTACTCCTAGCTCTGGCCCGTAGAGGGAGATAGCCGAGCCCTCTCTAGCAAGTGCTTCAGATCTTTCATTCCCTTCAACCCCCGTGTGCCCCGGCACCCACCAAGCTCAACTCGGTTTCTGGTAGCCTAGGTTTCCAGGTGCTGTCAGCATTCTAACACAAGCCTGGAGTTAGTCATCCAGCTGGCCATGGCCGAAAGTGCTGCCTGACTGTCCGAGAGAATTCGTATGTTCCTATTGGAATAGCCCATGCGAAAATTCTCGGTAATCATGTTGGTTGTAGTGCAGTAGCCTCCCTTTCGGAAAGGTTTACCGCATATACATTCCCATCAATTTCTCCAGAGCCTTTAAAGTAAAGGACGAGAGGGTAATGGGTCTTTACGCTTTCGGTTCTAAAGGAATTTCCCCGGTTTCGGTATAAAGACCACTCTGACTAGTTTCCAGTACCACGAGAAATATCCAAATCCCACGCTACCCCAAAAAAGTCTTCACAAAAGCGGTCCGATAACGTCCCAGCTCTGCTGCTGTAATACAGGAAAAATCCCGTCTGGTTCAGGTGATTTACAGGGTAAGAAGGACTTAATGGCCCATTTCACCCTGCCATAGGTGACAACTCTCTTCGCACTTTCCCAACTGGATCTAGAGGTCCTGTTGGACAGTACCTCTCGACCCAGTCGGTCAGCCAGTTCGGAGGCTATCACCGAGTCTAGGAGATGGGTTTGGAGCGTAAGTTCCATTACCTCCCTACTGTCAGCTGTGCATCCCCTCCCAGGTGTCCTGAGGGTCCCCAGCGGGTTGGCCGGCTGTTTGGAAAGTGCTTTTTGGAGTCTTGCAGCTGCCGGAGCCTTTACTGTCTCCTCCTAGTGCTTGCTCCAATCCTCTCTCTTACCCTTCCTCACAGCCTTGTTATACTTCGTCAGAGCCCGGGCATAGCTGTCCCAGTCATCTTTCTTCTTCGCAGCATTGAAGAGGCGGCAAGTCTTTTTCCATATTTTGTCCAGTTCCCAAGTCCACCACCTGTTCATGGTAGCGGGGCGACTGGTTAGCGGGTAGTTCATCTGATAGAAGGTTAAGATGGCCTCCTGCAGATCCTTTGAGACATGTTCCAGCAAAAGGGTGCCTCGTATTTCAGTAGTCAGTTGCCTGACTCTTGAAGGAAGCTCCCCCCTATATCTGTCACTGTCACGAGGATCTCGGTCCTCAAGGTTTCTGCATTACAGAGGGTTGGAGTTCTCAAGGATCTTCGTAGGTGACACTGTTTAGATTTTCTTTCCAGTACTTCGCCACAATAGGGTTTATGTTTCATTCGGTGGCTAAGTTACGCTGATGATTGTTAACAACCATGAAACCGGTACATATCTGCCTGAATGACACGTTCTTCTCTGAGGGAACACTAAAGAAGTGGCTAGCCCAGATCACGAGGGAATATTTGTTGAAATACAGTCAATTAAATACAGTGTTGTCAGCTTTAAAATCACCGATTTCTGAACTACTGAATATCAATATTGCTGGGACAAAATTAATAACCAACATTGCTATAACAGTCCGAACAGAATACTTAAGGTAGACGCTCACTTGGGCGGAGCGTCGCGACCCGAAGAGGCGCGTCGTTTTCCGCCCAAAAAGTTTACATTGAATAAAATTGAGACCCGCTCACTTAGGCGAAGCAAAGAGAAGAGGCGAGTCAGTTGACTTGCGAATGATCTTCCAGGCAACTAGGAGTCGTTTCTCCTTACGCTTCGCTCAAATGCGCGGTCTCAGGTGAAGAGAAGAGTCAAAATTGCATTCTTGGTTCGTGTTCTATGGTCAGTCAGTGTTAGTATTCAGTAGAAAATGCGGGCTGTAGTATTTGAAATATTTCTTTTTCTTTTGTTTTAAGTCGAAAAACAAGTGATCAAATCAAGAAGTTTACATTAAATTGAATGGAGACCCGCTCACTTAGACGAAGCGAAGAGAAGAGGCGAGTCAGTTAACGCGCGAATGATCTTCGAGGCAACTAGTGGTCATTTCTCCTGACGCTTCGCTCAAGTGCGCTGTCTCAGGCGAAGAGAAGAGTCAAAATTGAATTCTTGATCCGTGTTCTATAGTCAGTCAGTGGTAGTATTCAGTAGGAAATGCTTGCTGTATTATTTTAAATATAGCTACTTCTTTTGTTCGAATTCGGAAGTGATGAAATTCACTGTACGTTTTCCTCCTTTGATTTATGTTTCCCAGCATTTTTTATTGGTATCTTCTTCTTCTTCCATAGTGGCAATTAAACCCAAAACAAGCAGATCGTCTTCAGAAGAAGAGCTGCCCATCTTGACCGCTTGGTATGAAATATTCAAATGATACTGAAAAGATTCAAAGGACTCCCAATTCGCGACCGATCCGCGACCTGACGCGTCGTCCCAATGCGCGGTCCTCGGCGAAATGACTCTTCCCCTCGCCGCGCTTCCGTTCGCGATGCTTCGTCTAAGTGAGCGTCTACCTTTAATACTAAATCCATATTGTTAAAACATAGGAAGATAGCAATATGACTTCAATAGCAATGTTTATTGCCATAAGCAAACATAATTAATCGAGTGTATTTTTGTGAAGAGATAATACAAGACAACAAAATATCCTTAACTTTTGTCGAGGAGTATATTGCCGAGGCAGTTAGCAAATCTCCCAATCATTCAACACTGATCGGAAATCACCGATACCTTACACGTAGAGAAAGTTGCAGACAAGATCGTCAATTAAATTCAAAACGTCCACATCTCTTGTTAACTCCGATGGCACGACATGAGTTAGGATTTGTAGGCCACACTCGACCTTGATAGCTGATGGTTTCTTGGATTGGAGATCGGAGGAAATGAAAAAAATCGGTATCGTTGTTAAAATGCACTATGGGAGGAAATAATCGAATAGTTCTGTCAAGAAGAAACTTAGAAAAGGCAAGGAAACGAATAATTCTTATGTACCACTGTTATGTGGTACAGTTCTATCGAGGTAACGAGGTGAATATTTCCAATAGGTTATTTCAAATTTCTCTGTTTGAATTCGATACAACATACTGGTCCATTGTTCGAGCTTTCATTAACAATACGTGTAGTATGTCTCGGGCATAAATAGAATTAAATGCAGTGATTCTGATTGCAATTGAACGTACTTATTTTTTGCGCGCATTTTGTGCTATAATTTAGCCCAAATGTATGTAAACTTTTGCCGAAAATTGTCACTGATGAAGAATTCGAGGTCAAATTTGATTCTGTCAAACTTTCGAACGGAAAGAGATAGGGACTTGAAATGTTCACGGTAGGTGGCGTATTCAAATGCGACGGACAAGTTCGGGGAATAATTGGCCCAACGTTTTCCGAGTACATATTTTGTTTTGAAAAAATTCAAGTCAGGTGTTCTTGCGCGCATGTTCTTCTGTCTATTTACGGCTCACACGCTCTCGTGAAATATTTCATGAACCTAGTGATATCGCAAGAAACTTATCAAAAATTACTGCGTCGGCATTCTAGGAGTACATATACTCCATTCACTTTTATAAAATCTCCTGGTTGGCCATGAAAATTTGACACATTTCACCATGTATATTTCGAAAATGTTAGGTTATAGTCATTTTGCTGTCAGATAACTACGCAACGTTGTCCTCTCTACGAAGAAGTCGTAGAAATTACGTATTTTCACAATGTGAATTTACTTTGAAAAATAATGAATTTGAGAAGATATTCCGCCGTATTCACAAAGCATTCAATATCCGTTAAGTCCTAACTGCGGTCCTCCGTTAAGGATACATTTGAGCGCAACCTCAGTTAACGTATTCAACGGTGATGAAAAAGGCCTATTTCACGTTAATTTTCACGTTAACTGAGGTTGCGATTCATATTTATCCTTAACCGAGGACCTCAGTTAGGACTAAACGGAGATTGAACGCTTTGCGAATACGGCGGATTATGTACCTGAATAACCCGGCAGGAAAACTTCTAAACGAGCAGACGTACCTATGGAATTCCTCACTTTTCTCAAGAAGACATTTAAACACCTTGTTGCACAACTTGAAATACACCAGTTTCAAAATGTAGTAGTACTACGAAACCCGTGTCATTCTCATACCTCAATAAAATATAATGATAGGAAACTAAATATTTCATTCGAGAGTTCAACATGTCAGAATGAAGTTTTCCTATTGCAGATTTCGGTTCTGTATAGCACTTCTGCTTCTTCAAATCTACTTTCGGCATTTTCAATTTCAAAGCGAAGAGTTCTCTATTATTCGAAGATAATGGTCTGTGATAATATTTTGTCTAAGATTGAAGATTATGTTATGATTATGTTGAGAGTAGAATTTGGCAACGTCTTGGCGAATTGTTTTGACGATATTTCAGCAGTGCCAACCTGCGAACCTGCCTTAGTTACAAAAAAAAAGCACTAACGTGAAGTCAGTACTCTTTGCGCGCGTGTTCACGGTGGCTAATTTGAATTGAATGATTCAAAAATTAACAGTGCTGTATCTAAGCTGCCATCAGGATAGAGTAACAAAGTTGGAAAAGAACACAAGTGACTCTCCTTAGTCGCACAAGCTCCTAGAAGATTTGGGAGGGTCAGTATAATCCTAATCATGTTTATAGCACGCGCGCAAAAGCAGATTGACTTAACAATGAAAGAAAAAGTGTAAAAAGTCAATCTGCTTTGGCGCGCGTGCTATAAACATGATTAGGATTATACTGACCCTCCCAAATCTTCTAGGAGCTTGTGCGACTAAGGAGAGTCACTTGTGTTCTTTTCCAACTTTGTTACTCTATCCTGATGGCAGCTTAGATACAGCACTGTTAATTTTTGAATCATTCAATTCAAATTAGCCACCGTGAACACGCGCGCCAAAGAGTACTGACTTCACGTTAGTGCTTTTTTTTTTTTTTTCAAGTTCCTTTAACAAATATAGCTATCAATACAGTTTGGCTGTTAGCTTTACCGTAGATCAGAAAAAAATTCGGTTGTGGGTCCTCCGTTAGGGACGCAATTGCATCTTCTCCAAATCCGAACGCATTTTAATATAGATCTACCGAATATAGTTATTTATAAATTCGATTCAGGGCCACCATACAGACATTTCAAATCGGAAACAACGCTATTTCCCCCAAACTGACTTGTGTCCGTGCACTGAATTGACATGAATATTCTTTTAAAACCTCACAATATCGGCTCTTTACTCCCAACATAACCCAAACAACCCAAAACCATTCACTTCTCGTCTGCGCAAGCGCAGTATACTCGTGGCTGCAAGTCCTCCCAAAATTACACACCTCATGAAAAACTCCGATTCTCCAACACTAGTGGTTCAGGAGATATCGCTTTTTGAATCCACGCATGCGCAGACCCTCACCAGGGGATTCTATAGCGGAAAAGCATCCGCCACCCCAAAACCCCAATCCTCTCTGACGAAAGCACCAGCAGTTAAATCACTGATGGTCTGCTCATGCGCATAACGAAAAATGCCCGTAAGGGGTTACATCCATTTCGATATTAGCCCCAGGGCCACGGTACGGACACTTTAACTCTGAAACAACGCTACATCCCCCAAACTAACTTTTCCTTGCACTGAATTGCTATGAATATTCTTTTAAAACCTCATAATATCGACTCAGCACTCCCAACATAACCCATCCAACCCAAAAACAGTCACTTCTCTTCTGCGCATGCGCAATCTACTCGCGGCTAAAAGTCCTCTCAAAATAACACACCTTACAAAAAACTCCGATTCTCCAACACTAGTGGTTCCGGAGATATCACATCTTTAATCCACGCATGCGCAGACCCTCAACAGGGGATTCTATAGAGGAATAGCATCCGCCACCCCAAAACCCTACTCCTCTCTGACGATATCACCACCAGTTAAATTACTGATGGTCTGCTCATGCGCATAACGAAAAATGCCTGTAAGGGGTAACATCAATTTCAAAATTAGCCCCAGGGCCACGGTACGGACACTTTAACTCGGAAACAATGCTACATCCCTCAAACTGACTTGTCCTTGCACTGAATTGCTATGAATATTCTTTTAAAACCTCATAATATCGACTCAGCACTCCCAACATAACCCATCCAACCCAAAAACAGTCACTTCTTTTCTGCGCATGCGCAATCTACTCGCGGCTAAAAGTCCTCTCAAAATAACACACCTTACAAAAAACTCCGATTCTCCAACACTAGTGGTTCAGGAGATATCACATCTTTAATCCACGCATGCGCAGACCCTCAACAAGGGATTCTATAGAGGAATAGCATCCGCCACCCCAAAACCCTAATCCTCTCTGACGAAAACACCACCAGTTAAATCACTGATGGTCTGCTCATGCGCATAACGAAAAATGCCTGTAAGGGGTAACATCAATTTCAAAATTAGCCCCAGGGCCACAGTACGGACACTTTAACTCGGAAACAACGCTACATCCCCCAAACTGACTTGTCCTTGCACTGAACTGCTATGAATATTCTTTTAAAACCTCATAATATCGACTCAGCACTCCCAACATAACCCATCCAACCCAAAAACAGTCACTTCTCTTCTGCGCATGCGCAATTTACTGGCGGCTAAAAGTCCTCTCAAAATAACACACCTTACAAAAAACTCCGATTCTCCAACACTAGTGGTTCGGAAGATATCGCATCTTTAATCTACGCATGCGCAGACCCTCATCAGGGATCTGAAGTCTATGGAGGAATAGCATCCGCCACCCCAAAACCCCAATCCTCTCTGACGAAAACTACAGCAGTTAAAGGACTTCTCATCTGCGCATGCGCAATACGGAAAATGCCCGGAAAGGGCAGCATGAACCTCAATAACATATGTTTCGGCATTAAAAGCAAAGTATTCCGCAAAATAGTAGTAATTTTTTTATTTTTTTCATGTCACGTGATCTTCACGAAATTTTGCTAAAGTGTTTGCTTTGGTCTTTTGCATCTAACTACTGAGTTTCAATTTAATCAGATCAGTATTTCTCGAGTTATCGTGAAAATAAAATTTTCAAATTTTCAAAATTTTTTTTTGTCACTTTAGGGCCGTCCGTTCAACACAAAACTTTGCAGGCATATAAAGGTCATGATTCTACAATCTGATGCCAAATTTCAAAAAGATCGAGTGATCGGTTCCGGAAATATTCATAAAAAACGTTTTTATTAAAAACGGCCTTAACTCCGAAACCGCTCGGTCGATTTTGCCCGTTAACGAACTTGTCCGAGATATTTACGCTACGAAACTACCCTGCAAATTTCAACGCTCTAAGTCGTTCCGTTCGAGAGTTATCGTGCTAACGGCCGGACCGGCCGGACCGGACGGACAGAATTGAATTTGACCTCGAATTCTTCATCAGGGAGTCGAACCCAATCGTTTGAGACCATTTTCGAAAAAAAATTCGAAAAATACAGACATTGTGACGAAATGATAGCACGCTGTTCCTTGCGGAACACGCGCGCAAAAACGTGATAGACCTATATCATGGCCAACCGGGAGACTTTATAAAAGTGAATGGAATATACAGGGTGTCAATTTGAACACTTGCCAGGCCAATTAAGTCACGACAGGGATGTTTTCAGAGAATATGCCGGAGCAGGTCAATTTTCATTCTTAGGGGGACATATTTTGAGCACAATTGCAAACCAAAATCTTCTCAAGCTTAGGTGTAGGGGTTGTCACCCCTAAATTCTTAATAGGGAACAGAGGGTCAGCTTTACTTCAATTGAAAGACAACTTGTCCCTCTACATGAATACTACAGTTTGCAAATTTGTATTGAGTCCTTGAAGTAGTTACAGAGTATTCATACTTAGTGTAATAATCAAATGAGATGCTCGAAATGATTTCCATTACTACCCAAACCATAATACAGCTTATTCTCAAAACATCCCTGTCATGACATAATTGGCCTGGCAAGTTTTCAAATTGACACCTGGTATGTTGTATAAAATCAAATCAAGAAGTTTCATTAGAATTTAAGGAAAAATATTCATTCATTAAAAATATACCAGGTGTCACTAGAAAACTTGCAAGGCCAGTTATGTCACAACAGGGGTTTTTTGAGAGAAAATGCCGGAACAGGACAATTTTTATTCGGAGGGGGACATTTGAGAACAGCCTTTATTCCATTTTAAGAATTTAGGGGCGACAACCCCTACACCTAGGGGATTGAGAAGATTTTGGCTTGCAATTGTGCTCGAATTATGTCCCCCTCCGAATAAAAATTGACAGAAATTGAGTTTCTGAGATACAGAATATTTTTTAATAATTTTTTTTTAATTTTCTAGAGATACGATTCTCACGAAATTTCACATATGTATTAGTGCCGGCATTCTACAACTAGTTACCATGTTTCAATTCGATTGGATATATCTAATTATATTCTTTGAACGCAAAATTTTTACCCCGAAACCGTTTTGCCCAGATCTTACATGCTCGGATTATTTCCTCTGGGGACACTTGGAAAATGATGTGAACTCCGAAGAAATCGTGGATAGGGAGCAACTGATTAATCGTATTCAGGCTTCATATGAAGATATACAAAATCGACCAGAAATTATAAAGAAAGTTACAGCGCATTTGATCACAACAGCTAGAAAATGTTTAGAAGAAAGAAAGGGTATTTTCGAAAACAAAGTTATGATTTATCATTTATTGCCATTTGTTTTTAGTTTAATGTTCATCAGATACATTTTACATTTTTATTCTTAAGTCCATTTTATAATAGTCCAATTAAATGTTCAATGTTATTTCGAGTCTCAGTTGCGAAATATCGGTCTAAGCAACCAAAACACACAAAACTATTCCTTCACACTTCTATCCATACTTAATTCGAGTTTCGGTTGATTGGAATAAAATCTTCAATTATGCTAAAATCTGTGTTAAAATTATTCGAAAAAAAGATGAATAATTCGAAAATGAGTATTTCTATCTTTTCTATTTTCAGGTACATAGATAATCAAATGTGGAACTTCTAAATTGCATGTATTGGATGGAATACGATGCAGCAGTATAATTAAGTGGTGTTACTGAGAATTTCAAATCATTTAATAAGAATTAAAGCATTATTCGGAGATTCACAGGTCCGTGTTTATTATAAATTGAAAATTCCAAATATTCAACGGATCATAAAATATTGATACGTAGTGTGCCATTATTGCCAAAAGACTTGTTTGAAAGAGTATTTATTGTAGATTCTGAGAAAAATTTCACTTCGTGAAAATTTGATGTACAGGGTGTTTTACAAGATGTGGAATGAAAAAAATGATTTTCTCAGTCCGGACCTGCGCAATCAACAAGTCATTATGAGCAAATATTAGGCAATATTATACTCAATCCCTGACATTTTCATGAAGATCCATACAGGCTTTTGAGAGTTATGCCGATTGAAATCTTTTGATAAAATACATAAAACATCCTGTATCTCTTAAACGAATATAGTTAGGACATATTTCGAACACTGATTTAGACTCGCCAAAATGTCCTGCATCTTCACTGAAAGCATGTACAATCATTCGTGAATCAACCTGTATATTTGAATATTTTGCTTGAAATTCCGAAACCAATCATCGGATTGAGTTTAATTTTGGCATTTCGGTGACCAATAATGACCTCTTGGAGTATGCAAAATTTCACTGAGAACAGACCACTAGGAGCCCCAAAAAAATTTATAATTTAGAACTTCCAATCTAAGCAAATTTTTTCAATTGTTTTTCTACGTGGGAAATCACATCTGGTATACATTCCACTTCGTTTCCTACACCTGTTTTATCGGATTTTCCACTTTATAGCCATCCGATCAATACAAAACTTTGCATGCATATAAAGGTCATGATTCTACAATTCGATGCTGAATTTCAGATAGATCGACTGATCGGTTACGAAAATATTCATAAAAAATTGTTTTACCTGAAAATGGCCATTACTACGAAACCGCTCGGTGGATTTCGACCATTAAGGAACTCAACTGAGATATTTACGCTCCAAAACTACACCGCAAATTTTAGCTCTCTAGCTCATTTCTTTCGGGAGTTATCGTGCTAACGGCCAGACGGACAGAATTGGATTTGACCACGGATTATTCATCAGCCTGTCGAATTCACTCGTTTCGTTTGAGATCATTTTCGGCAAAAAATTCCAAAAATACAGACATCCGGACAAAATGATAGAACGCTGTTCCTTGCGGAACAACCGCGCATAAAGGTTTGAAATGGGTTGATTCGAGTTTTGAACTGTGCAGCAAATGCAAGATGCATTATTTCAATCTTTTAAAGTTTCCTATAGCTAGTGCTTTCTGTTAGATTGATATTATCTTGTTCGAATTCATCGAAGTGTCCCCTCGAATTTTGAATATGTCTGCCGGACCAATTCCCGAAGTTCAGTAGCATCAATTGAAACCAGAAGATAAACTCTTCAACAGAAGTGCATGCGGGCATACCCGTAAATCATAACATGTAGGTATCTAATAAACTGCTCCACAATAGTTAGGGATATTATATTAAGTTGTTCTGAGGGGCGTAAAATTTCAAAGACAATATCAAAAACATGATCAACTGCCAATAAAAACTTATTATTTCGATTTAAATGCATATTTTCACCATCTGGTCGTCTTTTTTCTTGAGTTTGGCAGTTTTTCACGTTATTCGTAAGATTTAGCATTTCTGTATGCAGTTAATTTATTGTCAGTCTCTTAGCGATATCGAACTTAGTAAATTTCACGAGCTTCTTAAGATGGCAAGAAGTAAATTAACAAACGCCGAGGCTAATAGGGCTATCGGTATGCTACAGCGTGGCCTCACTCAAGTCGCTGTGGCAGAAACATTTCAAGTATCGCAAAGTGTAATATTACGACTCTGGAATAGGTTGAATGAGACAGGTTCGTTGCAGGAAAGGGTTGGCGGACCAAGAAAAACAACACCCGCACAAGACTGTTTTGTCACCATTTTGGCGAAGAGATATCCTCTTTCTTCATGTAGGATGCTGAGAAATCGACTTTTAAATGCCAAAGGTCCTGAAATTTCCATTGAAACCATCCGACGTCGTTTGGGGGAGATTAACCTGGCTTCTAGAGGTCCATTGAGGGGTGTTCCTTTAACACGTGAGCATAAACGACAAAAATTAGAATGGGCCAGGCAGCATGTTAATCTGAACGTCCAATGGCGTAGTGTACTTTTCACAGATGAATCCAGATACGGTCAATTTTCAGATTCTCGAAGAATAAGGGTATGGACTATGCCGCGTATACCCCGAAATCGCCGTCATGTGCAAGAGGTTCATCCATTTAGAGGAGGCTCTGTTATGGTATGGACTGGGATATGTTACAACGGGCGCACAGACCTTCACATTTGTCCTGGCAATATGACTGCTTCACATCATAGGGACCATGTCATTGGCAACGTAGTGCCAAATTTTCATGCTGCCATTGGTGAAGCTTTCCAATTTCTTGACGATAACGCAAGATCACATCGTGCAGCAATAGTAGAAAATGCACGAGACGAGCATGGTATTCCACATTTACCAATACTTCCACATTCGCCAGACTTAAACTGCATAGAACATGCATGGGATATACTACAAAGAAGACTAGATGATCACCAACCTCCACCAGAAACATTGAGTGACCTCAAAGCAATACTGCCTCGTTTATGGAATTAAATTTCTCAAGATATGCTCAACACCCTCGTTGACAGTATGCAACGAAGATGTCCGGCGGTCATTGATGCCCGTGGTGGTCATACCTTGTACTGAAGGCATGAAAAGACAAAAAAAAACAATAAAATGTCCGGAAATAAAAGTCGTAAAGTTGACCCTATTCTGTTAATCACCCTGTATATGTTGCAGACCAAAAAACTTAGGTTCATTTATAGTTTTGAAACTAAAACTATATTAAATTACGTTTTCAGCGCAAACGAAGGTTTCAGAATGTCAGTTATTTTAGTTGAAACGATTATCCCTAACTCTTGTGGAGCAGTTTAGTTTCGATCCCACAGAATATGTAATCGGTCTAGCATGCAGTAGGAAGAAATGTATTCCAATCAAAGTTGGGCTCATCTTTCTGATTAAAGATGCACATGCTTACGTTCCTAGGGACGTGGGTTTCGTCACGTATCCAGAACTGTCTTTGTTCCTTGGGGCAATTATATTTTCCTTGGAATTCGGGCGATTTCCGGTGAGCCAGCGGCCTGGAACCGAGCCTGGAACTTAGAACCACTGAATTCTCTATTTGACTATAAAGGATGAGTCTTTAAGTTGTACATTCATTTCAACTAGATTCCTTTCATCAAGCAAAACACATTTTGCGCGCATGTTCTAGGGAATATCACGTTATCATTTTGCCCAAATGTCTGTAATTTTCGATTTTCTGCAGAAAATGGTCACAAACGATTGTGTTCGACTCCCTAATGAAGAATTCCGTTGCAACGATAACTTGAGAACGGAAAGGGATAACAACTTGGAATTTTCAGGGTAAGTCGCGTCCCAATATGACGGACAAGTTCATCAACCAATACAGATCCGATCGAATTGAAACTTGGTTACTGGTAGAATACTGACACAAAGACGTTTGTGGAATTTTGTGAGAATCATATCATTAGAAAATTAACAAGAGCGCCAAAAACATGTTAAAAATTGGTTCAATCCCTGTGGACAGGAGCTTTGGCGCTCTTGTTGAAACTTTGACAAATCATATCTTCGAAAGTATTGGTAAGAGTTGGGAATTATATCAATGGATTCTTATGATATAACTTCTCAATAGCAGAAATTGAATTCAAACATCATAAAAGATATGATATTCGTTCCTCAATTCTATGATGTACGACATATTTTTTCCTCAAATCCACTCTGAAAATTATATTATATCAATTGAAACTTTAGGCAATATTTCAGTTTTGTTTTTACTGGAGATATTCTGAAGTCAATATTATTAACTTACCATTACCATTCCCATCATCATATGGATTGACCATGGGCATTAAATATCAAAATTTGACATATCATGTCTCAGGAAAATAAGTTGACATCTATCAACACAGATCATATTATAATAATTCATAGATAGAATAATTATCGCATTCTGTGAAAACACAGAAGTACGATTTATTATTGAAATTTTGAAAAATCATATCTCCGAAAGTATTAGCTTGTTAGAGTTAAAAATTACATCAAAGGGTTTCTATCGTGAAACTGCATCTGAAGAAGAACTTATTTTGAAATTTGTAATGTAAAAAAAATATTTTTTTTGTTACTCCGAAACCATCTGACCGATTTTGCCCAATAACGAACTTAGCCGAGATATTTATGTCCCAAACCTATTCTGAAAATTTCAACTGTCTAGCTCATTCCGTTCGATAGTTATCGTGTTAACGGCCGGCCGTCCAGACGGCCGGACAGAATCGATTTCGACCACGTATTCTTGATCAGTGAGTCGAACCAAATCGTTTAAGACCATTTTCAGCCAAAAATTCTAAAATTACAGACATTTGGGCAAATTGATGAGCACTCTGTTCCGAGGAACAAGAGCGCCAAAAATATTATTTATGTCACGATAACCTGAGAACGGAAAGAGATAACGACTTGCAAATTTTAGGGTCGGTTGGTCATCCAAATGCGACATTTGAGATTGTTAATCATAATCGGCCAAACAGTTTGGGAGTTATACCCATCTGATATTTGGTTGTTATTTCCTCAATAACTCAAAATACAGAAATCCGATCCAATGCTAACATGGCTATTCGTTGTAGATTGCCGACGTAAGAATTCTTGCAAAATTTCGTGAGGATCGTATCATTAGAAAATTTTCAAAAAATCATTGAAATACGTTGACCGAAACTATTCGTCCGACATCGCTGAAATTTTGCGAGAGCCTTCAAACCTAACTCTACTGCCAAGTTCCAACTTTCAACACGATCGGATCTATATTGTTGGAGAGCAGCCTTGGGTGAATTCCGTAACTGGATGGGTGACCGTTGCCTCGATAACTGCCGAACGAAAAGAGATATGGACTTGAAATTTTCAGGGTAGGTTGCGCATCCGAATGGGAGGGTTAAGTTCGTTATTGGGCTAATCGGCCGAACGGTTTCGGAGTTATACCCATCTGGAATATTATTATCTCGATAACTCAAAAATACAGACCCGATCAAATTGAAACTTGGTATCTAATATTTGAATATCGACATGAAGACGTGTGTGAAATTTTCTGAGAATCGTACCACTAAAAAATGCGCAAATGCAAATTGAGTTCCTAACATTGAGGCTAAACACGAGCGCAAAAAGCATTGAAGTGGGGTACCGCTTTGGCGACCGTACTATAGACATGATTATGATTATACTTGCCCTCCTAGGTCTTCCCCAAGAAGATCCCTTAGAACCTCCTAGGAGCTTGTGCGACTAAGGAGAGTCAGTGTGTTCTTTGTCGACTTTGTTACTCTATCCTTACGCCAGCCTTGACACAGCACTGTTCTGAATAGATCTTCCGCTCGCTCTATCCACTGAGCTACACTCATCATTCAATTCAAATCAGCCAATAACGTAAACACACGCGCCAAAGAGTACTTACTTCACGTCAGTGCTTTTAAATATTTTTTCTTGTGTAAATAATAGTTTATGATGACTTAGAAAGAATCATCATTTTTTCCGTTCCAAAAATGGGTATATAATATATCATTATTATAAAATATAATATAAATGAATCTGATAAATAAATCTTCTATCTTCTTCTTCTATCTAATCTATCTAATATATAAAATTTCCATGTCACAATGTTAGTTACCGTACTCCTCCGAAACGGCTTTACCGATTTTTAGCAAATTTTATATGCGTATTCAGTAGGTCTGAGAATCGGCTATTATCTATTTTTCATACCCCTAAGTGATAAGGGTTGTTCACCCTTAAAAAAAAATTTTCTATCTTTGGGAGAATTTTTTTGTTTTTATTTTTTTATAATGTGGCATTACAAAATACATACAACCCTAAATTTTCAACCTTCTATCAGCAACCCCTATTTTTGGCGCTCTAGTTCCTCGGAACTGAGTGCTTATCAATTTGCCCAAATGTCTGTAATTTTCGAATTTTTCGATGAAAATGGTCTTAAACGATTTGGTTCGACTCACTGATCAAGAATCCGTGGTCGAAATTCATTCTGTCCGGCCGGTCGGGCATGGTGCCGTAGGCACGATAACTCTCGAACGGAATGAGCTAGACAGTTGAAATTTTCAGAGTAGGTTTGGGGGATAAATATCTCGGTATTGGGCAAAATCGGACAGATGGTTTCGGAGTAACAAAAAAAAATTTTTTTTTTACAGAACAAATTCCAAATTAAATTTTTTTCAATAAGCAGTTTTACCATAAGAATCCATTCATATCATTTTTAACTCTAACAAACTAATACTTTCGGAGATATGATTTTTCAAAATTTCAATGATGGAATTATTCTGTGGCTATTCTATGAATTGTTATAATGTCAACTTTGACGTTGTCTCATTGTCATTCATTCCAGTAATGGTATCAATATGAGAATTATAATAATGATACTTATCATACTTTTTGTTGGTTGATATTTTCATGCCGATGGTCAATCCATATGATGATGGGAATGGTAATGGTAAGTTAATAATATTGAGTTCAGAATATCTCCACTAAAAACAAAACTGGAATATTGGTGTATTGGAGAATATTTGAGGAAAGATATATATTATCGTTCATCATAGAATTGAGGAATGAATATCTCGGATGAGTTCGTTGTTGGGTAGAATTCGTCTATTGGTTTTGGATTGATTATTTTTGGCACTCTTGTTGAACTTAAATTCTTCTATGATGTTTGAATTCAATTTCTGCTAAGATGAAGTTCTAAATTTCAATAATGAATCGTACTTCTATGTTTTCACAGAATGCTATAATTATTCTATCTAAGCTTTATTATATGATCTGTGTTCATACTCGTACATGTCATCCTGTTCTATAAGAGAGAGTCAAATTCATTTAAGCTATTTTAATTTGGTTTCTTCCATGGTGCAGTTCTCATTCTCAGATTGCTCATTTAATCTTGATAAATAAACTATTATTTGAATTGAATTTCCTATATGATGCAGTTCTATCATAAGAATACATTGATATAATTCTCAACTCTGAGCAACCAATACTTTCGGAGATATAATTTGTCTGTTTGAACTAGAGCGCCAGAAAGCTCCTGTCCACAGGGCTTGTGCCCATTTTTTAATAGTCATTTTAGTAATTAATCATTTTTCATCCCGCTCGATAACTGATCAATTATCACTTGGTAAGTTATCCCAGAGAAAGAGCTAATTAAAACCAAGTCGCCGTATTTTTTGTGAATGTTCGATTAAAATTTCCCTGAGCTTATGGCAAAGCTAAAATTTTTGTACAAAAAACATTTTTATTTTTGTTAAAGTATCAAGGCAGTTTATTCCTGCTATACATAGTGCTAGATTTTTTAGAATTTCCGCATCTTTCTGGATCAACACTCATTTTCCAGACTATACCGGTGTCACGTGCCAGCAAACAGCACGGAGTAGGGATGAGAACGAAGCCGGTCTCCTGTCTTTCTCACACAATAAGCTTTCTCTTACTCCCTACACAGTTTTCGGCGATTATTATTATTTCTGCATCAATCGTAGTAGTGACCCTTATAGTTGTAGTAGTTTGTATTCGCAATTGAACCCGGTAGGTGGCGCCACAATCGGGTTCTAGGTATTTTTAGAATTTTATTCATACGTACTTACGTGTTTGAGTGGGTCCCTGGATAACTTGGAAATTCAATTGTTCCGGTAGGAGGCGCTGCAATCGGTTTCTAGGTTTTTTTTCAAGATTTTTCGCATTAGGAAATAAAATTGCAACCGCAATAACCGATTTGGCGCAGGCGAAGTTGCGTGGGTCAGCTAGTAGTCAATATAATCTATTATTTCCATAAGAAAAAACACAACTTTATGTTATAGATCAGCAAGGCAATCCCTTGGAACAAATCAGAGTCCGCCAATGAATTGATATCAAAAAAGTGTTGAATGTTGAAATTGCCCAAATTTAAATTTTGACCTATAACTCGAAAATTGAAGAAGATAGAGGAATGCAGTTAAAGGCATTATAAGCCTGTCAAAAAAAACTGCAATGTGCCATTCATGTAAAAAGCAGGTATCTCAAATTTTGTCCATCCTGTATATAGTTTGAAAAATCTAAACCAAAACTGCTATGAACAAATATTGAAATTTTCATCCATATAACCAGTTTCTATGTAAGACGGCAGTCGCATAATTTAATATTGACAAAATAAATAATGTTAATTGAACATTCAATTTATCAATCAGTCGGTTGTATTCACCTTATCGGGAATCAATTGGAAGATTCAACTACCGCCGATTACGATGAATGAGAATTATTCGAAAGAATTAACAATGATATCGATAAATTACCACATACAGAGGAATGTACAAATCGTTTATTGCTCAACTGTAATATTCTTCTAATTAATTGGCTGTGAAACGAGAGTCGGATCGTTTTGTTTATTATTTTCCATTCAAAATATACGGATTATCTATATTTTATATCTGGAATTTTGCGGAACAAATTGTTGTATAATGCATAAATGCACTTTTCGAAATTCGTATAAATATACTCCATTCACTTTTATAAAGTCTCCCGGTTGGCCATGAAATGTTGACACATTTCACCATGTATATTTTGAAAATGTTAAGTTATAGTAGTTTTACTGTCAGAAAACTACGCAACGTTGTCCTCTCTACACAGAAGTAGTAGTAATTACGTATTTTCACAATGTGAATTTACTTCGGAAAAATAATGAATTTGAGAAGATATTATGTGTATTCAATAATTCTACATTCCTGGCGACTGTACAAGTAAATTATTCCTCTGTTGTTACTGGAAATATTTCACGTAAAGTATATAAACTGGTTGGAAGATTCAATTATGCTATTTTCTTGGAAATCAAGAATCAAGTGTCGAAATTTTATTGAAAAATAATGGATAGAGTATAGTCCGTTGCTTTGCGATAGATCATTTGAAAAAATAATAAAAGTACCTGAATAACCCGACAGGAAAACTTCTAAACGAACAGACCTACCTATGGAATTCCCCACTTTTCTAAAGAAGACATTCAAATACCTGGTTGCACAACTTGAAATACACCAGTTTCAAAATGTAGTAGTACTACGAAACCCGAGTCATTCTTATACCTTAATAAAATATAATGATAGGAAACTAAGTAATTTCATTCGAGAGTTCAACATGTCAGAATGAAGTTTTCCTATTGCAGATTTTAATGTTAGGATTATGTTAAGTTTGAGACTTTTGAGAGTAGAAATTGGCAACGTCTCGGCGAATTGTTTTGACCTTGACGATATGTCAGCAGTGCCAACCTGCCTCTGCTTTAGTTACAAAAACGTGATAGACCTAAATCATGGCCAACCGAGAGAATTTATGAAAGTGAAAGGAGTATAGGTCGATAAGTTTTCGTTTTTTTTTTTAATTCCGCCTTGCTGTCATCGAACGATATCCTCGGAGGATTTTCTCAGGGCTATACTCGAAATGTCAGGGGGAATGTACAGAGATTTTTTCGCCGCGCCAACGATTTATGGAGGAAATGATGAACTAGAATCGAATTAATGAAATTTGTACTTGGAAGGTCAATATTTAATAATCTAAGCATGATTTCAAGTCGACTCTCTGTAGTTGATATAAACATATGTATGTTTTCGCTTTAGTTTGGATATACGTGGTGTTAAAATTTATTTCTGAAAATTGTATTTTTCTTCTTAACTATATTAGATATTTTGTAAAACCTGGTGGGTGTAAGATATGTGTAGATATATCTTTCGCGAGAATGAATTTATAATTTTGACATTGGCGCCCCGAGAAATATGATAATGAATAACTTCAATTAAAACTGATATGCCATTGTTTTTTTTTAAAATAATTATTTTCTTGGTTGTTATTCATTTTTCAACACAAATGATTTCTTGATGATTTTGGACTGTCTTCAATTAGAAAAATATGGACCTACTTATTTATTTTCATAACGTAACATAGTAAGAGAACAAGATATTTAATTTCACAGACTTTTTACACCACTTATTGAAATATAAACTGGAAAACTAATAACAATTCATGATTATTGATTTATGTTGTAACAGTATATAATGTTAACAAAATAAATAAAAAATTGATATCATATATGTATATTATACTAAAGACTCATAAGTCTTCCGAAGAGGAAATATATTGTTACACCCAGTATATCGAAAATAAAGCAAAAACGGACCTAATGCGGCAACGTTAGTGTCTTTAGAACGCCTTCGCAAATTGTTTTGTGCTGTAGTTGTAGTTTATAAATGATCTAATTTGTGTTTGAATGTCATTAACTTCAAGTGTGAATAATGGTTCAATTAATGGAACCTTTTTCATTGAGACCAATTCGAATATCGATGATTATTTAGCACTACTTTAAAATTATGTCGTTCCAACTTTAGAAAATGTAATCATTAAAGGATACTGTGGGAGGTATATTCATCATTGAATGGTTTCTTTCTGGGTTTTCTCTCCAAAACTCTGAAAAATATCTATAAAATAAAAAATTAATTATAATAACACCAGATATTTGTCAGACAATCAATCGAACAATGTTGCCTAACAAATAACAACGAAACAACATCAACGAAGAAACAACTATATCGTAAAGTTTCGGAGTCCATATCAGACTCCTTCTTCAGACGCTTAACGAAAAAATCAGAATTATTTTGTTGATTGTTATTCTGAGATTTGTCACATTGACAGTATTTGAAAATCATAGCTAACTTAGTTTTACTTTGTATAGAAATATCCAAGTTCCACCTCCTTTTTCAATAAATTCAGCCAAATATGGTCAATACCAATTGAACAATTTGCATAATTGCATTCTCTGTTATTCTTATGCTCTGACTTTCTTACTTCTAGTGGTCTTGATGTTTCTCCTGCGTATGATTTACCACAAATACAAGGAATATTATATACACAGTTTTTTGATTTTTGATTTTCATTAATGGGTTTTGTCTTCGTTAATGAAGACCTGAGATCATTTTATGTTTGGAAGACGGTTCTTATATTGAACTTAGAACCGATTCTTCTGATTTTTTCAGAAAGGCCACGAACATAAGGAATCACATTCAGCATATTGGGTTGCTGTTCTTGTTGATTATTCTGTTGTACTTGATTATTTGCTCTTCTATCTAAATTCATGATTCAAGAAATTTTTTGATGAAAACAATTTCTTTATTTCGAATTTCAAGAGTAGAACAAATAAGGTTAGCTCTATCGTAAAGTGTTTTAATAACACCTCTAAGTTGATGGTTTGAATAGAAATTCTAATATCTATTTGTATGTGTCTGCTTCCTGAAGACACTCGTTTCGAAATGGTTCGGATACTTAATTATCGAAACATCTAGAAAAGAAAGCTGATTATTTTTCTCTATTTCTAATGTGAATTTTATTGTAGGTTCCTTTGAATTTATGAAATCGAAAAATTTGTCTAACTCTTCTCTACCATAGTTGTTTCTTCGTTGATGTTGTTTCGTAGTTATTTGTTAGGCAACATTGTTCGATTGATTGCTTCTGACAAATATCTTGTGTTTCTTACGCAGAAGCAAATCACAAAATAATATTTTTTTTATTATATAGATACCACTTATTTCCAACTTTTATCGACAAAATTTTGGAATGGAAATGGGTTCGCCTTTATCACCTGTCATGAGTAATATATTCATGGAAAATTTTGAAGAAAAATTTGTGGATACATATTTGTTGAAACCAAAAGCTTGGTGGCAATATGTTGACGATATATTTGTAATTTGGCAACATGGTAGAGAAGAGTTAGGCAAATTTTTCGATTTCATAAATTCAAAGGAACCTACAATAAAATTCACTTTTGAAATAGAGAAAAATAATCAGCTTTCTTTTCTGGATGTTTCAATAATTAAGTATCCGAACCATTTCGAAACGAGTGTCTTCAGGAAGCAGACACATACAAATAGATATTTAACTTTCTATTCAAACCATCAGCTTAGTGT
Organism: Halyzia sedecimguttata; assembly: GCA_937662695.2. Taxonomy (NCBI): domain Eukaryota; kingdom Metazoa; phylum Arthropoda; class Insecta; order Coleoptera; family Coccinellidae; genus Halyzia; species Halyzia sedecimguttata. The sequence goes on from OW569415.2 coordinate 24,877,455, forward strand.
GAAAAGAGGTGTTATTAAAACACTTTATGATAGGGCGAACCTAATTTGTTCTACTCTTGAAATTCGAAATAATGAAATTGATTTCATCAAAAAATTTCTTGAAGCAAATGGATATCCGAGGCAATTCATAAACACCTATCAGGAATTTAGATAGAAGAGCAAATAATCAAGAACAACAAAATAATCAACAAGTACAACAGAATAATCAACAAGAACAGCAACCCAATCTGTTGAATGTGATCCGTTATGTTCGTGGCCTTTCTGAAAAAATTAGAAGAATCGGTTCTAAGTTCAATATAAGAACCGTCTCCAAAACACAAAATGATCTTAGGTCTTTATTAACGAAAACAAAATCCATAAATGAAAAACAAAAATAAAAAAACTGTGTATATAATATTCCTTGTATTTGTGGTAAATCATACACAGGAGAAACATCAAGACCACTAGAAGTAAGAAAGTCAGAGCATAAGAATAACTTGAGAAATAGAGACATACAGAAATCAAAAATAGCAGAACATGTATGTACAATCCAAGGAGATCACATGATGGATTGGAGTAATACAAAGATTCTAATGACAGAACCTGATTATATTAAAAGGAAACTTAAGGAGTCAACTTGTATTTTATTGAACAGAGAATGCAATTTTGCCAATTGCTAAATTGGTATTGACCATATTTGGCTAAATTTATTGAAAAAGGAGTTGGAACTTGGAAATTTCTATGCGAAGTAAAACTATACCAGCTATGATTTTTAAATACTGTCAAAGTGACAATTCTTGAATTTCACAAAATAACTATCAACAAAATAATTCTCTCGATTTTCATTGAGCGTCTGACGAAGGAGTCTGATATAGACTCCGAAACGTTACGATATAGTTGTTTCTTCGTTGATGTTGTTTCGTTGTTGTTTGTTAGGCAACATTGTTCAATTGATTGCTTCTGACAAATATCTTGTGTTTCTTACGCAGAAGCAAATCACAAAATAATTAATTTTTATTTTATAGATATTTTTCAGAGTTTGGGAGAGAAAACCCAGAAAAAAAACTTTCAATAATGGGCGTTGTACACCTGTCTTTCGAAGGGCGTTGAAGGTAGGGTTCGCATTTTTACGAAGAAGAATGACAATTTAAAATTTAAATTAGACGTGTTTGGGGATTTGCCATGGTGTTACAAATCAAAGAAATATATGCACCATAGATAATAAATTCTGAATTTCCCTATGCAGAAGTATCATAACTATTTTAAGCGCGTAAATTGTAACTAGTGTCGTTATGTTAAACAATATAGTCGAAAGTGACGTCTGGTTAAATTTCACCTTCGGAAACTAAACATTTTTTATGGGAAGATATTTCGGTAGAGCGACATATGTTGAACACGTTCAATCAAGCGTGATTTAAATTCGTTCACTTTCTATTTTACACATTTTCGATTTGTATTTCTGTGGAGCATGATCCGTTCTTAAGCCGGGTATTCACCGCCTGGTTATTTAAATTTTCTATATCAACTGATAAGTTAGCGGTCTGACACACAGATGGCGTAAATAATTCTTTTTGCGCGATTTTTCCACCAGGAACAGCGCGCTATCATTTTGCCTGATGACTGCTTTTTTTGGAATTCTTGGCCGAAAATAGTCTCAAACGATTGGGTTTGACTTTCGAGTCACTGATGAATAATCCCGGGTCGAATCCAAGTCGGTCCGTCCAGCCGTAATCACGATAACTCTCGACAGAAATGTCTTAGAGAGTTGAAATTGCAGGGTTGGTTCAGGCCGTGTAGGGCATCAAGTTCATTAATGGGCAAAAACCGCCGAGTGCCTTTAGCAGTTATGACCATTTTTTATTTAAACGTGTTTACTGAATATTTCCGAAAGTTCGGGGTGATTGGAGGAGTGAATGTACAAGGGTAATTGATGTAGGTAAGGACGGAACGTGTGACTTTCAGTTGTTGTTTATTGATGCATTTAATGGTGTGTTGGTTTGTGAATGTTGGCAGTTATTGCAAATTATTTTCAAATTTTCATCTTATGATTGTTATGCAATATTACATATTACATTCAAACCCCTGGCAAGAGTTAACAAATTTATTTTTTTCTAATCAAACTTGAACGCCCTGTAGTTTGTAAACGAAACACTTCCCGAATATAGTTCATTAACTAATTCATATTATTTTTCGATTCTTTATATCTTTATATTTTCAATGATTTTTTTAAAGTTTTCTAGAGATACGTTCCTCACAAAATTTCGCAATAATTTGCGCGTCGGTATTCTTCAACTAATTACTCCATAATTTCAACGTAGTTGAAATTTTCCGAGAGCCTTCAAAACCCAACTTTACAGCAATGTTCCAAATTTGAACTGGGTCGGATCTATATTGTTGGAGATTCAAGCAGCCTTGGGTGAGTTCAGTAACTGGATGGGCGACCGTTGTCACTGCAATTTTCAGAGTAGGTTGCGCATCCGGATGGGACAGTTAAGTTCGTTGATGGGCATAATCGGCCCATTGATTTCGGAGTTATACCCATCTGGAATATTATTTTCTCGATAACTCAAATAATATAGATCCGATCTTTCAATTCGATCGGATCTATGGTGAATAGTTGTGGAATACCGACAAAAAGACGTATGTGAAATTTTGCGAGAATCTTATCACTACAAAATTTAAAAAAAAAATATAAAAAAATATTACGTCTCACGATAAATTGAAAACGGAAAGAGATAGCGACTTCCAGCAATTTTCAGGGTAGGTTACGAATCCGAATGCGACATATGAGTTATTTAATAGGCATAATCGACCAAATGGTTTTGCAGTAATACACATCTGAAATTTTGTTGTTATTTCCTCTATAACTCAAAACATACAAATCCGATCCAATTAAAACTCGGTGATTAATTATAAGATGCCGACGCGCTAATTTTCGCGGAATTTAGTGAATATCGTATCCTGAAGTTGCCTGAGACAGAGTCAGAATTTAAAATTCTGTGATCTTAGAGATTCTCTCATTACTCAAGTATGTCATTAAAAATGGTGCGAAATGTATTCATGCTGAGAAAAATGTCGTTGGTAAATTCGATTTAGAGTGTCTAATAGAGGTGATTAGAAAATAGATCATGCGCGCAATAGTTCCTGACTTCTCGTCAGTGCATGAACCATTTTTGGCGCTCTAGTTCCTCGGAACTGAGTGCTTATCAATTTGCCCAAATGTCTGTAATTTTCGAATATTTCGATGAAAATGGTCTTAAACGATTCGGTTCGACTCACTGATCAAGAATCCGTGGTCGAAATTCACTCTGTCCGGCCGGTCCGGCCGGCCGGCCGGCCGTAGGCACGATAACTCTCGAACGGAATGAGCTAGAGAGTTGAAATTTTCAGAGTAGGTTTGGGGGATAAATATATCGGCTAAGTTCGTTATTGGGCAAAATCGGACAGATGGTTTCGGAGTAACAAAAAAAATTTTTTTTTTTACGAAACAAATTCCAAATTAATTTTTTTTTAATAAGAAGTTTTATCATAAGAATTCATTCATATCATTTTTAACTCTAACAGGCTAATACTTTCGGAGATATGATTCTTCAAAATTTCAATGTAAATCGTATTTCACACATTGATATAATTATTCTATGTATGAATTGTCATAATGTCAACTTGACAGAAGGGAATATTGTAACTTCAAAAATATTGGGGTTGAAATACTCGTATTTTAGCGATGCAACGGGGACCTCACCCGAAAATGTTTGAAAATATTACGTAAATATTGAAAGCATAATTCTGTAGTTCGAGAGAGGAGAAAATTTGGTGAACGTAGATCAGGAAATTTTTGATCGATTACAAGGTAATTTTTTATTTATTACTCATCTTCTTTCATACATGTTTTATGGAATACCTACTATTTGTAGGTACTTTAAACCTGTTTTGGGCAATTGTCATACGAAACTTGTTTTTTTGGCGCTCTAGTTCCTCGGAACAGAGTGCTTATCAATTTGCCCAAGTGTCTGTAATTTTGGAATTTTTGGCTGAAAATGGTCTCAAACGATTTGGTTCGACTCACTGATCAAGAATCCGAGTGCGAAATCGATTCTGTCCGGCCGGCCGACCGGCCATAGGCACGATAACTCTCGAACGAAAGGAGTTAGCGGATTGAAAATTGCAAGGTGGTTTTGGAGCGTAAATATCTTGGACAAGTTCGTTCGATCTATCTGAAATTTAGCATCAAATTGTAGAATCATGACCTTTATACGCATGTGAAGTTTTGTATTGACCAGATTACCGCAAAGTGTAAAAAAAAAATTTTGAAAATTAAAAAAAAAATTTTCCACAATAACTCTCGAACGGAATGAGCTAGGTAGTTGAAATTTTCAGAGTAGGTTAGGGAGATGAATATCTCGGCTAAGTTCGTTATTGGGCAAAATTGGCCAGATTTAATTCGATTTCTTCCATGGTGCAGTTCTCATTCTCATGATTGCTCATTTAATCTTGATAAATAAACTATTATTTGAATTGAATTTCCTTTATGATGCAGCTCTATCATATGTATACATTGATATAATTCCCAACTCAGAGAAACCAATACTTTCGGAGATATAATTTATCTGTTTGAACTAGAGCGCCAGAAAGCTCCTGTCCACATGGCTTGAACCCATTTTTTCATTTATTGGATACCTTCTAAACGTAGCTGTCATACTTTTATGTGAATCAGACGTTTAATTCAAATGTTACTGTGGTTTTATTGAAACAACATTTGAAAATTAATTTCGTATAGTTGGATTTCCGTTTGCCTTTTGATGGAAAAGAACACACATTTAGAGCCTGAAGAAGCGACAGTGTGACGAAACAATTGCTGTTCTTAAATAAAGAAGTTTGCAATCATCTTCGGCCCTAAATTCCAAAATTTCAGACATTTGGACAAAATGATGATGAAAGAAAACCGTCGAACAAACGCGCAAATCACAATTGTTTGCTGTATGTAGCATAAAAGGTATGTACGAGTACGAATATTTGGTTTCCACCTTAATTATTTCTAATTATTATAATCAGAATTTCACTGCTATCTATAATGACTTTGAGGAGGTCAATATAACGACGAGTAACTCCACAAGTAAAAGAAAAATAGGTAAGCAACATTGAAATAATGATTGAAATTGAAGGATGGATAACAATCCGTTTCCGATGAAAATATCAATTGACAAATTTCAAGGTGAAAACCTTTCTGCTCATTGAATTCCAAATAGCGGCAATGAACTTAATTAAATGCGATTCACAGGAACAGAAGAATTGGAGAAAGTGATGAAGATTCGATATCAGAACCGTGGAAAAATGAAAAATCGGAGATAATCGAAATGGAAAGCATGGGAAACCAGCACGAATATGGACCAGGTGTAAGTCCAATTCGCACGAGATCGATTAATTAAAAGCACAATAATCACGAATGAACAATGAACACACATCTACATAATTACTTAGAAAAGTACATATCTGCACACACCTGAAGATGAAAGTGATTTCGAAAATATCACAACGAATGCTCAGTATCTACCAATAATTGATAAATAAATAAAAAATGGGTTCAAGCCCTGTGGACAGGAGCTTTCTGGCGCTCTAGTTCAAACAGACAAATTATATCTCCAAAAGTATTGGTTTCTCAGAGTTGGGAATTATATCAATGTATTCATATGATAGAACTGCATCATAAAGGAAATTCAATTCAAATAATAGTTTATTTATCAAGATTAAATGAGCAATCTGAGAATGAGAACTGCACCATGGAAGAAATCAAATTAAATCTGGCCAATTTTGCTCAATAACGAACTTAACCGAGATATTCATCTCCCTAACCTACTCTGAAAATTTCAACTACCTATCACATTCCGTTCGAGAGTTATTGTAGAAAAGCATTTTTTAAATTTTAATTTTTTTTTTTTTGACACTTTGCGGTAACCTGGTCAATACAAAACTTCACATGCGTATAAAGGTTATGATTCTATAATATGATGCTAAATTTCAGATAGATCGAGTGATCGGTTTCGGAAATATTCATAAAAAATGTTTTTACTAAAATCGGCCATAACTCCGAAACCTCTTGATGGATTTCGCCCATTAACGAACTCGTCCGAGATATTTAAGCTACAAACCCACCTTGCAAATTTCAATCCTCTAACTCTTTTCGTTCGAGAGTTATCGTGCCTACGGCCGGCCGGACAGAATAGATTACGACCTCGGATTCTTGATCAGTGAGTCGAACCAAATCGTTTGAGACCATTTTCAGCCAAAATTTCCAAAATTACAGACATTTGGGCAAATTGATAAGAACTCTGTTCCGAGGAACTAGAGCGCCAAAAAATCAAGTTTCGTATGACAATTGCCCAAAACAGGTTTAGAGTACCACAAATAGTAGATATTACATAAAACATGTATGAAAGAAGAGAAGTAATAATGAAAATTAATATTGTAATCGATCAAAAATATCCTGATCTACGTAACCAAATTTTCTCCTCTCTCGAACTTTTTTTATTTACGTAATATTTTCAAACATTTTTGGGTGAGGTCCCCGTTGCATCGCCAAAATACGAGTATTTCAACCCCAATATTTTTGAAGTTATAATATTCCCTTCCGTCAGTCCCGTCATAAAGAGAGAGAACTGAGCATTATATGTCTATGGATGAAAAGCAGTCTCACTACTCTCAGATCTCTTACTTCATGTTCCGTTCCGAAATGTAAAACTTTTCTGAGAAAAAAAAAAGCACTGACGTGAAGTCAGTACTCTTTGGCGCGCGTGTTCACGGTGGCTAATTTGAATTGAATGATGAGTACTTCAAGCTCAGAGGATAGAGCGAGCCGAAGATCTACCCAAAGGATAGTGGACACCATTCACTGTCGGTTCAAAAATTAACAGTGCTGTATCTAAGCTGCCATCAGGATAGAGTAACAAAGTTGGAAAAGAACACAAGTGACTCTCCTTAGTCGCACAAGCTCCTAGAAGATTTGGGAGGGTCAGTATAATCCTAATCATGTTTATAGCACGCGCGCCAAAGCAGATTGACTTTTTACACTTTTTCTTTCATTGTTAAGTCAATCTGCTTTTGCGCGCGTGCTATAAACATGATTAGGATTATACTGACCCTCCCAAATCTTCTAGGAGCTTGTGCGACTAAGGAGAGTCACTTGTGTTCTTTTCCAACTTTGTTACTCTATCCTGATGGCAGCTTAGATACAGCACTGTTAATTTTTGAACCGACAGTGAATGGTGTCCACTATCCTTTGGGTAGATCTTCGGCTCGCTCTATCCACTGAGCTTGAAGTACTCATCATTCAATTCAAATTAGCCACCGTGAACACGCGCGCCAAAGAGTACTGACTTCACGTCAGTGCTTTTTTTTTTTTTTTTCAAGTTCCTTTAACAAATATAGCTATCAATACAGTTTGGCTGTTAGCTTTACCGTAGAGCGGAAAAAATGCGGTTGTGCAGCAAACTGACTTGTGTCCGTGCACTGAATTGACATGAATATTCTTTTAAAACCTCACAATATCGGCTCATTACTCCCAACATAACCCAAACAACCCAAAACCACTCACTTCTCGTCTGCGCAAGCGCAGTATACTCGTGGCTGCAAGTCCTCCCAAAATTACACACCTCACAAAAAACTCCGATTCTCCAACACTAGTGGTTCAGGAGATATCGCTTCTTGAATCCACGCATGCGCAGACCCTCACCAGGGGATTCTATAGCGGAATAGCATCCGCCACCCCAAAACCCCAATGCTCTCTGACGAAAGCACCAGCACTTAAATCACTGATGGTCTGCTCATGCGCATAACGAAAAATGCCCGTAAGGGGTTACATCAATTTCGAAATTAGCCCCAGGGCCACGGTACGGACACTTTAACTCTGAAACAGCGCTACATCCCCCAAACTGACTTGTCCTTGCCCTGAATTGCTATGAATATTCTTTTAAAACCTCATCATATCGACTCAGCACTCCCAACATAACCCATCCAACCCAAAAACAGTCACTTCTCTTCTGCGCATGCGCAATCTACTCGCGGCTAAAAGTCCTCTCAAAATAACACACCTTACAAAAAACTCCGATTCTCCAACACTAGTGGTTCAGGAGATATCACATCTTTAATCCACGCATGCGCAGACCCTCAACAGGGGATTCTATAGAGGAATAGCATCCGCCACCCCAAAACCCTAATCCTCTCTAACGAAAACACCACCAGTTAAATCACTGATGGTCTGCTCATGCGCATAACGAAAAATGCCTGTAGGGGTAACATCAATTTCAAAATTAGCCCCAGGGCCACGGTACGGACACTTTAACTCGGAAACAACGCTACATCCCCCAAACTGACTTGTCCTTGCACTGAATTGCTATGAATATTCTTTTAAAACCTCATAATATCGACTCAGCACTCCCAACATAACCCATCCAACCCAAAAACAATCACTTCTCGTCTGCGCATGCGCAATCTACTGGCGGCTAAAAGTCCTCTCAAAATAACACACCTTACAAAAAACTCCGATTCTCCAACACTAGTGGTCCGGAAGATATCGCATCTTTAATCTACGCATGCGCAGACCCTCATCAGGGATCTGAATTCTATGGAGGAATAGCATCCGCCACCCCAAAACCCCAATCCTCTCTGACGAAAACTACAGCAGTTGAAGGACTTCTAATCTGCGCATGCGCAATACGAAAAATGCCCGGAAAGGGCAGCATGAACCTCAAAAACATATGTTTCGGCATTAAAAGCAAAGTATTCCGCAAAATAGTAGTTATTTTTTTATTTTTTTCATGTCACGTGATCTTCACGAAATTTTGCAAAAGTGTTTGCTTTGGTCTTTTGCATCTAACTACTGAGTTTCAATTTAATCAGATCAGTATTTTTCGAGTTATCGTGAAAACAAAATTTTCAAATTTTCAAAAAATTTTTTTGCCACTTTAGGGCCGTCCGTTCAACACAAAACTTCGCAGGCATATAAAGGTCACGATTCTACAATCTGATGCCAAATTTCAAAAAGATCGAGTGATCGGTTCCGGAAATATTCATAAAAAACGTTTTTACTAAGAACGGCCTTAACTCCGAAACCGCTCGGTCGATTTCGCCCGTTAACGAACTTGTCCGAGATATTTACGCTACAAAACTACCCTGCAAATTTCAACGCTCTAAGTCGTTCCGTTCGAGAGTTATCGTGCTAACGGCCGGAACGGCCGGCCGGCCGGCCGGACCGGACGGACAGAATTGAATTTGAACTCGAATTCTTCATCAGGGAGTCGAACCCAATCGTTTGAGACCATTTTCGAAAAAAAATTCGAAAAATACAGACATTGTGACGAAATGATAGCACGCTGTTCCTTGCGGAACACGCGCGCAAAAACTAATTTCGGAGCAAACAACTGAGATTTTTCTCACTTCGCTCACATTTCGGAATACACTTTATTCTCATAATTCTTCGATTGATTAGATGTCATATAGAATGTCATGTCTCAGGAAAATAAGTTGACATTATGACAATTCATACATAGAATAATTATATCATTCTGTGAAAACGTAGAAATATGATTTATTATTGAAATTTTGAAAAATCATATCTCCCAAAGTATTAGCTTGTTAGAGTTAAAAATGATATCATTGGATTCTTATGGTAAAACTGCTTATTGAAAAAAAATTAATTTGGAATTAGTTTTGTAAAAAAAATTTTTTTTTTGTTACTCCGGAACCATCTGTCCGATTTTGCCCAATCACGAACTTAGCCGAGATATTTATCTCCCAAACCTACTCTGAAAATTTCAACTGTCTAGCTCATTCCGTTCGAGAGTTATCGTTCCTACGGCCGGACGGCCGGACCGAATGAATTTCGACCACGGATTTTTGATCAGTGAGTCGAAACAAATCGTTTAAGACCATTTTCATCGAAAAATTCGAAAATTACAGACATTTGGGCAAATTGATAAGCACTCAGTTCCGAGGAACTAGAGCGCCAAAAAGTAATACATCCGCCCAATGCTGGTAGAATTTCTGAAATTGCTATTTGCACATTATTTTCGTCAATAATATTACTGGAGAAAATAAACAAAAATTAAGGGATATAAAACATTGTATTAATCGAGGAAATAACAACAAAATTTCAGATAGGTATCCAAAACCGTTTGGCTGATTATGCCCATTAACAAGCTCAACCTACCCTTAAAATGGCAAGTTACTATCTCTATCCGTTCTCAAGTTATATTAAGATGAATAATATTTTTTAATAATTTTTTCAAAATTTTCTAGTCATACGATCCTCACAAAATTCAACATATGTCTTTATGTTGGTATTCTACAACTATTATTACCAAGTCTCAATTCGATTAGATCTGTATCGGTTGAAAACAAAATTAGTACTCGGAAACCATTGGGCCGATTATGCCCATTATGTCCGTAGCAATAGGTCTCTTGCATGTAAAACAAAATACCATATGTTTATGTTTATCTGAATCTACTTCAATACCAGATCATGTTGTATGCCCTCATCCACTTTCATAATTCATAAAATTTGAATATTTCGGTATTGAAAATCCGAAAATCAAGAAGCAAATTCAAATGAGGTGAAACGCTTCTGGCTGGTAGAACCGTTGCTATAACGCCTGACGTAATCAAAATGTACCATCTGCATGTTACAGCCAATGCCGACTACAAGCCCGCTATAGAGGGGCTGTGTTAAAGTGAAGTAGTTAGAGTGAAAGCAGATATGACGGGTTACGTCACGGAGTGGCGCCAAGTTTCGATCGTTTGAACAGCCATTAGGTGGAACCAAATTTGATTGATCATTTTCTCGTTGGAAATTGAAATTTTTGACGGTGGTTGAACAATTTCAGTATTCTAATGAATATAATAATGGTTTCCAATAATAAAAAAAGCCCTGTGGCAGGAGCTTTGGCGCTCTTTTTCAATCATTGACAAATCATATCTCCGAAAGTATTGGTTTCGCAGAGTTGGGAATTATATCAAAGGATTCTTAAGCTAGAACTGAATCATGAAAGAAATTACATTCAAATATGATCCAACTGCATCATGAAAGAAATTAAATTCAAACAAGAGCGCCAAAAACCACGAACATACCCGAGATATTAATTCCTCAAATCTACTCTGAAAATTATATTATATCAATTGAAACTGAGCCAATATTTAAGTTTTGTTTTTACTGGAGCTATTCTGAATCCATTCTGATAAACTTACCAAAGTATATATTTCCATCATCATATGGATTATCCACGGGCATTTAAGCATCACCCAAAAAGTATAATATCATATTATAAGCCTCATAATTCTACTATAGCTAAAATGAATTCGGCTCTCTCTTATAGGAAAACAACATGACATACGAGTACGAGTATGAACATTGAACACAGATCATATTATAATGATTCATAGATAGAAACATAATAGGATACTGTGAAAACATAGAAGTACGATTTATTATTGAAATTTTGAAAAATCAAATCTCCGAAAGTATTAGCTTGTTAGAGTTGAAAATGACATCAATGGATTTTTATGGTAGAACTGGCCGCCGATTTTGCCCAATAACGAACTCAACTGAGATTTTAATCTCCCGAACCTACTCTAAAAACGTCAACTGCCTAGCTCATTATGTTCGAGAGTTATTGTAGAAACAAAATTAAAAAAAAAAAAAATTGCCACTTTTCGACAATCCGATCAATACAAATTTTCGCAGTCATATAAAAGTCATGATTCTGCAATTTGATGCTAATTTTCAGATAGATCGAGTGATCGCTTCCGGAAATATTCATAATAAATGTTTTTACTAAAAACGACCATAACTCCGAAACCGCTTGGTGGATTTCACCCGTTAACGAACTCGTCCGAGATATTTACGCTCCAAACCTACCCTGCAAATTTCAATCCTCTAACTCCTTTCGTTCGAGAGTTATCGTGCCTACGGCCGGCCGGACAGAATGATTTCGACCACGGATTCTTGATCGGTGAGTCGAACCAAATCGTTTAAGACCATTTTCCAAAAATTCGAAAATTACAGACATTTGGGCAAATAGGTAAGCACTCTGTCCCGAGGAACGAGAGCGCCAAAAATGCATGCAAGAGACCTATTGCACGCGCTACCTATCCTGAAAATTTGAAACTGATATCTCTTAAAGTTCGAGAGTTATCGTGGAAACGGCCGGACAGAATCGAATTTGACCTCAAATCGAATTCATCATCAGTTTTCGAACCTAATCGTTTGAGACCATTTTCGGCCAAAAATACAGACATCTGGGCAAAATGATAAGACGTTGTTCCTGTTGGAACAAGCGCGCAAAAAGTATTTAAATACAAAATGGAAATAGGTATTTTGTATATTGCATTTCAAATACTAATTTTTAAAAAATTGGTTCAAGCCCTGCGGAGAGGAGCTTTTTGGCGCTCTTGTTCAAACAGACAAATTATATCTCCGAAATTATTGGTTTCTCAGAGTTGGGAATTATATCAATGGATTCCTATGAAAAAGTGACATTCAAGAAAAATGCTTCAAAAATTATCTTTAAAAAAAAGAGCAATCTACAATGCTTCAAAAATTGTCATTAAAAATTAATTTATCAAGATTAAAGGAGCAATTCTGCAATGATTCAACCTCGTGAAATGGGTTGTTGCAACTCACACTCGATGCATAGTTTTCACAACTCGAAATACCTAAGGAAAGTATCATCGAAATGTCTAGACCAAGGCTGGAGACAATTATTATTATTATTGATAAGGGGGTTACGTTGCACCGCGACCTTGAGATCTATTGTGCCCCCCAACAGAGCTGTTCTCACCATTACGCCATCTACAGCTCGCCCTCCAGTTCCAGAGTATAAATGAACCTCAATATCTGGGAAGGCTTCAAGGATATTATGTCTTCACTCCTACAAGTTTCCTGTCCAAAGCATTCCTTTCGCTGACTTGCAATGGCGAGGCATTCTGTGACAAGGTGAAGAGGAGTTTCTTCCTCCTCCCCACAGAATCTGCACTCGTCAGTATCTGATAAACCTATTCTCATCAAATGCTTCCTGAGGCGACAGTGTCCTGTGAGGAAGCCAGTGACCAGGTGTAACTTATTCTTGCAGAGATCCAGATACCTTTTGGATCTCACTTCTTTAAAGTTCCTAAGGAACTTTTTGGAATGAACCAAACCTGGAAGATTCCGCCAGAGTGTCTCTCTTTTGGTTTCCTCCTTCTCCAGAAACTCTTTCTTGTAGGTGCATTTTCCTATACCGCAGAAAGGTTCTGGGCCGATAAAAGGAGTTCGTGCTGCCTTTCTGGCAAGTGTATCGGCCTCTTCGTTCCCCTTGACTCCCGAGTGACCGGGGACCCAGACTAAAAAGACCTTATTATTCTTGCCAATTTCATTTAGTTTTCTTCGGCACTCCCATATCAACTTTGAATCGATGGCATGGGAGCTCAGTGCTTTGATAACAGATTGACTATCCGAATGGATTGCTATGTCGCATTTCTGATATTTTCTTTCTAGGTTAATATCTGCACATCTTTCGATTGCGTGTAATTCTGCCTGGAAGATACTCAAACGGGAGCCTACCGACAGTGCGCACTTGGTGCCTGTCCCATATACCCCAGCGCCAGCTCCCGTCGTGGTTTTTGAGCCATCTGTGTACCATTTTATGGTATTTTCTTTGAAAGTCTGGGTGGTGAACTCCCTTTCCCATTCTTCCTTTCTACCTATCATCGTGGTGAAGTTCTTCTCAATGCTTACTTTTTTGACCATTGCATCACTAGGAAGGTTCACTGATGGGATGTACTTAGTCAGAGAGGTCCAGGCTCTCTGACATTTAATCCTCTCAGTTCCTGTACCTTCCTTAGATATTCTGAGGGTGGCCTCATGGGCTAACCTCTCAATCACTAGATGCAGAGGTGAGAGATCTGTGATGATCTCAAGTGCCCTGGTTGGACACGTTCTCATAGCTCCCGTGATGCACACACAAGCTAGCCTTTGCACTTTGTCAAGCGCTTTCCTAGTAGTTGTCTGATCTGCTTTGGCATGCCAGACTACTGCCCCATAGGTAATTATTGGTCTCACAATCATGACGTACATCCATCGCAGTATTTTAGGGCTACAGCCCCAAGTCTTACCGGATAGATTTCTGCACGCCATCAGAGCTCTTATTGCTTTACTTGCAGTGATATCCACATGCTTGTTCCACAGAAGCTTTCTATCCAGAGTTATTCCCAGATATTTAACTTCAGTCTTCCAGTCAATCACTTCTCCATTTAAGGAGAGGGATTTTATGGCTGGAAGATTTATTTTCCGGGTGAATGGAATTACTGTGGTCTTGGTTGGGTTAATACTCAGCCCCACCGACTGGCACCACTGCTCAATAATTCTGAGGCCCTCCTGTAGTAAGTCACATAAGATGCCCTCGAATTTGCCTCTCACTATTAGAACTATGTCGTCAGCATAGCCTACGCATTCGAAGCCAAGCTCCGTTAGCCTGTGTAGTAGTTCATCTACTACCAGGCTCCATAGGAGGGGAGATAATACCCCCCCTTGAGGTGTCCCGCGAGTGGCTTTGACAGAGATGGGTTGATTTCCCCCCAATGTCTCAGCTGTCCTCGTTGTCAGCACGTCATACATCCATTTTATTATGGTATTGTTGACACCCCGCCTTTTAAGTGCTTCTCTGACAGACACGTGTGTTGTGTTGTCAAAGGCCCCAGATATGTCCAGGAATGCACACATTGCGATTTCTTTACTATTCAGAGTTCTCTGGATGACTTCAGTCAGTTGATACAAGGCAGTCTCTGTTGATCGACCCGCCCTGTAGGCATGCTGACATTTGTGAAGTGGTTTATTCTCCAGACTCTCCGTTCTTATGTAGTTATCCACTACTTTCTCCATCATTTTAAGTAAAAATGATGTTAAGCAAATGGGCCTAAATGATCGAGGGTCAGTCCCGTCTTTTTTCCCTATTTTTGGAATGAAGGTTACTCTAGCCCTTCTCCATTTTCTAGGTGTGTGGCCCAATGCTTATCTGCTTCTAGTAATCTTCAGCAGATGGGGTAGAATTTCTTCCATCCCTTTCTGCAGGAGTACCGGAAAAATTCCATCCACTCCTGGGGATTTGTACGGCTGAAAGGTACTTATTGCCCATTCAAGACGTTGCTTTGTAAATAGTTCCTTAGCAGGGCTGGAGACAATCATAGCAGATTGTCCATTTATTCCTGATATTTAAGTAGGTAGTGGATTACGAACAAATTATTTTAATAGTTCAAAATATATTAATAAAATACTATCCTCTTTTCATAATTTGAAATTTAATAGTTCATCAACTAACACATTCTTTTCTGTATTATGAACCTTAACTAAAGAAAAAATGATTGATACACAAATGTGGATCCATATTCCAGTATTTTTTTGCAAGCAACATTATGAAAATACTATATATAGGAACATGTCTCACTACCACTACTTAAGGAAGTAAAAGGTAATATTAACCTCAGTGATCAACGAACAGTAATTTCTTTTGATGATTCCATTATGTTCTTCTTTCCTATATTGCCTCCATAAACTACATCAAAACAGTCTTGTATATATTCACAAATTCAATAATCGAATACTTGCTTTCCAATAGAAAATACACGAATTGACAATCTCTAATAGCTAGAAAAGATGACATTTATGAATAGTCACACAGACAGATTCTGTGTTCACATTCTGTGAATACATAGAACTTACGATGTAATATTGAAACTTTGAAACATCGTATCTCCGAAACTATTAGTTTGTTAGAGTTGAAAATGATAACAATGGATTCTTATGATGAAAATGCATCTTATAAGAATTTGAATTCAAAAGTTGTATTGTAAAAAAAATTATTTTTTTTCGTTACTCCGAAACTATCAGACCGATTTTGCCCAATAACGAACTTGACCGAGATATTTATCCCTCAAACCTTCTCTGAAAATTTCAACTGTTTGGCTCATTCCGTTCGAGAGTTATCGTGTTAAAGGCCTGCCGGATGGACGGCCGGCCGGACATAATCGATTCCGACCACGGATTCTTGATCAGTGAGTCGAACCAAATCGTTTAAGACCATTTTCAGCCAAAAAATCGAAAATTACAGACATTTAGGCAAATTGATAAGCACTCTGTTCCGAGGAACAAGAGCGCCAAAAATGTCACATCCAGCAAGTAATCTTGTTACATAATAAAATTGAAATTCTTGGGATGGCACCAAACCCACCAGAATACGCATAAATGAATGTACGTCTTTCCTAATACAAGCAATCACAGCGGTACATTACATGAGTGATTTACGAGTAATGCAATACCAGTTTCGAAAGGAGAAATACTTGATGTCAGGAGACAATAATTACGGGGAATAATTTAGGCGCGCATCAGGAAGTCACTCAAAAACCTTTTAAGATACATCGGCTATCGTAAAGTTCTCAAAATGAAGATGTAGTCGTTTCACGTTGACAAAATAGGATGATGACCAATTAGATAGTCGGCCCGAGTAATGGACTTCAAAGAGGACGAGGTTGACCATAAACGACCAAAAGAATATTCCGTAGGAGGTTTTCTCGAAAACTTTCTTTCGCGATGGGAATTCGAGACGTCTCTGCAATAAAACTAAAATAAATAAATCCGATACAAGTTAGGAGCTGTTGCGCGCTGGTCATGTTGTTCTTCAAATAATTTTCACTCTTTTTGAGCTCTTGTTGCATCGAAAACAGCATGCTATCATTTCGCCCAAATGCCAGTATTTTTGGAATTTTGGCCGAAAAAAGTCGATGATGATCCGGGGTCGAATCCAATTCTGTCCGTCCGGCCGTAAGCACGATAACTCTAGAAATAAATGAGTTAAAGAGGTGAAATTTGCAGGATACGTTTAGGCCATAAATATCTCGGTTAAGTTCATTAATGGTCAAAATTCGCCAAGTGGTTTTCGGGTTATGGCTACTTTGAGCTGAAGCTTTTTGGCGCTCTAGTTCCTCGGAACTGAGTGCTTATCAATTTGCCCAAATGTCTGTAATATTCAAATTTTTCGATGAAAATGGTCTTAAACGATTTGGTTCGACTCACTGATCAAGAATCCGTGGTCAAAATTCATTCTGTACGGCCGGCCGGGCGGTCCGGCCGTCCGGTCCAGCCGGCCGGCCGATAACTCTCGAACGGAATAAGCTAGACAGTTGAAATTTTCAGAGTAGGTTTGGGAGATAAATATCTCGGCTAAGTTCGTTATTGGGCAAAATCGGACAGATGGTTTCGGAGTAACAACAAAAATTTTTTTTTTACAAAACAAATTCCAAATTAAATTTTTTTCAATAAGCAGTTTTATCCGCAGCCAAATCCAATGATATCATTTTTAACTCTAACAAGCTAATACTTTCGGAGATATGATTTTTCAAAATTTCAATAAAAAATCGTATTTTTACGTTTTCACAGAATTATATAATTATTCTAAGTATGAATTGTCATAATGTCAACTTATTTTCCTGAGACATGACATTGTCTAATTCCTTGCTAATAGTTGGTTCGAGATACGTCAAAATCGACTTAGAGAGACAATGGTAAAAAACCGTCAAATAAACCCCCATGTGGCGATTTTATGTCGAAAAGTGAAAATTAAGAATATATATCCCAGGTAAGTACTGACGTTTTATTCTAATACCGGAGATCGACAAGATCGTACGAGGAGCCCGATTGCGGGTTGGTCTACGCTTCGGTTTCGGAACGAGAGAAGGCGGGCTCAAATCCCGGAAAGGGAATTACACTTTTTGGCGCTATAGTTCCTTAGATATATATCCTTAGAATATATATCCCAGGTAAGTACTGACGTTTTATTCTAATACCGGAGATCGACAAGATCGTACGAGGAGCCCGATTGCGGGTTGGTCTACGCTTCGGTTTCGGAACGAGAGAAGGCGGGCTCAAATCCCGGAAAGGGAATTACACTTTTTGGCGCTATAGTTCCTTAGAACTGAGTGCTTATCAATTTGCCCAAATGTCTGCAATTTTTATTTAAGATGCAGTTTCACCATTAAAATCCATCGAAATAATTTTCAACTCCAACAAGCTAATACTTTCGAAAATATGATTTTTCTAAATTTCAATAATGAATCGTAGGTACTTCTATGTTTTCACAGAATGCTATAATTATTATATCTAAGCCTTATTATATGATCTGTGTTCATACTCGTACATTTCATCCTGTTCTATAAGAAAGAGTCAAATTCATTTCAGCTATTTTAATTTGATTTCTTCCATGGTGCATTTCTCATTCTCAGATTGCTCATTTAATCTTGATAAATAAACTATTATTTGAATTGAATTTCCTTTATGATGCAGTTCTTTCATAAGAATACATTGATTTAATTCCCAACTCTGAGAAACCTATACTTTCGGAGATATAATTTGTCTGTTTGAACTAGAGCGCCAGAAAGCTCCTGTCCACAGGGCTTCAACCCATTTTTTTCTAAATATTTCCGAAACTACTCCTTCGATCTGTCTAAAATTTAGCTTGAAATTGTAGATTTAAGACCTCTATATGTATGTAAAAGTATTGATCGGATGACTACGTACAGAAAATAAAATTTCAAAAATTTTAAAATATTGTTTTCCCAATTATTCGAAATACTGGTCTCATCGAATTGAAACTCGATTGTTAGTTGCAAAATACCGACGCAAAGACTTCAAATTTTTCTGAGTTAGCATGACAAGAAAAAATTGGTTCAAGCACTGACGTGAAGTCAGAAGCTTTTGCGCGTATGTTCTATTGTCCATTCTTCTGTATTGGACACCCTTAATCGAATTTACCATGGTAAATTATGTTGTCCATTCTCCTGTATTGGACACTTAATTCGAATTTACCATGGTAAATTAAGTGTCCAATACAGGAGACTGGACAACATAATTTACCATGGTAAATTCGATTAAGGGTGTCCAATACAGAAGAATGGACAATAGAACATTCTGTATTGGACACTTAATTCGAATTTACCATGGTAAATTAAGTGTCCAATACAGGAGAATGGACAACATAATTTACCATGGTAAATTCGATTAAGGGTGTCCAATACAGAAGAATGGACAATAGAACATACGCGCAAAAGCTTCTGACTTCACGTCAGTGCTTGAACCAATTTTTTTTTCGTGATTTTTTTGAAATTTTCTAGGGGTACGGTTCTTAAAATTTGTTTTTCGTTATTTTTTTCAAATTTTCTAGGGGTACGGTTCTTACAAAATTTTAAACCCGTCTTTATGTTGATTTTCTACTACTAGTTACCAAGCTTCAATTCGATCGAATAATTATTTTTTGAGTTATCAAGGAATTAATATTCCAGGTTGGTATAACTCGGAAACCGTTAGACCGATTATGCCCAAAAACGAACTCAACTCTCCCTTTCGGATACGCAACCTACCCTGAAAATTGCAAGTCCCTATCTACTTTCGTTCGAAAGTTATCGAGGCAAAGGTCACCCATCTACTGAACTCACACAAGAATGCTCGAATCTCCAAACAATATTCGACCGATCGTATTAAAACTTGAAACTTGGCAGTAGAGTTAGGTTATGAAGGCTCTTGCAAAATTTCAGCAATTTCAAACGAATAGTTACTGATATATAGAATTTTTTTTCAATTTTCAATGATTTTTTAAAAATTTTCTACAAATACCATCCTCACGAAAATTTGCAAGAATATTCGCGTTGGCATTCTACAACTAATTACCATGTTTGAATTCAATCGGTTTAATATTTTTCGAGTTAATGAGGAACAAAAAACAACCAAATTTCAGATGGCTATAACTCTAAAACCGTTTGGCCGATTATGCTTATAAACAAACTGAAATGTCGCGTTCTGGCGCACATCCTAACCTGAAAACTTCAAGCCGCTATCTCTTTCCGTTCTCAAGTTATCGTGACAACAAAACTATTTTTTTATAATTTTTTAATAATTTTCTAGCCATACGATTCGCACAAAATTTCACGAACGTGCTTAGGTTCATATTCTACAACTACTCACCAAGTTTCAATTCGATCGATCGATCGATTTATATTGGTTAAAAACAAAATTATTACTCGGAAACCACTGTGCCGATTATGCCCATTAACGAACTTGTCCGTCGTATTGGGATGCGCCACCCACCCTGAAAATTTCAAGTCGCTAGCTCTTTTCGTTCTCAAGTTATCGTGGCAACGGCCGGACGGCCGGCCAGACAGAATCAAATTTGACCTCGAATTCTTCATTGGGGAGTCGAGCTGAATCGTTTGAGACCATTTTCGTCAAAAAATTCGAAAGTTACAGACATTTGGGCAAAATGATAACGCGATGTTCCCCAGAACATACGCGCAAAAATTCAAAAAATTCTGAACTATTTTAAGGAATATTTTGCTTGAAATTCCGAAAACATACAACGTACAAATCTTCATGGAAAACAGACCCTTAGTAGCTTCAAAAACAAATTCCAATATGAAATTCGAAATATCCACTGGTCAAATTAGGAATGCCTTGTTTACAACGTGAAATTCCTATCGCAATATGTGATTAAATAATTCATGATGCAATTTTGTGTATACACCGTGGAAAAGCCCAATAGAATGAATTCATTATTTTGGTTACTGTACATATTTATTGAAAATCCCGAAACACATCAAATTCAAATTTTTAAATTGTCATTCTTCTTCGTAAACATGCGAACCCTACCTTCAACCCCCTACCTAGCTCATTCCGTCCGAGAGTTATAGTGGAAAAACTTTTTTTAAATTTTCAAAATTTTTTTTTACTCTTTGCGGTAATCTGGTCAATACAAAACTTCACATGCGTTAAAGGTCATGATTCTACAATTTGATGCTAAATTTCAGATAGATCGAACGAACTTGTCCGAGATATTTACGCTCCAAAACCACCTTGCAATTTTCAATCCGCTAACTCCTTTCGTTCGAGAGTTATCGTGCCTACGGCCGGTCAGCCGGCCGGACAGAATCGATTTCGCACTCGGATTCTTGATCAGTGAGTCGAACCAAATCGTTTGAGACCATTTTCAGCCAAAAATTCCAAAATTACAGACACTTGGGCAAATTGATAAGCACTCTGTTTCGAGGAACTAGAGCGCCAAAAAATCAAGTTTCGTATGACAATTGCCCAAAACAGGTTTAAAGTACCTACAAATAGTAGGTATTCCATAAAACATGTATGAAAGAAGATGAGTAATAATATGAAAGAAGATGAGTAATAAATAAAATACCTTGTAATCGATCAAAAATTTCCTGATCTACGTTCACCAAATTTTCTCCTCTCTCGAACTACAGAATTATGCTTTCAATATTTACGTAATATTTTCAAACATTTTCGGGTGAGGTCCCCGTTGCATCGCTAAAATACGAGTATTTCAACCCCAATATTTTTGAAGTTACAATATTCCCTTCTGTCAAGTTGACATTATGACAATTCATACATAGAATAATTATATCAATGTGTGAAATACGATTTACATTGAAATTTTGAAGAATCATATCTCCGAAAGTATTAGATTGTTAGAGTTAAAAATGATATGAATGGATTCTTATGATAAAACTTCTTAATAAAAAAAATTTAATTTGGAATTTGTTCCGTAAAAAAAAAAATTTTTTTTTGTTACTCCGAAACCATCTGTCCGATTTTGCCCAATAACGAACTTAGCCGAGATATTTATCCCCCAAACCTACTCTGAAAATTTCAACTCTCTAGCTCATTCCGTTCGAGAGTTATCGTGTCTACGGCCGGACCGGCCGGACAGAATGAATTTCGACCACGGATTCTTGATCATTGAGTCGAACCAAATCGTTTAAGACCATTTTCATCGAAATATTCGAAAATTACAGACATTTGGGCAAATTGATAAGCACTCAGTTCCGAGGAACTAGAGCGCCAAAAATGTTTACACTTTCATGTTTATTGCAAAACTCGAAATGGAAAAAAATTAAATCATGTGATTACCGAAATTCATTTTAATATTCCCTCGAATATTCCCAAATCTTATTACAATAATAATACAAAACTTATTTGACTTCAAGATGTGATAGAAAGAAAAAGAAAAAAAACATAACATTGTGTCTTCCAGATGGTAACATGGAAACTACGTAAAACACTTTCTGTGGCAATGTTAGTATTTTTAGAACGCCTTCGAAAATTGTTTTGTGCTGATAAGTTGTAGATTATAATACTAGTATATAAACTGTTAATTTCTTCAACTTCAATTTTGGATAATGGTTCAATTAGGGGAAATGCACAAAATAACAATTCTACAAATGATTGGTTATGGAGATAACACCCGAACACAAAAAGAAGTAAATCGTTTGTTTCATGAGAAATTTCTGAATTTGCCGCCTATAATCCAAGGGATAATAAGTAAAACAAAGTAGCAGTTTCGCGAGTCTGGACAAGTAAGGCAGATTAAATAAAATTGGTTCAAGCCCTGTGGACAGGAGCTTTTTGGCGCTCTAGTTCAAACAGACAAATTATATCTGGTATTGGTTTCTCAGAGTTGGGAATTATATCAATGTATACATATGATAGAGCTGCATCATAAAGGAAATTCAATTCAAATAATAGTTTATTTATCAAGATTTAATGAGCAATCATGAGAATGAGAACTGCACCATGGAAGAAATCAAATTAAAATAGCTGAAATGAATTTGACTCTCTCTTATAGAACAGGATGAAATGTACGAGTATGAACACAGATCATATAATAAAGCTTAGATAGAATAATTATAGCATTCAGTGAAAACATAGAAGTACGATTCATTATTGAAATTTAGAACTTCATCTTAGCAGAAATTGAATTCAAACATCATAGAAGAATTTAAATTCAACAAGAGTGCCAAAAATATTCAATCCAAAACCAATAGACAAATTCTACCCAACAACGAACTCATCCGAGATATTCATTCCTCAATTCTATGATGAACGATAATATATATTCTTTCCTCTTCTTTTACTGGAGATATTCTGAACACAATATTATTAACTTACCATTACCATTCCCATCATCATATGGATTGACCATCGGCATGAAAATATCAACCCACAAAAAGTATGATATCATATTATAATTCTCATAATTCTACGATTGCTGAAATGAATTAGACAATGTCATGTCTCAGGAAAATAAGTTGAGATTATAACAATTCTTACATAGAATAATTATATCATTCTGTGAAAACGTAGAAATATGATTTATTATTGAATTTTTGAAAAATCCGAAAGTATTAGCTTGTTAGAGTTAAAACTGATATCAATGGACTTTGATGGTTTAATTCGGAATTTGTCATGTAAAAATTTTTTTTTTTGTTACTCTGAAACCATCTGTCCGATTTTGCCCAATAACGAACTTAGCCAAAATATTTATCTCCCAAACCTACTCTGAAAAATTCAACTGTCTAGCTCATTCCGTTCGAGAGTTATCGTGCCTACGGCCGGCCGGCCGTCCGGACAGAATGAATTTCGACCACGGATTCTTGATCAGTGAGTCGAACCAAATCTTTTAAGAACATTTTCATCGAAAAATACAGACATTTGGGCAAATTGATAAGCACTCTGTTCCGAAGAACAAGAGCGCCAAAAAGCAGCTGCTAATACACTGTGGAAGGATGTGAAATTAGATGTGATGCTTGACTTTGAAGTAAATCCACATAAATCGAGTAGAGATGCCTCCACAACATTCAATGTCAACCATATATCGATTCTAAACATATTTAAACAAAATAAAATGCATCCCTATAAAATTATACCTACCCAGAAGCTCTTGGAAGAAGGTTTTGATAGGAGAACTTATTTTTGTGAACAAAGTATGGACATGTTGGATAACAATATCATCCAATTATAAGTAGATGCTTTGTTTTCTGATGTGTGCACCTTTCCTCTCAACGGTCATGCTTATCTTCAAAACAACGACGCAACTGGTCTACTGAAAATCCTCACTGGATGAGGGAGGAACACACGCAATTACCTCAAAAGGTTAATGTTTGGGCAGGAAATGTTTGAAACCATATCATAGGCCCCTTTTTCATTGAGGGCAATTTAAATGCATTCCAACTTTGGCAAATCTAT
Source organism: Halyzia sedecimguttata (assembly GCA_937662695.2). NCBI lineage: Eukaryota > Metazoa > Arthropoda > Insecta > Coleoptera > Coccinellidae > Halyzia > Halyzia sedecimguttata. The sequence continues at coordinate 24,901,534 of OW569415.2, forward strand.
ATTCTGAACAAGGAAATCCTCAAGTTCCACGGAATACGATGTTTTTCCAACTGGATGGAGCACCACCACATTACCAACGCAATGTCCGGCAGTACCTCGACGCAATATATCCAAATCGGTGGATGGGAAGGCGAGGAACTATCGAATGGCCAGCGCGATCCCCTGATCTTAACCCATTAGATTTCTTTTTTGGGGATATGTGAAGAACATTGTGTACAAAACTAAACTCCTTGAATTGAATGACCTAAATGATTGAATAACGGTTGCGATTAGGTCGATCACTCCTGAGATGTTGAATTATGTTGGAGGAAATTCTTATTTGAGGAGCAACTTATCGAAAAGCATTTAGTCCAAAAACCGTTTTATTGGAAATCAACGAAAAACGATTTTTTCTTTCACCCTGGCTTATAATTTGTTTACGTCGAGTTTGTTTGATCAATCAAACAAACTCGACGTCCTCAAATTATAAGCCAGGGTGAAAGAAAAAATTGTTTTTCGTTGATTTCCAATAAAATGGTTTTTGGACTAAATGCGTTTCGATAAGTTGCTCCTCATTTGAGGTTAGGATGTTACCAAGGTGTTCGCGGTGAACATCTTCATTAACATTCATAATTTTTTTGCTTCACTTTGTATTACATTTTAGTTTTTGATATTGTCCAAATTTCTATAATCACTTGATTTAATTCATTCTTCAACTAATCAACAAGTTTCGATTCGACCGGATAGTTATTTTTTGAGTTATTGAGGAAACAATATTTCAGACGAGTATAACTCCGAAACCGTTGGCCGATTATACCCATTAACGAACTTAACCGTCCTACTCGGACAGACTGGTAATTAAAAATTTTGTAGATTCAATTGATAGCATTCCTCCAAATTTCAAATTCACAACCGATATGGAGAATCATGCTGCATTTAGTTTTTTGGATTTAACAACAACGAGGAAAAATAAACATGATTTTTCAATATTTGGGAAACCATGCCATACGGATGCAATTATTTATTTATCCTTGTGTCACCTATTCGAACAAAAAGTTACGCCATTTCATAGTGCGCTACACCGAATAATTAATATATCTTTATCCGAAGAAAATTATTGTATAAAATTAGAAATAATCAAACAAATAGCGGTAAACAATGGATATAATCCAGAGTTAATCAAAAAAAAATTGAAGAAAAAACCATTTAAAAGAACAAATAGTTTAGAATCACCAGAAATTAAGGAAATAAATAAAAATTCAACAGCTCAAGGGGTTTTGACAAACAGAGTCGCCAAATAGTGAGTTTTTTCAGAGCCAACAGGTGAATTTGTCATTCCGGCCAAACAACTGCCTGGCAAAACTCATTAAAAATGATAAATCAAAGAGCAATAAAGAAGATAAATCCGGTATTTATCAGCTAAATGGCGGTAGTTATGATAAAATATAGATTAAAAGAACAGGAAGAATTAAGGATGGTTTTCCACAGTACCAACACAACAAAATTATTTCTAATTATTCGAATCATTTATTAGCAGAAAGGACATAAGTATAACTGATATAGAATCCGAAACGTTACGATATAGTTGTTTCTTCGTTGATGTTGTTTCGTTGTTGTTTGTTAGGCAACATTGTTCGATTTATTGCTTCTGACAAATATCTTGTGTTTCTTACGCAGAAGCAAATCACAAAATAATTAATTTTTTATTTTATAGATATTTTTCAGAATTTGGAAGAGAAAACCCAGAAAGAAATCATTTAATGATTATTTTTTTCCCGGAGCTAAGCAGCTTTGAGTGAGTTCAGTACCTGGATGGGTGACCACTCTGGCTATAAATTTGAATATGCGCACCAAAGCTCGATGCCACAGTGCTTTTCCAACTTATTTTTACTACAATTCTCTCATAGTAAATCTGAAGGTCAAATAAGCGAATGACCCCGCCGAAGGCGGAACAATACGTCTTACTAGTCTGTGATGTATGTAAATCACTGTACATCCATTCATAACAACCTTCCCGACAGTACACAAATCTGCACATGTATTCCCACCCTTACCCGGTGAAAGCACCAGACGACAACTACTACGAGCCTCCGGACTACCTAAAACGCACATGCTAAAGTCCCCACTATTTGTGAAAGGTTTCCCGAAGCACATGTTTGTCTCGTCTCGTCGTTCAGTTCTGATCAAACAGCTCGAGAAGATCGCCGATGATACGCCACTTCATTTTCGTGATAACTCCGCAAGCTCTCGGTACGCTCGTCCAATTTACTGTCGGACTTGTAGGATGAAACACCGTCCGTGTGTGGACCGCGGGCATTCATTAGTATGAAAAGTGTTGTTTACATCACAAGTGTCAGTTGACGGCAACCCGCGGTGAAATATGGTTTTGTTTAAATTGGTGGTACTGTTAACACTGACGTTTTACGGGGTGTTATGTGCGGATGAGAAGGAGGAAATGGTAGAGGATACGGATGTTAGGGACGGAAGGGAATACAGGCCTGAGGTAATTGAATGATCTCAGTGAGATAAGTCGTAACTCAAGAAAATATTGTATTAAAAATTATTTCCAAATAATGAACGCATTTTTTTCAACATTTCATTTTTCTGAGTTTTTTCCTCCAAACACTGAAAGATAACTATTAAATTGTGTTCTAAATAGAACAATAGAACATACGCGCAAAAGCTCCTGACTTCACGTCAGTGCTTGAACCAATTTTTTTTATCGTAATTTTTTAAAAGTTTTCTAGGAGTACGGCTCTAAAAAAATTTACACACGTCTTTATGTCGATATTCTACAACTAATAACGAAGCTTCAATTCGATCCAGTCTATATTTTCTGAGTTATCGAGGAAATAATATTCCTGGTGGGTATAACTCCGGAACCGTTGGACCGATTATGCCCAAAATCGAACTTATCTTTCACATTCAGATGCACAACCTACCCTGAAAATTGCAAGTCCCTAACTCCTTTCGTTCGAAAGTTATCGAGGCAGCGGTCACCCATCCAGCTACTGAACTCACACAAGTCTGCTCGGATTTCCAACAATATAGATCCGACCGTGTTCAAACTTGGAACTTTGCAGAAGAATTAGGATCTGATACGTATTATATAGAATTATTTTCTATGATTTTCAATAATTTTCTAGTGATACGATCCTCAAAAATTTCGCAAGAATTTTCGCGTTGGCATTCTACAATTAATAAACATGTTTGAATTGGATCGGTTTGTATTTTTCGAATTATTGATGAAATAACAACCGAAATTTGGATGGGTATAAGTCCAAAACCATTTGGCCGATTATGCCTACAGACAAGCTCAAATGTCGCATTCAGATGCACAACCTAACCTGAAAATTCCAAGTCACTTTCTCTTTCCGTTCTCAGGTTATCGTGACATAAATAATATATTTTAATAATTTTTTTTTAATTTTCTACAGATACGATTCTCTCAAAATGTCACAAACTTCCTTAGATTTATATTCTACAACTATTCACCAAGATTCAATTCGATCGGATTTGTATTGGTTGAAAACAAAATTATTACTCGGAAACCATGATGCCCATTAACGAACTTGTCCGTCGTATGGAGATGCGCCACCTACCCTGAAAAATTCAAATCGCTATCTCTTTCCGTTCTCAAGTTATCGTGGCAACAGCCGACCGGACAGAATGAAATTTGAACTCGAATTCTTCATCAGGGAGTCGAACCCAATCGTTTGACCATTTTCGGCAAAAAATTCGGAAATTACAGACATTTGGGAGAAATGATAACGCGATGTTCAACAGAACATACGCGCAAAAAACTAGTTGGAAAAGCACTGAGGTCAGGAGCATTGGCTCGCTTGTTCAAATTTATAGGCAGAGCGGTAACCCATCGAGGTACTGAACTCGCCCAAGGCAGCTAGGCTGCCAGGAAAAAACTGATATTTTCACAATACTTCCAACAATATAGATCCGATCGAGTTTAAATCTAGAACTTTGGTATAAAATAAAGTTTTGAAGGCTCTTGCAAAATTTCAGCGATATCTGAACTGTGATATCAAAAAGTATCAAGAAAATTCAATAAAATCATTGAAATCGAGAATCTATGAATGGTGCAAGTTATTTTTTAATTCAACCTTAGAACATTAGAACTGTTCTAGGAATTTAACTAATATACAGTTCAACTTTGCACCAGAATGAAACGATTTTAGAACAATTGTCGAAAAAAAAGTTCCAACAAAATTTGCTAGTGAAAATCATATTCATGCTGACACTAGTATTGTCTTGTTGCCAAAAAAAAATCAGTTAGGTAATAATTCAATTTTTCAAACAGCCAGAAGCAAAATAAGAAAAGAAATTTGATGTTTTTTCGAACTGAATTTTTGCTCATTGACCTAGAATGTAATTCGAAACAAATTCACTTAGAGTACACATAAAAAGTTCCAATTTTCCGAGATAATCGACATGTTTGTTAAAAAAACTCGTTAGAATACATCCAATATACCTTATTTTATGCATTTCGAGCCAGAATTGGGTTTATATGGGTTATATGAGGGGTTTAAAAATCATATCTCCGAAAGTATTAACTTGTTAGAGTGGAAAATGATCTCAATGGATTCTTATGATCAAACTGCATCTTTTTTTTTTTTCGTTACTCCAAAATCATCCGGCCGATTTTGCCCAATAACAACTTAACCGAGATATTTATTTATCTCCGAAACCTAGTCTGAAAATTTCAAATGTCTAGCTCATTCCGTTCGAGAGTTATCGTGTCTACCGGTCCTACTACGGCCGGACCGGCCGGACAGAATCGATTTTGATCACGGATTCTTGATCAGTGAGTCGAACCAAATCGTTTAAGACCATTTTCATCATTCATCCAAAAATTCGAAAATGACAACCGGCGTGAAGTTCGCAGCCAAAATCTGGCTGCCAGTTTCCGATCTTTCCCGAAGGACCATTGGCGTCGTGAATGTAGTGTATAATATTAATTTCGGTTTCGCAGTATTTTGAGGCAAAGAAAGATGTTTTTTTAAGATTTTATTTCTATATAAGTGAAGCTGTAAACTGAATATTACATGAGTACAGTGTAAATAAAAATATTCTTATAATTAAACCTGACTAAGCCCACGTGAAGGTATAATACAATGGAACGAGTAATGGCAAACATGTTCTATGAAAAAAATCCCTTTAGCCCCGTTGATAAGGGTGAAATAGTATTAGTAGTATTAGTATTATTTTTTATATGATGGTGACGATAAGCCAAGCTGAAACTCATACAGAAAATGAAAATAGCGACGATAATTATACCTTATAATGGAAAATCCCTTCGGCCCCGTCGAAGAGGGTGAAAACAGCCCTCCAAAGTACGAACAAATAAATTATTTTCATTATTATGGCGATGAATAGCCAAGTTGAAACTTATACAGTAAATCATAATAGTGACGATAAGTATACCCTATAATGGAAAATCCCTTCGGTCCCGTCGAAGAGGGTGAAAAGAGCCCTCAAATGAATTATTTTTATTATGATGGCGATGAATAGCCAAGTTGAAACTTATACAATAAATCATAATAGTGATAAGTGATAAGTATACACTATAGATTATATTTCACCCCCTTCGACGAGGCCGAAGGGATTTTCCATTATAGGGTATACTTATCGTCACTATCATGATTTACTGCATAAGTTTCAACTTTAGGAGGGCTGTTTTCATCCTCCTCGACGGGATTGAACAGATTTTCCATTATGGGATATACTTATCGTCGTCACTATCATGTTTTACTGTGTAAGTTTCAACTTGGCTATTCATCGCCATCATAATGAAAATAGTTTATTTGTTCATACTTAGGAGGGCTATTTTCACCCTCTTCGACGGGACCGAAGGGATTTTCCTTTATAGTGAATATTTATCGTCACTATTATGATTTACTGTATAAGTTTCAACTTGGCTATTCATCGCCATCATAATAAAAAGAATTCATTTGTTCATACTTAGGAGGGCTCTTTTCACCCTCTTCGACGGGGCCGAAGGGATTTTCCATTATAGGGTATACTTATCGTCACTATTATGATTTACTGTATAAGTTTCAACTTGGCTATCAATCGCCATCATAATAAAAAGAATTCATTTGTTCATACTTAGGAGGGCTCTTTTCACCCTCTTCGGCGGGGCCGAAGGGATTTTCCATTATAGGGTATACTTATCGTCACTATTATGATTTACTGTATAAGTTTCAACTTGGCTTTTCATCGCCATCATAATGAAAATAATTTATTTGTTCATACTTAGGAGGGGTTTTTTCGCCCTCTTCGACGGGGCCGAAGGGATTTTCCATTATAAGGTATACTTATCGTCGCTATTTTCATTTTCTGTATGAGTTTCAACTTGGCTTATCGTCACCATTATATAAAAAATAATTTTTGTATTACTAACGGGGGCAGTTTCACCCATATCAACGGTGCCAAAGGGATTTTTTTCATAGAACATGTTTGTCATTACTCGTTCCATTTTATTATACCTTCACGTGGGCTTAGTCAGGCTTAATTATACGAATATTTTTATTTACACTGTACTCATGTAATATTCAGTACACAGCTTCACTTATAAAGAAATAAAACCTTAAAAAAAAACATCTTTCTGCCTCAGAATACTACTAAACCGAAATTAATATTATACACCACATTCACGACGCACATGATCCTGTGGGAAAGATCGGAAACTGGCTGCCAGATTTTGGCTGCGAACTTAACGCCGGTAAAATGACAGACATTTAGGCCTGAAATGTTGATATTTTTTCACGCTACTGATTCAAACCAGCACTTTGTAAATTATGATGTATTGCTGTTTGTTATGCCAGAGACAACTGCTTTTACAGAAAGAAGTTTTTCCGCTCTGAAATGGATCAAAAATGATATTAGAAATTCAACTGAACAGGCGCGATTGAGTAATATGGGAATATCTCAATTGAAAAAGCTTTCATAAAACTACAGGTTGAGAACATTTTTATAGAAGATGTAATAGATCTTTTCGCTGAACAGAAGAATTGCAGAATTTCTTCGATATATAAAAAGCTTTAATTTTTTTAACTCACGTTTTCCATTTAAATTTCACATTTTTTTACAAGTATTAAACGATTTTATCCTTTATTATATGCCGATATGATTTTGTTCGTTTTGTGAGTAGTATATTGATAATTGAATTTATTTAATCCTCATCTACATTACCCATTTTCCTGTCTCTGCTGTCCTGCTCTACCCGTCCACGATGGTTCTAGCTGGACAGTTGTACTATATGACGATTTTCATATTTAGAGCAATGACTGTGTCGGAACAAAAGCTCAAACATCGGGATTGTTTTTAACAGAGACTTTCTGCGTGAATATGTTGGGGTATTAACAGCATAGAACTTTTTTTTAAACTAAAGATGAGAGGAATTTATATCAAGAGCTCCAATATACTTATTCTAAAAAATCTCTGTTACGAATGACATATTCATTGGCCTAATTCCACTTTCACAGAAACAAATTGTTGGACAATGTAGCCATAATATGACGAGCATTTTTTTTTTCAATTTAATAATTTAAAATATGAATTTAATATTTTATAAAAATGCAACTGACGGAGTTGAGAGCTCACTGCTAGTGTGTAAAACTATACGGTAAATCCATAAAATTGACATATAAAAGCAATTAGAGCATCAACGGTTTTCGATATAAAATATGACTCACCGTTGAGACAACTGACAATTTCTCATAATGAAAATATTATATAGCCTTAGCGATTGGAGAAATGATATTTCCAATTTGTTGTTGAAACATCTGTACTCCAAATTCGATAAAAATTGCCCAAGTGACTATTTATATCTATTATCATGTTTGTATTAATAACTATTTCTTCGAGCTGAACGATCAATATCTTATCTCAGTTCCTAAGAATAAGTTCATTTCAATCGATGTAGAATATTTTTCGTCGTTCGTTAGGTCAATGAAAATTAACCAAAAGAGTTGGTGTCAACAATAATAATATTGATCGGAATATTTTTTTGCCGCTCTTGTTCCTCGGAACAGAGTATTTTTCAATTGGCCCAAATATCTGTTTAATTTTCGAATTTTTGGATGAAAATGGTCAAAAACGATTTGGTTCGGATCACCGATCAAGAATCCGTGGTCGAAATCGATTTTGTCCGGCCAGCCGTTGTTAACATGATAACTCTCGAACGGAATGAGCTAGAGCTAGACAGTTGAAATTTTCAGAGGAGGTTTAGGGGATAAATATCTCGGTTAAGTTTGTTATTGGGCAAAATCGGCAAAATGGTTTCGGAGTAAAGAAAAAAAAATTTTACATTAAAAATCTCAAATTCAATTTTTTTTAAGAAGCAGTTTCAACACAAGAATCAATTGATATCAATTTCAACTCTAACAAACTTATACTTTTCGGATACATGATTTTTCAACAATAAATCGTACTTCTATTTTTGCATACAGAATGCTGTAATTATTCTAACTATGAATTATTATATGATCTGTGTTCATACATGTCATCTTATCTACTCTAACAAACTTATACTTTCGGATACATGATTTTTCAACAATAAATCGTACTTCTATTTTTGCATACAGAATGCTGTAATTATTCTAACTATGAATTATTATATGATCTGTGTTCATACATGTCATCTTATCTACCTATAAGAGACATGACAAATTTATGTCAATTTATTTCTGGTGGAACTATTTATAAATAGTTCCTCCAAAAACAATGCTTAATAGTATACATCTTTCCCTGATATAATGGTGAAGGTAAGGGTATAGAGAAATTAAATTCATTTCTGGTTCGTTAGCCATGATATAAAATACCCCTCCTGTTCTAGAAAACAAAGTATGATTGAATGTAAAATGATCAATGAAATAACCACAGCTGTCGTAGAATTACGAGCATTATAGGATATTATAATTTTTGGGTGATAATATGCCCTTGGATAATCCATATGATGATGGAATTATGTAGTTACTTTGGTTGGTTCTTCAGAATTATTTTTTGTTATTTGTTAATCACAATAAGAGTTAAGGATATCCTATAAAATCAACAAATAAAAATTAATATTGTTCACATGTCGAATAGAAAATTAAAACAGAACTTGTATACATTTATACGAGAGAAAAAAAAGAAAGTTCAAAACAAACTATAACCGAGCACTCACACTGATCTTCCATCTGTCAAATCTGTTCTTAAAATCGTTCACTGACACTGCCTCAACAACATCACTTGGTAAACGATTCCACCGCTCGAAAACTCTGTTCGGAAGAAAATTCTGGCGCTGTGAAGTTTTGAAGTTTTCCTTGCGGAGCTTGTAGTAATGACCTCTCAAGCTATTTTGATTTCTTTCGAACATATTACACATATTTTCATCAAAGTGACGTCGTATAGAACGGTATGTAAAAATCAAATCACCTCTCTCGCGCCTGGTCGTAAATGATTGTAGATTGAAAATATTGAGCCGATCCTCATAAACAGGGCGCCCCCGCTGGTAAGGGATCCGAGTATTCCACCTCTGAACGGACTCGAGCAGTTCCTCATCGCTTTTTGTAGATGGCCACCAAACAGGACCCACATATTTCAGAATTGGTCTTACATATGTGGCATAGAGCATACGAACCGTCGAGATATCACTACCTCCGAATGACTTATTGATGGCGTAAGTTATGCGTTTGGTCTTGGCGCAAATAGACGAGAGGGGTAACATGAATTTCAAAATTAGGCCCAGAGCCAAGGTACGGATACTTCTACTCGGAACCAAGGCTACTTCCCCCAGTGTCCGTGCACTGAATTGCCATGAATATTCTTTTAAAACCTCACAATACCGGCTCAGCACCAGACCCATGACCGATGGTCCTAAGCCACTCCCAACATAACCCATACAACCCGAAAACAGTCACTTCTCCTCTGCGCATGCGCAACCTACTAGTGGCTGAAAGTCCTCCCAATATCACACACTTTACAAAAAAATCCGTTTCTCCAACCCTCACCAGGGAATTCTATGTAGGAATACCATCTTCCACCACAAAACCCCAATCCTCTATGACGAAAACTCAAGCAGTTAATTCACTTATCGTCTGCTCATGCGCATAACGAAAAATGCCTGTAAGGGGTAACATTAATTTCAAAATTAGCCCCAGAGCCACGGTACGGACACTTCAACTCGGAAACAACGCTACTTCCCCCCCAACTGAAATGTCCTTGCACTGAATTGCCATGAAATTTCTTTTTAAACCTCACAATATCGGCTCAGCACCAGACCCATGACCGATAGTTCTAAACCACTCCCAACATAGCCCATACAACTCAAAAACAGTCACTTCTCCTCTGCGCATGCGCAATCTACTCGCGGCTGAGTCCTTCCAAAATCACAAACCATATAAAAAACTTCGATTCTCCAAAACTAGTGGTTCAGGAGATATCGCATCTTGAATTCACGCATGTGCGGACCCTCACCAGGGGATTATATGGAGGAATAGCAGCCTCCACCCCAAAACCTCAATCCTCTCAGACGTAAACTCCAGCAGTTAAATCACTTCTCATCTGCGCATGCGCTTAACGAAAAATGCTAGGAAGAGGCGGTATGAACTTAAAAGTTAGGTTTCTGAATTTCAAGCAAAATATTCCGCAAAATTGTAGTAATTTTTTGAATTTTTTCATGTCACGTGATTCTCTCGAAATGTTGCAAAAGTGTTTGCTTCGGTCTTTTGCATCTAACTACTGAATTTCAATTCAATCAGATCAGTATTTATCGAGTTATGGTGGAAACAAAATTTTAAATTTTTTTTTGCCGCTTTAGGGCACTCCGATAAATACAAAACTTCTTATGCATATAAAGGTCATGATTCTATAATTTGATGCTAAATTTCAGATAGATCGAGTGATCGTTTCCGAAAATATTCATTAAAAGTAAAAAGGGCCATAATTCCGAAACCGCTCGGTGGATTTTGGCCGTTAACGAACTCGTCCGAGATATTTACGCTCCAAACGTACCCTGAAAATTTAAATCCTCTAACTCCTTCCCTTTGAGAGTTATCGTGCTAACGGCCGGCCGGACAGAATCGAAATTGACCTCGGATTATTGATCAGTGAGTCGAACCCAATCATTTGAGACCATATTCGCAAAAAAATTCGAAAAATACAGACATTGTGACGAAATGATAGCAAGCTGTTCCTTGCGGAACACGCGCGCAAAAAAGAATCCCCAAGTTAGTGATAAATTTTTGAGACTCATCAAATAAACATATTTTGTCCTTGCTACCTCTGTTAGCTACCAGAATCGAGAATTTCCGCACACGACATTGTTGGGCGTCTCATCGAAACGAAGCGATTCACGAAGAATCAGCTTGATAGTAATCAAGTGCAAAAATATCCCATGGATCCTGGACTATTATTGTTTGTTATGCAACATTAATCTATACATTGCTTCTGACAAATATGGGTGTTTCTAACGAAGAAGCATTCCTCAAAATATATATTTTTTGGGCGCATGTTCTAGGGGAACATCGTCCTATCATTTCGTCCAAATGTCTGTAATTTTCGAATTTCGAGCTGAAAATTGGCTAATAGACTAATTCGGACTCCCTGATCACGAATCCGGTGTCAGATTTTTGGGTGCCGTCAGCCGGCCGGCCGGCTGGCCGGCCGGCCTTCCGGCCGTAGGCACGATAACAGGAGCACCGAAGGTCCTATCGACTTCAAACTTTCAGGGTAGGTTTCTGATCAAAATGCGACGGTTAAGTTCGTTAACGGGCAAAATCGGCCGGACGGTTTAGAAGTTATAGACATTTCAAATTTTGAGGTTATTTCCCTGATATTTCAGGAACTAAAGAAGATGTTGAATCGAAACTTGGTAGTCAGTTCGAGGATATAAACGCGCAACTTTTGGCAAAATTCTGTTATGATCGAAATGTTGGTAATTTTTGAAAAAATATTTCTTTTAATTTTTTCGAAAAAAAAAATTTTTTTTCGTGAACTATTCATCAGATTGCAACAAAAACTTGTACTAACGTCAATTGTAGTATTTCGCAACATTGTGCAAAATTTTGGCTCTATACGATTTCAATTTCTGGAGATATAAGACAAAATGTGTCAAATTTCCTGGGTCTCTCTCAGTATTTTCATCGATTATTATATAATAATCAATAATATTAAGGTATTCAACATGATGCTGCTTTTTGGGCGCATGTTCTAGGGGAACATCGTCCTATCATTTCGTCCAAATGTCTGGCATTTTCGAATTTCGAGCTGAAAATTGGCTAATAGACTAATTCGGACTCCCTGATCACGAATCCGGTGTCAGATTTTTGGGTGCCGTCCGGCCGGCCGTACTTCCGGCCGTAGGCACGATAACAGGAGCACCGAAGGTCCTATCGACTTCAAACTTTCAGGGTAGGTTTCTGATCAAAATGCGACGGTTAAGTTCGTTAACGGGCAAAATCGGCCAGACGGTTTAGGAGTTATAGACATTTAAAATTTTGAGGTTATTTCCCTGATATTTCAGGAACTAAAGAAGATGTTGAATCGAAACTTGGTAGTCAGTTCGAGGATATAAACGCGCAACTTTTGGCAAAATTCTGTTATGATCGAAATGTTGGTAATTTTTAAAAAAAATATTTCTTTTAATTTTTTCGAAAAAAAATTTTTTTTTTCGTGAACTATTCATCAGATTACAACAAAAACTTGTACTAACGTCAATTGTAGTATTTTGCAACATTGTGCAAAATTTTGGCTCTATACGATTTCAATTTCTGGAGATATAAGACAAAATGTGTCAAATTTCCTGGGTCTCTCTCAGTATTTTCATCGATTATTCTATGAACTCTTTGAATTCCACCGAAAACAAATTCAAAGACATAAACATAAAGAATCAAGTCATAGTTTAGACGTCGAAAGAAGGACGATGTTGATCGACTTGAAAAGGTACCTATTTCAAGAAATGCAATAATGAAATGCTTAATTTATGGATATAATATTATCTAAGTATTGTTGGGATCGGGCAGTTGGAAAATTTTTTAATAAAAAAATTTGTACCGACGTTAAATCAAGCATTCTACACGAGTGTGCAAAATTTCAGTTCGATACGATCTCAATTCCAGAAGATATTGCTTAAAATTCACATTCCAGCGTGTTTTGACGTTCTATGGTCACAGAAAATCGTCACAAAAATCTATTTACCTCATTTGACGGCTGTTTGTCAAATCAATTAATTCCAATAATTGATGTCAGATTTCCTACATACCAAGTTCAAACACATTTTATTATATGGAAAACACTTATTATGATCACGTTCTACAGGAATTGATACTAAATAGAAGCTAGATGAAGATTATTGTAATGGAAAATTTGTGTTCCAGAATAATATTAAGGTATTCAACATGATACTGCTTTTTTTCTTTACTGGTCAGTACGGGCCACAAGGAAGATGAACATGCGCCCAATAGCTCCTGTCCACAGGGCTTGAACCAATTTTTTTCTTTACTGGTCAGTACGGGCCACAAGGAAGATGAACATGCGCCCAATAGCTCCTGTCCACAGGGCTTGAACCAATTTTTAATTTTATAGATATTTTTCAGAGTTGGGGAGAGGAAACCCATGAAGGAACCATTTATGTTTATTTTTCAATTTTTAAGAAATATTTTTGCGGGCGTGTTCCGCAAGGAACAGCGTGCTATCATTTCGTCACTATGTCTGTATTTTTCGAATTTTTTTTCGAAAATTGTCTCAAACGATTGAGTTCGACTCCCTGATGAAGAATTCGAGGTCAAATTCAATTCTGTCCGTCCGGTCCTGCCGGCCGTTAGCACGATAACTCTCGAACGGAATGACTTAGAGCGTTGAAATTTGCAGGGTAGTTTTGTAGCGCGGACAAGTTCGTTAACGGGCGAAATCCACCAAGCGGTTTCGGAGTTAAGGCCGTTTTTAGTCAAAACGTTTTTTATGAATATTTCCGGAACCGATCACTCGATCTTTCTGAAATTTGGCATCAAATTGTAGAATCATGACCTTTATATGCCTGCGAAGTTTTGTTTTGACCGGACAGCCCTGAAGTGTCAAAAAAATTTTTCAAAAACTTCAAAATTTTGATCTGATTAAATTGAAACTCAGTAGTTAGATGCAAAACACCAAAGCAAACACTTTTGCAAAATTTCGTGAAGATCACGTGACATGAAAAAAATCAAAAAATTACTACTATTTTGCGGAATAATTTGCTTGAAATGCCGAAACCTATTTTTTGGCGCTCTAGTTCCTCGGAACTGAGTGCTTATCAATTTGCCCAAATGTCTGTAATTTTCGAATATTTCGATGAAAATGGTCTTAAACGATTTGGTTCGACTCACTGATCAAGAATCCGTGGTCGAAATTCATTCTGTCCGGCCGGTCCGGCCGTAGGCACGATAACTCTCGAACGGAATGAGCTAGAGAGTTGAAATTTTCAGAGTAGGTGTGGGGGATAAATATCTCGGCTAAGTTCGTTATTGGGCAAAATCAGACAGATGGTTTCGGAGTAACAAAAAAAATTTTTTTTTTTACGAAACAAATTCCAAATTAATTTTTTTTAATAAGAAGTTTTATCATAAGAATCCATTCATATCATTTTTAACTCTAACAAGCTAATACTTTCGGAGATATGATTCTTCAAAATTTCAATGTAAATCGTATTTCACACATTGATATAATTATTCTATGTATGAATTGTCATAATGTCAACTTGACAGAAGGGAATATTGTAACTTCAAAAATATTGGGGTTGAAATACTCGTATTTTAGCGATGCAACGGGGACCTCACCCGAAAATGTTTGAAAATATTACGTAAATATTGAAAGCATAATTCTGTAGTTCGAGAAAGGAGAAAATTTGGTGAACGTAGATCAGGAAATTTTTGATCGATTACAAGGTAATTTTTTATTTATTACTCATCTTCTTTCATATTATTACTCATCTTCTTTCATACATGTTTTATGGAATACCTACTATTTGTAGGTACTTTAAACCTGTTTTGGGCAATTGTCATACGAAACTTGTTTTTTTGGCGCTCTAGTTCCTCGGAACAGAGTGCTTATCAATTTGCCCAAGTGTCTGTAATTTTGGAATTTTTGGCTGAAAATGGTCTCAAACGATTTGGTTCGACTCACTGATCAAGAATCCGAGTCCGAAATCGATTCTGTCCGGCCGGCCGACCGGCCGTAGGCACGATAACTCTCGAACGAAAGGAGTTAGCGGATTGAAAATTGCAAGGTGGTTTTGGAGCGTAAATATCTCGGACAAGTTCGTTCGATCTATCTGAAATTTAGCATCAAATTGTAGAATCATGACCTTTATACGCATGTGAAGTTTTGTATTGACCAGATTACCGCAAAGTGTAAAAAAAAAGTTTTGAAAATTTAAAAAACGTTTTTCCACAATAACTCTCGAATGGAATGAGCTAGGTAGTTGAAATTTTCAGAGTAGGTTAGGGAGATGAATATCTCGGTTAAGTTCGTTATTGGGCAAAATTGGCCAGATTTAATTCGATTTCTTCCATGGTGCAGTTCTCATTCTCATGATTGCTCATTTAATCTTGATAAATAAACTATTATTTGAATTGAATTTCCTTTATGATGCAGCTCTATCATATGTATACATTGATATAATTCCCAACTCAGAGAAACCAATACTTTCGGAGATATAATTTGTCTGTTTGAACTAGAGCGCCAGAAAGCTCCTGTCCACAGGGCTTGAACCCATTTTTTTGAGGTTCATGCTGCCCTTTCCGGGCATTTTTCGTTATGCGCATGAGCAGTTGAGAAGGCATTTAACTGCTGTAGTTTTAGTCAGAGAGGATTGGGGTTTTGGGGTGGCGCTATTCCTCCATTGAATCCAGATCCCTGATGAGGGTCTGCGCATGCGTGGATTAAAGATGTGATATCTCCCGAACCACTAGTGTTGGAGAAACGGAGTTTTTTGTAAGGTGTGTGGTTTTGAGAGGGCTTTTAGCCGCGAGTAGATTGCGCATGCGCAGAAGAGAAGTGACTGTTTTTGGGTTGGATGGATTATGTTGGGAGAGCTGAGTCGATATTGTGAGGTTTTAAAAAAATATTCATGGCAATTCAGTGCAAGTACAAGTCAGTTTGGGGGATGTAGCGTTGTTTCCGAGTTGAAGTGTCCGTGCCGTGGCCCTGGGGCTAATTTTGAAATTGATGTTACCCCTTACAGTCATTTTTCGTTATGCGCATGAGCAGACCATCAGTGATTTAACTGGTGGTGTTTTCGTCAGAGAGGATTGGAGTTTTAGGGTGGCGGATGCTATTCCTCCATATAATCCCCTGGTGAGGGTCCTCGATGCGTGGATTAAAGATGCGATATCTCCTGAACCACTAGTGTTGGAGAATCGGAGTTTTTTGTAAGGCGTGTGATTTTGAGAGGACTTTTAGCCGCAAGTAGATTGCGCATGCGCAGAAGAGAAGTGACTGTTTTTGGGTTGTATGGGTTATGTTGGGATTTCTGAGCCGATATCATAATCATGTATATAGCACGCGCGCCAAATCCAGATTGACTTAACAATGAAAGAAAAAATGTAAAAAAGCATTGACGTGGGGTCAATCTGCTTTGGCGCGCGTGCAAAATACATGATTATGATTATCCTGCCAAGTCTTTTCCAAGAAGATCCCTCAGAATCTTCTAGAAGCTTGTGCTACTAAGGAGAGTCAGTTGTGTTCTTTTTCAACAGTGTTACTCTATCCTTACGGATGCTTAGATACAGCACTGTTAATTTTTGAACCGACAGTGAATGGTGTCCACTATCCCTTGGGTAGATCTCCAGCTCGCTCAATTCACTGAGCTTGACGTACTCATCACTCAATTCAAATAAGCCACCGTGATCACGCGCGCCAAAGAGTACAGACTTCACATCAGTTCTTTTTTTTTTCATTTTAAGGAACATTTTCCCGTATTTCTTATTGTTCTACCATTTCCCGTTACCAAACAATGACGTCATTTTTTTTTCATTGCAAGCTCCTATTTTTTTCTTGCCATGGATAGATCGTAAAACTCTGATTTCAGTAATGCACACATAACGCCATCTGGAACAATAATTCTCGAGATATTAATTTTTCAAATTTTAAAAACGTGAAAATTTTGAAATGAAGTCCCCCCCAAATAAACACATTTTATTAGTTGAAAATTACCGGCACGAAGACTTATGCAAAATCTGGTGAGGATTTTAAGAATAGAAAGTTCAGGAAACATTATTTAAAAATTCTTTATCTCAGAAACTATTCGGTAGATATCGTTGAAATTTTGCAAGAACCGTCAAACCCTATTTTTACAGCAAAGCTCTAGATTTAAACTCGAACGGATCTATATTGGTGGATATATTGGCAATATATCGAAACGATTACAGTGTACTGGTCCACTGTATTACAATCGAACAACAAACTTGTTGACGGATAATGATTTTCGACGCGAAGTCGAACGAATTTCATGATGATAGAAATAGAAATATCATGTCTGTGGTAATGTCATTTATTCAGGGTGTATCTGAATAATACCGAAAAAATGTAAGGGGTGATTATGTGATGAAAGTTTAGGTGGGTATTTCGTATAAAATTTTTTGATTTACATAAATGTATTGCAAGCGAGATTGCAAGCTCATGTTAAACAGCATTTTATTGAACAACAGCCAATCAAATTATGATTCTACAAGATTTTTATAACTAAAACAATAAATAATATTTACCACGGTTCGTGTCTTTAGCAGGAAAAATAATACATGGAAAATAAAAAAGAGGAACAATACCCACCTTAATTTCCATCTCAGAATCAGCCCTCACATTTTTTCTGTGTTATTCAGATACACCCTGTATAAAGGAAGAGCAATTTGCTCAAAAGATGATCCTTTATATTGATATTTAAAACCATTCGTTGGTTAAAGAGAATTGAATATAGTTGGTATATTGGTCTCATTTTGCTGAATTATCTTATTTTCTTATTATTATACTGATCTTCCCAGGTCTTCCCGAAGTAGACCCCTCATAAGCTCTTCAGAGCTTGAGCGAGTAAGGAGAATCAGTTGTGTTCTGTGTAGGCTTTGTTGATGTGTCCTTACGCCACCCTAGGCACAGCACTGTTAATTCTTTACGCAACAGTGAATGGTGGCGATTACCGTTACTAGAAAATGTCTTTCCTAGCCTCAGGATGGAACTTGGGGCCTCCGGCTCCTGAGTCAAACGCTCTACCACTGAGCCAATCGCACTACTGATATTTTCGTATCAGGGATGCTGAAGTAGATTTTTTTGTTCTCTATACTGAATAAAGGTTGTATTTGTAAAATTGATTTGAAGTCAATATATAAGAGCAATACTGGCTTGAAATGAGCAAAATAATATGTTTAAAAAAATTTTAATGCTTGTGGCTTTTACTTGATCCAAATCCATATTAACTCAATGAAAAATTATATACGATTTACACTTATTTATTCAATATTGTGACGCGTTTCGTCGACACAGCGACTTCATCAGACTACATCATACTGAAGTATGATGTAGCGCTGTGTCGACGACACGCGTCACAATATTGAATAAATAAGTGTAAATCGTATATAATTTTTCATTGAACAAAATAATATGATCTATTGGACGCATTCTAATGAACTGGAAGGAATATTTTCGGAATTCAGTATATGGAATATGATAATTGATTAGTTGAATTCCTAGAACAGTTCTTTGTTATATGGTTGAATTAAATATTAACCCGCACCAATCATAGAAGATTCCCGATTTAAATGATTACATAGAATTTTCTCGATATTTTTTGACGTATATTACAGTTCAGATATCGCTGAAATTTTGCAAGAGCCTTCAAATCCTTATTTTACAGCTAATTTCTAGATTCAAACTCGATCAGATCTATACTGCTGAAAGAATTGTGAAAATAGTTTACTTTCCTAGAAGTCCAGCAGCCTTGTTCGAGTTCAGTACCTTGATGGGTGACCACTGTGGCCAAAAATTTGAACAAGCCTGCCAAAGCCCCTGACCTCAGATATTTTCCACCAGTTTGAAATTAGAAATAATTTGCGTGTTTTCTTTGCAAATTTCAAAATTTGAAAGAAAGCGTGTTTATAGAAAAGCTCTTGTGGTATTATCCCAAAAATAATAAACCAAAATTACCAACCATAAAAACTAATTCCTTTTCATTTCCAGACATGGCGGGCGGTAGAAAACGATAGATTGGAAATGTCAGGATGGATACCCCAAGAAACGCCAACAGACCAGCAGCAAACACCGATCCCCAAGCGCAGAAGACTGCGCAAGAGGAAGAGACGACCTGTCCAATCGAATCTCAACGACCACAACACCCTCAAGATGCAAGATAGACTCCTGTACCTTCCAGGACGTCGTCAGCGACCCTTCGAATACGGTCAAAACGACGAGGTGTGGGACGACATGCAACAAGACGGCCCCAAACAGGCGGTAAACCGGAGAAGAGTCGTTCCAGAATATCAAGCCGGCAACGCCGTCGGAAACGAAGCGGAACCAGAAATAGTGACGCGTAAACAAGCGAATATAAATCCGTTGAGCGCGGTGATCCGTTTCGAAGACCCCATCGAAGATACGACGAAACCAAGAACGACGGTAAAGATCCGAGATCCTTTCGACGCTCTCAAGGAAGCCGAGGAGAAGCAGAAAACATCTGAAGAGATCAAACAAACCGTCGCCCCAAATCTCAAATCGCTACTGAAAAAATCTGGTGGAACCATAAGTCTCAGTGAAATCCTACAGCAAAAAAATCTTTCCCTATCTGAACTCCTGACGGGAAATGTTGAGGCTATTTCAGCATTAACTGCAGCTCCCGATAGTACGGAGCCTACTGAAATCATGCAATTCAACGAACCACCGAGATACCAACGGGTTCCACCTTCAGGAAGAAAAAAATTGACCGACAGAATTTCTGAACATTCCGACGGTTCAGAGGAAATCGCTCAAAAAAAATTGTTAGAAGCCCAAAGGAAAAGACTGGCTCTACTCAATGCTCATAAGGAAAATAAGGTGTACCTCGGCATCACACACACTTACGAGATCGTTACAGAACCTGTAACAGAAAGAAGAATATTTGTACCATCCCATCCTAAGCATTACTCTACATCAAGTTATAAACCTCTACTATTCCAGAACTCTTACAAATCAACAACAACAACCAGCAGCGGAGCTGAAATATATACAAATGAACTTGAACAAAAAATAATCAAGCCTGAATCAAGCAATACTGTCAGGCCATTTAAATTTCCGATCAAGAAATTACCGATAACCAGCGCCAAACTACTAACGAAAACGACTAAAAAAACTCCCAATGAGGAAACCAAAAAAATATTCACAATTCCACCTGAAGCCATTCAAATAAACCTTGAAGAAATCCTCAAGAGTCAAGCAGAACCAAAGGATGAGCCTCTTCAAATATCTTTGAATTTCGACAATTCCAAAGACATCGAACAATATCGCGAAAATTCAAATGAAAACATCAAAATCGCAAGACCAGGTGAGGAAATATTGGAAATTTTAGAAGATCCGATATATAAGGAAAAATTTTCCCGAATTTTACAAGAAAGGAATATGACTATCCAAGAGTTGGTAGATCAAAGAGAAAGAGGTTCCAGCCAACTCCACCTAGCGGATATATTCCACAATAAAACAAGAGAACCTGAACCGATCGATGAACCCTATGTTGGTTTGATCATCAAGAATGACATATATTCCGAAAATTCAAGAGAACAAAAGAGTTTGAAATACAACCAAGACAAACCAAAGATAGAAGATATAACGCCTGAAACCAAAACTGATAACCAAAGTAGCGAAGAGGACCTCATACCATCTTCGACTGAGAGAAAACCACCTCAGATAAGTGGATTTGGGATGAATAATAGTTTTAATTATGCAGCCATCATGCCATTCTGGAAACAATTTCACCCAGATGTATTCACCAACTTCTACAAAGAAGAAGAAACCAAATCGATAAACGATGTTGAAAGGATCGAGGAAATTGATAACAGACTATCAGATGCGATCAACGATAAGTTTAACGTGGAATTAAGTCAGAAAAATTATCACTTAGATGATGAATCCATTTTTGATATCCCTACAGGTATTAAATCAGCTTTAATAGCCAGTTTTGCCATAGTTGGATTCAGTTTATTTATGTTTTTAACAATCTTACTCATTTTTAAGTGGTCACAAAGAAAGAAGAACAAACTAAATTACACAAGCAGTTTATCTGGTGTCAAAATCAAGTCCCCTATTTTAGAAGTACCGCGAAGAAGTGCCCTTAGGACTTTTGTTTGTGAAACGCTTGGAAGAAAGACTAATTTTTATAAATCCAACCTTCAAAGCATGTCGGACGTGTGGGATGATAAAAAGCAAAAATTTTGAGAACTGACTGGAAGGAAGTCTTCTGGGGAAATTTTCCTTCGCAATTCGATTTCATTCCATGACCTGTTTCGAATATCACAAATTTACAGAAATGAGAGAAATCTAAGGCTGTTTAGCGGGTAGCATAGCCTACTACAAACATTTAACAAGACTTATTTATAACACTCCTTGTGCCAATCGAGAAAGCTATCTGATATTTGATGCCCATAATATTTTAATTTCAGAGCATGTCAATGTAAGTTTCATGTGGACTTATTTTTATTTTTGATACTATACCCATTTCTTGATATATAATTTTCGAGTTACAACAATATACTTCAACGGCTTGAATGTATTCCACGAGCACCAATCATTTTATCAAGACAAATAATGATTTATATTCAGATATTCTTACTTCTGTATTTTGAAATTGTAAATGTCTCTGCTTATTGAGAAAGTTTCATACTTGTTGTTGCATTGTTATGATATAACTTAAAATTGGATGATGACATGAAGTTATACCATAACAGCGATTACACTGGTAAATGCAAGGGTAAATGGCATTTACCACTGTCAATTATATCTTAACATATAATCCAGAACCAGACTATTAAAATAGTGTAGTTTTATTTCTTGGATAGAAAAAACCATAAGTGAATTTTTGGAATATTATATTCTTCGGAATTTTCAGTCATTTTCAAACTTTCTATCTTTCACCCATATTTAGTCTGCGAAAGCAGTATTATTGAAAAAATAAAATATTAAAGATTTCCCGTGCAATATTTCATCTGATAATGATTTTTCATAGGATGAATTGAAATATGTCGATGTATTTTTTCATAATTTAAAGGCTATGGACTTTGAGAATAAGTTATATATTTTGTATATTATGTTTCGTAATAACTGTGACATGATGTTATTTATTGTTATTTGTTTTGTTGAAATAAATAAATTTTCAAGACAAACATTTGATATTAACTTCGTGTATCAAAGAGTATCTATGAAATGTTCTGAATAACCAAAAAATTAGAACTCTCTAGATTTTATTACATAATTAAACTTCAGTTTAACTCTTCAAAATATGCCTTCCGAGTTTGCTCCCTAACCTAACACAATATCACAGTAAAGGTTTACTTACCAATATTCTTCATACGTGAAATGTAATTTCAACAATCTGCTTACAGAATCATCATTATTAGAAAACACTGTATGAAAATAAGCATATTGTCTGGCAGTGCTCCGTATTTGTCTCAGAGCCAGTTCTAAGGTAGGACTTCCTTTCAGTTCCTCAAGATCTTGGTTAGAGAAATATAGAACTGTAGAATATGACTTAGGTAAAATATCAATATATGGTTTATAAAATGAGTTTTCTTTGAATTTTTCAACTAATAAATAAATTGCCAAGGCAACATTAGGCATATTCTTGAGTATTTGATCTCTTTCCATTAATTTTTTCAATGCAGTTTTTTTTGCACCCTCGACAGTTATCATCAACTTTTTTGGTACTGCTATGAAAAGTGATCCAAATGGGATATCGATATCAGCTTTCAAGCCTAAATCGTAACCAGGAAATTCAGCAATAGAGGATCCATCAAAAATAGCACCATTTTCGTTCAACCATTTAGAAAATGATAATAGCTTTTCTGGTGTATTACGAGAGTTATCTCCGTTATCTGGATTTGATTTTGTCAGTTCTAGATTCTTTATCTTATTAATCAGCTTTGAAATTTCGCAGTGATTATCCAATGCTTTTGTTATGATTGTTTGCTGAGGTACTGACATACTCAATTTGAGCAACTGATCCACATTTTCTTTGAGTTCCTGTTCCTGCATAGACCTAATAAACCCTTTTATTAGGTCTATGTGTTCCTGAGAGGATAGGTTATGTTTATTTTTTATTTTGACATTTATATCAGGTTGCCTTTTGCTCTTTTTACCCATTTTGAATAACAATTTCGCCGAGAACAAGAATTTCAACACTTTAAAAAGAAACTTCAAACCGAGACTTCTATTTGGAAATCGGATATTGTTACATTTCTATTTTGAGATTAATTAAAAAGCAGGATACCACGTGAACTGAATAAATATCAAGCAAGGAAGAAAGAAGTTCAACCTTACCTTACGTGTAGATGGCCCCACTGTCAATTTGAATTTAGTAAACGGGAATGAATAGGAAAAATGAAAATACAGATTGTTTAACGATAGGAATAATCCATTAGATGTTACTGGCGAGTCAGACCACTAGACAACAAATTAATCTGAAAATTTTTTGTTATTTGAATCTGAAGATGGGCATGATTTACTAACCAAACAAATGTTGTTAATAGTACAGTTTTGCCTCTTTCTAACTGAAAGTATTAGCAACTTTTTTTTTAATTTGAAGCACTTTGTATATCAGTACTATGATCTTATAATTTCTGATCACTAAGAATAAAATTCAATTGAAAGTTTCTTCAATATTGCTTCAGAGATTATAATGAACTTAAAAATTTCAGGGTAGTTACAAAAATATTTATGCTGTAGGATTCCAAAGGTTTATATTTATTATTCGAGAGATTATAAACAGAAACCATTGAATTTTGGTCATTTAACTATGAAGAAAAGTTGATGAATTCTCTGATGTAACTATCATTCCCGTTAACAATGATTCATGAAATCTGTTCAAGTTAATTTTTTATGGCGAGAAAGTAATGAAAAATGGGTTCAAGCCCTGTGGACAGGAGCTTTCTGGTGCTCTAGTTCAAACAGACAAATTATATCTCCGAAAGTATTGGTTTCTTTGAGTTGGGAATTATATCAATGTATACATATGATAGAGCTGCATCATAAAGGAAATTCAATTCAAATAATAGTTTATTTATCAAGATTAAATGAGCAATCATGAGAATGAGAACTGCACCATGGAAGAAATCGAATTAAATCTGGCCAATTTTACCCAATAACGAACTTAACCGAGATATTCATCTCCCTAACCTACTCTGAAAATTTCAACTACCTAGCTCATTCCGTTCGAGAGTTATTGTGGAAAAACTTTTTTTAAATTTTCAAATTTTTTTTTTACACTTTGCGGTAATCTGGTCAATACAAAACTTCACATGCGTATAAAGGTCATGATTCTACAATTTGATGCTAAATTTCAGATAGATCGAACGAACTTGTCCGAGATATTTACGCTCCAAAACCACCTTGCAATTTTCAATCCGCTAACTCCTTTCGTTCGAGAGTTATCGTGCCT
Source organism: Halyzia sedecimguttata (assembly GCA_937662695.2). Lineage (NCBI taxonomy): Eukaryota > Metazoa > Arthropoda > Insecta > Coleoptera > Coccinellidae > Halyzia > Halyzia sedecimguttata. The sequence goes on from OW569415.2 coordinate 24,926,147, forward strand.
ACGGCCGGCCGGACAGAATCGATTTCGCACTCGGATTCTTGATCAGTGAGTCGAACCAAATCGTTTGAGACCATTTTCAGCCAAAAATTCCAAAATTACAGACACTTGGGCAAATTGATAAGCACTCTGTTCCGAGGAACTATAGCGCCAAAAAAACAAGTTTCGTATGACAATTGCCCAAAACAGGTTCAAAGTACCTACAAAAAGTAGGTATTCCATAAAACATGTATGAAAGAAGATGAGTAATAATATGAAAGAAGATGAGTAATAAATAAAAAATTACCTTGTAATCGATCAAAAATTTCCTGATCTACGTTCACCAAATTTTCTCCTCTCTCGAACTACAGAATTATGCTTTCAATATTTACGTAATATTTTCAAACATTTTCGGGTGAGGTCCCCGTTGCATCGCTAAAATACGAGTATTTCAACCCCAATATTTTTGAAGTTACAACTTGTCTCTGGTTACAATATGCCCTTCTGTCAAGTTGACATTATGACAATTCATACATAGCATAATAATATCAATGTGTGAAATACGATTTACATTGAAATTTTGAAGAATCATATCTCCGAAAGTATTAGCTTGTTAGAGTTAAAAATGATATGAATGGATTCTTATGATAAAACTTCTTATTAAAAAAAAATTAATTTGGAATTTGTTTCGTAAAAAAAAATTTTTTTTTTTGTTACTCCGAAACCATCTGTCCGATTTTGCCCAATAACGAACTTAGCCGAGATATTTATCCCCCACACCTACTCTGAAAATTTCAACTCTCTAGCTCATTCCGTTCGAGAGTTATCGTGCCTACGGCCGGCCGGCCTGCCGGACTGGCCGGACAGAATGAATTTCGACCACGGATTCTTGATCAGTGAGTCGAACCAAATCGTTTAAGACCATTTTCATCGAAATATTCGAAAATTACAGACATTTGGGCAAATTGATAAGCACTCAGTTCCGAGGAACTAGAGCGCCAAAAAGAAAGAAAAGTACGTATTTAGCCCCATGCCAGGCTAGTGCAACAAATATAAAATTAAAAATTCTTAAAAAGAACTGACGTGAAGTAATTATAGCTTCTGCGCGCATGTTCTTCTGTCTATTCACACCCTCACGAAATACTGCATGAACCTTTCAAGCCGTTTTTTTTTTCAACCGGGTATAGGTACTAGATATCAAGGGCGTAGCCAGGAATTAATTTCGGGGGGGGGGGGTTTGAAATAGGAATTAATTTCGGGGGGGGTTTTGGGGGTGTAAGGGTCACTTTCTGCAGCAAAAAAATTTTTTTTAAGAGAAAAAATTACATTTCGGGGGGGGTTTCATTAGCCCCTTACAGCTGTTTGTCAAGCAACACACAATATTCAGCTGGTGTGTTGGGGGAAGGCTACGATTTCTTAGTCATTAGCAATAAGAATTGAATAACATCATCAACATCAGATGGGTTATTTATTGAAAAGTAATTCCAATCTGAATATTCAATGAAAATAATATAAATATATACGAATTATATGGAGTTCATCAATTCATCTGTGTTTATAACAGAGACATTTCCCTCTATTTCTCTGGTTTATAATAACTAAATTCTATGGTTTTTATGACATAACCTCTAAAACTTACAGCGTAAATGTCAAAGTAGTATAAAAATATTTCAAATTTTTAAAATTCATTGATTCATATCTACAGAACTAAGAATTTCCTGGAGTCGAGACTAGTACCAATGAATTCCTCATAAGAAACTGCTTTATAAAAAAATCACCATCAAAATCAGTCTCTGGCCACTTGAAGGTTTACCGCTATTAATTATTAAAAGGAAATTTGTTTTGATACAATATCAATATGTTCAAACACATAAATAAGTTGATCAAGTTAGATGTTCTCAAAACGAAAAGGTATAATTTTTTCACAAAGAATATAAAACTTATGCTACACTAGCTACACGGTAACAACTACTAATGCTTCACCGCTATTTGCAGAAATATCCCGTATAAATTTATAAGACGAAGTTACTGCAAGGAAAAAACTGATGAAGAATTCGATTTCGTATCAGTGCCTATTGAGCAAATCAGAAATTTCAGTATAATTGCTCATGTAGATCATGGTAAAAGCACCCTTGCCGATAGACTTTTAGAATTTACAGGTGCAATCAAAAAAGTTGACGGTCAAAATCAAGTACTCGATAAATTGCAGGTAGAGAAGGAAAGAGGTATCACAGTGAAAGCTCAGAGTGCTTCTATAGTTTACTATTTAAATGGAAAACCGTATGTTTTAAATCTTATAGATACACCTGGCCATGTTGACTTTTCTAGCGAGGTTAGTCTTTTGCATGTCATTATTAGTTATGTTGGATACAACTCCACAAATAATACATATTCACTTCACTTCTAATGAAATATTGACAATTAATAATAGGGATACAAATAAATCGATAACTCTTCTAACAACGTAGAAGCTATTCGTGATGGATTTAGTTTTTAGTTTAATTCCATAATATTTACTCAATGAAAAATTATATATGATTTACACTAATTTTTCATCGAGTTAATATGGATTTGCATCAAGTAAAAGCCACAAGCATTACATTTTTCCATGATATTTATATCCTCTTTCTCAACTACTCCATTATTTTGTTAAATAAGTTCTTGAATAGGTCTGTATCTTTTGAGGTTTCTAGATCTTTATCAGTGTGCCAAGGAGTGATACTTTTAGTGGATGCTAACGATGGAGTTCAAGCTCAAACTGTTGCTAATTTTTATTTAGCTTTTGGAAAGGATTTAGAGATTATTCCAGTGTTAAACAAAATTGATCTCAAACAAGCTGATCCAGATAGAGTGTGTAACCAACTAAGAACACTTTTCGACATTGAGCCTACTGAGGTCCTAAAAGTAAGCGATATTCGGAATATTCAGGGTATTAATTTGATGAAATAGTCCATTAATCAAAATGAATTCATACAGATGTTCGAATTAATACATAAACTCATACTGTAGAATTCATTAGTAAATATTTTTTCTTTGGCTAGAATTTGATTTAGGTATTGTGATTTTATGTTGTGATTCGAAAATCAAGACTCATGGAAAAGCAAAAGGACAACAAGAGTTTGTTTTTAGGTATCAGCTAAACTAGGTGTTGGAATTGAAGGAGTGATTGAACAAATAATACAAAGACTACCTCATCCTAAAGTTGATAGGGAAGGCCCACTTCAGGCTTTTCTTTACGATAGCTGGTATGATAAATACAGAGGTGCCCTATTATTGGTGTATATGAATAGTGGAAGTATTAAAATTGGAGATAGCATTACATCTCATCATTCGAAAAAATGCTATGAAATCAAAAGTCTTGCTGTCTTAACGCCAGGAGAACAAAACATGAAAAAATTGTAATTATGTGTTTATATATCACCTAGTATTTTGATATACATTATCACAACGACCTACTGGTCGTCCAGAAATTTCGAAATTTTTAAATTATATATTGGATAATTTGAAGGGGGATCACTCTAAATCAGTTTGGAAAACTTCAGGGATGATTTGTGAATTATAGTGGAAAAAGTTACTTTCATGGGGCTCTTAATTTATGAACTAAGATAGGCCAAGGAATTTAAACTTCAAATTTGTGTTTAGAAGATCAAATATAGTACAGTGAAATCTCCCAAGAGCGGAAACGTTGGTCCCAACTTTTTTGACCGGACGTCGGAGGTCTACGCTTGTGGGAAGGTTGAAAATAAATACAAAGAGAAATGAAAAAAAATTATTTACTGAAATAAATGTAAACTCATTAAAGAAAAATAAATTTCAAAATATGAAGCTATTATGACTGTTAATAATATAGAATGTATTCAGAAAAAATTAGTTATTTTGGGTTGTATCATTTTTTTTCTCTTCTTGTTAGTAGACGTTTTTAATGGGACTCCAGATTTTTAAGAAGTCGAAAAGCCATAAAACCTACTTCAATTTTCCTACAAGATTCCATTAACATATGTTTCGCTGCTAGCGGCAGTGTGTACTGAAAACTAGGAACGTATTTATCATGATTACAAACTATATAAAGTTCATTCCCTGGAGTAGATTTTTGAACATTTCCGCGAGAAATAATACTACGTGTTCTTTTATGAACATGTAGGTACCTACATATTAATTTTTTCCCGGTCTTCTGAATTCCGCGTCCGTTTCTGGGAGGTTTTTAGGCACTGCCATGAATATTGTAGGGTCCGTGTCCGTCCGATAGAGGTGTTCGCTCGTGATAATTCGTTTGACAAGAAATATTATATCGAATTTCTCGGTTCCAGGGAAATTATCCTTTTGAGGGGAGTGTCCGTTTATGAGGAGTGTCCTCCAAGGGAGGTTTCACAGTACATACATATTGAACACAATATCCTTTGACTTGACATTATGGTAAGGTTTACCAAAATTTTTTTATCAAGATATTCATATAACCATACAGATGAAATGAAATAAAAACAAAACATGAATGGTTCGGTGAAGAGAGATCACCGGTTAATAATAATAACCCAATTAGAGGAATAATAATAACAACGTTCCTTCAACCATGTACATTTCACACAACAAAAGAGAAAGTGTATAATGGTATTACAGGTTCATAATTAATTTATTATTATTTTAATGCAGTTCCATTTGATTAGATCTATAATCAGGAATAAATATAATAAATTAAATCAATCTGTCTTAAGGATCGCCTATATATTTAATATTTTCCAGAGTTGCCGGCCAGATTGGATTGATTGGTTGTAACATGAGAAATATAAAAGAAGCAATTATTGGAGATACCTTTTTTATCTCTTCGATGCCAGTCGATCCTTTACCTGGATTCAAACCAGCTAAACCAATGGTTTTCGCAGGAATATACCCATCTGGATTATCTGAATACACAGATTTGAGAAAAGCAATTGAAAAATTAACTTTGAATGATTCTGCTGTCACAGTTGAAATGGACACCAGGTATATACCTTTTTTTTGTTAGTTTTGTTCAATATTGTTTTTGTTCCAGTAGGTATTTTTTTTTTCATTCATACCAATGAGCGAATGCAAGATCCACTTTGAATAATTAAAATATTATAAAATCACTGACGTGGCTGGCGTCATTCTTTGGAAAGTTTTTTAAAGCTGGACAGAATTGAATTTGAGTATGGATATTTGATTACACCGATACTTACAAGAATGCAAAGACTCAGCAAGAAATTCATTAAGAAAGAAAGCAATAGATCCATCATCAATCCTCTCGTCCACTCTTACCAAGAAGAAGCAGCTAAAACAAAACTACCAACTTTGCCACTAGCACAATATCTCAAAACTCTTTAAAACAAACACACATTGTTATCATAATGTATTATATACAGAAATACTATTGTAACTGGCAGGAAGACTTCGGTCGTTAGCCAATTGATCATGTATCAATAAAGTTTATTATTATTATTTGATTACTAAGTCAAATGGTATCGTAACAGCATTCTCTTGTATCTAGTATTTTAATTTACTGTTGTACGATAAAGATATTCATATTTTGCAGTCCAGCTTTAGGTCAAGGCTTTCGTTTGGGATTTTTAGGACTTTTACACATGGAAGTGTTTTCTCAGAGGTTAGAACAGGAACATGGAGCAGAACCTATAATTACAGCGCCCTCTGTAACCTATTTGATCAAACTAAAGGAGACCAAGGAAACTCTGAAAAGTGGAACGAATGAAAAACTGATTAACAATCCAGCACTATTTCCTGATCACTTCAAAATTGAAGAGACGTATGAGCCTATGGTTTTAGGTAAATATCAGAATTATTTTGTTGCATAACTTTATTTATATAAATAAAAAAAATTCCAAGTAATGTTTTATGTTACTACCAGATGATCATTTCATTAGAATGCTCTGTATCTTCAAACTTTTTTGGATTGTTAACTTAAGACTACATAACCTAACCTATACTAACAGCGTCCTCTGTAACCCATTTGATCAAACTAAAAGCGACCAGGAAAACTGAGAAGTTGAAGGAACTAAAAACTGATTAACAATCCAGCACTATTTCCTCCTCATTTCAAAATTAAATAGACATATGAGCCTATGGTTTTAGGTAAACATCAAAATGATTTTGAACATATTTATACTTCATTTTTATAAATTTAAAAGAATTAATTAATTAGTTTTTTTTTATACTTCCATTAAAATACTGTGTATGTTCAAACTTTTTTGCAATGTTGAGTTAATACTTTATGATTCCTCATAATTTAAGAGCCCCGAATGTTAAAAATATGGTACATTTTCACTTAAATCACATCACAGAAAAATCTACTTACATTTTCAGAACTGAAAATGGGGATTTATTGAAATATTATATTATGTTCTCTCGTTTATATTTACTCTACATTATTATCGTTCTTTCAGGAACTATTATTACACCTGACACCTATTTGGGACCAGTAATACAACTTTGTCAGAGTCGTAGGGGTGTTCAAGTAAAAGCAACAAATATTGACAATGAAAGAGTTATGTTGCAATATTCCTTCCCCCTCTGCGAAATAGTTATAGATTTTCATGACTCATTGAAGAGTTTATCATCGGGATATGCCAGCTTTGATTATGAAGATTCTGGCTATGAACTCAGCAGTTTAGTTAGAGTAAGTTGGTTCTTTTCACAAAGATATTATGAAATTTCATTTATGTTTGGGAAAAATGTCATTCGTAAATTTTTGAATAATTATACACATAAGTTGAATTTAAGCGATGGACCAACATGTTCTTGGTTATTTGCGGTTAAGCGTATTGGTTTTAAGCCAAAGGATAATCTGACCTCACATTGAATATCCAGCATTTATTTATGTTGAATGCATTGGTTTTACGCACAGGACACAATTCCTTTCTTCGCGAAAATTCCCATATTTTCAATTACTTGTTCTGGTTTCGGATCCAGCAATCAAAACAAATTTGAGTTTTCGAATGGAGGAAACAGGAAACGAGAAGATATGAATGAAGAAATATTATTTCAAGAACTTTTCAGGACCGGTTTTTCAATTGAGAGTTAACTCAAGGTTGCGATTAACCTGGGAGTTACATGTTCATGAAGATCGCTAAATACTTGCGTGACTCGCTTAAAATTAACTGAACATTGTTATTGAAAATATAATTAATTGTAAAGATGCGTATAAACTACTAGCGGGAAACCCTCGAAAATTGTCTCGCGAGGCGGCCTCGCGCTATGTAGACGGGGATGCCTCACGGGGTTGCCGGACGAGGCATACCCGTATAAAAAGTGCGAGGCCGTCTCGCGGATAAATGTTCGAGGGTTTGCCGTTCGTAGTTTATACGCAGCTTAAGATTGGACGCTTCACCACTTTTTTGATTTGCTTATTTTTGTGTCTGTAGATGAATGTTTTATTAAATAATATACCTTGTGATGAATTATCAACGATTGTCCACACCTCGAGAGCACAAACAGTGGGTAGACAGATGGTTTTGAGACTGAAAGAACTGATACCGAGACAGATGGTTCATATAGCTATTCAAGCGACTGTTAATGGAAAAGTGATAGCTAGGGAAAACATAAAAGCTTTCAGAAAAGATGTTACTTCTAAACTAGTAAGTAAATGTATTCGTTTTCAATAGCAGCTATTTTATTTTGGAATATAATATACAAGCATATTCCTCATACAAGGGATACATCTTATATTACAGTAGTCCGTTTATTACAATACATAGGTCAGACTGGACTTTCTATAAATATTAGAGTCGATGAACATAAAAAAATCTATACGTGAAATAAATTGTAATCCAGCTTTGCAGAACATTGCATGAATGAAAATCATTTCATTGATTTCACCACAATTTCAAAGAAATTTCACATTCAGGTAATACAAGTTAAAGGTTAGATTTGCTAGAAACCTTCGAAATTTCATAATCTCAGAGACAAAATCTACCTGTAAGTAATGACCAACTAGAATTCTCCATTCCTAGCATCTGTATGAACAGTATAACTTGCATTGTTAAGTTTATTCTATTCAGTTTTCAAATTGGGATAAAACCACAAACATACCTATATATGCGACATGATTGGCTCAGTGGTTTAGGCGTCTGACTCAGGGGCTAGAGGTTAAATCCCAGGACAAGGGAAGAAATTTTCTTGTCACGGTAATCGCCACCATTCACTGTTGGGTCAAAAATTAACTGTGCTGTACCTAAGGTGGCGTAGGGACACAGTGACAAAGCCTACACAGAACAACTGATTCCTCCTAACTCGGTCTAGCTCTTATGAGCTTATGAGAGGTCTCCTTGGGGAAGACCTTGGAGGGTCAGTATAATAATATAAATATGTCAACAACATATTATTATACAGGGTGTTCCTTAAAGACATGCTAATATTTAAGGGTGTGATTTTTTGACTTATTTTAAGAAAAAACTTCCTATGAACATATGTCCTAAAAGTCTGAACTTTTGAGATACGGAGTGATAACATTTTGAAAAATTTCAGCTTTTTAATTATAACTGAGATAATATTGTAGACATCTTTGTAAAGTTTGGTACATGTCTTCTACGCATCAAGGTGCAAAAATTTTCATTTTCTCTACCAGTGGCGTCCATACAGGTTTTGTATTGAATATTTTTGGAGAAAAAAATACTACGCCATTGCTTTCTATTGAAAAAGGGGTTCAAGCCCTGTGGACAGGAGCTTTCTGGCGCTCTAGTTCAAACAGACAAATTATATCTCCGAAAGTATTGGTTTCTCAGAGTTGGGAATTATATCAATGTATTCATATGATAGAACTGCATCATAAAGGAAATTCAATTCAAATAATAGTTTATTTATCAAGATTAAATGAGCATTCATGAGAATGAGAACTGCACCACATTTTCAATTTTTTTTTTTACACTTTGCGGTACTCTGGTCAATACAAAACTTCACATGCGTATAAAGGTCATGATTCTACAATTTGATGCTAAATTTCAGATAGATCGAGCGATCGGTTTCGGAAATATTCATAAAAAATATTTTTACTAAAATCGCCCATAACTCCGAAACTCCTCGATGGATTTCGCCCATTAACGAACTTGTCCGAGATATTCACGCTCCAAAACCACCTTGCAATTTTCAATCCGCTAACTCCTTTCGTTCGAGAGTTATCGTGCCTACGGCCGGTCGGCCGGCCGGACAGAATCGATTTCGCACTCGGATTCTTGATCAGTGAGTCGAACCAAATCGTTTGAGACCATTTTCAGCCAAAAATTCCAAAATTACAGACACTTGGGCAAATTGATAAGCACTGTTCCGAGGAACTAGAGCGCCAAAAAAACAAGTTTCGTATGACAATTGCCCAAAACAGGTTGAAAGTACCTACAAATAGTAGGTATTCCATAAAACATGTATGAAAGAAGATAAGTAATAATAAAAAATTACCTTGTAATCGATCAAAAATTTCCTGATCTACGTCCACCAAATTTTCTCCTCTCTCGAACTACAGAATTATGCTTTCAATATTTACGTAAAATTTTCAAACATTTTCGGGTGAGGTCCCCGTTGCATCGCTAAAATACGAGTATTTCAACCACAATATTTTTGAAGTTACAATATTCCCTTCTGTCAAGTTGACATTATGAGAATTCATACATAGAATAATTATATCAATCTGTGAAAAACGATTTACATTGAAATTTTGAAAAATCATATCTCCGAAAGTATTAGCTTGTTAGAGTTAAAAATGATATGAATGGATTCTTATGATAAAACTGCTTATTAAAAAAAATTTAATTTGGAATTTGTTTTGTAAAAAATAATGTTTTTGTTACTCCGAAACCATCTGTCCGATTTTGCCCAATAACGAACTTAGCCGAGACATTTATCCCCCAAACCTACTCTGAAAATTTCAACTCTCTAGCTCATTCCGTTCGAGACTTATCGTGCCTACGGCCGGCCGGACCGGCCAGACAGAATGAATTTCGACCACGGATTCTTGATCAGTGAGTCGAACCAAATCGTTTAAGACCATTTTCATCGAAATATTCGAAAATTACAGACCTTTGGGCAAATTGATAAGCACTCAGTTCCGAGGAACTAGAGCGCCAATAAAAATTACTTTCGAGATCCTCATTCATTTTTCAGAAAATTTGATCTCATTAGTTTTCTTTGTCTGACGCACAGTTTCCGCATAAAAAAATAAAAATCGTTTTACTTCAGGATCAATTCTTCAAAAATCTGATGCGGTGTGGAAATGTTTGTGCATTTACTGAAAGCAAATTAAGAGATCAATTTTTTTCCAAATTTTTTCCAAAAAATATGTTTTCTTGTCAGATGCTCTGTTCTGACTAAAATAATTAAATTTAAATTACTTCATATCGCAGTACCAAAATTTTATCACCCTGTATCTCAAAAGTTAATACTTTTAGGACATACATTAGGAATTTTTTTTTATAAAATTAGTCAAAGAATCACTCCCTGAAAAATTAGCATGTCTTTAAGGAACACCCTGTATAAGCCGAGTTATTTTCTTTACTTTAATGGTTTTTTACAAAAAGCACTTGAAATGAAAATTGCTTCAATCACAAGCTAAAATGTGGTGTTTTTCATGGAGAATATTTTGAAAACAACAAATCCATATGCTATGATTAATTTTTTATTTTGTTCCCCATTCCTTATATGTATCGACTTGTAATATTCTTAATTCCTTCTAGTATGGAGGTGATATCACAAGAAGAATGAAACTATTAGCCCAACAAGCAGCTGGTAAGAAGAAAATGAAAACTATCGCAAATATATCTGTACCTAGACATACATTCATTGATTTTCTGAAAAAATGATTAATATTTGTTAAGTCTAAGTTCTGTTAAAATAAAACATTTAAGAGTTATGCCGCTCTCAGTAACTCTTTATAACCAAGATTCTTTATTTGTATAAATAAACGTTACAAGAAGAAATCTTCAAATATCAAAACAAGAACACAAATTTAACACTTCGTATAGAACAAAATTATTTCCAACACATAATAAGAACTGCATAATGAGGGTTCATCAGTACCTACATACATTACTTCATATAACATTATCTAAACTCCAAAAATTCTTCTCAACAACTTTCAACGCCATTCAATCGTACTCAATTAAACATCAAATGTATAAAAAAGATTTAAAGCATTAAGAAAACAATGAATATGCCAACAATAATCGGAAATTTATTTCAGAATCAATTGAGCAGGAGTTCATTTAAGGATGTTCTGCCCATTGTTAGGTTATTTCGATTATATTTGTGTGCTTTTCCTCCTCAACTTAAGATTTTTCCGCCTTCAACAGCAGCATAATAACAAGACATTTCATCAAATTCACTTTGGGTAGCATGTGGAGCCATAACTGTGTATAAAGCATAATGTTCGGCATCTGTCAAGTCAAGGCCTTCTCCTTCAAGGTTAAAAGGTTCTTCGTTATCCATAACTATGCTCCGTCTTATGATTTCGTTTGTTTGTTCAACCGGAGGTCTGATTCTTACGTCTGTTGTGTTATCAATGTTTTTTATCGTGTCGCGGGCTGGTGTGTTCCTTGGAGTACCTTGAATGTTATCAGCAGATTTCGATGTTATTTTTGCATTATTTGATATTTGTGGAGATTTTGAACGGTTGTAGGTGGATGATATGTCCTGATTACTTTTATTTTTATTCTTGCGTCCAAAAAATTTTGAAAAGAAACCTTTCTTTTTCGGATTTGGCAGTGTTGAAGTGCTTCCAAGATATTTTAAATCGTCATTGTGGATTTTAGGTCCTAAACTGAACGAATGTGATCTTATAATAGATGGTTTGGGATGTAATAAAGCTTCCTTTAGTCTTGCTTCGGGATCATCTTCGCCGATATAAGTTTCGATCTTTTTCTGACGTTTAGGTGGTAAAGGGGGTAATTTTTCAACAGGAGATTCCCGTTTAATCGTTTGTTTATCAATGATATTTTCTTCTGTTACCTCTGAAAAAATATTTTGCGGTTTATCTTCTGTCGGTCTATAGGCTATTTTCAAAGGAGCCTTGAAAGCCATCTGTAAACTTGAATATGTTTTAGAGTCATCGAAATTCGTAGTTGAAGCGTCAACCTCCATCACTTTCAAATCTTCAACAACAAAAGCGTTCTTATTAAACTGGGATGTAGAGTATATTTCGTCCAATTCTGCAACTTCGTCAATCAGTTGGTTAAATGATTTTTCTTCAGAATCTTCAGCTGGTGGTAGTGTCCAATCATAGTCATCATGTATGTTTGTTTCGATAACTTCATGCTCGTTATTATTGATGTGTATTTCATTATTGTTGGGTTCCACCATGACCACGTCAATGGTTACTGTTGTATCAAGTTCTTCGTTTATTGGAACTTCATTAAGATTATGGTTTAAAGTTGTAGCAACTTCGGTATCCTGAAACACTTGAGGAACTTCTTGTTCAACTGGGACCTTATTACTTGGTATTATTTCCTCCATTAGTTTATTTTCTTCAGGCTTCCATTTCTTCAAGTTAATATTATGTTTATTGAAAAGCGTGTCATACAAATGGGAATTCCTCGTTTTCATCAAGCTCCTTCCCAAAGACCAGTAGGAAGGTCTGCCTGCGTCCAGTGGTAAGAATTCAAACGGTAAAGGTTCACTTGTAGCGCCATCTGATGGGCGTTTTAACTGAATGAAAGCCTTCACTGGCTCTGTGACCTCTAGTGTGCGATATTTGGGTGCCCTAAACCATATGGAGGTCTGCTTGTGGACCTGATTTGATTGGAAATCTCCATATCCTTCCCAAACGGTTTTACCGTCCTTTTCCTCGAAAAATCGGATTTGAATGTCCTCTTTGGCTACCTGAAAATAAAAGAGTTTTCATATTAGGTTAGATTAACTGTGATCTTTTATCCCCAAGAGAGCCGTTGCACTGTGACGAATCAGATCTTTTGCGTTACCATATCATAAAATAACCAGAAAAATAGTTGTAAAAGCACTGTGGCCAGGAGCTATGGCTGCTTAATATTCCCAATATTTCCAAGAATATAAATCAAATTGTAAAAACGACCAGAAACATGAACTTCTGTCATCGCCAGCATATTTCTATACAATAAGTAGACATTGTAGGTTTTTGCCAATTATTAATTATATTATAACGGAAGTTTCAGATTATTGAGCAATCACAGAAAGACAAGTTTTAGTAACCATATCAAAAATAAACAGCTGTCAATATTCATGAAAACATATTTTGATATTCAATCATAAAAATGCTTGTAACTCGAAAACTATGCATTTTTTGGCGCTCTTGTTCCTCGGAACAGAGTGCTCATCAATTTGTCCAAATATCTGTAATCTTCGAATTTTTGGCTGAAAATGGTCTTGAACGATTTGTTTTGACTCACTGATCAAGAATCCGTGGTCAAAATCGATTCTGTCCGGCCGGCCGGCCGCTAACACGATAACTCTCGAACGGAATGAGCTAGACAGTTGAAATTTTCAGAGTAGATTTGAGGAATAAATATCTCGGTTAAGTTCGTTATTGGGCAAAATCGGTCTTATAGTTTCGGAGTAACGAAAAAAAATATTTTTTTCAAATTTCAACTTTTGAATTCAAATTTTTTCAAGATGCGGTTTCATCATAAGAATCCATTGTTATCATTTTCAACTCTAACAAGCTAATACTTTCGGAGATATGATGTTTCAAAGTTTCAATAATACATCGTAAGTTCTATGTATTCACAGAATGTGAACACAGAATCTGTCTGTGATCATTATTCATTAATGTCATCTTTTTTTAGCTATTAGAGATTGTCAATTCATAGTTGTTATATTCTCTTGGAAAGTATTCGATTCTTGAATTTGTGAATATATACAAGACTGTTTTGATGTAGTTTATGGAGGCAATAGGAAAGAAGAACATAATGGAATCATCATAAGAAATTACTGTTCGTTTACCACTGAGGTTAATATTACCTTTCACTTCCTTAAGTATTGAAACATGTTCCTATATACAGTATTTTCATATTGTTGCTAGCAGAAAAATACTGAAATATGGATCTAAATTTGTCTATCAATCATTTTTTCTTGAGTTAAGGTTCATAATACAGAAGAGAATATGTTAGTGGTATGGACTATTAAATTTTAAATTATGAAAAGAGGATATAGTATTATTATTATTATTATATGGGTTGTGCTGGGCAGAGGAAATCCGCCCCTCCACTGCGACCAATCGGTCTATTGTGGCACACCTGTAGTATATAATCTATACTTCACCCACAAGCTCAAGACTCTTGATGAGGGATATGAGCATGGTGGGTGAGAACTCGTCCAGTTCCCTCAGTGTCAGTTTGTGGACTCCTAAGTTCCTCCAATCTGATCCTATCCCCAGCGGGACAGTCACACATGATGTGTTCGATAGACTCGTCGTCCTCCAGGCAAAGTCTGCACTCGGAGTCCTCAGTCAATCCCAGCGTATTGAGGTGTTTCCTGAGGCCACAATGGCCCGTGTATACAGCTGTAAGGATTCTCAGGTCTACCCTAGAGAATTTGAGCAATTTTCTGGCTCTTTCAGCTGATGGGCCAGTAATTGTTGAGCGAGCATGTCTGTGTCCAGGTATGCTGCTCCAGATTTCTTGGACCTGTTGGTCCACCCATCTGTTGTTTTCCTTCGCCGCTGCTCTAAGAGAGATACCGCAGGACGGTTCAGGTCCAATGAGCCCCATGAAAGCCCCCCGTGCCGCCAATGAGTCCGCCATCTCATTACCCTTTATGCCCGAGTGGCCCGGGACCCACAAGAGCTGCAGCCTGCAGCACCCTCCAAGTTCAGCTAGTGTGGTCCGGCAATCCTGCACAAGCATGGATTTGCAGTTGTATGAAGTCAAGGCAGCTTGGCTATCCGATAGGATCTTGATTGATCCGTGAGCCTAACCTTTCTCAAGTATGAGCTTCGCACAGTAATCAATGGTGAGAATTTCTGCTTGAAAGACAGTCGCAAAACTACCCAGGCTGATGGATTCACCCCTAGCAATTCTGCAACCGCTGATGAACAGAGGGTAGTAAAAAAAGCAAAAGCTCCTGACTTCACGAAAAAAAAATTGTTTCAAGCACTGACGTGAAGTCAGGAGCTTCTGCGCGTATGTTCTATTGTCCATTCTCCTGTATTGGACACTCTTAATCGAATTTACCATGGTGAATACTATTGTCTGTTCTCCTGTATTGGACACTCTTAATCGAATTTACCATGGTAAATTAAGAGTGTCCAATACAGGAGAACATACATCAATAGAATTCACCATGGTAAATTCGATTAAGAGTGTCCAATAAAGGAGAATGGACAAAAGAACATACGCGCAAAAGCTTCTGACTTCACGTCAGTGCTTGAACCAATTTTTTTTATAAGATAATTTTTGAAGCATTTTTTTTTAACGACCCTTTTTTTGAATTCAATTTCTTTCATGATGCATTTCTATCATAGGAATCCATTGATATAATTCCCAACACTGAGAAACCAATACTTTCGGAGATATAATTTGTCTGTTTGAACAAGAGCGCCAAAAAGCTCCTGTCTACAGGGCTTGAACCAATTTTTTAATATTGCATCCGTATACCTTTTTTTTTGCAGCATTAATGATAAAAAATGGAGGTCTTGAAAACATAGGAGGAAGGTGGTAGAAACAAATTATTACTGATATTTGTATTGATTCAATTTCTGAAAAATTGCCAGAATCGGTTAAACCGTTTGGAAGTTATCACAAAAAACTGAATTTTGGGAGTACCATTTGGAGGCACATATCTGCGCAGGGGGCTTCGTAGGAAAATCAATTTAAGCATTCCTTACTCGTCTTTATATAATTTATTGACACCTGAGAAAGTGTCACATAGTGCCGGGACACCTTGTATAGGTAGTAAATAATTGAACAATTCTTAGCTTATTGGTATCAACTCACCTTTTCGCATAGGAGTATAATGTCTTTCCTTCCTCCATCAACATGACTGTTGCAGTCTGATAACTTCACAATGACCAGATCAGCAGACGCTTTTTTGTCTAGAATCGGTTCGCTGACCACAGAGGGAAGGGGAACAGTAAATTTTCCTTTTTTGTCGCCTTCTAAGAACACTTGAAAGCACAATCTCACTGCATTTAGGTCTATTGAAGTTGGATGATGCTTGTGACTGAAACCAGCTGATGCAAATAAATTAATTAGTATTTTATTTATAATTAATAATTGACGAATATTGAATATATCATTCAGATCGGGAAACCAACCTCTCAAAGTGGAAATTAGAGCTGTTGAATGGAGTATTCACTTGTGGGTTTAATCGTATAATCAATATAACACTTCTTTACCTACAGTTTGGAATATTAAGGATGTATTATTTTTTATTATTATTAGAAATCAGGATCCAGAGTTTCAATGTACTCCACTGGCTTGGAAGATATCTCCACCCTACATGATTTCATGGTGCAAGCATTTTTTTGCGTTGGTTTCGATCGCTGGAGCATTATGTTACTAGGTATTATTTATGCCAAGTACGAAAGAGACGCGGGAATTGGGGTTTTTGGTACAAAAATGCGCCTCACAATACCTCTAGGGACGCAACCCTCTGTCATACTTACAGAGATACTGAATGTGTATGTACATATGCGCTTAGGAGTGTTTTGAAAATAAACTATGGAATGAACATATACATTGCCACAGATAGCCATGCCATTCTGAGGGTATTGGAAGCTTACAGCTAGAGTTCCCTCTTATCCTGAGAATGCCGCAACACCATTAAGCAGCTGGAATGGGCTAACAAAGTGACTCTTTTATGGGTACCAGGGCACTGTGGTTTTGAAGGAAATGAATTGGCAGACGATCTTGCCTAGCTGGCTACCAGACAACCACCTGTTGGGCCAGAACCTTTCTGTGCCCTGAGTAAAGATCACTATATAGAGACTTTTCAATAATGAGAGCAACGCAAAAGGATATATTTCTGAGAATACAACTACATGAAAACATTTATCACTCTCTCGCCGTTCTACACCAGAAAACTTAACGTTTCTACTTAAAACAATGGAGAATATGGTGGAAAACTACAAAAGAACGGACAATTTGGAGATTATTCCAATTCACAAAAGTCACATGCTTAAAGGGCAGGCCGATCTACGCTCTGTATCAGCTGACTGAAGTCATCTAGAGAACTCTGGACAACAAAGAAATCGCAATGGGCTCATTCCTGGAAATATCTGGGGCCTTTGACATCACAACGCCTGTGTATCTTAAAGAAGCACTTGGAAGGCGAGGAATGAATAAAACCATTATAAAATGGATGTATGAGCTGTTTCACTGAGGATAGCCGAGATACAGGTGGGTAATTATACCACTTCTATCAAAAAGTCTTTCAGGCAGAAATACTCGCAATCGAAAGATGCGTGAAATGAACCTAGAAAGAAGCTATCAGATATGTGATATAGCAATCCACTCTGACAGTCAAACTGCTATTAAAGCTCTGAGCTCCCATGTTATCGAGTTGAAGCTATAAGGGATTGCCGAAGAGAACTTAATGAACTAGGCAAGAACAACACTATCTCCTTGGTCCTACAAAAGTGAATTTCGGATGAAAGAAGTAACTGGAAGAGATATACTCTGGAGATCCCTCCCAGGATATATCACTCCCAAAAGTTCCTCCTTAACTTTGACACTGTCAGATCCAAGAAATATATGAATCTCAGTAAAAACACGCTGCACCTCCTCACTGATTTCCTTATTCCGCACAGGGCACTGCTGTCTTAGGAATCATATAATGAGATTATGGCTAGCAGAAACTGATGAGTGTAGATTCTGTGGGAAGGAGGATGAAACTACTGAGCAACTGCACCTGGAGGGAATGCCTCGCCATCTCAAACCAACGCAAGGAATGCTTTGGGACAGAAATCTGCAGGAGCGAAGCCTTGAAGCCATTCCAGATACTGGACTTCATCAAAACTCTGGAACTGGAAGGCGACCTGTAGAGGGCGATGACATCGACAGTTCTGATGGGGAGGCACAATAGACCTTTGGGTCGCAGTGCAATGTTACACCCTATAACAATATACAATATATACAACGGTGCAATGCCGATACAAATATCATCTGTACCTTATGGGCAAATCGGCAAAAGAAATATGCAGACTCTGAGGATTGGCCAATGAAAGGGCTGGACATTTTATGCATATGTCCAGAACTGGATAGTCTTAGACTCGCATTCTTGGGCGAGCCAAAGTGGTGGCCAAGGCTGCCAGAGATTTTCGGGTTTGCAGAAGCCGTAGACAACATCTTTCTAGAGATTAACTGAGTATGGTAATAGAACAAATGATCAAAATGGTCGCAGTTCTAAAAGGCGGAATATTAGCCAAACTACCCTAGTTCACAATACAATCAATTGTACTAGGTATTTAGTCATCCTCGTCCTCGAAGAATCCACATTTATCATTATTCTGCTAAATCTAATCTCACATACTATTTTCTAAAGCACTACTTGAGTTTACCAAGCTTGTAAGAGTATGTATATGGTCTTGCTGAGATCAAGATAAACTTTTGATTTCTCAGTGTTAAATCTTCATGTAATGTACCTAACGTTCTTGAATGGTACAAAACAAGCGAAAGCTCGATTGAACAAAGCATTTCCATGTCATGTAGCGTTCCAGCGTTTGCTCAACGAGGCTTTAAAAGTACAGCTTACGGCGGGTGAGCTTGAATAGTTAATGACTTGTTGCTGGCCTTGTTTCGAGCACCTCAAGCGTTGCACGTTTTGCCTGAGCTCGTTGAAATGTTGCGCAAATTCGCTCGATGGTTTGTAAATAAGGTGGTACCAAATCATCGTGCTGGAATTTCGGCTCGTGAAGGGGTGATACATTAGAGTGGCCCGTTGTTCAGGTACAAGTAATTGCTCTAGTCAGTCTAGTCTATATACTCGCCCTTAGAACACTTTTCTGGCTAGTGCTTTGGCTTCCTGTTTCGCCTGATTCTTTAGTGTCCAAAAATCCAAAACGAGGTACCCTGTGATTGTTCCCAAGATCGTTGAGTTTACCTCGGCACTCCAGTGCTTTGATAGCCGTTTGGCTGTCAGATTGGATCTCTATGTCGCACTCTGTCATCTATTCTAGATTAAATTGTACTTATACATCTCTCAATTAAGTAGATTTTCGCCTGAAAGATGCTTTGGTGAGAACCCATCGATCCAGAGTATTTTGTTCTAGATCCATAAGTACTCCAGTACCTGACCTGTGGTGGTCATCAAGTCATATCCTATTTTATAGTATTTTCGTTGAAATCATTGGTGCTAGGATAATTTCTACAGAAACATGTACTCATTAATTAAGATACCTCACACAAGATTATCATTTCATGGTACCATGCATTGAAAAATTTGGTTAATACTTATTCTGCTTGTAAACGCCTTGTTCTTACCTTATGTAATGAGCGCAAATTCTGATCAAATGAAGTTGTTATTTTATTATTAACTGTAGATAATGAACTGTTTGATTGATTTATCACACGCTGATGCGGAGGGAATGGTCAAGTGGATACTCGGCTTTGGGGGTGTAAATAACGGATATAAAATTTTCTCACTCACTTCTGAATGGATCCACTCTGATCTCTTCACGCGTCCTTAAGGACAATTCAATGTCCTTTTTCTTCACACATTGAATGCCCAAATTGGAGAATGAAACAGTCATTGTGTCTGGTGGTATCTCTAGAGTACATACGCCCTTTTTACATCCTTCTCGTCCTACCAAATTGTGAGGATGGGGTCTGATTAAAAATGTGTTAGTTAGAAAGGAACATAATATATCAGGAGTACAAATAAGTTTCCTGCTTTAATTATATAAGTATAATATGCAGTGCAGAATAAATTCAGTAAATCAAAGACAGTTTTTTTGTTGTAAATATGCTCAGACCGGTCGATTAGTACAGGGTCTTTATAAATGATTGTAAGTTGGCTTTGAATATTTCTTTGCCGCTCTTCGCTAAGGATCCTGACTACTTTACATGCCTTTGAGATGGTCAGCCTTGATAAATGTATTGTCAGAAAATAAATTACCTGGATGGAATCGCAAATGTGACAGTATACAGTACGCGTCAAAATTATGGAACAAATTCATTTTCTCAGAAGAAAAATATTTGGCAACAAAATCCTGAAACAGGTCAATTTTCTTTTCACTTTCACCAAATTTTTATGCATTTTTGAAGGATTTTTGTTGCACCCTGTGCCATCCCCATCAACCCTCTAATTTTTTTGAATAGGGAAAGTGGGTCCTGAGGATTTGGTTGCCAAATATTTTTCTTCTGAGTAAATGAATTTGTTCCATAATTTTGACGCGCACTGTATATATGAAGCGGCAACATAAGAATATTTCAAAGCCACTGCGATGTTACAGTCATTTATGAAGACCCTGTATTTTAAATTGCGCTCTTTTTGGCGCTCTAGTTCCTCGGAACTGAGTGCTTATCAATTTGCCCAAATGTCTGTAATTTTCGAATTTTTCGATGAAAATGGTCTTAAACGATTTGGTTCGACTCACTGATCAAGAATCCGTGGTCGAAATTCATTCTGTCCGGCCGGCCGTAGGCACGATAACTCTCGAACGGAATGAGCTAGACAGTTGAATTTTTCAGAGTAGGTTTGGGGGATAAATATCTCGGCTAAGTTCGTTATTGGGCAAAATCGTACAGATGGTTTCGGAGTAACAAAAACAAATTTTTTTTACAAAACAAATTCCAAATTAATTTTTTTTCAATAAGTAGTTTTACCATAAGAATCCATTCATATTATTTTTAACTCTAACAAGCTAATACTTTCGGAGATATGATTTTTCAAAATTTCAATGTAAATCGTATTTCTACGTTTTCACACAATGATATAGAATTATTCTGTGGGTATTCTATGAATTGTTATAATGTCAAATTATTTTCGTGAGACATGACGTTGTCTCATTGTCATTCATTCCAGCAATCCTATAAATATGAGAATTCTAATATAATATCATACTTTTTGTTGGTTGATATTTTCATGCCGATGGTCAATCCATATGATGATGGGAATGGTAATGGTAAGTTAATAATATTGAGTTCAAAATATCTCCACTCTAAACAAAACTGGAATATTGGTGTATTGGAGTAGACTTGAGGAAAGATATATATTATCGTTCATCATAGAATTGAGGAATGAATATCTCGGATGAGTTCGTTGTTGGGTAGAATTCGTCTATTGGTTTTGGATTGATAATTTTTGGCACTCTTGTTGAATTTAAATTCTTCTATGATGTTTGAATTCAATTTCTGCTTAGATGAAGTTCTAAATTTCAATAATGAATCTTACTTCTATGTTTTCATAGAATGCTATAAATATTCTATCTAAGCTTTATTATGTGATCTGTGTTCATACTCGTACATTACATCCTGTTCTATAAGAGAGAGTCAAATTCATTTCAGCTATTTTAATTTGGTTTCTTCCATGGTGCAGTTCTCATTCTCAGATTGCTCATTTAATCTTGATAAATAAACTATTATTTGAATTGAATTTCCTTTATGATGCAGTTCTATCATAAGAATACATTGATATAATTCTCAACTCTGAGATACTTTTGGAGATATAATTTGTCTGTTTGAACTAGAGCGCCAGAAAGCTCCTGTCCACAGGGCTTGAACCCATTTTTTGGCGCTCTAGTTCCTCGGAACTGAGTGCTTATCAATTTGCCCAAATGTCTGTAATTTTCGAATATTTCGATGAAAATGGTCTTAAACGATTTGGTTCGACTCACTGATCAAGAATCCGTGGTCGAAATTCATTATGTCCGGCCGGCCGGCCGTAGGCACGATAACTCTCGAACGGAATGAGCTAGAGAGTTGAAATTTTCAGAGTAGGTTTGGGGGATGAATATCTCGGCTAAGTTCGTTACTGGGCAAAATCGGACAGAAGGTTTCGGAGTAATAAAAAAAAAATTTTTTTTACAAAACAAATTCCAAATTAAATTTTTTTTAATAAGCAGTTTTATCATAAGAATCCATTCATATCATTTTTAACTCTAACAAGCTAATACTTTCGGAGATATGATTTTTCAAAATTTCAATGTAAATCGTATTTCACAGATTGATATAATTATTCTATGTATGAATTCTCATAATGTCAACTTGACAGAAGGGAATATTGTAACTTCAAAAATATTGGGGTTGAAATACTCGTATTTTAGCGATGCAACGGGGACCTCACCCGAAAATGTTTGGAAATATTACGTAAATATTGAAAGCATAATTCTGTAGTTCGAGAGAGGAGAAAATTTGGTGAACGTAGATCAGGAAATTTTTGATCGATTACAAGGTAATTTTTTATTATTACTCATCTTCTTTCATACATGTTTTATGGAATACCTACTATTTGTAGGTACTTTAAACCTGTTTTGGGCAATTGTCATACGAAACTTGTTTTTTTGGCGCTCTAGTTCCTCGGAACAGAGTGCTTATCAATTTGCCCAAGTGTCTGTAATTTTGGAATTTTTGGCTGAAAATGGTCTCAAACGATTTGGTTCGACTCACTGATCAAGAATCCGAGTACGAAATCGATTCTGTCCGACCGGCCGTAGGCACGATTACTCTCGAACGAAAGGAGTTAGCGGATTGAAAATTGCAAGGTGGTTTTGGAGCGTAAATATCTCGGACAAGTTCGTTCGATCTATCTGGAATTTAGCATCAAATTGTAGAATCATGACCTTTATACGCATGTGAAGTTTTGTATTGACCAGATTACCGCAAAGTGTAAAAAAAAAATTTTGAAAATTTAAAAAAAGTTTTTCCACAATAACTCTCGAACGGAATGAGCTAGGTAGTTGAAATTTACAGGGTAGGTTAGGGAGATGAATATCTCGGTTAAGTTCGTTATTGGGCAAAATTGGCCAGATTTAATTCGATTTCTTCCATGGTGCAGTTCTCATTCTCATGATTGCTCATTTAATCTTGATAAATAAACTATTATTTGAATTGAATTTCCTTTATGATGCAGTTCTATCATATGTATACATTGATATAATTCCCAACTCAGAGAAACCAATACTTTCGGAGATATAATTTGTCTGTTTGAACTAGAGCGCCAGAAAGCTCCTGTCCACAGGGCTTGAACCCATTTTTTTTTCAAATTAGAACCCATTTTTTGGCGCTCTAGTTCCTCTGAACTGTGTGCTTATCAATTTGCCCAAATGTCTGTAATTTTAGAATTTTTCGATGAAAATGGTCTTAAACGATTTGGTTCGACTCACTGATCAAGAATCCGTGGTCCAAATTCATTCTGTCCGGCCGTCCGGCCGCCGGTCCGGCCGGCCGGCCGTAGGCAAGATAACTCTCGAACAGAATGAGCTAGACAGTTGAAATTTTCAGAGTAGGTTTGGAAGATGAATATCTCGGCCAAGTTCGTTATTGGGCAAAATCGTACAGATGGTTTCGGAGTAATATAAAAAAAAATTTTTTTTTACAAAGCAAATTCCAAATTAAATTTTTTTCAATAGGCAGTTTTACCATAAGAATCCAATGATATCATTTTTAACTCTAACAAGCTAATACTTTCGGAGATATGATTTTTCAAAATTTCAATAATAAATCGTATTTCAACGTTGTCACAGTATAATATAATTATTATTCTATGTATGAATTGTCATAATGTCAACTTATTTTACGGAGACATGACATTATCTAATCAATCGAAGAATTGATAGCGAAGTGAGAAAAATCTCAGTTGTTTGCTCCGAAATTAGTTTTTCTCAGAAAAGTCTTACATTTCGGAACGGAACATGAAGTAAGAGATCTGAGAGTAGTGAGACTGCGTTTCATCCATAGACATAGATATAACTCTCGAACGGAATGAGCTAGGTAGTTGAAATTTTCAGAGTAGGTTAGGGAGATGAATATCCCGGTTAAGTTCGTTATTGGGCAAAATTGGCCAGATTTAATTTGATATCTTCCATGGTGCAGTTCTCATTCTCATGATTGCTGATTTAATCTTGATAAATAAACTATTATTATTTGAATTGAATTTCCTTTATGATGCAGTTCTATCATATGAATAAATTGATATAATTCCCAACTCTGAGAAACCAATACTTTCGGAGATATAATTTGTCTGTTTGAACTAGAGCGCCAGAAATCTCCTGTCCACAGGGCTTGAACCCATTTTTTAAGTTAGGGGATAAGTTAAAGTTACCAGCCAGCATAAACCAGCCTTAACTCCAAAACAGTTCCGCCTATGAACAAACTCAAATATCCTATTTGGATGCGCAACCTACCTTAAAAATTGCAAGTCGCTATCTCTTTACGCTTTCAAGTTATCGTGAGATGAATAATATTTTTTAATAATTTTTTTTTTATTTTTTAGTGATACGATTATCGCAAAATTTCACAAATGATTTTATGTCAGTATTCTACACCTAGCTACCAAGTTTCAATTTGATGGGATCTATATAGGTTGAAGACAAAATTAGTACTCGATAACCGTTGGGCCGATTATGCTCATTGACGAACTTGTCCGTTGTATTTGAACGCGCCACCTACCCGGAAAATTATCTCTTTCCGTTCGAAAGTTATCGAACCTAATAGTTTGAGACCATTTTCGGCAAAAAATTCGAAAATCACAGACATGATAGCACGCTGTTCCCCAGAAAATGCCCGCAAAAATTTGGAAAATTTTTTTTCGGTGGTTTTCTTGGGATTACACTGGAACCGTACATAATCCAACCTGTTATTGCCGGATCTGGATACTAGACACTTGGAGCTACAATTTTGTTTTGCTGTGTGATCAGTGATCTCAGTTTTACACCCAAAAATTTGGAGTTTTGTTTTAATCCTTTATATTTGGCGATATATGCAATATTGAATTATATTCGTCAAATAAAGGCCCTGTATTTACTCACCTATATGGTTCGTCTTTTGTGACACAAGATACAACAACAACTGCTCTCCCATCGTATCCCGCAACCTGTATAGTTGGATATGTCTTGTTTTCCGAAGTGCTCGATATCCCTGGGATTGATCCAGCCGATCTTCCTTCGCATTCATATCTGAATCTTAGAGCCTTTGGTGCTGGCTGTTCAATAATTTCTACGTATTCTTTCCTAGATGCCGTGATGAAGCCCCGATCCAGGCTGTTTTCATAGGTACTTGAGACAGCACCTGCGTCCACTGAAAGAAATAAATCTTCTAATAAATACATCATTGTGTAAATAAATAAAGGTATACAACACACAAACGTTGACAAACAATGTAACACGAAATGATCATGTGGAATTTTCAAAAACAGATTATTGGTTCGTCCTGTAATTCGAATAAAGAAGGAACGGATAAAAAATCATCGAGAACTCTGGCGTACATACAGAAGGTTAAACTCTGAATTGGAGAATATCTAGGGAATAGACCGATATAATATATCGGTACCGGTAGGTATCAAATATTATTTAAGTTTGTTCGAATTGGGATATTGTTGAATTATAGCTTTTTACGCGCTCGTTCCAACCTGGGGAAATTTTCAGGGTAGGCCAGAATACACATGGGTGATCATACCACGTTGCCGGCACTTCAGTCGACCAATCACATAAGAAATGAGAGCCAATTACAATTCTAAAATAAATTAAGGGACCACAAACAAAATCTGAAACTTTCAATGATTTTTGAAGAGCTGTGCCTACTTCAGTGACAAATGGTCGAGGATTTGAATATGGGAAAGCCCTGTGAACAGGAGTTCAAACTTTGACAAATCATATATCCGAAAGTGTTGGTTTCTCATAGTTGCGAATTAAATCAATGGATTCTTATGATACAACTGCATCATAAGAGAAATAAAAAAAATATAACAAGAGTGCCAAAAATTATTAATTCGAAACCAACAGACCGATTCTACCCAATAACGAACTTATCCGAGATATTCATTCCTCATAACTACTCTGAAAATTATATTATATCAATTAAAACTTAGCCTATATTCCAGTTTTGTTTTAACTCGTAATATTCTGAACCCAATTGGATTGACTTACCGAAGTGTATATTTCCATCATTATATGGATAATCGAAGGGCATTATATTATCACCCAAAAATTATAATATCCTATAATCCTCATAATTCTAGGATTGTAGAGGTTATTTCATTGGTCATGTGGCATTCAATCATACTTTGTTTTCTAGAACAGGTGGTGTTTTATATCATGAGTAACGTGACATGTATGTACACACAGATCATGGAATTCATAGATACGAATGCGAACGTTAATTTCGATTACAGCATTCTGTCAAATGATAGAATTATGTATTACGATTTATTATTGAAATTTTGAAAAATGATATCTCCGAAAGTATGAGCTTTTAGAGTTGAAAATTATATCAATGAATTATTATGATGAAAGTGCATCTTAAAAAAAACTAATTTGAAATTTGTAATGCAGAAATTTTTTTTTCGTTACTCCGAAACCATCAGGCTGATTTTGCCCAGTAACGAAGTTAACCGAGATATTTATCTACCAAACCTACTCTGAAAATTTCAACTGTTTAGCTCATGCCGTTCCAGATTTATCGTATTAACGGCGGACCGGACAGCTGGACAAAATCGATTTTGACCACGTATTGTTGATTAGTCAGTCGAACCAAGACCATTTTCATCCAAAATTCGAAAATTACAAACATTTGGGGAAATTGAGAAGCACTCTGTTCCGAGGAAGAACAGCGCAAAAAGAGAACTTTGAAGCTTCAAAGCACCAGTTCTTGGTAAATAAAATTCTAGAGATACGGCTCTCACGCAATCCTAAGGCACAGGGGAAAAAAATCCAATTTTTTCCAAATTGTTTTCGGTTGAGCTTTCATATGGAGCAGCTATAGTCTGTTCATTCAGCTACAATTTCCCTCTTTTCTTGTTCTAGGAAACATCATGCTATCATTTTGCCCAAATGCCTGTAATTTTCAATTTTTTTTGTCTAAAATGGTCTCAAACGATTTGGTTCGACTCACCGATGAAGAGAGACTGCAGGCACCACGGTCGGTCTCCTATTTGCTGACAAGGTCTCATGGTTGATCCCCTTGAGCTCGGGTTGCTAGCTCCCATAAGGTCTCTTAGTCGATTCCCTGCAGCTCAGGTTTATTTAACCGAGCTAAGTCCTGTACTGCTGACTTTATATGCGACTCATGTAACATCCCCACTGTCTTGTCGGTGTATTACCTACATAAGGTCCATTTTCCTAGTACATTTCCTACAAACAGGGTCTTCTCAGAGAATCCCCATATTGTTCAGGTGCTTTCTCAGGGTACAGTGTCCAGTAAGTAGGCCAGTTACTGCCCCGAGCTTACTCCTACGCAGCAGTAGGACTTTTTTAGTTAGTTTGGAGCAGGGCTGCCCCATCATTAACTTACTATGCCGCTAGCCCGAAGTTTCGTTTCATGGCCGAGTGTGCTGTTCAAGGATCCATTTTTAGCTTCTAGTTCCTCGGAACTGAGTGCTTATCAATTTGCCCAAATGTCTGTAATTTTAGAATTTTTCGATGAAAATGGTGATTTGGTTCGACTCACTGATCAAGAATCCGTGGTCGAAATTCATTCTGTCCGGCCGGCCGGCCGTAGGCACGATAACTCTCGAACGGAATGAGCTAGACAGTTGAAATTTTCAGAGTAGGTTTGGGGGATAAATATCTCGGCTAAGTTCGTTATTGGGCAAAATCGGACAGATGGTTTCGGAGTAAAAAAAAAAAATTTTTTTTACAAAACAAATTCCAAATTAAATTTTTTTTAATAAGCAGTTTTATCATAAGAATCCATTCATATCATTTTTAACTCTTACAAGCTAATACTTTCGGAGATATGATTTTTTTAAATTTCAATAATAAATCGTATTTCAACGTTGTCACAGAATGATATAATTCTATGTATGAATTGTCCTAATGTCAACTTATGTTCATGTGACATTACATTATCTAATCAATCGAAGAATTGTGAGTGAAGTGAGAAAAAACTCACTTGAATGCTCCGAAATTAGTTTTTCTCATTTTACATTTCGGAACGGAACATGAAGTTAGTAAGAGATCTGAGAGTCGTGAGACTGCTTTTCATCCATAGACATAGATATAACTCTCGAAGGGAATGAGGTAGGTAGTTGAAATTTTCAGAGTAGATTAGGGAGATGAATATCTCGGTTAAGTTCGTTATTGGGCAAAATTAGCCAGATTTAATCCATTTTTCAATTACGCCTTTCACATCCGACTTGGTTTCTGGCAGCCAAGGATTCCCGGTACTGTCGGCATTCCAGCACAAGCCTGGAGTTAATTCTCCAGCTGGCTATTGGCTTATAAGAGCTGCCTGACTGTCCGAGAGAATTCGTATGTTCCTATTTGGAATAGCCCATACGAATATTCTCCGTGACGACTACCACTTCCGCCTGGAATACGAGTATAGTGGTGCACTCAGAGAATTCGAATTTACCATGGTAAATTCGAATTAAGAGTGTTCAATACAGGAGAATGGACAACATAATTTACCATGGTAAATTCGATTAAGGGTGTCCAATACAGAAGGATGGACAATAGAACATTCGCGCAAAAGCTTCTGACTTCACGTCAGTGCTTGAACCAATCTTTTTTTCGTGATTTTTTTTGAAATTTTCTAGGGGTACGGTTATTAAAATTTTTTTTTTCGTCATTTTTTTCGAATTTTCTAGTGGTACGGTTCTTACAAAATTTTGAACACGTCTTTATGTTGATTTTCTACTACTAGTTACCAAGCTTCAATTCGATCGAATTTTTATTTTTTCAGTTATCAAGAAAATAATATTCCAGGTGGGTATAACTCGGAAACCGTTAGACCGATTATGCCCAAAATCGAACTCAACTCTCCCTTTCGGATACGCAACCTACCCTGAAAATTGCAAGTCCCTATCTCCTTTCGTTCGAAAGTTATCGAGGCAACGGTCACCCATCTACTGAATTCACACAAGAATGCTCCAATCTCCAACAATATTAAACCGATCGTATTCAAACTTGAAACTTAGCGGTAGAGTTAGGTTATGAAGGCTCTTGCAAAATTTCATCAATTTCTAACGATTAGTTACTGATATATAGAATTTTTTTTTTATTTTCAATGATTTATTAAAAATTTTCTACAAATGCTATCCTCACCAAATTTTGCAAACATTTCTGCGTTGGCATTCTACAACTAATAACCTTGTTTGAATTCAATCGGTTCAGTACTTTTCGAGTTAATGAGGAACAAAAACCACGAAATTTCAGAAAATTTCAGATGGCTATAACTCTAAAACCGTTTGGCCGATTATGCTCATAAACAAACTGAAATGTCGCGTTCTGGTGCTCATCCTAACCTGAAAATTTCAAGCCGCTATCTCATTTCGTTCTCAAGTTATGGTGACAACAAAAATATTTTTTAATAATTTTTTTAAAATTTTCTAGCCATATGATTCGCACAAAATTTCACAAACGTGCTTAGGTTCATATTCTACAACTACTCACCAAGTTTCAATTCGATCGGATTTATATTGGTTTAAAACAAAATTATTACTCGGAAACCGCTGGGCCGATTATGCCCATTAACGAACTTGTCCGTCGTATTGGGATGCGCCACCTACCCTGAAAATTTCAAGTCGCTAGCTCTTTTCGTTCTCAAGTTATCGTGGCAACGGCCGGACGGCCGGCCGGACAGAATCAAATTTGACCTCGAATTCTTCATTGGGGAGTCGAACTTAATCGTTTGAGACCATTTTTTTCAAAAAATTCGAAAGTTACAGACAATTGGGCAAAACTATAACGCGATGTTCCCCAGAACATACCCGCAAAAATGATTAAAAGACAGTATGTATTTCACGATAACTTAAGAACGGAAAGAGATAGTGACTTGCAATTTTCAGGGTAGGTTGGAAACTTAAACCCTATGATGGTGTAAGTGACGGAAAGAAAATCTTACCAGCGCCGCCTAGGAAGATGCATACGAACTGCAACCTTCTGTGATATGGAAATCTTTAGCGATGTTTACGGACGTTCATTCTTTTGTAGCAAGTAAGGGACTTTGATTAAGACTACCTATATGACAACAATGCGGCGTAAAAACGCTCGGTTCGGTGTGGTTAGAGAAGACCACAGACCAATACTCGGTGAATAAGTATGTCTAGTTTTCATTCACAATCCCTCGTCAATGTTGTGCAACAGGACTCAGGAGTCGAGTTGGGTCAAAATGGGCGTGTCCGTTTTTAAATTTCCAAAACTTCCTCAATTTAAAATTTGAATGAGGTTCTTCCATACGCAAAAACTGAACTTCTTCATAAAATTCAGCTGTATATTCAATTAATTCCCAAACAAATCAAATGTTAACAACGTGGCCAGTAAGTATGTTATCGTTAATCAATCAATTACTCATTTTTTCGTCAGACGAAAGAGGAAGCTCGCAAAAGAAAACCTTCCAAAACGGGAAGGCGCGAAATTATTGCGCCCTGGAACAAGCGAGCAAAAAAAAATCGTTGAAGCAAACCCAAATTCGAGACGAGCTTCGTTCCCGTCTAACCCAAAGATTATTCACATAATTTCTATGTGTATCAGTCTTTAAATCGGCCCACAATGTTCCGAGTAGTCATGCGATGTGCTGGCGACAAGAAAACTGGCGCCCCATGCATCGCATGCATAAAATAGAATTTAAAGAGTTCGAAATTAGCTAAATAACCGAATGGGGATGTTACTTCCACCGGCTATTTATATGCCAGTAGTGCATCCATAGTACCACTTGTTGATTCTTTCTAGCCTCAACCTTTTCGAATCGATTCCTATTTCAACTAGGAAATACATTGCGATGCCAAATTACACCATGAACTTTGTCCCAGAATTAACTTAAAAACAGATACAGCTAGTTCACCTTTGAAGTGAATAAAACATATTTCATCATCTATGATGTCATGATCCCTATACATAGATGGTTAAAAATATGACGGCCCCTAGATTTATCCCACAGAACATCCATCTACCGATCTACCTCTGAAGTTATAAGACGGAAGTTACACGGTCAGTCTGGTATCAGTCTGATATCAGTCTCGCATTACATCAATCATGGATTGATGGGAGATTGACGAAAATTGGTTCTATTTTCGTAGATTGATGGACTGATGATCCGGACTGACCATGTAATCTCCGTCTATGTTTAGACATAGATGCATAGAATACTATTATTATTATTCTATGCACCTTGGTATAGACTTATGTGGTCTGCGGCACTGTCCATCCATATAATATTTATTAGGCCGCTCGAACACCGGCACGACGCGACCGCAACGCTACCGCGACGATACTTTTTAACGAGGAAAATGCGTCGCGTCGCCGTATCCTTGGTGTGGGCGCTTCTATGAATTACCACGTACCGCGACTGCGAAGCGACACGAAGTCGCGGTCGCGTTGCGGTCGCGTCGTGCTGGTGTACGAGCGGCCTTAGTGTTCTGTGCTGTCCATTCCGTCAGTTGAAATAGGAATTAATTTCGGCGAGGGGGTTTGAAATTTTGGCAATTGACTTTATAAGGGCAGATGGGTGTTTGGGTCGCTTTTTCTAGCAAAGATTTTCTTTTTTAAGAACAAAATAACATTTCGGGGGGGGGCTTGAACCCCCAAAACCACCCCCTGGCAATGGCCCTTGCAATGTGTTATGAATCACGATTTGATATGTTTTGTCTTTCAGTTTGAATATTGCGAATATATTTCGTTTTTGCTGTGAAACGAAGGAGTCTCTCAATATATTATCATAAAGCATGTTCACTTGTCTACGAAGTTCCGGAAGAATTGGAAAACTACAGGAAAACACTTCAAGATACCAAATGGTTCGTGTATTCCCTTATCAATTGATTATGACGTCAGCTCATCAGCAGGGAGACCTCCCAAAGCGCTTTCAGTATATCAAAATGGACTCAAACGATTGATTTTTTTCTGTGTACATTATACTCACTGATGAATACTTCATGGTAAAATCCAGTTCTGTTCGACCGTCCGTTATCACGATAACATTTGACGCATACTACTTAGAGACCTTACATTTGCAGGGTAGGTTTGATGTCGAAATGTGCATGTTAAGTTTTCGTTATTCCGATATAAAATTTTCTTTCTAAAACTACAGATCCGATCGTTGGTCGAATTTGGTATTTAGGTGTAGAACTACAACTTTATGGTTCATGCGAAATTTCGTGAAGATTGTCTCCAACTCATGGACAATATTAAATTTATTTGATAACCTGAAAATTATAAATTATTTTCTATGAATGTCCAAAATTTATTTCCCAGCATCACCCCAATAGAAACAGTAGAAACTGTTGAAAAGTTATTGATAAAATCCGAGAAAAGCACTGACGTGAAGTAGGCAGCTTTTGCGAGCATGTTCTATTGTCTAAATATGCCTCACGCACACTCAGGAAATACTGCACGAACCTTTAAGCCGTCTTTTTTGCATCAACATGTGCAAAATTCATTGGGCATCAACTGAATTAAAATTTTAAAATGAATAAAATCGTGAGTAGGGATTCGAACCCTGATCTCCCTCGCGACAGGTGAGCACGCTAACATACAGAACAGGTACATATTTCCAAAAATATCCAGTACTCGATTGTAAAATGGAGGCTTGAAGATTTGTGTGGAATTTCAGCGTAATCTGGCGGATAGTTTCTGAGATAAAAAATCCAATGAAAGAACATGAAGGTGTACAATAAAAAAATGGGTTCAAGCCCTGTGGACAGGAGCTTTCTGGCGCTCTAGCTCAAACAGACAAATTATATCTCCGAAAGTATTGGTTTCTCTGAGTTGGGAATTATATCAATGTATACATATGATAGAGCTGCATCATAAAGGAAATTCAATTCAAATAATAGTTTATTTATCAAGATTAAATGAGCAATCATGAGAATGAGAACTGCACCATGGAAGAAATCGAATTAAATCTGGCCAATTTTGCCCAATAACGAACTTAACCGAGATATTCATCTCCCTAACCTACTCTGAAAATTTCAACTACCTAGCTCATTCCGTTCGAGAGTTATTGTGGAAAAACTTTTTTTAAATTTTCAATTTTTTTTTTACACTTTGCGGTAATCTGGTCAATACAAAACTTCACATGCGTATAAAGGTCATGATTCTACAATTTGATGCTAAATTTCAGATAGATCGAACGAACTTGTCCGAGATATTTACGCTCCAAAACCACCTTGCAATTTTCAATCCGCTAATTCCTTTCGTTCGAGAGTTATCGTGCCTACGGCCGGTCGACCGGCCGGACAGAATCGATTTCGCACTCGGATTCTTGATCAGTGAGTCGAACCAAATCGTTTGAGACCATTTTCAGCCAAAAATTTCAAAATTACATACACTTGGGCAAATTGATACGCACACTGTTCCGAGGAACTAGAGCGCCAAAAAAACAAGTTTCGTATGACAATTGCCCAAAACAGGTTTGAAGTACCTACAAATAGTAGGTATTCCATAAAACAAATATGAAAGAAGATAAGTAATAATAAAAAATTACCTTGTAATCGATCAAAAATTTCCTGATCTACGTTCACCAAACTACAGAATTATGCTTTCAATATTTACGTAATATTTTCAAACATTTTCGGGTGAGGTCCCCGTTGCATCGCTAAAATACGAGTATTTCAACCCCAATATTTTCGAAGTTACAATATTCCCTTCTGTCAAGTGGACATTATGAGAATTCATACATAGAATAATAATTATATCAATCTGTGAAATACGATTAACATTGAAATTTTAAAAAATCATATTTCCGAAAGTATTAGCTTGTTAGAGTTGAAAATGATATGAATGGATTCTTATGATAAAACTGCTTATTAAAAAAAATTTGATTTGGAATTTGTTTCGTAAAAAAAAATTTTTTTTTTTGTTACTCCGAAACCATCTGACCGATTTTGCCCAATAACGAACTTAGCCGAGATATTCATCCCCCAAACCTACTCTGAAAATTTCAACTCTCTAGCTCATTCCGTTCGAAAGTTATCGTGCTTACGGCCGGCCGGACAGAATGAATTTCGACCACGGATTCTTGATCAGTGAGTCGAACCAAATCGTTTAAGACCATTTTCATCGAAATATTCCAAAATTACAGACATTTGGGCAAATTGATAAGCACTCAGTTCCGAGGAACTAGAGCGCCAAAAATGGGTTCAAGCCCTGTGGACAGGAGCTTTCTGGCGCTCTAGTTCAAACCATAGACAAGGGATATATATGGTTCAAACAGCAAATTATATCTCCGAAAGTATTGGTTTCTCAGAATTGGGAATTATATCGATATATTCATATGAAAGAACTACATCATAAAGGAAATTCAATTCAAACAATAGTTTATTTATCAACATTAAATGAGCAATCTGAGAATGAGAACTGCACCATGGAAGAAATCAAATTAAATCTGGCCAATTTTGCCCAATAACGAACTTAACCGAGATATTCATCTCCCTAACGTACTCTGAAAATTTCAACTACCTAGCTCATTCCGTTCGAGAGTAGTTGTAGAAAAACTTTTTTTAAATTTTCAAATATTTTTTTGACACTTTGCGGTAATCTGGTCAATACAAAACTTCACATGAGAATAAAGGTCATGATTCTACAATTTGATGCTAAATTTCAGATAGATCGAGTGGTCGGTTTCGGAAATATTCATAAAAAATATTTTTACTAAAATCGGCCATAACTCCGAAATTGCTTGATGGATTTCGCCCATTAACGAACTCGTCCGAGATATTTACGCTCCAAACCCACTTTGCAAATTTCAATCCTCTAACTCCTTTCGTTCGAGAGTTATCGTGCCTACGGCTGGCCGGACAGAATCGATTTCGACCTCGGATTCTTGATAAGTGAGTCGAACCAAATCGTTTGAGACCATTTTCAGCCAAAAATTCCAAAATTACAGACATTTGGGCAAACTAATAAGCACTCTGTTCCGAGGAACTAGAGCGCCAAAAAAACAACTTTCATATGACAATTGCCCAAAACAGGTTTTAAGTACCTACAAATAGTAGATATTCCATAAAACATGTATGAAAGAAGAGAAGTAATAATGAAAAATTACCTTGTAATCGATCAAAAATTTCCTGATCTACGTTCACCAAATTTTCTCCTCTCTCGAACTACAGAATTATGCTTACAATATTTACATAATATTTTCTTACATTTTTGGGTGAGGTCCCCGTTGCATCGCTTAAATACGAGTATTTCAACCCCAATATTTTTGAAGTAATATTCCCTTCCGTCAGTCCCGTCATAAATTGAGAGAACTGAGCATTCTATGTCTATGGATGAAAAGCAGTCTCACTACTCTCAGATCTCATACTTCATGTTCCGTTCCGAAATGTAAGACTTTTCTGAGAAAAACTAATTTCGGAGCAAACAACTGAGATTTTCTCACTTCGCTCACATTTCGGAATACACTTTATTCTCATAATTCTTCAATTGATTAGATAATGTCATGTCTCAGGAAAATAAGTTGACATTATGACAATTCATACATAGAATAATTATATCATTCTGTGAAAACGTAGAAATACGATTTATTTTTGAAATTTTGAAAAATCATATCTCCGAAAGTATTAGCTTGTTAGAGTTAAAAATGATATCATTGGATTCTTATGGTAAATCTGCTTATTGAAAAAAATTTAATTTGGAATTTGTTTTGTAAAAAAACATTTTTTTTTGTTACTCTGAAACCATCAGTCCGATTTTGCCCAATAACGAACTTAGCCGAGATATTTATCTCCCAAACCTACTCTGAAAATGTTTGAACAACATGATACGACCTTCACGAAATTTTAGAAAGATGGCGCGTTGGCATTCTACAACAAATTACCGAGTTTCAATTCGATCGAATCAGTATTTTTTTAGATATTGAGGAAACAATATTTCAGATGGGTAAAACTCCGTAATAGTTTGACAGATTATGCCTATTAATGGCAAAAAAAAATAGAAAACTACAGACATTGGCATGCTGTTCCCTAGATCATGCGCGAAAATTATTGTCAACCCTATCAAAATTAATGATTTTCTGAGTTACCTACCCTGAAATATGTCTTGAACTAAACTATACTGACTGACAAAGAAACTGCAATACCCAGAAGGAACTGTTTAAATTATTTTTTTTTTTTTTTTTGTAAAACATGGATAGTATAGCAAGGAGTAAATGATTGAAATTTGAAGAAAAAAAACGAAGGGTTTACAATTTTTTTTAATAAATTTGTTAATAATGTGTTTGTCGGCCGCGATTATCTATACACTCCTCAACACGTCTTGGCATTGATGCAATAAGATGGTCTATTTCTTCTTGAGGGATACTATCCCAAGGAGGTTACACTGACCGTGTAACCTCCGTCTAATACCAGGAGGGGTAGGTTTATGAAATATACTAAAGTTATTATATCATTCTCGCATCAATCTAACATCAGTATTACCATCAATCCGGATCATCAGTCTCTCAATCTATGCATATAGAACCAATTTCCGTCAATCTGACATCAATCCATGGTTGAAGTGATGCGAGGCTGATACCAGATTGACCGTGTAACCTCCGTCTTACCAAACATAAAAACTGCAACCAATAATAGTGTATTCCAAAGAATACTAGAAGTACCCATGAACCCATATAATTTTCATGCGGCATTGTCAAACTGTGTACCAGGCTTTAGTAATTAAGGCAATCGAGGAGCATGAATTTATCTATATCTTGTGAAAGAAAAGTAAATGCGGCAACGTAG
Organism: Halyzia sedecimguttata; assembly: GCA_937662695.2. Classification (NCBI taxonomy): domain Eukaryota; kingdom Metazoa; phylum Arthropoda; class Insecta; order Coleoptera; family Coccinellidae; genus Halyzia; species Halyzia sedecimguttata. The sequence continues at coordinate 24,962,849 of OW569415.2, forward strand.
ATATGCAGCGATTTAAGGCCATCCAAGGGCAGGAGCGGATCAAACAAAATAAGGTAAATTCTCAAATTTCCATCAGAATTTATAACAACGTTTAATATCTCAAAAACGATGAGTTTTCGGAGAAATCATGAGGGATAATTGAAGTTGCTAAAATTATTGAAGATTCTTATGATGAACAAGATAAACTTTCTCTGCTGAACATTTTTAAGTAGTTTGCTGAACATTTTCAGGTAGTTTGTATCCCAAATGTCCGTTGTCAGGATAACTTTTAAACGGAAAGAGATAACGATTTAATTACTTAATGGACTTAATCGGCCAAACGGTAACCCATCCAAAATTGTGTTCTTATTTCCTCCTCGAAAAATATAGATCCTATCCAATAGAAAGTTAATTATTAGTCCGACAAAAAAAATTTGTACAAACACAAATTTTAATTTTTCTACAAAAATTTTATATTTCAGAAACTGTGTGTCAGATTCCGCTAATATTCCGCACAAACCTTCGCGCCGCATTCATTTTCTCAATATTTCCAAATGTTCAGATCCGAACGAAATGAAATCTAGTACTCGGTTGTGAGGCGTGTATAGACAAAAGAATATGCCCCCAAAAGCAAATGTCTGTATTGTCCGAATTTTTTTATGAAAAAATTGGTTCAAGCCCTGTGGATAGTAGCGTTAGCGCTCTTGTTCAAACTTTGACAATTCATATCTTCGAAAGTACCTATTGGTAAGAGTTGGGAATTATATAAATGGATTCTTATGATAGAACTTCATAATAGCAGAAATTTAATTCAAACATCATAAAAGAATTGGAATTCAACAAGAGTGCCAAAAATGATCTATCTAAATCCAATAGACCAATTCTACCCAACAACGAACTCATCCGAGATATTCGTTCCTCAATTCTATGATGAATGATATATTTTTTCCTCAAATCCACTCTGAAAATTATATTATATCAATTGAAACTTTAGCCAATATTTCAGTTTTGTTTTTACTGGAGATATACTGAACTCAATATTATTAACTTACCATTACCATCCCTATCATCATATGGATTAACCATGGGCATTAAATATCAAAATTTGACATTTCATGTCTCAGGAAAATAAGTTGACATGTATCAACACAGATCATATTATAGTAATTCATAGATAGAATAATTATCGCATTATGTGAAAACACGGGAGTACGATTTATTATTGAAATTTTGAAAAATCATATCTCCGATAGTATTAGCTTGTTAGAGTTAAAAATGACAACAATGGATTCCTATGGTGAAATGGCATATTAAGAAAAACAATTTTGCCCAATAACGAACTTAGCCGAGATATTTATGTCCCAAACCTATTCTGAAAATTTAAACTGTGTAGCTCATTCCATTCGAGAGTTATCGTGTTAACGGCCGGACGGACGGACGGCCGGCCGGCCGGACAGAATTGATTTCGACCACGTATTATCAGTTATTAGGATCAGTGAGTTGAACCAAATCGTTTAAGACCATTTTCAGCCAAAAATTCGAAAATTACAGACATTTGGGTAAATTGATAACTCTGTTCCGAGGAACATGAGCGCCAAAAATGGTCTCAAACGTTTAGGTTTGACTCACTGATCAATAATTCGAGGTCAAATTTGATTCTGTCCGACCGGCCGACCGATAACTTGAAAACGGAAAGATATAGCGACTTGCAATTTTTAGGCTATAGATTGCGCATCCGAATGCAACATTCGAGTTAGTTAATAGGCATAATCGGCCAAACGGTTTTGGAGTTATATACCTATCTGAAATCTTTTTATTTCCTCAATAACTTAAAAAATACGAATTTGATTCAATTCGAACATGGTAATCAAGTGTAGAGTGCCTGAAGACACGATCGGATCTATATTGTTGGAGATCCAAGCAGCCTTGGGTGAGTTCAGTAGCTCGATAACTTACGAACGGAAAGAGATAGCGACTGGCAATATTCATGGTAGGTTGAGCACCCGAATGGGACAGTTGAGTTCGTTGCTGGGCAACTATGTAGTTGTGGAATACCGACATGAAGACGTATGTGAAATTTTGTGAGAAACGTATCAATAGAAAATTAAAAAATGGGTTCAAGCCCTGTGGACAGGAGCTTTCTGGCGCTCTAGTTCAAACAGACAAATTATATCTCCGAAAGTATTGGTTTCTCAGAGTTGGGAATTATATCAATGTATTCATATGATAGAACTGCATCATAAAGGAAATTCAATTTAAATAATAGTTTATTTATCAAGATTAAATGAGCAATCATGAGAATGAGAACTGCACCATGGAATAAATCAAATTAAATCTGGCCAATTTTGCCCAATAACGAACTTAACCGAGATATTCATCTCCCTGAACTACTCTGAAAATTTCAACTATCACTACTCTCAGATCTCTTACTTCATGTTCCGTCCCGAAATGTAAGAATTGTCTGAGAAAACCTAATTTCGGAGCAAACAACTGAGATTTTTCTCACTTCGCTCACAATTCTTCGATTGATTAGATAATGTCATGTCTCAGGAACATCATTTGACATTATGACAATTCATACATAGAATAATATCATTCTGTGACAACGTTTAAATACGATTTATTATTGAAATTTTGAAAAATCATATCTCCGAAAGTATTAGCTTGTTAGAGTTAAAAATGATATCATTGGATTCTTATGGTAAAACAGCTTATTGAAAAAATTTAATTTGGAATTTGCCTTGTAAAAAAAAATTTTTTTTTTGTTACTCCGAAACCATCTGTCCGATTTTGCCCAATAACGAACTTAGCCGAGATATTTATCTCCCAAACCTACTCTGAAAATTTCAACTGTCTAGCTCATTCCGTTCGAGAGTTATCGTGCCTACGGCCGGCCGGACCGGCCGGCCGGACATAATGAATTTTGACCACGGATTCTTGATCAGTGAGTAGAACCAAATCGTTTTAGACCATTTTCATCGAAAAATTCGAAAATTACAGACATTTGGGCAAATTGATAAGCACTCAGTTCCGAGGAACTAGAGCGCCAAAAATATTATGTATCTCACGATAACTTGAGAACGGAAATCGATAGCGAGTTGCAATTTTTAGGGTAGGTTGGGCATCCGAATTTGACGTTGTTATTTCCTCTATAACTCAAAATATACAATTTTGATCCAATTAAAACTCGGTAATTACTTGTAGAATGCCGACGCGCTAATTTTCGCGGAGTTTCGTGAATATCGTATCCTGAAATTACTTGAGACATAAGTTTTTTTCGTATATGATTGGATATTTGATGAATTTCAATTCCGATCAGAATTAAATTTCTGCGATCTTATACGATCCTCTCATTAAGTCTGTCATTAAATTGGTACGAAATGTATACATACATATCTTATAAGAGCTGAGAAAACGGTCTATATCGAAGGTAAATTCGATTAAGAGTATCCAATAGAGGTGAATAGACAATAGAACATGCGCGCAAAAGCTACTGACTTCACAACAGGGCTTGAAGCAATTTTTAAAATTTTGTTGTCTCCAGTACCTACCTACTATTAAGATTTAGGAACAGTATAGTCATACAGTGTGGAAGAGCCAAATGGAATAAATTCATTATCTTGATTACTGTACATATTTATGGAAAAATTTAAATTGTCATATTTCTTCGTAAAAATGCGAACCCTACCTTCAATATCCAATTTTTCAAATAGGAAGTATGGGTGATACATCGTTTGAAAGGTCTCGTCATTCTCTATTCAGAAATTTTATCACATTCATGCTTATTGCAAAAAATTGGTTCAAGCACTGACGTGGAGTCAGGAGCTTTTGCGCGTATGTTCTATTGTCCATTCTCCTGCATTGGACACCCTTTATCAAATTTACCATGGTAAATTATGTTGTCCATTCTCCTGTATTGGACACTTAATTCGAATGAAGAGTGTCCAATACAGGAGAATGGACAACATAATTTACCATGGTAAATTTGATAAAGGGTGTCCAATGCAGGAGAATGGACAATAGAACATACGCGCAAAAGCTCCTGACTTCACGTCAGTGCTTGAACCAATTATTTTTTCGTAATTTTTTTCAAATTTTCTAGGGGTCGGTACGGTTCCTACAAAAAATTTTTTTTCGTCATTTTTTTTTAATTTTCTAGGGGTACGGTTCTGACAAAATTTTAAACACGTCTTTATGTTGATTTTCTACTACTAGTTACCAAGCTTCAATTCGATCGAATCTTTATTTTTTGAGTTATCGAGGAAATAATATTCCAGGTGGGTATAACTCGGAAACCATTAGACCGATTATGCCCAAAATCGAACTTAACTCTCCCATTCGGATACACAACCTACCCTGAAAATTGCAAATCCCTATCTCCTTTCGTTCGAAAGTTATCGAGGCAACGGTCACACATCTACTGAACTCGCACTAGGCTGCTCAGAATAAAATAAAATCAAGTGATTAGCGAAATTTGGTACAATATCAAAAACTTAAATGTAATGCAAAATGTTCCAAAAGAATTATGAATGTTGATGAAGTAGATGTTCAAAGCGAACGCCTTGGCAACATCCTAACCTCAAATAAAAATTCATTATTCAACATCTCAGGAGTGATCGACCTAATCGCAAGCGTTTTATTTGATCTTTTAGGTCATTAAAATCAAGGGGTTTAGTTTTGTACACAATGCTCTTCACATATCCCCATAAAAATAAATCCAAAGGGTTAAGATCAGGGGATCGCGCTAGCCATTCGATCGTTCCTCGCCTTCCTATCCACCGATTTGGAAATAATAGGGATATTCTTTCGAACTGATCCAACTGATTTTAGTTACAAACTAGTTCAAACAGGCAAATTATATCTCCGAAAGTATTGGTTTCTCAGAGTTGGGAATTATATCAATGTATTCTTATGATAGAACTGCATCATAAAGGAAATTCAATTCAAATAATAGTTTATCTATCAAGATTAATTGAGCAATCTGAGAATGAGAATTGCACCATGGAAGAAACCAATTTAAAATAGCTGAAATGAATTTGACTCTCTCTTATAGAACAGGATGACATGTACGAGTATGAACACAGATCATATAATAAATCTTAGATAGAATAATTATAGCATTATGTGAAAACATAGAAGTACGATTCATTATTGAAATTTAGAACTTCATCTTAGCAGAAATTGAATTCAAACATCATAGAAGAATTTAAATTCAACAAGAGTGCCAAAAATTATCAATCCAAAACCTATAGACGAATTCTACCCAACAACGAACTCATCCAAGATATTCATTCCTCAATTCTATGATGAACGATAATATATATCTTTCCTCAAATCCACTCCAATACACCAATATTCCAGTTTTGTTTTTAGTGGAGTTATTCTGAACTCAATATTATTAACTTACCATTACCTATCCCATCATCATATGGATTGACCATCGGCATGAAAATATCAACCAACAAAAAATATGTAATTATAATTCTCATATTTATACGATTGCTGGAATGAATGACAATGAGACAACCAGACAACGTCATGTCTCAGGAAAACAAGTTGACATTATAACAATTCATAGAATACCCACAGAATAATTCTATCATTCTGTGAAAACGTAGAAATACGATTTACATTGAAATTTTGAAAAATCATATCTCCGAAAGTATTAGCTTGTTAGAGTTAAAAATGATATGAATGGATTCTTATGGTAAAACTGCTTATTGAAAATTGTTGTAATTCGGAATTTGTTTTGTAAAAAAAAAAATTTTTTTTGTTACTCCGAAACCATCCGTCCGATTTTGCCCAATAACGAACTTAGCCGAGATATTTATCCCCCAAACCTACTCTGAAAATTTCAACTGTCCAGCTCATTCCGTTCGAGAGTTATGGTGCCTACGGCCGGACGGCCGGACCGGCCGGACAGAATTAATTTCGACCACGGATTCTTGATCAGTGAGTCGAACCAAATCGTTTAAGACCATTTTCATCGAAAAATTTGAAAATTACAGACATTTGGGCAAACTAGAGCGCCAAAAATCACTTCCTTCAGTACTAATTCAACTGATTTTAGTTACATAAATCACTTGGTTCAGTACGAAAGAACATGCATATTACTTCAAGGTACTGCCGGACATTGCGTTGGTAATGTGGTGGGGCTCCATCCTGTTGGAACCATATCGTATTCCGTGGAATTTGAGGATTTCCTTGATCAGGATATAAATTTGCCAAAATTGGAACGACATCATTTTGAAGTAGTGCCATTCAAATTGCCCGCAATGAAAAAGGGGCCTATGATGTTGTTTCGAACATTTCCTGCCCAAACATAAACCTTCTGAGGGAATTACGTGTGTTCCTCTCTCATCCAGTGAGGATTTTCGGTAGACCAGTGGCCGTTGAGACAAAAGGTGCACTCATCAGCAAACAAAACGCCTACTAATTGGACAATATTGTTATTCAACATGTCCATCATTTGTTCACAAAAATAAGTTCTCCTATCAATATCGTCTTCCAAGAGCTCCTGGGTAGGTATCATTTTATAGGGATGCGTTTTATTTGTTTTAATATGTTTAGAATAGATGTGTCATTCAATGTCAGCCATTGAATGTTGTAGAGGCATCTCTACTCGATCTGGAATTTTCTTCAAAGTCAAGTATCACATCTAATTTCACATCCTCACACAGTGTATTAGCAGCTGCTTTTTTAATATGCCTTACATGCTCAAACTCGCGGAACTGCTTCTCTATTTTACTTAAGGTCCCTTGGGTTATAGGCAGCAAATTCCAAATTTTGTCGTGAAATAAGCGACTTACTTCTTTTTGTTTTCGGGTGTTATCTCCGTAACCAATCAGTTGTGCATTTCCGTTAATCGAACCATTATTCAACTCATCAACACAAACAAAAATGCGAAGACGTTCTGAAGAAACTAACATTGCCACATAAAGTGTTTTACGTAGTTTTCATGGTACCATCTGATGGAAAACACCATGTTATGGATTTTTCTCATTTTCTTTCTATCACATCCTGAAGGCAACTAAGTTTAGTATACTTAATTGTAATAAGATTTGGGAATATTATAATGAATTTCGGTAATCTCATGGATTTATTTTTTTGCGCGTATGTTCTGGGGAACATCGCGTTATCATTTTGCCCAGATGTCTGTAACTTTCTAATTTTTCGACGAAATTGGTCCGGCCGTTGCCACGATAACTTGAGAAAGGAAAGAGCTAGCGACTTGAAATTTTCAGGATAGGTGGCGCATCCCAATACGACGGACACGTTCCTTTATGGGCATAATCGGCCCAATGGTTTGCGAGTAATAATTTTGTTTTCAACCAATATAAATCTGATCGAATTGAAACTTGGTGAATAGTTGTAGAATCTAAACATTAGCACGTTTGTGGAATTTTGTGAGAATCGTACCTATAGCTAGAATATAAAAAAAATTATTAAAAAATATTTTTTATGACACAATAACTTGAGAACGGAAATAGATAGCGATTTGAAATTTCCAGGTTAGGTTGTGCATATGAATGCAACATTTGATTTTGTTTATAAGCATAATCGGCCCAACGGTTTTGGAATCTGAAATTTGATTGTTATTTCCTCAATAACTCGAAAAATATAGAACTGATGGACAATAGAACATACGCTCAAAAGCTCCTGACATAACGTCAATGCTTGAACCAATTACGAAAAAAAAAAATGTTCAAGCACTGACGTGAAGTCATGAGCTTTTGCGCGTATGTTCTATTGTCCATTCTCTTGTATTGGACACCCTTAATCGAATTTACCATGGTGCAAAAGCTCCTGACTTCACGTCAGTGCTTGAACCAATTTATCTATTTTGAGTTTTGCAATAAACATGAAAGTGACAACATTTCTGAATAGAGAATGACGCGACCTTTCTAACGATATTTCACAAGCCCATACTTCCCATTTGAGAAATTGGGGGTTGTAACCGTCTTTTGAAGAGGGTTGAAAGTAGGATACGCATTTTTACGAAGAAGAATGATAATTTAAAATTTGAATTTGATGTGTTCCGGGATTTCCATAAAAACTTACAATAACCAAGATAATGAATTCATTCCATTTGGGTTTTCCACACTGTATAAGTATACAGTGTGGAACAGCCAAATGGAATAAATTCGATAACGGATAAATGAGAGCGTGTTTGGAAAAACGCTTGGACACGGCGATTTGTATTTTTAACTGAGCATTTTTTTCAAAAAAAAAATTATATAGGGTGCGTCATGTGACAGTGGCCAATACCCACTTTCTTATTTTAAATGCAAGCCCCTGTATATTATTAATTTTTTGGATTCTTCAGAGAATTCTACACATAAATCATGTACAATGTCCTATACCTATCTTCAACTGTTTCGGAAATATTAAGTGTTTTCAGATTTATTACAAAAATTAACATTAAAAAAAGAAAATTATTTTATTTCACAAATTCGCTACATTACATTCAATACTTATTTCCCATTTAGCTCTTGATAATGAGAAAGTAAACAAAAACCATTCCTGCGTTTCTTTTTACTGATATGAAATGTACCAGATTAGCATGTTGCCAAGACGTTCGCGGCGAGCATTTTGAACATTTACTACATTGACATTAATATTTTTTTGTTTTTTTTTTAATTATTAAGAAATAATCAGTATTAATTATTAGGTTTTTAGTGTAATGTAGCGAATTTGTGAAATAAAATAATTTTCTTTTTTTAATGTTAATTTTTGTAATAAATCTGAAAACACTTAATATTTCCGAAACAGTTGAAGATAGGTATAGGACATTGTACATGATTTATGTCTAGAATTCTCTGAAGAATCCGAAAAATTAATAATATACAGGGGCTTGCATTTAAAATAAGAAAGTGGGTATTGGCCACTGTCACATGACGCACCCTATATAATTTTTTTTTTTAGAAAAATGCTCAGTTAAAAATACAAATCGCCGTGTCCAAGCGTTTTTCCAAACACGCTCTCATTTATCCGTTATCGAATTTATTCCATTTGGCTGTTCCACACTGTATGTAAAGCTAGACATTTCTACCCGAATCTAGTTAATGATTCTTGAGACCTCGAAAAATTGTTAAAATTAGTTGATCACGAAATTCTGCATAAATATTCAAATCGTTTACATTGCTAGGTATTCATCGAAAGGGTCCCAAAAACTATCAAAAACAACTTAGTTATGACTTGTGCTCTAGGAAGACAGCAATTAAGTCATCCATGATTCACCGTTAGATCATCGAACGAGCTCGAAAGCGAACTAGGATGAATTTAGGATCGTAGAATGACAGACATAACGAATCGACGATTTGAGAGTGGGCAGGCGACGCCCGTCGCGGCGCAGGGCGGCGGTGACTCATGCGAAGAACTAGATTACCTGTTCCAGGAAAAGAGAAGCTGATTCATAGTAAGGGAGGCGCTTCCCTTTTCTCAATGATCTCGGCATTGAACGTGAAAGCTTGTTTTTCTTTCATGGAGAATTCATTTACGTAAGGATGAATGAATATTAGTCCGGGAATGGAGGGGCTTTTTTGTAAACAATTAATAACCGTCTAATTTTTCGTGAGCGTCTTCATTTTACCGAGACGCGAAACTTTTTTCTCTGCGAAAATTATCACATCACAACAGATATCTGAAAGAAAACGTAGATGTATTACATATTAATTTGGTGATTATGAAAACTTGATTAATAACAGTTAATTTTTCGACTAAATATTGGTATTATCTAAATAATCATCAAAAGATACTGTGGGAGTTATATTCATTATTAAATGGTTCCTTTCTGGGTTTTCTCTCCCAAACTCTGAAAAATATTCGTTAAATAAAAATGTATTATTTTGTGAAAATAATAAAATAATAAATTTTTATTTAACAGATATTTTTCAGAGTTTGGGAGACAAAACCCAGAAAGAAACCATTCAATAAGTGTTGGTATTATTCTATAAATAATTTGAAACAACCTTTGTCCAAACAAACTGGTTTAATCAAGATTCCCCCCCTCCTCAAACCTGCAGCAATTACTCGGTAATGAAGAATGATTAAAATCCAGCTAATTTTTTAACTCGATATTGGTAAATATATTAACATAATTAAATGGCCACATTGTCTGTCTAATAAATCATTAATACCCGGCTAATTCTTCATGAGCAGTTTCTTCTTTTATCGATACAGCTCACAGTATGAGTCTAAAACGTATATTTGGTGATTATAAAAAATTTATAAATATCAGTAAATTTTTGGGCTAAATGTTGAGATCAATTCATTAATAATTCGAAAAAACATTTGTATAATACAATTTTTCAAAATATATTTATCCGAGTATTTTGGTTCGGTAGATAAAAATTCAAATCTGAAAAATCAATTCATCCTTTCAAGAGTAATAACCAAGCTAGGGGTGTGGATTCAAAAATGTTTTATTTAACAAACTGGTCCTATTTTTTTCCAAGAAATCACCTCCTGAACTGTTTCGCAGTTGTTTTTTAACACGATGTGTATCGGCATCTTATCGTCAGAATTCACGAACAATTTACTTTTATCTAAAAACAACATAACTCAATGATATGGTATATAAGCAAACGATTACATTTTAGTAGTGCACCATGTTACAAATCAATGAAAAATATTGATAATTAATACTCTAGTAAACAAGTGGTCAAACCTTTTTAGAGTTCTCCGAAAATTGTCATTAAGGTGTCATTCGATTGGGAATGGCATGTAAATATTTCTTGAGAAAATTCAAGGACCACTCGCAAAAATTGGAAAAGTTATAAACACTAAAAAACGAAGTGGTTTTTGTTTTTCACATATATCTCAAAAACTATTTGAGATTCTTCAAATTTGAAAAAAGAATCAAAAAAAGGAGGCAATTTCCAAAAAGTTCCAACACCCGGAACTATAGGACCAGTATTTATAATTTTTCCAATGGGTTGAAAACACGCACGAAAATGGGGGTACCCAGGTTTGCGCAAGCCACGCCCAATTCGGACCTTTAATGAATAAATATTATTTAATCTTATTAAATATGAAAATTAAGAACTGAAAAAATGCAGATGCCTACTGGATAGTTCAATGAATAATAATCCGTGGCAAAAATTTTTATCGCGATTTTTCAATTAGTTATCCATTAGTTAATTAACAATTTTTGTAGCACGAACATTAGCATTGCAAGTGCGATAATTGTTAAACTATTAATCTGAGAATGTTTCCTTTCGTGGAGCTATTTTTCAAAGGCCTAAGATTAGATTCCCGATGGAAAAATTAAAAGATTGTTAATTTTCGCTTTGTTATTAACAATTTACTTATGTTAAAAAGTATAAAGCGTAATTAAACATTGAAAAAAACATTTTTTTTATAATATAAGTATTGATCTGTTTTGTCATGATTACAAGCTAATTAAAAATTATTTTTAATAATTTGTATCTCATATTGTTTAAGAATTGGTTATAAACAAATTCGTTTTTTATATTATAATTTAATTTTTTTCAATCATAATCATTGATGAGAATTATCATTTTAAAAAAAAAACCGTTTCTGGAAAAAAAATGTATTGCTTGAAAATAGATTTATTATTTAACAAATTTTTTCTACCATTTGTAATTCATATTAATGAATAATTTTTTTCAAATAATTATTTATCTTGGTATGATATTAAAAAAATTGATTATTATTTAAATTTTCATTGCCTATTTAATAGACAATTTGTTATAAACTAATGAATCTGCAGTAGTTTAAAAGTTATAGTAAAATTAAACATTAAAATCCAGGTGGCAATAATGAAATGAAGAGAAAATTAAATAATAAAAACTTATGTATATTTTTTTTTTGAATATATGTATGATTGTTTTTGTTTTTTTAAGTAGAAATAAAAAAAATACAGCGAGACAATTCATTTGTTTATAACAATTTGTTTATTAAATAAACAATGAAAATTTAAATAATAATCAATTTTATTTTGATACTAAAGACCAAGATAAATTGTTAATTAACTGATGAATTTAACCTGAATTTTTGTGTTCTTAATTTTCATATTTAATAAGTTTATTTATGTATTCATTAAAAGTCTAAAGTGAGTGTGGTTTGCGCAAGACGGAGTACCCGGTTCCTTGCGTATTTTCAATTATAATTATTGGTCCTACAGTTCCGGGATTCCGAACATTTTTTGAATCATTTTTCAAATTTGAAAAATCTCACATAGTTTTTGAGATACATATATGCATAAAACCAAACCCACTTTTTTTTTCACTTAATTGTTTATAACTTTTGCAATTTTTCGAGCGGCCCTTGAATTTTCTTAGGAAATATCTACATGCCATTCCGAATCGAATGACACCTCAATCATAATTTTCGGGGACCCTAAAAAGCTTTGACCTAAAGAGGCACTTGTTGAATAGACTATAAATTAACCAACTCGCTAAAGCTCCCGAAGCCAGGAATACATTTCGGATCGAGGAACAAGTCCTGTACGATCCGAATAAAATACAAGATACGGGCAACGGTGCCCGATAGACACAAGATATTTGAACGGAAAAGAAAAAACATTATTCCAACACAAAAAGAACAAAGAAGAAGGAAAAATAAACAGGTACATATCCTATAAAAAACACCTCCTAAAAATTAAGATAATTGTCCCACTTATAGTTTATAGTGCATCGAATCTGTTTTAATCTTTAACTTTAGTCTTTAAAAGTGTTTATTGAGGGGGAGTTCACAACACAGTGGATTTTTCTTAGGATATACAATTATTTCTAATGAAACTACTTTAAACTTTTCGAATAAAAAATTGTTTCAAGCACTGACGTGAATTCAGAAGCTTTTGCGCGTATGTTCTTTTGTCCATTCTCCTGTATTGGACACTCTTAATCGAATTTACCATGGTGAATTCTATTGTCTGTTCTCCTGTATTAGACACTCTCAATCGAATTTACCAAGGTAAATTCGTAAATTAAGAGTGTTGAATATAGGAGAACAGACAATAGAATTCACCATTGTAAATTCGATTAAGAGTGTCCAATACAGGAGAATGGACAAAAGAACATACGCGCAAATGCTTCTGATTAACGTCAGTGCTTGAACCAATTTTTGCGCGCGTGTTCCGCAAGGAACAGCGTGCTATCATTTCGTCACAATGTCTGTATTTTTCGAATTTTTTTTCGAAAATGGTCTCAAACGATTGGGTTCGACTCCCTGATGAAGAATTCGAGGTCAAATTCAATTCTGTCCGTCCGGCCGGCCAGTCCGGCCGGTCCGGCCGTTAGCACGATAACTCTCGAACGGAACGACTTAGAGCGTTGAAATTTGCAGGGTAGTTTCGTAGCGTAAATATCTCGGACAAGTTCGTTAACGGGCGAAATCGACCGAGCGGTTTCGGAGTTAAGGCCGTTTTTAATAAAAACGTTTTTTATGAATATTTCCGGAACCGATCACTCGATCTTTTTGAAATTTGGCATCAGATTGTAGAATCATGACCTTTATATGCCTGCGAAGTTTTGTGTTGAACGGACGGCCCTAAAGTGGCAAAAAAAATTTTTGAAAATTTTAAAATTTTGTTTTCACGATAACTCGAAAAATACTGATCTGATTAAATTGAAACTCAGTAGTTAGATGCAAAAGACCAAAGCAAACACTTTCGCAAAATTTCGTGAAGATCACGTGACATGAAAAAAATAAAAAAATTACTACTATTTTGCGGAATACTTTGCTTTTAATGCCGAAACATATGTTTTTGAGGTTCATGCTGCCCTTTCCGGGCATTTTCCGTATTGCGCATGCGCAGATGAGAAGTCCTTTAACTGCTGTAGTTTTCGTCAGAGAGGATTGGGGTTTTGGGGTGGCGGATGCTATTCCTCCATAGAATTCAGATCCCTGATGAGGGTCTGCGCATGCGTAGATTAAAGATGCGATATCTTCCGAACCACTAGTGTTGGAGAATCGGAGTTTTTTGTAAGGTGTGTTATTTTGAGAGGACTTTTAGCCGCGAGTAGACTGCGCATGCGCAGAAGAGAAGTTACTGTTATTTGGTTGGATGGGTTATGTTGGGAGTGCTGAGTCGATATTATGAGGTTTTAAAAGAATATTCATAGCAATTCAGTGCTAGGACAAGTCAGTTTGGGGGATGTAGCGTTGTTTCCGAGTTAAAGTGTCCGTACCGTGGCCCTGGGGCTAATTTTGAAATTGATGTTACCGCTTACAGGCATTTTTCGTTATGCGCATGAGCAGACCATCAGTGATTTAACTGGTGGTGTTTTCGTCAGAGAGGATTAGGGTTTTGGGGTGGCGGATGCTATTCCTCCATAGAATCCCCTGTTGAGGGTCTGCGCATGCGTGGATTAAAGATGTGATATCTCCTGAACCACTAGTGTTGGAGAATCGGAGTTTTTTTTAAGGTGTGTTATTTTGAGAAGACTTTTAACCAGTGATGGTGCTTTCGTCAGAGAGGATTGGGGTTTTGGGGTGGCGGATGCTATTCCGCTATAGAATCCCATGGTGAGGGTCTGCGCATGCGTGGATTCAAGAAGCGATATCTCCTGAACCACTAGTGTTGGAGAATCGGAGTTTTTTGTGAGGTGTGTAATTTTGGGAGGACTTGCAGCCACGAGTATACTGCGCTTGCGCAGACAAGAAGTGAATGGTTTTGGGTTGTTTGGGTTATGTTGGGAGTAATGAGCCGATATTGTGAGGTTTTAAAAGAATATTCATGTCAATTCAGTGCACGGACACAAGTCAGTTTGGGGGAAATAGCGTTGTTTCCGATTCGATATGTCTGTATGGTGGCCCTTAGGCGAATTTATAAATAACTATATTCGGTAGATCTATATTAAAATACGTTCGGATTTGGAGAAGATGCAATTGCGTCCCTAACGGAGGACCCACAACCGCATTTTTTTCCGATCTACGGTAAAGCTAACAGCCAAACTGTATTGATAGCTATATTTGCTAAAGGAACTTGAAAAAAAAAAAAAAAGCACTGACGTGAAGTCAGTACTCTTTGGCGCGCGTGTTCACGGTGGCTAATTTGAATTGAATGATGAGTACTTCAAGCTCAGTGGATAGAGCGAGCCGAAGATCTACCCAAAGGATAGTGGACACCATTCACTGTCGGTTCAAAAATTAACAGTGCTGTATCTAAGCTGCCATCAGGATAGAGTAACAAAGTTGGAAAAGAACACAAGTGACTCTCCTTAGTCGCACAAGCTCCTAGAAGATTTGGGAGGGTCAGTATAATCCTAATCATGTTTATAGCACGCGCGCAAAAGCAGAGTGACTTAACAATGAAAGAAAAAGTGTAAAAAGTTAATCTGCTTTGGCGCGCGTGCTATAAACATGATTAGGATTATACTGACCCTCCCAAATCTTCTAGGAGCTTGTGCGACTAAGGAGAGTCACTTGTGTTCTTTTCCAACTTTGTTACTCTATCCTGATGGCAGCTTAGATGCAGCACTGTTAATTTTTGAACCGACAGTGAATGGTGTCCACTATCCTTTGGGTAGATCTTCGGCTCGCTCTATCCACTGAGCTTGAAGTACTCATCATTCAATTCAAATTAGCCACCGTGAACACGCGCGCCAAAGAGTACTGACTTCACGTCAGTGCTTATTTTTTTTTTTTTTTTCAAGTTGTATATTGTATATTGTATATTATTATACTGATCCTCCTAGGTCTTCCCGAAGGAGACCCCTCATAAGCTCTCTAAGAGCTTGAGCGAGCAAGGAGAACCAGTTGTGTTCTGTGTAGGCTTTGTTACTGTGTCCTTACGCCACCTCAGGCACAGCACTGTAAGTTTTTGACCCAACAGTGAATGGTGTCGATTATTTTAATATAGATCTACCGAATATAGTTATTTATAAATTCGCCTCAGGGCCACCATACAGACATTTCAACTCGGAAACACCGCTATTTCCCCCAAACTTACTTGTGTCCGTGCACTGAATTGACATGAATATTCTTTTAACACCACACAATATCGGCTCATTACTCCCAACATAACCCAAACAACCCAAAACTATTCACTTCTCGTCCGCGCAAGCGCAATATACTCGTGGCTGCCAGTCCTCCCAAAATTACACACCTCACAAAAAACTCCGATTCTCCAACACTAGTGGTTCAGGAGATATCGCTTCTTGAATCCACGCATGCGCAGACCCTCACCAGGCGATTCTATAGCGGAATAGCATCCGCCACCCCAAAACCCCAATCCTCTCTGACGAAAGCACCAGCAGTTAAATCACTGATGTCTGCTCATGTGCATAACGAAAATTGGTTCAAGCACTGACGTGAAGTCAGAAGCTTTTGCGCGTATGTTCTATTGTCCATTCTTCTGTATTGGACACCCTTAATCGAATTTACCATGGTAAATTATGTTGTCCATTCTCTTGTATTGGCCACTAAATTCGAATTTACCATGGTAAATTCGAATTAAGAGTGTCCAATACAGGAGAATGGACAACATTATTTACCATGGTAAATTCGATTAAGGGTGTCCAATACAGAAGAATGGACAATAGAACATACGCGCAAAAGCTTCTGACTTCACGTCAGTGCTTGAACCAATTTTTTTTTTCGTGATTTTTTTTTATTTTTCTAGGGTACGGTTCTTAAAATTTTTTTTTTCGTCATTTTTTTCAAATTTTCTAGGGGTACGGTTCTTACAAAATTTTAAACACGTCTTTATGTTGATTTTCTACTACTAGTTACCAAGCACCAATGCGATCGAATATTTATTTTTTGAGTTATTAAGGAAATCATATTCCAGGTGGGTATAACTCGGAAACCGTTAAACCGATTATGCCCAAAAACGAACTCAACTCTCCCTTTCGGATACGCAACCTACCCTGAAAATTGCAAGTCCCTATCTCCTTTCGTTCGAAAGTTATCGAGGCAACGGTCACCCATCTACTGAACTCACACAAGAATGCTCGAATCTCCAACAATATTTAACCGATCGTATTAAAACTTGAAAGTTGGCAGTAGAGTTAGGTATGAAGGCTCTTGCAAAATTTCAACAATTTCAAACGAATAGTTACTGATATATAGATTTTTTTTTTTTATTTTCAATGATTTATTAAAAATGTTCTGCAAATGCTATCCTCACCAAATTTTGCAAACATTTTCGCGTTGGCATTCTACAACTAATAACCATTTTTTCAATCGGTTCAGTATTTTTCGAGTTAATGAGGAACAAAAAACCACCAAATTTCAGAAAATTTCAGATGGCTATAACTCTAAAACCGTTTGGCCGATTATGCTCATAAACAAACTGAAATGTCGCGTTCTGGTGCAAATCCTAACCTGAAAATTTCAAGCCGCTATCTCATTCCGTTCTCAAGTTATCGTGACAACAAAAATATTTTTTAATAATTTTTTTTTTAGCCATACGATTCGCACAAAATTTCACAAACGTTCTTAGGTTTCTTATTCTACAACTACCCACCAAGTTTCAATTCGATCGGATTTATATTGGTTGAAAACAAAATTATTACTCGGAAACCACTGGGTCGATTATGCCCATTAACGAACTTGTCCGTCGTATTGGGATGCGCCACCTACCCTAAAATTTTCAAGTCGCTAGCTCTTTTCGTTCTCAAGTTATCGTGGCAACGGCCGGACGGACAGAATCAAATTTGACCTCGAATTCTTCATTGGGGAGTCGAACTTAATCGTTTGAGACCATTTTCGTCAAAAAAGTCGAAAGTTACAGACATTTGGGCAAAACTATAACGCGATGTTCCCCAGAACATACGCGCAAAAATGCCCGTAAATGCCACTTCAAAAACAGTCACTTCCATTCTGCGCATGCGCAATCTACTCGCGGCTAAAAGTCCTATCAAAATAACACACCTTACAAAAAACTCCGATTCTCCAACACTAGTGGTTCGGGAGATATCGCATCTTTAATCTACGCATGCGCAGACCCTCATCAGGGATCTGGATTTTATGGAGGAATAGCATCCGCTACCCCAAAACCCCAATCCTCTCTGACGAAAACTACAGCAGTTAAATGACTTCTCATCTGCGCATGCGCACAACGAAAAATGCAGCATGAACCTCAAAAAAATAGGTTTCGGCATTTTAAGCAAAGTATTCCGCAAAATAGTAGTAATTTTTTGATTTTTTTCATGTCACGTGATCTTCACGAAATTCTGCAAAAGTATTTGCATTGGTCTTGTGCATCTAACTACTGAGTTTCAATTTAATCAGATCAGGATTTTTCGAGTTATCGTGAAAACAAAATTTTTGAAATTTTTTTTTGCCACTTTAGGGCCGTCCGGTCATTACAAAACTTCGCAGGCATATAAAGGTCATGATTCTACAATTTGATGCCAAATTTCAGAAAGATCGAGTGATCGGTTCCGGAAATATTCATAAAAAACGTTTTGACTAAAAACGGCTCCGAAACCGCTCGGTGGATTTCGCCCGTTAACGAACTTGTCCGAGATATTTACGCTACAAAACTACCCTGCAAATTTCAACGCTCTAAGTCTTTCCGTTCGAGAGTTATCGTGCTAACGCCAGCCGGCCGGCCGGCCGGACCGGACGGACAGAATTGAATTTGACCTCGAATTCTTCATCAGGGAGTCGAACCCAATCGTTTGAGACCATTTTCGAAAAAAAATTCGAAAAATACAGACATTGTCACGAAATGATAGCACGCTGTTCCTTGCGGAACACGCGCGCAATAATCAATTCATCCTTTCAAGAGTAATAACCAAGCTAGGGGTGTGGATTCGAAAATGTTTTATTTAACAAACTGGTCCTTTTTTTTCCAATAAATCACCTCCTGAACTCTTTCGCAGTTGTTTTTTAACACGATGTGTATCGGCATCTTATCGTCAGAATTCACGAACAATTTACTTTTATCTAAAAACAACATAACTCAATGATATGGTATATAAGCAAACGATTAAATTTTAGTAGTGCACCGTGTTACAAATCAATGAAAAATATTGATAATTAATACTCTAGTAAACAAGTGCCTTTTAGGTCAAACCCTTTTAGAGTTCTCCGAAAATTGTCATTGAGGTGTCATTCGATTGGGAATGGCATGTAAATATTTCTTGAGAAAATTCAAGGACCACTCGCAAAAATTGGAAAAGTTATAAACACTGAAAAACGAAGTGGTTTTGGTTTTCCACATATATCTCAAAAACTATTTGAGATTTTTCAAATTTAAAAAAAAATCAAAAAAAGGAGGAAATTTCCCAAAATAAAGTTCCAACACCCGGAACTGTAAGACCAGTATTTATAATTTGCCAATGGGTTGAAAACACGCACGAAAATGGGTACCCAGGTTTGCGCAAGCCACGCCCAATTCGGACTTTCAATGAATAAATATTATTTAATCTTATTATATATGAAAATTAAAAACTGAAAAAATGCAGATGCCTACTGGATAGTTCAATGAATAATAATCCGTGGCAAAAATTTTTATCGTGAAATTTCAATTAGTTATCCATTAGTTAATTAACAATTTTTGTAGCACGAACATTAGCATTGCAAGTGCGATAAATGTTAAACTATTAATCTGAGAATGTTTCCTTTCGTGGAGCTATTTTTCAAAGGCCTTAGATTAGATTCCCGATGGAAAAATTAAAAGATTGTTAATTTTCGCTCTGTTATTAACAATTTACTTATGTTAAAAAGTATAAAGCGTAATTAAATTTTGAAAAAAAACATTTTTTGTATAATATAAGTATTGATCTGTTTTCTCATGATCAGAAGCTAATTAAAAATTATTTTTAATAATTTGTATCTCATATTGTTTAAGAATTTGTTATAAACAAATTCGTTTTTTATATTATAATTTATTTTTTTTTTTAATCATAATCATTGATGAAAATTATCATTGTTGAAAAAAAAACCGTTTGGAAAAAAAAATGTATTGCTTGAAAATAGATTTATTATTTAACAAATTTTTTCTACCATTTGTAATTCATATTAATGAATAATTTTTTTCAAATAATTATTTATCTTGGTATGATATTAAAAAAATTGATTATTATTTAAATTTTCATTGCTTATTTAATAGACAATTTGTTATAAACTAATGAATCTAACTAATGCAGTAGTTTAAAAGTTATAGTAAAATTAAACATTAAAATCCAGGTGGCAATAATGAAATGAAGAGAAAATTAAATAATAAAAACTTATATATATTTTTTTTTAATATATGTGTGATTGTTTTTGTTTTTTTAAGTAGAAATAAAAAAAATACAGCGAGACAATTCATTTGTTTATAACAATTTGTTTATAAATAAACAATGAAAATTTAAATAATAATCAATTTTATTTTGATACTGAAGACCAAGATAAATTGTTAATTAACCAATGAATTTAAACTGAATTTTTGTGTTCTTAATTTTCATATTTAATAAGTTTAAATAATGTATTCATTAAAAGTCTAAAGTGAGTGTGGTTTGCGCAAGACGGAGTACCCGGTTCCTTGCGTATTTTCAACCCTGTGGGAAAATTATAATTATTGGTCCTACAGTTCCGGGATTCCGAACATTTTTTGAATCATTTTTCAAATTTGAAAAATCTCACATAGTTTTTGAGATACATATATGCAAAAAACCAAACCCACTTTTTTTCACTTAATTGTTTATAAGTTTTGCAATTTTTCGAGTGGCCCTTGAATTTTCTTAGGAAATATCTACATGCCATTCCGAATCGAATGACACCTCAATCATAATTTTCGGGGACCCTGAAAAACTTTGACCTAAAGAGGCACTTGTTGAATGGACTATAAATTAACCAACTCGCTAAAGCTCCCGGAGCCAGGAATACATTTCGGATCGAGGAACAAGTCCTGTACGATCCGAATAAAATACAAGATACGGGCAACGGTGCCCGATAGACACAAGATATTTGAACGGAAAAGAAAAAACATTATTCCAAAACAAAAAGAACAAAGAAGAAGGAAAAATAAACAGGTACATATCCTGTAAAAAAAACCTCCTAAAATTAAGATAATTGTCCCACTTATCGTTTATAGTGCATCGAATCTGTTTTAATCTTTAACTTTAGTCTTTAAAAGTGTTTATTGAGGGGGAGTTCACAACACCTTGGATTATTCTTCGGATATACAATTATTTCTAATGAAACTACTTTAAACTTTTCGAATAAAAAATTGTTTCAAGCACTGACGTGAATTCAGAAGCTTTTGCGCGTATGTTCTTTTGTCCATTCTCCTGTATTGGCCACTCTTAATCGAATTTACCATGGTGAATTCTATTGTCTGTTCTCCTGTATTGGACAATCTCAATCGAATTTACCAAGGTAAATTCACAAAATCACAAAATTTCACAAACGTCCTTAGGTTTATATTCTACAACTAATCACCATGTATCACTTCGATCGGATTTGAATTGGTAGAAAGCATAATTATTACTCGGAAATCATTGGGCCGATTATGCCCATTAACGAACTGCTCCGTCGTATTGGGATGCACCACCTACCCTGAAAATTTCAATTCGCTATCCCTTTCCGTTTTCAAAATATCGTGGCAACGGCCGGCCGGGCAGAATCAAATTTGACCTCGAATTCTTCATCAGGGGGTCGAAGGTCGAACCCAATCGTTAGAGGCCATTTTCGCGAAAAATTCGAAAATTACAGACATTTGGGAAAAATTATAACGCAATGTTCTCCAGGACTCGCAGAAATGAAAAGACCGTAAGAGAAAAACGAACAAATTAAAAATAATACATAACCTTTCAAAAGTCCCCTCTCACAAATATACTCCTCTGTAGCCGCATGGATCTCTTGAAGAAGAATCGCCTCCACTTGTTTTCAAAAATTTTCACTCTTGTTCATAGAAATCCCTTCAATATTTGATTTCAAAAAGGAAAATCTTGTAGCTCCAAAACCAGGTCTGACCAATCCAAACTATGATTATTCAGAACTTCAGATGTTCGAAGACCGCTACAGGACCCTATAATATAGGTCTATCATCTCCCATAGATTTGTGATAAAAAAATCGGCACGAAAATTGATTACTTCAATATGTCAGTATGACATTAATGGTTTTGAAAGTTCTCGAAAAATGTCTGCGATTCCCATTCAGCTACTGAAATTACACAAGGCTGTTCGGATATCCAACAATATGGATCCGATCGTGTTCAAACTTGGAACATGGCAGTAGATTTAGTTTCTGAATGCTCTAGCAAAATTTCAGCGATGTCGGACGAATAGTTTCTGATATATAGCATTTTTTTCCATTATTATCAAAGATTTTTTTAAAATTTTCTAGTGATGCGATCCTCACGAAAGTTCGCAAGAATTTTCGCGTTGGGATGCTACAACTAATAACCATGTTCAAATTATATCGGTTTTGTATTTTTCGAGTTTTTGAGGAAATAACAACCAAATTTCAGATGGGTACCACTCCAAAACCGTTTGGCCGATTATACGTACAGACAAATTCAAATGTCGAATTTAGATGCACAACCTAACCTGAAAATTTCAAGCCGCTATCTCTTTCCGTCCTCAGGTTATCTTGACATAAATAATATTTTTTCATAATTTTTTTTCAAATTTCTAGCGATACGATTCTCACAAAATTTTGCAGACGTCCTTAGGTTTGTATTCTAGAACTACTCACCAAGTTTCAATCCGATCGGCTTTGTATTTGTTTAAAACAAAATTACCACTCGGAAACCGTTGGGCCGATTATGCCCATTAACGAACTTGTCCGTCGCATTGGGATGCGCCACCTACCCTGAGAATTTAAAGTCGCTATCTCTTTCCGTTCTAAAGTCATCGTGACAACGGACGGCCGGCCGGCCGGACAGAATTGAATTGGACCTCGTATTCTTGAGCAGGGAGTCGAGCCCAATCGTTTGAGACCATTTTCGGCGAAAAATTCGAAAATTACAGACATTTGGGCAAAATGATAGCACGATGTTCCCCAGAACATGTAGATTGAAATTTACAGAATGTCATGACGAATCTGTACAAAACGCTGTCAATTCGAAATTTATCAACTGACCGTTTTGGATTCTCTTGATCTCAAACAATAAACATTTGTACTATTTTCTCGGACAGAACATAATTAAATTTGACCACGAATATTTCATCATTTAGTTTAATAGCATTGTTTGTGCCAATGCGCAAAAATCAGAGGTCAAAAGTTACATATAATATTCATATAGTACAAAACTAGTGGCCAGCAGTCCATATTTTGGGATTCAGATGAGCCAGCAGATCTACCTGGCAATAGATCCACATTTTTCTGGGAGATCTACATTTTTACGGTAGATCTACATTTTTCCGGTAGATCTGCATTTTTCCGGTAGATCTACATTTTCTCGGTAGATCTACATTTTTCCAGTAGATCTACATTTTTTCGGTAGATCTACATTTTTCCGGTAGATCTACTTTTTTCCGGTAGATCTGCATTTTTCCAGTAGATCTAAATTTTTTTGGTAGATCAATATAATCGGTAGATAAATTGAATCGGTAGATCAATTGAACCGGTAGTTCAATGCCATCTAACGGGTCCTGTTGTGATTCTGAGAATCATTCATACCCGAAAGTACCATCGAAATATGTCAGGAGTTTTTGAGTTGCTAAAAACCGAATATAGCGTTACATACAGAATCGTATTGTGAACCTTTGTGCCTTCCGAAATACAATCACAAAGATTCATCAAAAACGGTATAGCCATTTTTGAGTTCCTGTAAACCGATTATAGTGTCACCTACCGGGGAATATTGTGGATCTGGAACTTTGTCAGATACACGCACAAAGTTTCATCGAAATCGGTCCAGTCGTTCTTGAGTTGTTATAAACCGAATGCAGCACCACCTAACGGGTTTCTATTGTGACACTGAGAGCCACTCAAACACGTACACAATGTTTCATCAAAATCGGTCGAGGCATTTCTGAGTTTCTACAGACCGATAGCAGCGCCACCTACCGGGGTATATTGCGGACCTGACACATACTCAGATACACACACAAAGTTTCATCGAAATCGGTTCAGCCGTTCGTGAGTTTCTATAAACCGAATACAGAGGTTTCGGAGTTGACATTTTTTTAAAAACACCCCGTATAGCAGCGGTTATCATTTCGTAACGGTTTTACAGTGTTGAGAATTCTCTTTACGATAGATCTGTAGGGGTGACATTTTACTTGAAACACCCTGTATAGTTAATTTTCTGCTTAATGTTTGAATATTTTGAGTAATTTTAATGCAAAAATCCGTCCGATCGAACGGATATTCATTATAGATTTCGTAACTTACCGAAAATATCCAAATCCCAAGATACGTTTACTGGAGTACGCTCCTCTTTGGGTAAAAATGGAAGAATACTAAGAAAAAGCTATTTCGGACGCTCGGAGATTCGATCCCGCCGCTCCGCGAGGCTCGGGAGCTAGAATTCTATTTACCGACTCCTTAGACCGCTCGGCCATGCCAGCTTCTTGAATAATATTCGATATTCTGGCACATAAACATTTTATAGTACTGGGACGATTTCCGTCTTTCGTTTTTCAGAATATCGTCAATCCTGTCAAGCGATCGATCGAAATCGGTTACTCGTTCATATTTCTCACGGTTTTTCTAGACGATTCCAAGATTTTCGAGTGATTCCGTTCGAAATTCAAATTCGATTGACATTTATCGTGGCTCGTTCGGACCGAAAACGTCGACTTCGAAAGAGCCGCGTTGAAATTCGCCACAGAAATACGTGAAACGTCAGAATTTTGTCGATTTTCGCGAAAAAGTCACATTTTCCTATCGTTCTTCCGGGAAAACGAAAGAGAGAATCGAAAAAAGGGCCGTGTTACGGACTAATTTCGAATCTCGTCTTCGCGTTCCCGCAAATACCTTCGTTCCGAACGCCACCGTTTCTCCGGATGCCTCCACACAATTTTGCACTTTTTGCCAAAATCGGCGTTTTTGCGATTTTTTTTAAAATACACCCCTGTCTTTTCGCTCCTAAAACGCGAAACCCTACGAAACTTCCGTATTTTTCCTCGATAAAACCCCTGGAAATTTCCCCCTAACCCCCCTCCTAACATCCAAAAAAACGTCACGTTTATAGTAATATTTTCAAAAAAGTTTTTTTGTTCCTTTTCTATGAAACCCATCTTCATTTTAGTATTGGGACAATTTTGCTTTCTTCCCTAGACTTGATTATACCCACTTTTGTATTTCAAAATGTTCATGATTTATTGTTGGCAAACATATTTGTTCTATTAATAGAATAGATTTTTTTCGGAACCAAAATTTGCAAAAAATGAAAAATTTGAATTTTTAATAGGGATATAACTATAAAGTCAAGAAATGATTTTGAGAAATTACCGATTGAAAAGTATAAACCCGTTACGAAGAGTAAACAATAATTAATTGAATATAAATATTATTCTCCAGATATTTACTGCTAAATCAGATACAATCAAAAGATTCCGATATCCATTCTTAAAATAAGGAGCAGTTCCATTTCACATTCACAATTATTCACCGATCATCTGTGATTTAATTCCTATACAATCTAAATACTGAACTGTAATCTGTACCTACCTAAACTTGAATTGGAGCCTTCCATGAAAGTTTTAAATTTAGATATTACTCAGAGTAAACTATTTTAAATTCAGGTGCCTCAAGAAGAAGACCAGAAGAAAGATCTTGTTCAACTTTTTATGTTCGATTAGAACCCCTTATCAACTTATATAAACAAATCTTCAATTCCAGTTCAGCGTAAACCGTATTTCTTCCACGAAGAAATAAAACTTCCAAAGCTCGAAACACATTTTCTGGAATTTTATTTTTAGATATCAGCACGTCTATAATACCTTATCGGAATTTACTATAAAACCTCTTCCGATATTAACAATATTATCTTCTTGTTGGTCGTAAATTGTTTTCACTTTTATATACGCGCTTTTCCGAAATTTTCGCGTTTACTTTTGTGTACAAAAGCCGCCAAAGAACTGAGAAACTTTTATCAAGGAAATCGCATCACATGTGAATTTTGCGCCTGTGCGAATGGACGCCAAGCGTCGTCGACGTCGCTTCGAAATGAAGCTATAATATTAATTATATTAGAAATCATTCGCTGTAAAGCGGACCTTACACGAACAGTGTTTATTTCTGTTAC
Source organism: Halyzia sedecimguttata (assembly GCA_937662695.2). Lineage (NCBI taxonomy): Eukaryota > Metazoa > Arthropoda > Insecta > Coleoptera > Coccinellidae > Halyzia > Halyzia sedecimguttata. The sequence continues at coordinate 24,988,933 of OW569415.2, forward strand.
TGCACAAGAATGATGCTTAGATATAAGTGTATTAAGGAAGACTACTTGTTTGATTGAAGAATTTGATTTGCTGATTTCCAGTCGTCATTATACTGAGACCGGAAATGTGGTTGTGATACCTGACCCATCGGAAGTGTGGAAAAATAGTTGGTTAATTATAAAAAAAATTGAGAAAGCTCTGTGGACAGGGGCTTTAATTGGAGCTCTTGTCAAACTACTAGCGGGTAATTATTCAAACTTTGACCAATCATTGGTTTCTCAGAGTTGGGAATGATATCCACGGATTCTTATATAGGAACTGCATCATAAAAAAATAAATTCAAAACGTATGCCCGTAACGGGTACCATGAATTTCAAAATTAGCCCCAGGGCCATGGTACGGACACTCCAACTCGCAAACAATGCTATTTCCCCCTAACTGACTTGTCCGTGCACAGCATTGCCATGAATATTTTTTTAAAACCGCACAATATCGGCTAAGCACCAGACCCATGACCGATAGTCCTAAACCACTCCAAACCCATACAACCCTAAAACAGTCACTTCTCCTATTCGCATGCGCAATCCACTCGCGGCTGAAAGTCCTCTCAAATTCACACATCCCACAAAAAACTCCAATTCTCTAACACTATAGTGGTTCAGAAGATATCGCATCTTGAATCCACGCATGCGCTGAACCTAACCAGAGGATTATTTGGGGAATAGCATCCTCCACGCCAAAACCCCAATCCTCCCAGACAAAAAACTCCAGCAGTTAAATCACTCCTCATCTTCTCATGCGCATTTAGCCCCAGGGCCACGGTACAGACACTCCAACTCGGAAACAACGTCATTTCTCCCAAACTGACTTGTCCGTGTACAGAATTGTCATGAATTTTCTTTTACAACTTCACAATTTCGACTCAGCACTAGACCCATCACAAATATTCCTAAACCACTCCCTTCATAACCTATACAGGGTCTTTCACGAGGAACCTCACCCATATTTATACGGGAAACTACTGAACGTATTTTCATGAAATTCAGCACTTATAAGTATTTCACGATGCTGATGAAATCTAAAATATTTTCAAGGCATGAGCACCTCCGGTTTTTCCGGAAATGACGTCAACTTCCGTTTTTCAAATTAGAACACCATTTTTTCATTGCAGGTATAGATTCCTTAGAAAATTTCAAGCTATTTTGATGTAACATTTTTCAGTTTTGGTTGGAAAATTCTCTCTGAGCGGGAAAATTCGAAAAAAAAATCGAAAATAGAGCTCCGCTGAAACAAGAATAACTTCGAGGTTTTTGGATGGAAAATTTTCATTTTTGGGATTTTTCAAGATATAAGATTGATGTATCCACTTTAAAAATCGAAATCGCGATTCATGATACAGGGGGTGAAAAAATCGCTTTCAAAGTTAGTGATGACAAAATCGTGAAAAATCAATTTTTTCAAATTAGAACCCCATTTTTTTATGGCAGATATTGAATCTACGTTAAAAAATAATGTGAGTGAATGCATCACACCCTTGCTCTAAAGTGGATATTTTCTGAGTTATTCACAGAAAACTGTTTTTCGTCTTGAATTTTCAGCTATTTCTTTTCCCTTCACGCCAAAAAGATGAAATTTTCAGGAACTGTTATTTGAACCATGCTGTAGATTTTTCACGTCTTCTTGAAACCGACTTCAAGTTACTATTAGGAGAACCATGGCAAACTCTCGCAGTTATAACTAGAGAAGATGCTCAAAGTTTTGACCGTTAATTTCTAGACATTTATTTATACGTCTCAGGAATGCTTCGTGCGTTGCTCTTCTTATTTCATCGGGAGGAAGAGATCTGCAAAAGTGTTTAAAAACCAAATTGAGTTTCAAAACTATGAATCTAAAAATCTAAACAAACCTGAACGCATTTCTGACTCGTTCTATGCAGTCCTCTTTATCAGTCAGGGGAGTTGAGTAGACAATATTTTTTATCCTACCCCAAACATAATAGTCTAAAGGAGTTAAATCGGGAGAACGTGGTGGCCAAAGATGTGGACCATTGTTCGCCAACCATCGATCTTCAAATAGCCTGTAGAGGATATTTGACACATTGAGTGAATTGTGTGGAGGCGCGCCATCTTGTTGATACCATAAGTCATTATGGTTCTGTACTAGCGGCTCAATTATTTGAGTCAATATGTCAGAATATCTATCTCCTAAGGGAGAACATTCTTTAAATAATGCAAACATGTGTAGTGTTCTATCTTACCAGTTAAAGTCCCATCATAAATGTGAACATCGAGATCGAATTGCATTATTTTTGATGGCGCAAAAAACATTGAAACTCCAGGTCTCTTGAAAGTTCCATTGTCTGAAGTGGTGGTTGTTCTCTTCATCCCAATAATGACTGTTATGCCTATTGAAAGAACCATTATTTGTGAATTTAGATTCATCTGTCCAAATTATACAGTCCAAAAAGTTTTCATTCTCTTGAAATCGAATCATCATAGCTTCGCAAAACTCTGTTCTCCTGACGAAATCAGTTTCCTTCAAATGCTGTACCCTATTGAATTTATATGGGTGCATTTTATGTTTTTTTAATATTCTCCAAACACTCGATTGAGATAATCCCAGATCAATCTCGGCATCTTTGAGAGAATTTTGAGGATTCACACGAAAATATGCAAGAACTGTAATTTCGTTGTTCTCATCTTCTACTACACTTTTTTCTCTGTGTATAGTTTTCTTAACGAAAGATCCGACATTTCTCAAGTTTGTCATGGTTCTGTTAATGGTATCTCTCGTTGGTCTGGGTCGGTCAGGAAACCTCTGCATGAACAGTCGAATCGTTCTATCTACAACTTTATTACATTCTCCATGAAGTAGAATGAGATTTAAATAATCTTCATTGGTAAAATTAGGCATAGTGATCTATTTTATAACTTAATACGAATTATCACCAAATTAATAGTAAACACAAAATGCTACTGAATAAAGAGGAATTTGGCAGATGTAATTAATGATATATATCATTAAAAAAAAAGAATGTAAAACATGGTAAGTTTTTGCATATGGTTCATAAGGAATTATTTATTTATCACTGGAGAGAAAACCGATGGCCGATTAGTTGAAATAAAGAGGTTTCCGATACAAATTCGAATCAAAATTCGCCATCTATTTAGGAACAACCTGTAACTTTTTTCTCTTGCATATTAGGGTAGTAAAATCTAAAACATGGTTTAAGTAACAGTTCCTGAAAATTTCATCTTTTTGGCGTGAAGGGAAAAGAAATAGCTGAAAATTCAAGACGAAAAACAGTTTTTTGTGAATAACTCAGAAAATATCCACTTTAGGGCAAGGGTGTGATGCATTCACTCACATTATTTTTTAACGTAGATTCAATATCTGCCAAAAAAAAAATGGGGTTCTAATTTGAAAAAATGTATTTTTCGATTTTGTCATCCCTAACTAGGAAAGCGATTTTTTCACCCCCTGTACCATGAATCGCGATGATATTTTTAAAGTGGATACATCAATCTTACATCTTGAAAAATCCCAAAAATGAAAATTTTCCATCCAAAAACCTCGAAGTTATTCTTGTTTCAGCGGAGCTCTATTTTCGATTTTTTTTTCGAATTTTCCCGCTCAGAGAGAATTTTCCAACCAAAACTGAAAAATGTTACATCAAAATAGCTTGAAATTTTCTAAGGAATCTATACCTGCAATGAAAAAATGGTGTTCTAATTTGAAAAACGGAAGTTGACGTCATTTCCGGAAAAACCGGAGGTGCTCATGCCTTGCAAATATTTTAGATTTCATCAGCATCGTGAAGTACTTATAAGTGCTGAATTTCATGAAAATACGTTCAGTAGTTTCCAGTATAAATATGGATGAGGTTCATCGTGAAAGACCCTGTATACATCCCAAAAACAGTAATTTCTCCTCTGTGCATGCGCAGTCCACTCGTGGCTAGAAGTCCTCTCAAAATCACAAACCTCACACAAAATTCCGATTCACCAACACCAGTAGTTCAGGAGATATCGCATCTTCAATCCGCGCACGCGCGGGGCCTCACAAGTAGATTTTATGGAGGAATAGCATCCTCCACCTCAAAACCCCAATCCTTTCAGATGAAAACTCAAGCAGTTAAATCATTTCTCGTCTGCTCATGTGAATAACAAAAAATGCCCGAAAGAGGCATTATGAATTTCAATATCAAGGATTATGTTATTAACGCTAGCTACTCCTCGAAACTGGTTCGCAAAATCACAGAATTGACATGAGCTGTTAATATGGCCTTCCAGTTACACCTCCAATCGATTACGTCGTTCAGAAAAATTTTGAAAACCAATTTGAAATTCCACATATCGTTCACGCATTACTTCAATTGCCACATAGTAGTTCCTCGTCCATATTTAATCAGTTGCCCTCGTACATATCGCATTGATTCAGATAAACGCGCAAAAAAACCGTCAAAATATGTTCACCAGATGTTAGATATTCCATGTAGGAATTCGAACTGAAATAATTTGTCCAGTTTGGAAGTTCAAAATTATAAAATTTCTTTATTAGGCTCCTAGAGGTATGTTGTCAGTGAAATTTTGCACATCGCAAGAGATCATCATTAGTCACCGAAATGCCAAAATTGAACTCAATCCGATATTTGGTTTCGGAATTTCAAGCGAAATATTCCGCTGATACTTAAACATTTTTTTAATTTCTTCTATACTCATGCTATCCCCATGAAATTTTGCATAAATGTTTTCGTCGGTACTTTGCATCTAACTAACTACCGAGTTTCAATTTAATCGGATCAGTATTTTTCGAGTTATGAGTTATAGTGAAAACAAAATTTCAATTTCTAATTTTCGAGATTTTTTTTCTAGTTTATAGCCATCTGATCAATACGGAACTTCGCGCGCATATAAAAGACATGATTCTACAATTTGGTGATAAATTTCAGATAGATCGAGTGATTGGTTTCGGATATATTCTTGAAAAACGTTTTAACTAAAAATGGCCATAACTCGGAAACAGCTTGGTGGATTTTGCCCATTAACGAACTTGTCTGAGATAATTACGCTGCAAAACTACCCTGCAAATTTCAACGCTCCAACTCATTCCGTTCGACAGTTATCGTGCTAATAACGGCCGGACCGGCCTGTGCTCCTTGCGGAACACGTGCGCAAAAATCCTTTAGCCTCTGAGGGATCTCCTTGGGGAAGACCTAGGAGGGTCAGTATAATCATAATAATCTCATTAGCAAGCGCGCCAATGCGGATTGACTTTACAATGAAAGAAGTAGAAAAACTAAAAAGGCACTGTTGTGGGGTCAATCTGCTTTGATTATGATTATACTGACGCAAAAATTGCGGTAAGGAGACCCCGTCAGGAATGAAGTTGATTACGCCTATTCTTTATATCCGAATATAATTTAATACAGATCATGCGAAGAACGAAAATTTAGCAAAAGGGTCAGCGTGAATTCCAAAATTGGCCCTAGGGCCACGCTACGGACGCTCCAACCCGGAAACAACGCTATTTTCCCGAAACGGACAGGCGCACATAATTGCCATTATTTTTTTTTTCAAAACTCACTATAATGACTTTTATTAGCACCATGTATGCTAGACGTACGTAAACCACTCCCATTCTAACCCATACAACTTAATTATAAACAACCACGTCTCCTACACTCATGACTGGAAAAGTACTCTCAAAATCACACAACTCACACAAAACTCCGATTATCCAGCACTAAGTGGCTCAGGAAATATCGCAGCTTCAATCCACGCATGCGTGGACACCCTAAGGGGAGTCTTTGGAGGAAATGAGAAATACCATCCTCCATCTCACACTTCAAAACCAGTCCTCTCGGACGAACACTCCAGCAGTTAAATCACTTTTGGTCTGCTCATGCGCATTAGGAAAAATGTCCCAAAGGGGCAGCACGAATTTCAGAAACTACGCTATTTCCTTGAAACTGCGTATGCAGAACTCCCAAAGGATGATTTAACGAATTTCACGTGAGCATTAAAATTTAAATAAAATTCCACCTATCGTTCTCCACTTTTTGAATCGCTTCTGCACGTAAATACCGTTATTCGATCGTAACTGAACGAAAATCGTGCATCGTGTATCATTCCATCAACATATATGCACTTATCTGCGATTAGAATTTCTCGTCGTCCACAAATATTCGGCACAATAGTTGAACATTTTCTGAATGTGATTCTCCAAAAATTTTGCATAAGTCGTTATTTTGCCACTCTCTACCAAGTTTTAATTTGATCAGATCAGTTATATAGTGTACGAAACGTACAGAAAATATTAGAAAATCTAAAAATTATCAAATCAATTCAATCAGAATTTTCCATTGGAATTTATCTAGACCATGTCCTCATTCCATAACTATTAGTTCTTATATGCAAACATAAATTTCCTTTGTTATATTTCACAATGGTCAATAACTAGAATAGCCATGATATACTGGTTGAGAAATTACTGAATCTGCAGAATGTTCATTATTCAGCCTCGATTAGTCCTATGACGTCACTGTACTTTTGTGTATTTAAATACCTTGTTACATTTTAGGAATAAACGTTCATTATCAAGTGATCCGAGTTACTCATCTCAATCTCGAGTCGCTAAGGTTCCAACACCCCAGAACTCTTAGAACTTGAGTTAAAATGAGATAACAACCCCAACATATAATAAGTCGAATTTAAGCGAGTAACCGAAGCAGAGTGGTTAAGACCAATCTCTTGCTAAACATAACCGATCGGTTATAATTAATAGCAAGGGATTGGTTCAAACCGCTCTGTTCCGGTTACCCACTTAAATTCGACAATAGACCACATTAGTTAGGTTAGGCGGGAAATTTGAATTACGATCCATCCGAACTTTTCTCAATCATCTAGAATCAAGTTTTCATAACAAAATAGTATATTTCCAAAATAATTAATAACTATAAAAGTGTTCACCAAATTCGATTGACGTATGTCTTAGCTCACTCGAAATCAGTCAAAAATATAAAAATATAAAATATAAAATATAAAAAATAAAATATAAAAATATAAAAACATAACCCTAAATCGGCCTTGTAATGACGCACAACAGAAGTCATCTACGACATACGGTAATCTTTCGAACTACACTGGTTTCAATTTTGATTTAAGAATAAATTGATGTGGAAATAACATGAAAACATGCACTATAATGATGAAGGCACCCAATACTTGATGTCTCTGTACTAACATTATCTTTTAAATAGGGTAGTTTCATCTCAAAGTTGAAATTCCTTGTTAAAAAATTTGAATAAGGATCTCCCGCCATGAGAATGATTCTAACCTAACTAATGTCAAAATTTTCAAAATTTTTGTTTTTTTTCTGTATGGAGTCATCCTCTATGAATAAAAAACTTTGCATACGTACTTTTACAATTTGGTACTAAATTTTAGACAGATCGAAAAAGTAGTTTCGGAAAGATTCAGAAAAAAAATGGAAAAATAGCCATAACTCCGAAACCATGCACTAGGCGGATTTTGCCCATTAACGAACTTAACCGAGATAGTTATGCTCCAAAACCCTACCCTGGAAATTTCAACTCTTTAACTCAATTCGTTCGAGAGTTATCATGCTTACGGCCGGACGGACAAAATTGGATCTTACCGCAGGTAATTCATCAGTAAGTTGAACCGTTTTGGATCAAAAATACAGACATCTGGACAAAATGATAACACTCTAGGTTCCTGGCGGAACAATTAAGCACCTAAAAATGGATTATAATTCAAGTTATCATCCATTTTCGTCTTTCGTATAACTTATTCGGTAATTATTTAATATTGAAACAAAATATCAATCCTAAATACCAAGGAGACTAGAATCCTCTTTGAATTTCAAAACTGATTTGGATGACTTGCGTCTGAACTTGAAAAAGCTAGGTATACCTACTCTACATACGTTAGCCTTTAGCCTTGTTTTTTTTTCTGCCGCTGAAAATTATTGCCCCGTCTGGTTGAACAATAATCCTGTTTCCCCAATTTAATAAAAGCGAAAAGACATTTGACAGTCTATTCAAAGGATCAGTAATTAGATCTGTGTTGAAAACTACATTAATACTTAATTCGTGCGATATTTTCAACAAATACCTACCTATAATTACTGATCTTTTGAATAGAGTTCCAGGTTTCATCTTCCCAGGAAAATGTATGGTCTCTTTAAGAACAATTAAGCCATGGTCCTTGCAAATAGCATGCTTTTCAGATGGGACTCAGTTGAGAGCCCTAGTTGTGAATAAGGGGGTAAATGGGTAGTAAATTTTACATCAATTAATTTTATAAATCATGGAATATTTAATTGGCCGAACTTAATATTGTGAGGCCGGCCAGCCGTCCGTAGGCACGATTACTCTTGAAAAAAATGAGTAAGAGAGTAACATGTTTGCAACTACAAAACGCTTTTTTGACACAGAGGGGTAGGGTAAAAAAATATACATATTACTTATTCCTATTTCTTGATTAACTAAAACAGTGTGAAATTATTTTGATGAATGCATAGTAAGGCATGAGACAAATATACTTTGAATCGGATTAAACTAATATTCATAATAATAACAATATTCTATTATATTTATTTAAAAACAAAAATTTCCAATGAATAAAGAGGATCTGAAAGAAAAATGGTTTTTATCTGCATAAAAATCCATAGTAAATAATATATTTGAGTAAAATGAAAAGAACCAATGTAGGCAAAATAATCCCAACATGATTCTCTAGTCATGAGGCATCTGGTTTATCCTTTTTAGGAGGTATAATGTGGAATCGTAAATCTGAACCTTTTGATATTTTTTGCAATAATCTCCCTTCCGTATTTATATGTTTCTCTATGAAATTGTAAATTTGTTCCTGAAAAATAATACTTATGATAATAATCCAGTCATTTGAAAATTATAAATTGCGAGTAGATTTTATTAATAATATTAAAGTCAGTGAACTTAATGTACTTATTGGAGTTAATCATTCATAACATTAATTAAAGAACTTGAAGACTCACGGGTTTCTCTTTATTTGAAGCACTACCATTAATGACTACGTTTATTTGGTAAGATTTAGATAACCATTTCAATATTTTTTTGACATGAACCTCCAAATCGTGATCATTTATATTTTCCTTTAAAAACAATAGTTTTTCTCCTTTGATGAAACTGCTTGTCTTCTGTTTTTTTCGGGCCTCTCTCTGTTTCAACTCTTCCTCATGATACTCACTACCTGACATCAATTTGTAGGTAGGCCTTTGAGTTTTCACATCTAAATCCAGAATTTTTACCAATTTCAAATCCCTCCGTTTTGAAAGTTTTTGTGCTTCCTCTAATGTGGTGATACTCACTAATGAATCAGATATCAGTGTTATTTTAGGAACGGGTATCGTTTTCCTTCTCGTTGGTTTATTTTCTGAGGGGACATTTTGACTGCAAAGAACTCTGAAACTTATTTCAGATTGGAGAGTTGAAAACAAGTAAGGAAGTCTACGATTTCTGAGACTATATTTGAATGCAATATTCAATAAGGACATAGTCAGTGAATTTTTACAATTCGAACCAAACTAAAACTACATTTTATCATTCACCAGAAGTGAAAATTTAGATAGGCCATAAAATTACTGTAATCAGAGACAAGTTGTCTCTGCTGTAATGTAAGTTGCAGCATAATTTGTATTCTGTCACAGAATACAAATATATACGTTTGTACGTGTTTGTACCATGGTTTGATGTTTTTATATTTGTATTCTGTGGTTTGTACGTTGCGATTGAACGTCTACGTCTAGTGGAACGCGCTCCTAGTGTTCTGTGATCTTTGATTTACTTTTTCATTTGTCGTTTTCTGTGATTGTCGAGAGCACCAAAAATATTTTGAGAAGAAAGAAATATTTTTTAAATTTCAAAACATCAAAGAGTTATGAATGCCTAATATTTATTCAATTTAAAACTAGTTAGCACTACTAATAATGTATCTACAAAATAATTAAATTTGAGAGAACTGTTCCATAGGTACTTATAAATATTCCCCTACATGACAATCAATATGTTATATATTATTTTTTCAGTAGAAGTAAAACGATTAAAATGAAAAATTTGAGTGAAAGTACGTTAGCGGGTAGCTCTAGTTACTCTGAGGATTCAAACTTGGGGAATACCAAAAGGCATATAGTAGATTTTTTCAATTGGTTGAACAATGTACAACAGAAATGCATAGTTAATTCTACAAGAAAGGAAAAAAATGAGATTTTATTTCTTCTGTTACAGTTGAAGAAACAGCTCTCTCATTCAATTTCTGCATTGAATATGCCCTATGTTAGTGAAAGACAGGAATTTCTTTGTGAGATTTGCTCGGGTGAAGTAATTTTAGAACCCCTTCAGGATATATGGGAATGCTTAGAAAATCATTGCCATCTGAAATCTTCAGCAAATATTGAGAGTGTGAAAAATGCACTCCAAACTAAGGAAGAATCACTAAATAATATCCAGTTAAATTATTCACATATATCTTTCCCTACAGAAACAGGCTGTAACTCGGACTTGGAAAGAGAATTTGAATCATCTACTAATTTAAATAGGGAAAATGATTATAAGGATAACTTTATAAGTGATATGGCAAATGGAAAGTCAATTTTGACTGCAGTTTCAACTAATAAGTTGTCCTCTGATTTGAATAAATCATTCGGTTCATGTATAGATAAGCAAAATGCAGATTTACCAATTGTAAAATCCCGATTGTGGTACCCTGCTGACTTTTTTATTAAGTTTGAACAGTCAAAAGGAGAACTGGAAGTTGGACCTCAGGTATCTAATTCTAAAGATCATTCTAAGGATAATTTTCGTTTCAATTTTAAGTCAAAATATAGTCCAAATCTGGAAGCCTTTTTGTATCCTAAGTTATACCACAAATTTGATGTAGATGGAGATCCTATTCTTCAGAAGACGGGTCCAGAACGTACAGTTTGTTTAGCATGCTGTTGTGAGTTACTGAATCAAAAAACTACTGGCAATATTATGAGCCATATGTCCGGAACCAGACACGTTCAAATAGCGGATAATCCCAAAACAAGTTTGATTATAAAAAATTACCATGACACCTTCTTGAGGTTAGATCGAAAATATCAGAGCCATCAAATATACTTTGCCCCTGATGAAGAATGCTTCCTTTTGAAATGTGTTGTATGTGTGAAATATGTGAAGAGTTGTGATGTATTAGCTCATATATTGGATAACATTCATATAGCAAAATTGATTCATTTAAGTATAGAAATGAAAATGCATTCGCTTTTTTACTTCCTCGAAAGTCATGTTGAAGTATATGGAGTTAAGAGACTAGGCTTGAAAAATGGTAATACATTAGACCAAAAAGAAAAACCAAAAGGTAAGTAAATATTTTTAATAACACTGTTACTCAATATCACTATCACCTTATCAGTGATGGATTGAAGGAGATAAGGAGACTTGGCATATCTTGCAAAATGCATGTGTCATGGCAGCACTGTTGCGATTTGATTACATTTGCATTTGTTTATATATAAATAAAAATTTTAAATTGTAATTATACAAAATATTTTCCAAATTAACTAGGACTGTTTCAAAAAGGCACATTCTTATGGCGCCATCATCTATGTATTGCTATCAAGAGTCGAATTTAAGCGAATAACTGGAACAGCGTGGTTAAACCAATCCCTTGCTATTATAACCAATTGGTTATGTTTAGCAAGAGATTGGTCTTAACCGCTCTGCTCCGTTTATTCGCTTAAATTCGACAAAAGTTGGACACGTAGATGCTGAGATATTATGTTCTGAGTGTAGTCGAATTTAAGCGAGTAACTGGAACAGAGCGGTTAATACCAATCTCTTGCTATACATAACCGATTGGTTATTATAGCAAGGGATTGGTCTTAACCGTATTGTTCCGGTTACTAGCTTGAATTCGACTTTTGTTTGCTGTTTCTAGTTAATCACTATATAAACCATAGACCTAATATCCTAGGATATTATGTCTATGATATAAACATAATATGTAGGTATAACAAATGAATGTTAATTTCGAATCATGAATAGAAACCTAATATTGGGGAAAAATGTGGTTAATATTAACTATAATTGGATGAATGTGATATATTGTATCAAAGATTTTACATGACATGTTCTACAACAAATATTGTTTTTATGGAACTAATAAATGAATAAGTAAAGAGAATTATTCCATAGATTTCAGTAAAATTTGGCACTCGGATGATGAATGCAAGCGATTAAATCTCTTAAAATTCTCATAAATTACCCAATGTAAACGAAGAAATTGAATTCTAACTCAACAAGTCCAGAGCGTTCCTGCCAATAGGGTCCTTCATAATGGCTTCGTATAATTAATATACTTATGCATATATTTCACAAGTCAAATAGACCCCAGGGGGTTCATTGATCTGCCGAGAAAGCAAGAGCAGACGCGTTTCTGGCTTCTTGGCCTTCATCAGTACTCTGTAGCTTTTCAACAAATTCAACTAAACTGACCCGGGTTAAGCCTCTCAGAGCCGGCTTGGTCGATCATACCTAATCGCCCACGCCACCTATGAGACAAAACACGGAAATCAGCCCTTCCCCACCAGTGAATATTTGAAGCGTGAAATCATATGCCACCATTCGCTCGATATTAATCGAGAAACGAGTCCCGCAGAGCTCAGACACATTATCATCCCAATGGCCATGAACGCTGTTTAGCGTTTTCAAAAATAATAATGAAAAATAGCAATACCGTTGTTAATAAATCAACAAGTCCAGAGCGTTCCTGCTAATTTTTCATTATTATTTTTGAAAACGCTAAATAGCGTTCATGGCCATTGGGAAGATACTGTGTCTGAGCTCTGCGGGACTCGTTTCTCGATTAATATCGAGCGAATGGTGTCATATGATTTCACGCTTCAAATATTCACTGGTGGGGAAAGGCTGATTTCCGTGTTTTGTCTCATAGGGGGCGTGGGCGGTTAGGTATGATCGACCGGCTCTGAGAGGCTTAACCCGGGTCAGTTTAGTTGAATTTGTTGAGAAGCTACAGAGTACTGATGAAGGCCAAGAAGCCAGAAACGCGTCTGCTCTTGCTTTCTCGACAGATCAATGAACTCCCTGGGGTCTATTTGACTTGTGAAATATATGCATAAGTATATTAATTATACGAAGCCATTATGAAGGACCCTATTGGCAGGAACGCTCTGGACTTGTTGATTTATTAACAACGGTATCGCCATTTTTCATTATTAAATTGAATTCTGCACAATATTTACAGTTCCTACATCTGTTTTTCAAAATTAACTTTTGTTATGTATTTATATACTCTTTAAACCTGAAACATATAGTCGATACTATTTTATACCTTAAACTTTAGCGAAATGTTTCCCTTTCCGTTTAAAAATTCTCAAAAATGTTTCACCTTTTGAGTTGTCAGAAATCAGTGTCAATTTCCATTTAAATTGCCAATATCTTTTGGCTCCGCTGTAGTGTTAGCTACATGGTGCTTAGTAATTTTTTTCCTTTCCTCTTTCGATATGATCTTATAAGTATTGTAGTTTATCTGATTTTATTGCATAAGGTACCAATGGCAAGCAACATATCATAGTTAAATCTATTGACAAATTGGATCCAACTTCAAATATGAAACTACCAGGAAGATTCAGCCAGCACTTGAAATATCTACAAGTTAAAGATGATTTGATATTCTGCACAATCTGTGAAAATGATAAAAATATATTCAGACGGGAGGATACTCAGTTGCATTTAGTCCAGCCTTACCATTTAATGAAGAGTAAAATTCAAATGTGCAATTACATGTATCACTGTGAGGTTTGTGATAAAAGATGTCATGATGAGATAACATGGATTATTCATTTTGAGGAAGAAATGAAAAGGTGAATAAAAATTTTTTTTTTATGTGACCTCAACTTAAACCATCTTTACAGTTCTATACTTTGCTATCCTATTAATTGAATTCTAACAGACATGACTGAACTCTGATGAACTATTCAAAATCTTCCAGGCATCAAGAAGTAGTGGAGTCCCAAATGAACGATAAACCATTGGAATATGAATGTATAACCTGCAAAATCGTACTATTCGGAGACTCTGAAGCTGTGTTGAAACATAGACAGACTAACCCAGCAAGAAGAAATGAAAAGAATAAAGGTAAATTGCCATATTTTTGTCTTAAGGTAAAAGAAAGCAGCAATTTTACGGAATGTAAAGAGACCTGGAACTTTTCTATTGATTTTTGTTTGTTTTTTGTTCTGAAAGTAATTTCGTTTTTTTCCAACAAGTCATCCAATTGTATTTTTTCACTGCCATCTTCACATTACGTCGCAATGTCATTATATATTTTGACAGGTATTTGAGGAAAAGTTTGTTTGATTTTGCTCAGTATACATTTTGTAAAAATTATAAAAGCACTGATGTGAGGCCAGAGGCACTGAATTGTAACACCGTTCAATTTCCAACATTCGTTTATAATGAAATATAAACCTCAAAAATTAATGTGTATCGTCTTCGTTGTTATAAAAATCAACCTTATATCATTATGACTGTGGTCCATATTCTCTTCCATTTCTTCGTCCATCTCGGATTCTCTTCCGAAAAGTCTTCTCAACTCACAGTCCCACAGATCTGTCCTCATTTACCCCTTACAGATAATGATTTGGAGTAATTGGATACACATGGAATTAATATCCCAAAAAGGTTTGCAGTAAAAGCAAGTGCTAACAAAATGTTTTACGCAATGCAAGTCATCAAACTCTTATGGAAAATTCGAGTATTTTGAAGTTACCAGAACTCATACAACCGCCGGCAAAACAGATACACTGAATATTTTAAATATTACATTTTAATACCACATGTGTTGAAATAACTTGTTTCTATTGTGTGTTTATACACTGCTATTAGATGGCGCCTAAGCATAGAGGGCAATTACATTGGAAAATTCGACCTTATATGGAGAATATGTACTAGCGAAACGCCAGCGATAAAAGTGGTCTGCAAAATTTTGTTCAGATAATTTTGATGATAAAGATGTGCTGATGTACACAAAATACATACATTGAAAATTGTATGCGCAGGAATCCATGCTCTAACAGAAAGATAGCAAAAGGTATTCATCGTAAATGCACAATATTGAATACATCTTGTCCTTCATTTTCACGGAATATAATCGAAATTACTTTCTGCACAAGCCAATATAATTGATCCAATTTGTTCTAATCTTCAAAGTGCCTAATTTCAGCAACTCTATTGGATAAAGAAGTAAAACAATATTTTTCAACGAAAGCTCTAATAAGGGAGAATGGAGAGAAATTATTGATTGATGCAGAGAGTGTAATATCTAATAATGATATTGTGCTCTCGTGTTTAGCTGATTTAGAGAATTCCCTGAAAAGTAAATACAGTTTATGCAAGGCGTATCCTTTCGGATCCAGGATATCAGGTCTTGGAGCTAGTGTGAGTAATCTTTAAAAAATCCTCACCTAATGTTGTAACCTATGTGAGAAGATAAGACTTCAAGACATATTTGAATTTAATTGTAAGAAACCGCTATTTGCCGAATTAATACATAGATAATTAGATATTATTAAAAGATTTGGTGAATTCTCTGACATGTTCTAAACGCTAAACCATCCAGGAAGCAACAGTATTGTAGTTGTACCATTTAAACACTGAGCTATGTAACAATTGATCAGGCATTATTTTTATTACCTCTATTGACATTTTGCCACCTTTGATTCCTTGTGAAATGTTTAAAATATCTAGATACACTGAATTCGGCTAAACCCTCTGTTTAACAATCATTTGCTTTAAAAATTACATTTCCACATGTAGTAAAATAATTGAAATTTCATTTTTTTTTTAATTTTCAGCATAGCGATTTAGATATATTTATAGACATCGGATATATGTACAATGGCAATCAGAATCAGGACGAAGATAACCAAACAAAAATAATTACAAATGTAATGAATCTGATAAAAAAAAAGAAGGAATTTTACAAAATAAACTGCAGACCAACAGCAAGAACACCAATAATTCAGTTAAAACATAGACCGACAGCTTTAGAATGTGATATTTCATTTGTACATGGACTTAGTGTGGAAAACACGAAATTTATCAGGTAATGTGAATCAGATATCGATTTCAATAATAAACAGTAAAACTGATTGAAAACGCCAAAATAAACCATCGATTAGAAGAAGCCGAACTATGTGGCGTCAGTGGCATGTGACATTAATTGGTTGTTCCCCTGCCAGGTGATAAAATCAATAATGCACATGCCAACGTTGTCAAATCACAAAATTTTCAAGTAGTTCATGTGTATAATATTCATATTATTGGTTTTTGTTGTTAAGTTTGTTGAAAAATTCATATCTTTTTGGTGTTTCGATTACCATATGTCACTGAGCATATATCTAACACAATTATAAACATGATGTCACAAAGGTTTACTTATCGAATCATTTGGTTTTGAGAACAGTACAGATTATTGTTGGAATCTGATACATTTATGTTTTGCAGGTATTGCTTTGAGGTGCAACCAATAGCCCAAAAGCTTGTTCTTTTAGTAAAAAAGTGGTCACACCTGTGCGGTCTCAGTGAGAACATTACAACTTATGCATTGGCTATGTTGGGTATATTTTACTTGCAGAAAAATAACTATCTTCTATCAGTACAAAAGCTGAAAGATTTGAACAGAATAAATATGACCATTGTTGGTAAGTAAAAATGAATATGTACTTCTAGGGATGTGTGATACAACGAAAAAGATAATGTCAAAAAAGCCAATATGTATAGTCCAAATCAGACAGATTTGGTTATAAATCCGCACATTATACGATTTACAATTGGCCAAAGAATTAAGTATTGAAAATAAAAGGAAGATTGAGAGGGCCTGCCACTTTACTCACATCAGTTCAAAAATTAGAACTGATCTCCAAGGAATTTTAGCCTAAACAATTATGGAGGCACGAAAGGAAAATAATTATTCCTTTGTTCCAAATTTAAATGCTTTAATTCGATAGGAAGTACCCTAGATTCATATAATTGACCAGTCGGTCAGTGATTGCCAAAAATTGTGGTTTTTGCGCGCATGTTTTGGGGAACAGCGTGCTATCATTTTGCCCAAATGTCTGTAATTTTCGATTTTTTTGCCTAACAAGGTTTCAAACGATTAGTGATTAGAACCCAACGGTTTCCGAGTACTAATTTTGTTTAAGAAAAATACCGATCCGAATGAATTGAAACTTGGTAACTAGTTGTAGAACACAGACACAAATACGTAAAGTAAGTATGTAAAATTTCGTGAAAATTTTAAAAATATGTATTTCATGATACATATCACGATGATAGCGACTTGCAATCTTCAGGGTAGGTATGCAACATTTAAGTTCATTAATAGGCATAAACGATCAAACGGTTGAGCAGTTATACTCATCTTAAATTTTCTTGTTGTTTTCTCAAAAAATCAAAAAATTCGAATTTGATCTAATTCAAACATGGAAATTAGTTGCAGAATGCCCCTATGCGAATTTTTGCAAAATTTTGTGAGGATCGTATCACTAGAAAATTTAAAAAAAAATCTGTATCTCAGGAAGTATCCGTCCGATATCGCAGGTTTCCTGAAATTCCATAGATACCTTCGAGCAACCATTTTACATTCGAGTACCGAATATCAGCTCGATCGACTTCGTATGAGGAGTGAATAGACAATGGATCATGCGCGCAAAATCTCCTGCCTTTTTTTTTAATTTTTAACCTGCGTCCTTAAAAACGATTCAGCGATATTTTAAATACTGAGGATTTTTCAACTGCAATGATTCAGTACCTTAACCAACTAATTTCCATATTCAGGAATTGAATTCTCTCTATTAATACTAAATTTACAGGGTGGGAAACTATCGACTATGTTACTCCTAAAGAAGAAATTATGGAGCATATCGACGTATACGACGGAGATATTATCGATCTTCTTATAGGATTTTTCAAGTTCTATTCTGATTTTGACTACAAACTTAATGTGAGTATCTTGGTTAATTGTTGCAGGTAAATATTGAATCAGATCAAAATGTTAATATTTCAAAAATTCATTTATTGAAAATTATATACAAAATAATAAAGGAGTCTGATTTAGGCCCTGAAACGTTAGAAACATTATTATGTTGTTTTGTTACTATTTATTAGGCAATATTGTTCTAAATATTGCATCTGACAAATATACAGTATGGTGCAAATGAAAGGAATTAATTCGTTATTTCGTAAACCGGCAACTTTAAGGAAAAATCCTGAAACCCGTCGATTTTTATTCTTAAACGGGCTATTCATAAGGATACCTTTTCATTTTTGACGTCATCTATGTGAGCGTGATGATGTCATCGCTAAAATTTTCAGATGGAAAGGTGGGTGTTGTAATACATTATTTGAAAGGTCTTTTAAATACCTATTCAGCCATATCAATAATGCAGAAAAATTGATATTTTTATTTTTTTCAACAATTAATAAAATTTTATTATAATTATTTAATATGACGTCAAAAATAAAATGACGTCAAAAATAAAATGGTTTACTTACAAATAGCCTGTTCAAGAATAAAAATCGACGGGTTTCGGGATTTTTCCTTAAAGTCGCCGGTTTACGAAATAACCAATTTATTCCTTTCAATTGCACCATACTGTATAGTGTTTCAAACTCAGAAACATTTAAATTTTTTGTATTATAGATATTTTTCACAGTTTGGGAGAGGAAACCCAGAACAAAAGATTGAGTGACAAAGTAATGAATTATAATTTATATGCAAAAGGGTTTGATTGCTTCAAATTACGTTTAATCATTAAAATTAATGTTGAAGTCTCCACCTGATATCATTGGAAGTTTATGGAAATTATGTTCAAGTAATTTAGAACCTCTCACGATATATTCCAATATTGACATCATGATTGAATAAATATTGTGATATCCTCAATCTTTTCATTTGAGGATAGCTACTATAACTACTTCAACATCGATTCCTATTGTACAAACTTAACAAATGTCATCAACTGATAGATGAATCCTAATATTAAATTCGAATTCAAATTAATAATAATAATAAATTTCGACCCAAACTAGTAGAGGCAAAACACCCACCATCACCGGAAGAAGTCGAACATTTGTGCAAAAATTTTTATGTGTGACAAGTGGAAACGAGGGATACTCCAGAATAACAACCGAAGAGATTAGACATGCCCTGAAGAACAAGAATGACTTCTCGGTCCATGGACTGGTTGGCGTTCAGAACTACTAGGGGCTGAACGTCCCAGCTACCCACCAACACCTAACTAGATTATTCAGTGAGATAATAATTCACTGTGAGCCAATTCCTTCATGGTTGGTAGAGGGCAGAACTGTACTGATACCTAGATCACCTGGATCTAGGACAGCCAAACAACTGCCGCCCTATCACGTGTCTGAACACACTGTATAAAATTCTCACAGTATTCTTCAACATCGGATTCTGGAGTTCATTGGACATGAGTGGGATCAAATCTTCGAACAAAGAGGATCAAGGAGAGGATTTGTCAAGATGCGAGATACTACTAGCGCGACCTACATACATCATGGAAAACTAAGTTCGCCGTTCGATACTAAGGTCGGACTACTTATACCGGATGGGTTAGATACAGGCGAGGCGTATTTTAAGGAGATTCGCTAAGTGCCTTATTGTTCTGCATAACACTAATACTATTAACAACTGAGTTGAGGGCAAGCACAATAGGGTACAAGGCCGGGCTACCAGGCAAAAGAGAATATCTGATCTCACATCTCCTGTACATGGACAACTTGCTCCTTCCAAGGCAGCACTACAACAACCTCTGAATGCACTTCAGCAATAGGAATGTCATTCAGGTTGGGAACTGAAGAGACAGGAGAAAACATCAAACTAGAAGGGGGAATTAGCATTTGGCAACTTGAAGAGGGAGAAATTCACAAATCTACTCATTCGGGGTAGTTAACTGGACAGTGAATGAAATTCTCGAGCTCGACAGATCCACACGTAAAGTAATGAACATTAACCGTAGCCTGCATCCCAACTGCTCAATACAAAGAGTATACCTCCCACGAACGCAGGGAGGCAGGGGTTTGCAAAGTTTGGAATACCAACACCATCAACAAACGTTGGAAATGGCAATAAGGATATTGAGAAGTGAAGACGGCTTCTGAAATTGGTGGCTCATCATTAAATTAGGAACCAAGGAGCTTTCCTATTTAGGGCAGGTTAGAGTTCTTTGGAGAAGCTCAGTATAACTGGCATATCCATCGATCATGAGCTAGCAGGATCACCTATCACGCCAACAGACCAAAGAAGAGTTGGCAGAGAGATAAGACAGGCACAACTGAAGGCACTATTCGAAGATCACATGAGTAAACGTACCTGCACTCCATATTTTAAAGGAGTTATCCTTCGCCTTTTAGAAGTCAGCTGGGCTCAAGTCGGAAACAGAGGGATTTATTATGGCCTCTCGAGATGAGGTGATACATACCAAATGGTATAAAAAGATCATCATGAAAGTGGACCTCCAAACAACTTGCAGAGCATGCCACCGTCAGCAGGAAACTGTTATGCATATTCTGTCTGCTTGCAGAGTCCATGCTCCATCAGCATATGTGGAAAGACACAATGCAGCACTCCGAATTCTCTACTTCCATCTGAGAGAGGTTTATGGTATAGACAACGAACCAGTGCTACCATATGTACTTCTGGTTCAAGCAGTTGTTGAAAATGACAGAACTCGCATCTACTGGAACTATGCGATTCCAACAACTCAAAAGATCCACGCCATAAAGCCAGATATGCTCCTGCCGGACAAAGAACTCAAGGAATTGTTTGTCGTCGAATTTTCCTCCCCCACAGAAAATAATGTGGTTAAAGAAGAACAGAAGAGAGAAAAATACAAGGATTTAAAGTTCAAACTGGGGATCCTGTATCCAAAGCATAAAGTGAGGATGATCGTACTAATCATAGGATGCCTAGGCGTAATGAGAGCGAATTGAAGATTATTCTGGCCTGCAAATCCCTGGCCGAGGATTTAGCGCAAAGAATGGAGAAGGTGGTGTTGCTTGGATCTGTACTGTACTGATACCTGAATCAGGTGATCTAGAGCAGCCAAACAACTACCGCCCAATCACGTGTCCCAATACGCTGTATAAAATTCTCAGAAGTTGTGATGTACTGGGGTGGTTCGCCTTAAGCTAGCATGCCGAAGGGGTACAAGTGAAACACTTATTCTCGGAGGTGATAGGTTTGATATTCGTTACATCGAATGTTGAATCATTGAACTTGCGTCGAGTCGGTGACACATTGTCTGAGTACTGTAAACTGTAGACTGCCTGCTCCCAATTGAAGACAGTGTATACATTTACCATTTATGGTAGCGTTTATAAACATCTTAATCAACAATCGAAAGATACTTGTATTTTATAGAAACAATTATACAAACAATCCTTGTGGATTGATTAACTCAATGGCATGACTAATATGGCATGCTATAGGGCCATTTGGGCCACTACAAAGTGTTCTTCAACATCGGATTCTGGAGTTCATTGGAGCAGTGTGGAATCAAATCTACGAACAAAGAGGATCAAGGAAAGGAGTATAGGGGTGCAAGGACAACTTTCTTATAGACAAGAGCATTTCTCAAGATGCAAGACACTACAAGCGCGTCCTACATACGTCATGGTTGGATTACGTGAAAGCATTTGACACATCGGCGCATAGCTTGATAATACGGCTGCTAAAGATGCTCAAAATCCACCCTAACATCGACCATGTGATTGAAAACATTATGACGCTATGGAAAATTAAGTTCGCCGTTCGATCGCAAGATCGGACCACTTATACCGGATGGGTGAGATACAGGCGAGGCGTATTTCAAAGAGACTCGCTAAGCCCGTTATTGTTCTTCATAACACTTCTACCATTAACAACTAAGCTGAGGGCAAGCAGAATAGGGTACAAAGCCGGGCCACCAGGCAGAAGAGAACATCTGATCTCACGTGTCCTGTACCGGGTTTCCCACTATAATTTGACCCCCCCTTTAACTTTGTGAAGAATGGAGATACAATAAAATGTTCTGTACAAGATTTGTACGAAATCAAGTGAATTTTTTCAGGATGTTTTCATGAATTGAAATATATACAGGGTGGACAAGATATTGAGTGCGACTTCATATTTTTAAATGAAACACTATATATTTTTTTATATTTGGCTAGGTCTTTCTGTCCTCATTTCGAATATAGATGCACTGTTGGTTTATCTCTCTTATTTTGAGAACTACAGAGTTTTAAATTCTGGGAACAACCTGGAAACTCAGTAGTCAGTTGTCAAGTGGTAGGCTGTGATAAATCAACTAACTGTATTGGTAATGCTTTGTTTTTATTGTTCTTCACATAAAGTGAAAATATTGTTACCAATGGAGTGTGTGATATCGTTACCAATGCAGTTAGTTGATTAATCACAGCCCCCCCACTTGACAACTGACTACTGAGTTTGCCAGGTGGTTCCCAGAATTTAAGACTGTAGTGCTCAAAATAAGAGAGATAAAATACCATGCATCCATATTCGAAATCAGGTGAGAAAGAGCTAGCCAAATATAAAAAAAATATAGAGTATTTCATTAAAAAAAATAAAGTCGCACTCAATATCTTGTCCAGTCTGTATATATTTTAATTCGTGAAAACATCCTTAAAAAATTCAGTTGATTTCCTACGACTTTTGTAGAGTATATTTTTTTGTATCTCCATTCGTAACAAAGTTAAAGGGGGGGGTCATATTATAGTGGGAAACCCGGTACATGGACGACTTAAAACTGCATGCTCCTCCCAAGGCAACAACTGCTGAATACCGTTGCAGAATACACCTCAGCAATAGGAATGTCATTTGGTTTGGACAAATGTGCTGTTTCTCATGCAAAGGAAGAACTGAAGAAACAGGAGAAGACATCGACTAGAAGGCGGAATAAGCATTTGACACTTTGAAGAGGAAAGAACTTACAAATTTCATGGAATGACACAAAGAAGCGCGCTGGAGACAACCCTAATCAAGGAAGCTCCGAGATATATGGGAATAGCAGCTGTCTGGGAAAAATAAAGTGTCTGCTACAAAGAGCTTGGCAGTCCCAATAGTCACCTACTCTTTCGGGGTAGTTACCTGGACAGTGAATGAAATTCTCGAGCTTGACAGATCCACACATAAAGTGATGAACATAAACCCTAGCCTGCATCCCAACTGCTGTATACAAAGAGTATGCCTCCCACGAACGCAGGGAGGCAGGGGTTTGCAAAGTTTGGAATACCAACACCATCAACAAATGCTGGAAATGGCAATAAGGATATTGAGAAGTGAAGACCCGCTTCTGAAAATGGAGGCTCATCATGAAATTAGGAACCAAGGAGCTTTCCTATTTGGGGCAGGTCAGAGGTCTTTGGAGAAGCTCAGTATAACTGGCATAGCCATCGATCATGAGCTAGCAGGAACACCTATCACGCCAACAGACCAAAGAAGAGTTGGCAGAGAGATAAGAAAGGCACAACAAAAGACACTACTCGAAGATCACAGAGTAAACATCAGCTCTCCATATATTTCTGGGCCTGTCAGAAGAACTATCCTTCGCCTTTTTGAAGTCAGCTGTGCTCAAGTCAGAAACGGAGGGATTTATTATGGCTTGTCAAGATGGGCTGATAAGTCCGAGATGGTTTAAGAAGAACATCATGAAAGTGGACACCCCAACAACTTGCAGAGCATGCCATAGTTAGCAGGAAACTGTTATGCACATTATATCTGCTTGCAGAGTCCATGCTCCATCAGGATATGTGGAAAGGCACAATGCGGCACTTCAAATTCTCTACTTCCATCTGAGAGAAGTTTATGGTATAGATAGACAACGAACCAGTACTACCATATGTACTTCTGGAGATTCAAGCAGTTGTTGAAAATGACAGCTCGCATCTACTGGAACGATGTGATTCCAACAACTCGGCAGATCCACGCCATAAAGCCAGATATACTCCGGCGGGACAAAGAACTCAAGGAATTGTTTGTCGTCCACTTTCCTCCCCTGCAGAAAATAATGTGCTGAAAGAAGAACAGAAGAAGGAGAAATACAAGGATTTAATGTTCAAACTGGGGATACTGTATCCCAAGCATGAAGTGAGGATGGTCGTAATAATCATAGGATGCCTAGGCGGAATGAGAGCGAACTACGCAAATTGAAGATTATTCCGGCCTGCAAATCCCTGGCCGAGGATTTAGCGCAAAGAATGCAGAAAGCGGTATTGCTATCTCTTTTCTTACGGGACGCTGTAAGGGCAGGACGAAGAACTAGTCCAAGGAACGTTCAAGAGGTTTTTTAGTGAGTAACCAATCAACAACTGGAATCTCACACTCCTGAGCTATAATAGGTTTTTTTTTCTCGATTGGAAAAAAAAATTATAATTCTCTTTATTCAAGGTTTTTCAACAATTACAAATTATAAACCAGAAAAGAAAAATTTATAAAAAGAAGAGAAGAGGTGATAATTCTGCAACAAACAAAATGAACAGATAAATAGAAAACCAAGAGAAGAAGCAAGCCTTGTGCTTAGCTTTATTAAAATAAATATAAATTCCACAATGTGCCAAAAACTTCACCTAATATACATATATTTGAAACAACAATACAAATCAGTTTTCCTTTCATGCAGGGTTAAGGAACCCAACAGAATCTTCTTAGGTGGTTGGATTATTTTTTAAATCTACTATTTTATATTTTTATATGAGCGTGGTCGCGAGAGCATCCACTTTTTTACCTGGGATAGAAATCTTCCCAACACGAATACACTTCATTTCCTAATTAGTGTACAAATGTTGACGGTAACTTCAGACTTTTGATTTATTGTGACTCCACCTGCTTGAACATTGTCTCGTTTAAAATAAGACATGCATTTGTACGTTTACACATACTCATATAAAATAGGACGCATGGAGTAGGTAACGATTTCTATCAATTCACTCCAACCGCAAGCCGCGTTAAGAAACCTCGTTACAAAAATGCCTCTTCTCAATCTGACAGACATGTTCGATGATTAATTCTGTTAGCATTCACCATCTACTTCAATATTTTTTCTCACCTTATATGAATGATTTACTAACCAATTACCTATTTCAGATCGTGTGCCCTCTGCTAGGAACAGAAATATCAAAAGGTTTATTCTCGATAGATCTAAAAGGTAGTGCGCTGCCTAAAGAGATGGCTAGTTATTTCATAAAAGTCAACACCGAAAAGTCGCCAGAATACTTCAGATGTCTCTCTTCCTTCTGTATTCAAGATCCGTTCGATCTTAGCCACAATCTGACTAAAGCATGTAGTAATTTGTTCTTGGATAAATTTGTGAAATTGTGTACTTTAACCCATTCAATGTTGAGTAAATTGACAGATTGAAATCAATTTGTAGTGATTGTGAATTAATTTTAAATATATGAATATGTGAATTTGTATATTTGCTCAGTGAAGAACTCCTATAGAGCATTTGTAATACCTAGACATTTGTCTAGGTATTACTAATTGCTAACCTCATAATGATAATAATAATGTAATACCCAAAAAATAAAATGTGCAATAATAGCCTAGTGGATAGTCCCACTCGATATTGCGCTGACCTGAGACCTTCACTTTTGGACCTCATTCTTGTCAACAATGGGGACTTACTTTCTGAAATATTATATTGCCCTCCTTTCGGACTTTCTGATCATGTCACCTTATCATCCACCATATCTTACTCGCTCAAGCTCTTCGAGAGCTTATGAGTGGTCTCCTTGGGGAAGACCTAGGAGGATCAGTATAATCAATATACAATACAATACAATTCACTATGACTACTCCTGTATGCAAACAAGTGAAATCAAAAAACATTATAAGGTTTCCTGAACTCAATCGAGATCTCCGAGAGGTGGACTGGGTGACAGTATTTCAAAATCAGTCGGTCAACAATATGTGAATTATTTATTTATTTATTTATTTGACTACATTACAACGCATGTTTGTAGCACGTCATAAAAAAGCGACAATACTATAGAATAGTGAATTGTTAAATGTATGTCATCATCAATACATCACATATAGTGTAAAAATATTGTAGATTACTGTAAAAATAGCATTAAAACATAGAAAATAGACCCAAAAAAAAAAAAAAAACAAACACAGAAGTAGCATAAAAGTAGCATAAAATTGGAAATTTGGCGAGACGAATTTTATTCTCTACAAAGCCTGAAATGTCCAATGTATTCCTCTGTGGAATAAAAGCAATGCGTCAAAAGTAAGTTTTTTTATCCTTATTTTGAATAAGTTTATACTTAATGATTTCAATTCAGATGGAAGTATATTGTAGAGAAAATAATTCAGTGAATTTTTATTAGATTTAGTTAGGCGGAACTTTTTTGATCTCAGGTTATCAGCCTGCCTAGTACCATAGCTGTGTATATCAGATTGCTTAGTGAGCATCGAGGAGTTTTTGTGAAAAATAAATAAACACGGCAAGGGCATCACTCTGTGTTTAATAAACAAAGGTTGGCAGTGTTCCAGATAGCTTACACTGGATAAGATCCTGACAGCTTTTTTCTGTAAACGAAAAATTAAGAGAGAGTCAGACGAACCACCCCAAAGAATAGTAGCATAACTGATATGCGAATGAAATAACGAAAAATATGCTGTTCTGAGTGCATTAAAATTGGTTACAGTTTGAAGTTGCCGTAGGACAAACAGAGCACCACTGAGCTTACTCTTCAATTTGGTAAGATGAGGTTTCCAAGATAGATCACTATCCAGAGTTACCCCTAGTAAATTTGCAGAATGAGTTTCTATGGCATACGTAGACGAAAGATACAGAGATTGCGATTTATCGTTGTTCAGTTTGAGTTTATTGGCTGCAAACCAATTTTCGGATTTAATAGTCAATTCTTCGTGAGTACTGTACAGCTCTGATCTCAGTTTTCCAGAATAAATGAATGTCGTATCATCTGCAAATGACACAGTTTTCACCGGAACCATAATTATAGTTGCTAGTAGTTTGTGTATATTATGAACAACAACGGTCCTAATATTGACCCCTGAGGGACACCATGCTCATTATGTCTGAAATCAGATAAGGAATTTCCAATACTTACTGCTTGAAAGCGGTTTTTCAAATAGGATTGTATCAGATTGAGTGGTACTCCTCTAACCCCGTAATAATCTAATTTTTCAAGTAATATATCATGTGATACACAATCAAATGCCTTGGAAAGATCACACAAGGTGATAGCAGCTTGCATCCCATCCTCCAAGGCAGATACTATATCATTCAAGACAGCGAGAGCAGTAGAGCGATCGAATGATCGAATGTTCTCTTCGATACTGAATTCGCTTATATCTAAGCATACCTACTATCCTCATTCGTTCTAAGGAAGCTCCCTTGCAACATTTTACACGCAATGGACAGGATATCATTACATGCAACACAGGAGATTCTCCAACTATCAGGGGCCAATCTCAAACAGGCTAAGCAAGATTATGTTGCCAAACTTCTGAACACTCCAGCTTGGAGAAAGAAGTACGTGCGCAACATATCATAATATAATATAACAAAATACGCTCAAAACAAAGGTTTCTGTACCAATAGTCCGCGATCCTTCAGGGAATTTGTGTACGAATGGGAAACACTCTGCCGAAGTTTTAGCAGATACCTCTGCCTCATCATTTTCCCAGGAACCATCTGATCCACTCCCGACTATATCGAAAAATATATTTTTCTGGGGATGATATTCGGAGACACCTGAATAATTTGGATACCTCATCTTCCCTTGGCCCTGACAAGATAACACCATACGTCCTCAAAAATTGTTCATCAGATTATGATCTTCCACTCTCCATAATTTTCAACAGTTCTTTTAGAACATCATATTTACCAAGAGAATGACTAACGTAATCAGTAACACCAATTCACAAAAAGGTATTACAAGACATCTGCTTCTAATTGTAGACCAATAAGCCTGGAGTCCGTCATTGCCAAGGTATGCGAGAGGATGATAGTGTCAGAGATTCATCCGATCTACCTGGAATGCTCTCGTCCTCTGTTTCCATGTACGCTGTCGATACGAAAATTTATGCAGCATATGAAGATTCTCTACAACGAAATCTACTCATCATCCAGCACTGGTGCAAAGACTGGTTGTTACCTTTTAATCCTGAAAAATGTGTTGTCCTATATATGAGGACAAGCAATCTTCAGGAACAAACATGATAAATGAAGTGACTATTTCTGACTGCTCAATGGGGGTCCTGATAGCGGAGAATCTCAGTGTTGATTATATCATGTTCAAAGTACCTATGTCAAGGGTGCTATCTCCAGCATCAGTACATGTCGTTCCCTCTATACAACGTACATTCGACCAATAATGGAGCCTGCCGGCCCGGTTTGGGATACAAGATTGATTGGTGACAGGAATTCCTTAAAGAATATACAAAGGCGAGCCACTAGTATTGCTTTTGGTAACCAGCAAACAAGTTATGAAGACCGGCTCCGTATAATGGACTTGCCCCGCTATAATAACATATAGAGCGCTAGGAAGATTGTTTGGAGTTTACCTCTCTGATCTATATATTATTATGTTGAAATCATTACAGTGGAACAAAGGTTGTACTATTGAACGGTTTTTTTCTGGGTTTTCTCTCCCAAACTCTGAAAAATATCTATAAAATATTATATTATTTTGTGACAATTCTTGAATTTCACAAAATAACTATCAACAAAATAATTCTAACGATTTTCATTGAGCGTCTGACGAAGGAGTCTGATATAGAATCCGAAACGTTGCGATATAGTTGTTTCTTCGTTGATGTTGTTTCGTTGTTGTTTGTTGGGCAACATTGTTCAATTGATTGCTTCTGACAAGTATCCTGTGTTTCTTACGCAGAAGCAAATCACAAAATAATTAATTTTTATTTTATAGATATTTTTCAGAGTTTGGGAGAGAAAACCCAGAAAAAAACCGTTCAATAATGAGTATACCTCCCACAGTATCCTTTAATGATTACTTAAAACAAAGGTATGGGCCTTTTTCAATCATCCTTTTCAGAAAATTGGAAGAATTATACAAGAAATTGTCACACATGTGACAATTCTTGAATTTCACAAAATAACTATCAACAAAATAATTCTAACGATTTTCATTGAGCGTCTGACGAAGGAGTCTGATATAGACTCCGAAACGTTGCGATACAGTTGTTTCTTCGTTGATGTTGTTTCGTTGTTATTTGTTGGGCAACATTGTTCAATTGATTGCTTCTGACAAGTATCCTGTGTTTCTTATGCGGCCCATACACATGCTACTGTTTCGGCGTTCTGGCAGCTAGCGACCAAAACGCCCAAAAGTCGCACGAAAAACGCCTGTGTATGTGTATCCGCTGCCACGCTGGCGATTCGCCGAGCAGAACGCAACGCCGGCCGCCAAGATCAGACGTGTTTGATTTTGGCGTCAGGATAGCCGGCAAAACGTTTGAAAAACGCTTGTGTACGTGTGCGAACACAACAATGGCTGAAAATCGACGCTTTGCACACCTCTCTTGTCAGCGAATGACGAGCTACTAAGACGCTTGTGCATGTGTGGTCATAATTCCACGAGCGTCTAGGACGCTCGTAAAACGCCAGCTACCAGGGCCCCTATTCACGAAATGTGAAAGAGATCTCTCCTACGAGATTTATCACGTTAGTGACTGCGCAAACTCCGAATGTGAATTGTCGGTTGAAATGTGTTTCTCTACTACTAAATAGTGAGGGAGAAGTGAGATGAGATTTCTTGTAGGAGTTATCGCATGCGAATACTCATCTCTACGACCGTCGAGTATACGGGCCCAGAACGCCGAAAAAGTAGCATGTGTATGGGCCGCATTACGCAGAAGCAAATCACAAAATAATTAATTTTTATTTTATAGATATTTTTCAAAGTTTGGGAGAGAAAACCCAGAAAAAAACAAAAAACCGTTCAATAATGATTACTTAAAGGTTGTACTACATGACAATGTTGTTTATATATATATGGAGTGGTTTAACGGTAATTCCGCAAAAGGGGGAAATTCAAAATAATTCTGCTGGTATCTGCCGACACGTGTTTCCCAGAGAAATATCCCTCTATTTCTCTGGTAATGACGCACAACAGAAGTCATCTACGACATACGGAAATCTTTCGAACTAGAATGGTTTCAATTTTGATTTAAGGATAAATAGAATTAAGTAGCTTTTAATGTGGAAAGAACTTGAAAACATGCACTAATGATGAAGGTACCCAATACTTGATGTCTCTGTACTAACATTCTCTTTTAAATAGGGGGATTTCATCTTAAAGTTGAAATTCCTTGTTAAAAAATTTGAATATGGATCTCCCGCCAAGCGAATGATTCTAACCTAACTAATGTGGTCTATACGGCCACACCACTGATTACACATGTCGCCAAAGTTAAACAGTGTTGAAAGCAAGTATATCTTGTCTATGGTTGAAAGTCTATCAATTAATAAATGAGCAATCATGAGAATGAGAACTGCACCATGGAAGAAATCGAATTAAATCTGGCCAATTTTGCCCAATAACGAACTCAACCGAGATATTCATCTCCCTAACCTACTCTGAAAATTTCAACTACCTAGCTCATTCCGTTCGAGAGTTATTGTGGAAAAACTTTTTTTAAATTTTCAAATTTTTTTTTTTTACACTTTGCGGTAATCTGGTCAATACAAAACTTCACATGCGTATAAAGGTCATGATTCTACAATTTGATGCTAAATTTCAGATAGATCGAACCAACTTGTCCGAGATATATACGCTCCAAAACCACCTTGCAATTTTCAATCCGCTAACTCCTTTCGTTCGAGAGTTATCGTGCTTACGGCCGGCCGGACAGAATGAATTTCGACCACGGATTCTTGATCAGTGAGTCGAACCTAATCGTTTAAGACCATTTTCATCGAAATATTCGAAAATTACAGACATTTGGGCAAATTGATAAGCACTCAGTTCCGAGGAACTAGAGCGCCAAAAATAAAAAATGCCTTCAGTATTTACAAATGAAGAATATCTTGTCTATGTGAAGAATATGTGGATATGATGCTTGTACAGAGACTCTGGCTTGTATACGGATTCTGTAATATGAATGGAAGAGCTGCTGAAAGAGAGTACCGCAGGCGTTTTCCAAATCGTCGTGTGCCAAGTCACAAGATTTTCCAAAATCTTGTCTTTTTTGCCAGAAGAAATGGAAAATTTCCAAATATGACAGTTCCTGAGAGGCCACAGCAGATCAGAAGACGAGTAGTCGACAATATTGTTAATACAATAAATGAAAATCCTAATACGAGTACTCGACGAGTGGCACATGGATTAGGCTTATCTCAATGGTCTGTGTGGAATACGTTGAAGAAAGAAAAATACCATCCTTTCCATTCGCAATTAGTACAGCACTTAGAACCTGGAGATGAAGAACATCGACTTGTTTTTTGTAGATGGGTAGTGAGCCATAGAAGAGATCTTCAGCGTATCCTCTTTCCTCTTCACAGATGAATATCAGTTCACCCGAGATGGAATAAATAATTTGAGAAACAACCACATTTGGTCCCGAAATAATCCTCATCTCAAAAGAGAAAGAAACAATCAAAGACGTTTTAGTGTCCACGTTTGGTGTGGCATTTATAATGGACATTTGATCGGTCCACATTTCTTTGAATCAAGAATAACTTGGGCTGTTTATTTGGATTTCTTGCAGAATGTTTTGCCTCGTCTTTTAGAAAATATGAATCAGAGAGGTATGATTTTTCAACATGATGGTGCACCACCTCATTTTGCAAATGAAGTAAAGAATTTTCTGAATAGGGAGTTTCCTGACAGGTGGATTGGTCGGGGAGGTTCTAGGAATTGGCCTGCTAGATCACCCGATCTAACTCCTCGGGATTATTTCCTATGGGGTTATCTTAAGGATACGGTGTATAAAGAAACAATAACAAGCCGTGAACTTTTGAAGAGCAGAATAACTGAAGCATGCGAGAAATTAAAACAAATATTACTCTGATTAAAAAAGGTGTGCTTCATTTGTTCAAGAGAGCCAATAAATGTATGGAGGTGAACGGCTCTAATTTCGAACATTTGCTTACTTAATTTTTTTATGAATTATATATGCGACTTTTTCTATTTTTGTGTTTGAGTATCCAACTCTTTCATCACCCCATCTACAACAAATTTTATTTTGAAATTTTATATGGCATCGCGAAATATTAATTGATAAAAATAGATTTCAAGATTTGAAGGAATATTTTGAAGCCAGGCTCATTCTAGCGCCTCGAATTCAAGGTTTTTTCTATCAATAGTACTAATTTTCATGAATTGAATATAAAAATATTGTAATATTCTTACTTCAACATATCATAAAAACGAAAAAAAATTTGTGCCATTCAAACAAAAAACAGATATTTCATCAGTTTTTTTCCCTCTTTCCAAATTTCTATTTGATTTTATTTTATCTCATATACCATGTG
Organism: Halyzia sedecimguttata; assembly: GCA_937662695.2. Lineage (NCBI taxonomy): Eukaryota > Metazoa > Arthropoda > Insecta > Coleoptera > Coccinellidae > Halyzia > Halyzia sedecimguttata. The sequence goes on from OW569415.2 coordinate 25,021,529, forward strand.
ATATTTCTCACTTGACATGTAAATTGAAATTTTTGAGTACGGGCCAGCAATTTTTTCAATTTTGCTATTTTTCTATCTTGATTTCTATACTTGGTGTGGTCAGTAGAAATTAGTCCAGCCATTTTGAGAGAAAACTTCTATCATGCATGGAAATCATAAGATCTCCCACAGGCATCACAGCAGCCTAGGTATGGTAGGCGAAAAGGGGAAAGTGTTGTCGATACATGTAAATCATTATCCCTTGAACAAATCTTCCAGATCACACGGTAAATGATCCCAAATCTTTAATCTGAAAAAAGTATGCAACATCGATTTAAGTCATAATTTCATGAAGTGAACTGGTTCGTCTAAGCTCAGATGCATTATTTTGGTAATCGTTGTTAGATACTCTCATAACGACGAAATGAGCATAAGATAGATGTTCATAATTCACAGAGTAAAAAAATTTTCTAGAATTATCTCTCTTTATGTCGACCTAGGGTAGTTGCATATATTATATTTTAGTAGGAGTAGTTTTTTCTTTCATTTAAACCTGTTGGATACCTAGCTCTAGAATTTCCAGCTGTAAGAAGAGAATACAACAGTTTGTATTATAGGATGATTTTTAGGTTTTGGTACAAATAATGAAAAACCAAATATTTTAAGCCTACTATCTAACTGTTCACAGCTGATTTAAAGTGGGATATTAATAGTTTGGAAATTTGATAACATAATTTCCAGGAATACAATAATGAAATCTTAAAATCTTACTTGATAATTTTATGGAAAATCAGCACATTTGCAAGCAGTAGTTCAGTAGCGCATACCTGCAAATATTTGCTTATTCCTTCCCCCCAAATGTTTAAGAGGAATGGTGCTTCACTAACTTAATTTAGGAAATTCAAATTTTTCAATTGGGAGCAATGTGAAAATGTATTTTGGCAAAACTTCAGATGAACAAATCGGTATAACAACAAATTACTAAGAAATTATTTTATATGAAATTTACAATAATCCTTCGTTACAATGAAGCTAAGAATAAAACAAAATCTCCGAATTTAGGAAAGTAGATATAAATAATTATTCATTCAATTAATAGAAAATATTCCTGTGCTTAATGCCCATACTTCTGGAACTCCCATTCTCTATTATCCAAGGGACACACTTGCCTAGTCTTCAACCATCTTGAAATACAATGGAAATGGAAAGCATGCTGGAAAAATGAATTGCTGGTAAACATGTTAATTTTGAAGATTGTTAAATACCCAAGCAACGATATGTAAAAATTTGGTTTGAACAAGAGTGAAAGTATAAATGTTGTTCCCAATTCTTGAATGGTGAAACATACCGATATACAATAAATATATGTAAATACTCACATTACATACTCCCCAAGCAACTGTACACTCTTCACTGGTGGCAGATGCTTGATTTGCCTGACACTCAATACAGAGATCCATTATGTGATTTCTGCAGATAGCACAATTGTCTACTACAATATCTGCAATTTAACATACATTTGAAATGATATATTTGATAAAAACTAGAATATCTCACCCCAAGCCCATAGGGCCACAGCATTCCACTGAAAATATAAAATATTATTAACCAATATGCATCTTTGATTGAATGCTTACCTTCTTAACTTCGAACCTCTTTTTCTCCACTTTGGAACTGCTAGAACTTGGAGCTTCAATTTCATCATTATCTACATCCATTGCAGATGCCATTTTTTAATTTTATAAGTTTATTTTTGTTCGCCAGAATAAAGCAACAGAGAAAACGGCAATTCATTAACCTAGTATAGAAATACAGAATATCATTATGGGATGGCCCTCACGTAAATTTATCACACAGTTCGTTGCGGACCATAGACAAGAGATATATATAGATGGGCCACTCTCGCCTTATTTTGGTTCGTGGAACACTAGCGGTACGTCGCGGGCACCTCAAGAAATACATCCGAGCGGGAAATTCAAATGTACTTCGCATTATAATATCCTATATTCTATTTTAACATATTGTTCCAAAACACTGCCAAACACCAAATAGACGATAATTCGTCTAACACCTGGCTTTTGACAATGTTTTTGGAACCATGGTTTTAGTTCTAATGGAAAGGAAATAAATGAAATCCCAAAACTTTTAATAAAAGTATTTATTCAGATTCATGAATTGAAGTTGTTCATTTGATGTGAACTAATTATTAGAAGAATTATTAAATAATATATATAAAAATTAAAAATACATCTCGAATCATTTAGAAGAAAAGAGAAAATTAAATGTGAAATATAATATAAAAAATGGATAGCAGTAAGTATATTATGTACAACGCAATGTGGAAGATATTCTCTTCATGAAATCTTCTCTAATCTATAGCTTTGAATATGAAAGAGCTATCAAATAAATGATTGCAAAATTTTTAGTATGCATTTACAAGGACAAAATCAAATGTGAAATAAAGTATAAACAAGAGCACCAAAAATGGATATCATTACGCAAGTACAACGAAATGTGGAAATATATTATACATTAAAATAATCCATTATCTTGAATATGAAGGAGCTAATGAATTATCACAATATTTCCAATATACATTTAGAAGGACAAAACCAAATGTGAATTATAATATGAAAAATGGATAATGTGGAAAACATTTCGTACATGAAAATGCAGTCACAAATTTATACATTTCCATAGCCTCTGGGAAAAAATCAAATATGAAATATAGTAGATATAGATATTGAATCAATTCTAATATTATGTATTGAATCCATAATATTAGAATTGATACCTGTACTGAAATTTACTGAATGCAATAATTTTGACAAAGTTTTGCTGGATGGAACCGCAAAAATGTTGCTGAGTAGTTTGTATCCCTTAGGGCTATTTTTAAATGATGTCAAAAAAAGAATTTTCTCATCTAAAGTACAGCACCTTCCTCTGGGTTTCAGGTTTTTACACCTTATTTGAGACAAGAGAAAATTAAAGGTTGGTGTGTTCATCGAGTGGCTGAGCGGTTCATGAGAATGGCAAGCATTCTGTAGCTCTTTCACTACAAATTTCAGGCCTTTATTCTTTTCAGCAATCCTTCCCACTTTACGTGCAGATCAGTGGCAATTTTGTAGTATTCCCTAGCGTCTGGCGATACCTTAGAGAATCGTGTCCTTCTGGTTTTTCCTGAAGAGAAAATTATAACAATTCAATTTTATATAATCAAAAATCATTCAAGATTAGTAAATAAAATAAGTTATTTGGGGTAGCAGGAATTACAGGTTCAACTTCAGACTCATATTCTACCTCAAGCACATCTTGGACATCTAGGAATAGATATTCAAATAAGAAAAATCATCAAGCATTTTATATCATGCATAATATTAACATATCACATTGAAATTTATAACTTTAAATGAAATAGTATCAATAAATGGAAATCTTACATGAACATGAAGGTCCTGCTTGCACTGGTGTGGAACCATTTCCGATAATATAATCTGGATCTATTAAAAGAAATTCAAATATCAATGAATTGCTTTAATTTTACAAGAAAGCATGGTTAGTAAGTATTTCAGATAGGTCGAGAAAACAAGTTTTTGAATCTACACATTCTAATGAGGTAGTGTGCAAGCTCCTGCAACTATAATCATTCAAGATATGAACAATAAAATGGAAAAAATTCATTTACCTTGTACTCCAACATCCATCGTCAAGCCTCGAGTAGGAAAGGCAACAGGTCGTACAATGAATTGCTTCTTAATATTTATTACAATGTTGGATGGATCAAAATGACTGGAACAAATTCGATGATGTCCGTACACTAAAATTGCAGCCCTAGTCAGCATCAAGGCGTCCTATTCTTTCCAGCCATATTTTCCAAACCTGAAAATGATGACATAAAAGTTTTTTGGATATATCAAAGTATCAATAAATTAATCACAATTAAGTACTTCATTGCTCATACATGTATACAAATAAGATCCTTCAGCCTTAAACAATCATATGCAAGGAAACAAAAGAGATTAAATATGGATGTTCCATTTTCTATTCGTATTTTGTTCTGTTAGTGTTTGTATAAGTGCTTTTAGTGGGTATTTTCTGGCCCTTTGGTAACTATCTTTTTGATGAAACACATTCAAAGTGTCTTGTAAGTCCTTGAGTCGTTTGAAACAGTTTTTATTCAGTACGCAATAAAGTATTAAAAATACATAAAAACGAACTTACCTCATCATCTTTAGGAAGCCTGTGCAACCTACTCCTGTTCAAACAGTCTTTCCTGTCTTTCACTATACAGCTAACCATCTTTAAAAACAAAACCAAAACTACGCAAAACAGAACACTTTATAATTTCAACAACAAGCAATATCTCTTGTCTATGCAAGCAATCTCCAAATTGAAAATGAATTGAAACAAGAAACAAGTCGGCAGCGAACAGCTGTTAAACCATCACGTGACCCACAAAACGCGGAGGAAGAGACATCTACAAAATTTCACGGGCACCTCGCGAACTATATTACTCTGCCCAGACTTTAGTGAGAGAGTTTCCACCCCATGTTGCGGACACAGAACATATCGATATATTCTACTAACGATATATTCTGTGGTTGCGGAATACATTAGAGAGAGAGAGATGTTATGAAGTATGAAGGATAGAATAATTAAAGGCAAATAATGGTATAAAAATAATGATGCACAGTAAATTGTGTTATAAGTATCAGAATATTCAGAAACGAGTCTCGGATATGAATGAAAATGTTTTGCCTTTAACTATTCTGTCTACAAATCACCAAAACATATACACAATCACAGATAACTAAGTATACTAAGTGTACACAATACATGAAACCAAACAATACATTATACAAGAAAGGTCAGAGGATGTTTTGTATTCTGTGGTTTTGCCAAACGCCAAATTAAAAGAAAATATTCATATACCGCGGTTTGCCTTTAACTATTCTGTCTTTTTTCAATGCTAATTTCAATGGTCTCTTTCTCACAACCAGTCCATGTTATTTTATGTCTATGTTATACCCAGAGAAATAGAGGGAAATATCCCTCTATTTCTCTGGTTATACCCAAAGACAATAGAATTCAGGTGGTGCAGTGGGAATCAAGACCTACTGTGGTGCCGGGGTCGCGGGTTCGAATCCCGCTCAGGGCATGGATGTGGTGTTGGGTTGTGTGAATGTCCAAAAAATAAATTGAAAGAGTTTGCGATAAAGATTATAACTGTGTAGATGGCCTACAGTCTACAGTTGCCTAGCACATAAATAGATAGAAAAAAAATAGAATTCTCTCTATGATTGTATCCAATAATCCAATGATAAGAGCACAGAATCACAGATTAATCTGTCATATCCATGGAGGTAGAAGTAGAGTAGAAGTTCTCCTACCTCCATGGTCATATCCCTGGAGGTACCTCCATGGCAGAGAAATAGAGGGAAATTTCCATGGGGGTAGGAGGAAGCATGTGCTATGTTTCCCTTGTAACGAAAGTGTCACATAAAATCGGCCATATTGGTATGGGCAAATCCTTTGTTATAAACATGAAATTGTGAGTTTTCTATGGTTGGAATTCCGGATTCCTATAGAAAATTGCCCCCTCCACTTCCTTCTACCTCCATGGAAATTTCTCTGCTCCATGGTCATATCACAGATAGGCCTAGCTAGAGAGAGAGAGGCATTGACTCCAACATAAGAGTGACATGCAATGATGGAAACCAGCTGATGTAGGGCAAAACATTTTGTTTTCGTTTTGCAGTGTTTTGTGTTTAAGCGTTTTTATAATCTTTTATTCGTTTTTTAATTTCATAAGGTTGTTTTTGCTTTATTTATACAGATCAATAGATTATATCTAACAATGCAGAGGTCCTATTTGGCCTGCGATTGTTCGAATATACAGGTTTCATAATATATGTAATACACATTCATTACTCAACTGATTCTCCGTCCTCGCTCAAGCTCTTCGAGACTCGAGAGGGATTCTCCTTGGAGGATCAGTATAATAATAATAATGTGCCAGGACTTCAGCTCATTTCGTTTTTGCGCGTATGTTCTGGCGAACATCGCGTTATCATTTTGCCCAAATGTCTGTAACTTTCGAATTTTTTTTACGAATTTTTCGACTCCTCAATGAAGAATTCGAGGTCAAATTTAATTCTGTCCGGCCTTTGCCACGATTACTTGAGAACGGAAAGAGCTAGTGACTTGACATTTTCAGGGTAGGTGGCGCATCTCTATACGACGGACTACAGTGACTGTACGACGGACAAGTTCGTTAATGGGCATAATCGGCCCAATGGTTTCCGAGTAATAATTTTGTTTTCAACCAATATAGATCCGATCGATTTGAGACTTGGTGAATAGTTGTAGAATATAAACCTAAGCACGTTTGTGAAATTTTGTGAGAATCGTATCGATAGAAAATTATTAAAAAATGATAAAAAAAAATTTTTGTTGTCACGATAACCTGAGAACGCAAAGAGATATCGGCTTGAAGATTTCAAGTTCGGTTGTGCATCTGAATGCGGCATTTGAGTTTGTTTATAAGCATAATCGGCCAAACGGTTTCAGAGTTATAGCCATCTGAAATTTGGTTGTTTTTTGTTCCTCATTAACTCGAAAAATACAAAACCGATTGAATTCAAACATGGTTATTAATAATTGAAGAATGCCAACGCGAAAATTCTTGCAAAATTTCGTGAGGATAGTATTTGTAGAAAATTTTTAAAAAATCATTGAAAATTAAAAAAAAAAACCTATATATCAGTAAGTATTCGTCTGAAATTGCTGAAATTTTGCAAGAGGCTCTAGAACCTAACTCTACTGCCAAGTTTCAAGTTTTAACGCGATCGGTTAAATATTGTTGGAGACTCGTGTGTGAGTTCAGTAGATGTGTGACCGTTACCTCGATAACTTTCGAACGAAAGGAGATAGGACCTTGCAATTTTCAGGGTAGGTTGCGTATCCGAATGGGAGAGTTAAGCTCGTTTTTGGACATAATCGGTCCGCTACTGGATATCTATTAACAGATTTTATTAAATTACATGTCTTCTTATAGAGCAAATAAAAATAGCATAGTTATTAAAATCATAATATTTTGTTTATTCAGGTACATATTCATCCAATATCATGCCAAATGAATTTATTATTATTATGTCATGTGATCATTTGGCGCGAAGTGGCTAAAAAGTGGAAAGTGGGTCCGCCATATTCTACTCTTGGACGAGGGTTGAACAACAAGTTTAGAGCGTAGTTACAGGGGTCGAGCAGAAGAACTGAAGAAAAAAATATCAAGTAGGATTATAAACATTTTTATGTGAAGCTGACAGATATTACGATATTGTATGTAAATATTAGGTTAATAATGATAAAAAACCGAAGATAATATTTACTAATTGATAGGATTGTTACAAATTTGGATGAATTGTAAGTTGAATGAGTGTATGGCCTTATGAGGCGTTCATATTATTAATCTTTATCCTTGAAGAGAATTCACAAAGGAAGAAAATTGTTTTCTGTTAAGAAATCAAAAACAAAATACATAAATGTACATTTATATTGATACTAAATTATGTCATTGATCGATTCAAATAGTAGAATATATATATATATATATATATATATTGATTTTTTTATGGGTTTTGTTATATATCGCCCATGTACCTAGCTATCTACTGCAAAGTAACATCAAAATTCGTCAACCTATACTGATAAAAAGTAAAAAAACAGCCATTTCAGCATCAAAATTGGTTCAAGCCCTGTGGACAGGAGCTTTCTGGCGCTCTTGTTCAAACAGACAAATTATATCTCCGAAAGTATTGGTTTCTCAAAGTTGAGAATTATATCAATGTACTCTTATGATACAACTGCATACTCTACTGTACTCTCTGCTTTCCTTTCAATAATGAAATGTAAATCTCACATGCCAAACGCATACAACGCGTTGTCGCGTTGAAATTCAATGATACATATTACAATATTTAATACTTTTTAATTTACTACACACTACACAGGATTAGGAACAGATCATTGTTGAAATCGGGATTGTCCTACTGTTCATAGGTTTCCTATATATGTAGTGTAATTTTGGCATTCATTACAGTAAGTTCATTTTTAAATGCACAAGGACATATTTTGTTGTCTTTCCGCCCATTGGGTCGAAAATGGTCAAGCAAGTTTATTCGAATAAAGCTCATGATAATATAAATATATAGATCACTAGCAATAGGTATTGTATCATCAGTAATCAGCTAATCACTTACAGATCATGTGTGAACTCTTATCTCTATCACATCTTAGTACTGGCATCACTGGAGGGAATGTTATTGTTTATGTTTATGCCTTCAATGACTGTGGTAACAAATCAAAATAAATTTTGATACGTAGTATAGATTATAGCGTTTGAGTAAAATATGTAAAATAAAAGTGATGAAGTTCGTACACTGATATTCCTTCCACAGCATTCCTTCATCGTATCATTATTACGGTAATTTTCATAAGTACCAATATTTCTACGAATTTTATTATTCGGAGATTCCATTTTCTTTTTTTTTTTCTAAGATTGAATCGTGAATATTCAGTCTCCGATCGACAGTTATATCGCATTATTGGCGCTCTAGTTTTATTAGGTGTATCCATTGCACCAATCAGTCGTTAAAATGCATGCACTTGTGATATCCAACAACAAGGTTAGTGGATGGATGAGTTGGTAACGTGGTGGTCAGATCGAAAATTGGAGCTTAACGTATGCAGGTTCGAATCCAAATGAGGAACGAAAATTTCATTTAATACGTTAATTCAATATATGGTAATACGGGTACAAGGAGAGGATGACTGAGATAACCGAACGATGAAACGCAGAAATATAAGAAAAGAACATTTAAAATTATGATTTTCCACCGTTATTCTTATTAATTCTTGCTCCCAAAATAGGTATCTGTTCGATAAAGAATTTCTGTATTGAAACTTTACCGTTTGGATGATAGTTTTTAGTTATTTGATCTGTATCAAAGGAGTAGAGGTTTTTGATAACGTTTTGTTGCTGGTTCAGATAACGATTTTTCGTTAGCGTACCGAACATTCAGATATTCTACCTCTAACGAATCGATAACGAATTGTTATACGGGTAATAACGGAAATTCAATTCAAATAATAGTTTATTTTTCAAGATTAAATGAGCAATCTGAGAATGAGAACTCCACCATGGAAGAAATCAAATTAAAATAGCTGAAATGAATTTGACTCTCTCTTACAGAACCGGATCACATGTACGAGTATGAACATAGATCATATAATAAATCATAGATAGAATAATTATAGCATTCTGTGAAAACATAGAAGTACGATTCATTTATTAAAATTTCGAAAAATCATATCTCCGAAAGTATTGAAAGCTTGTTAGAGTTGAAAATGATATCAATGGATTTTTATGGTGAAACTGCATCTTAAAAAAATTTTGAAATTTGTAAGTTAAGAGAAATTTTTTTTTCTTTACTCCGAAACCATCTGGCCTATTTTCCCCAATAGCGAACTTAACCGAGATATATATCTCCGTAGCCTACTCTGAAAATTTTAACGGCCTAGCGCATTCCGTTCGCGTGAGTTATTGTAGAAACAAAATTTAAAAATTTTCAAATTTTTTTTATACTTTACGGTAACCCGATCAATACAAAACTATACATATGCGTCTAAAGGTCATGATTCTACAATCTGTCTAAATTTCAGATGGATCGAGTGATCGGTTTTGGAAATATTCATAAAAAATGTTTTTACTAAAAACGGCCATAACTCCCGAGACCGCTTGACGGATTTCACCCGTTAACGAACTCGTCCGAGATATTTTCGCTCCAAACCTACCCTGCAAATTTCAATCCTCTAACTCGTTTCGTTCGAGATTTATCGGGTTAACGGACGGCCGGCCGGACGGACAGAATCGATTTCGACCACGGATTCTTGATCAGTGAGTCGAACCAAATCGTTTGATACCATTTTCAGCCAAAAATTCGAAAATTACAGACATTTGGGCAAATTGATAAGCATCTCTGTTCCGAGGAACAACAGCGCCAAAAATGATCTATTTAATGTATGTAAACTACTTCATGGGTGATCTTTGAAGGTAATTAAGCATTATGGAATTGAGCCTAGTAAAAAAGCACCAACATTTATGTACTTCTAGAAGTTTTAGAACTGTTGATTTTACAGGAACATGGTGATAAATGAAACAGATTCGTATCGATATTGATTATATTTTCAGATATTTTATTTTAAAAAAGACATGAAGACCATCTGCAGTTTCTTGTACAATCGTGTTTCAGCTCAAAATGAAATGTTCAATGAAAGTCAAACAAATAATGAATATTTAGAGATATATAGGTAGTAAAAGCCTTAGAAATAAAATTGGTTCAAGCACTGACGTGAAGTCAGAAGCTTTTGCGCGTATGTTCTATTGTCCATTCTTCTGTATTGGACACCCTTAATCGAATTTACCATGGTAAATTCGATTAAGTGTCCAATACAGAAGAATGGACAATAGAACATACGCGCAAAAGCTTCTGACTTCACGTCAGTGCTTGAACCAATTTTTTTCAAATCAAATCCAAAAGCTCTCAAAAAATCACCCGTTATTACATAAAGATATATTCTCATTAGTGATAGAAAAACTGGCCTAGAATTCCTTTCTACCCATCACGAGATTTAATATCCACAAATGAGCCTCTCACCTTACAAGATCAGAAGCCTTCTGCAAAATTCAAAGGTCCCCTCTCGCAAATATACTCCTCTGAAGGCACATGGATCTCTTGAAGAAGAATCGCCTCTCTATTCCTCAAAGATATTCACTCTTGTTCATAGAAATCCCTTCAATATTTAGTTGCCTCCTCCTAAGGAGGATCTCTTTCAAAACCAGGTCTGACCACTAATGTAGGGCTATCATCTAATCTCCTATAGATTTGTGATGAAATAACACGATTTTACCATGAATATATATGTATAATAATATGTCATCATGACATTCATATTTTATTTTTGGAGGTTCTCGCAAAAATACGACCATAGACAACATATCATACGACGATTCGCATCCACCTACCGAACTCACAAAAGGCTGCTCGGTTCTCCAACAATATAGATCCGATCGTGTTCAAACTTGGAATTCTGCAGTAGAGTTAGGTTCTGCAGGCTCTCCCAAAATTTCAGCCATGCCGGACGAATAGTTTATGATATATAGAATTTTTTTCAATTATTTTTAATTATTTTTTTTTGAATTTTCTAGTTATACCATCCTCACGAAATTCTGCAAAAATTTTCGCGTTGGCATTCTACAACTAATAACCATGTTTGAATCCAATCGGTTTTGTATTCTTCGAGTTAATGAGGAACAAAAAACATCCAAATTTCAGAAAATTTCAGATGGCTATAACTCTAAAACCGTTTGGACGATTATGCTCATAAGCAAACTCAAATGTCGCATTCAGATGCACAACCTAACCTGAAATTTTCAAGCCGCTATCTCTTTCCGTTCTCAGGTTATCGTGACAACAAAAATATTTTTTAATAATTTCTTAATAATTTTCTAGCGATTCGATGCTCACAAAATTTCATAAACGTGCTTAGGTCTATATTCTACAACTATTCACCATGTTTGAATCCAATCGGTTTTGTATTCTTCGAGTTAATGAGGAACAAAAAACATCCAAATTTCAGAAAATTTCAGATGGCTATAACTCTAAAACCGTTTGGACGATTATGCTCATAAACAAACTCAAATGTCGCATTCAGATGCACAACCTAACCTGAAATTTTCAAGCCGCCATCTCTTTCCGTTCTCAGGTTATCGTGACAACAAAAATATTTTTTAATAATTTTTTAATAATTTTCTAGCGATACGATTCTCACAAAATTTCATAAACGTGCTTAGGTCTATATTCTACAACTATTCACCAAGTTTAAAATTCGGTCGGATTTATTTTGGTTGAAAACAAAATTATTACTCGGAAACCATTGGGCCGATTATACCCATTAACAAACTTGTCCGTCGTATTGGGATGCGCCACCTACCCTGAAAATTTCAAGTCGCTAGCTCTTTCCGTTCTCAAGTTATCGTGGCAACGGACGGCCGGACGGCCGGCCGGACGGCACCACAGAATTAAATTTCACATTTGGGCAAAACTATAACGCGTATGTTCCCCAGAACATACGCGCAAAAATGGGTTCAAGCCCTGTGGACAGGAGCTTTCTGGCGCTCTAGTTCAAACAGACAAATTATATCTCCGAAAGTATTGGTTTCTCTGAGTTGGGAATTATATCAATGTATACATATGATAGAGCTGCGTCATAAAGGAAATTCAATTCAAATAATAGTTTATTTATCAAGATTAAATGAGCAATCATGAGAATGAGAACTGCACCATGGAAGAAATCGAATTAAATCTGGCCAATTTTGCCCAATAACGAACTTAACCGAGATATTCATCTCCCTAACCTACTCTGAAAATTTCAACTACCTAGCTCATTCCGTTCGAGTTATTGTGGAAAAACTTTTTTTAAATTTTCAAAATTTTTTTTTTACACTTTGCGGTAATCTGGTCAATACAAAACTTCACATGCGTTAAAGGTCATGATTCTACAATTTGATGCTAAATTTCAGATAGATCGAACGAACTTGTCCGAGATATTTACGCTCCAAAACCACCTTGCAATTTTCAATCCGCTAACTTCTTTCGTTCGAGAGTTATCGTGCCTACGGCCGGTCGGCCGGCCGGACAGAATCGATTTCGCACTCGGATTCTTGATCAGTGAGTCGAACCAAATCGTTTGAGACCATTTTCAGCCAAAAATTCCAAAATTACAGACACTTGGGCAAATTGATAAGCACTCTGTTCCGAGGAACTAGAGCGCCAAAAAAACAAGTTTCGTATGACAATTGCCCAAAACAGGTTTAAAGTACCTACAAATAGTAGGTATTCCATAAAACATGTATGAAAGAAGATGAGTAATAATATGAAAGAAGATGAGTAATAAATAAAATACCTTGTAATCGATCAAAAATTTCCTGATCTACGTTCACCAAATTTTCTCCTCTCTCGAACTACAGAATTATGCTTTCAATATTTACGTAATATTTTCAAACATTTTCGGGTGAGGTCCCCGTTGCATCGCTAAAATACGAGTATTTCAACCCCAATATTTTTGAAGTTACAATATTCCCTTCTGTCAAGTTGACATTATGAGAATTCATACATAGAATAATTATATCAATGTGTGAAATACGATTTACATTGAAATTTTGAAGAATCATATCTCCGAAAGTATTATCTTGTTAGAGTTAAAAATGATATGAATGGATTCTTATGATAAAACTTCTTATTAAAAAAAATTTAATTTGGAATTTGTTTCGTAAAAAAAAAATTTTTTTTTTGTTACTCCGAAACCATCTGTCCGATTTTGCCCAATAACGAACTTAGCTGAGATATTTATCCCCCAAACCTACTCTGAAAATTTCAACTCTCTAGCTCATTCCGTTCGAGAGTTATCGTGCCTACGGCCGGACGGCCGGCCGGACAGAATGAATTTCGACCACGGATTCTTGATCAGTGAGTCGAACCAAATCGTTTAAGACCATTTTCATCGAAATATTCGAAAATTACAGACATTTGGGCAAATTGATAAGCACTCAGTTCCGAGGAACTAGAGCGCCAAAAAAATCAATCAATACTTCAAATTATTGAATCTTTGTTTCACTCACAAGTGCACCTGGTTACTAGGGGCAATAGAGCCTAAAATACACAATAATTCTTTAAAATTTGAGCATTTACAAGTTTCAACTGTAGAAAGTGATCCTCCAATCATATATCAGTGGTAAATAATCATATATCAGTGGTCATAATCATATATCAGTGGTAAGTGGTAAAATATAATATGTTATGAATATTATATTATTGGACCCCCTGTATATTATATCGTTATGAATGTTGTATTGTTGGTATTAACTAATATTAAGGACCTATTTGGTTGTAAGGTTGATAATTTGTTTGTTAACATGATTGTAATTAATTGGTTCACGCATTATTCGTGTTTCCAAAATGTACCAAAGGAAAGAATACCTATCATCAGCTTTTCGAAGGTTAATAAATAATCTTATGGGCCCTCTACCCTCTACGCCATGTGGAAATATTGGTTTATCTCGATGACATTTTGATCCCGTCAAAAACAATAACTGAAGGGATAGAAAAACTAAACACTATTTTGAAAATTTGCGACGATAATAATTTAAAATTAAATTTAGAAAAATGATATTTTCTCAAAACTAAAATTAATTTTCTGGGGTACGAAATTAGTGAGAATGAAATCAAACCTGGTTCAAAGAAAGTTAAAGCTATTCAAACTTTCAAAAATCCTACAAATATTCATGAAATAAGGCAGTTTTTAGGTCTAAGTTCGTATTTCAGGAAATTTATTAAAAATCATGCTGAAATAGTTGAACCTCTAACAAAATTACTTAGGAAATACGTCAAATGGGAATGGGGAAAAGATCAAAATATGGCAGTTTCAAAAATAAAATCAATCTTAACTAATGAACCTGTTTTAACCATTTTCAATTCGGTTTCAAAAAAGTAACTAACTATACATACTGATGTCAGCTCAAAGGGTAGTGGCGCTATTCTTTTTCAAGAATCAAATAGTGGATTAAAACCAGTGGCTTATTATAGTAGAGCAACAACTGTGGATGAGTAATTTTATCACTCATATGAGTTGGAAACTTTAGCTGTAATTGAATCTATAAAAAGATTTAGAATTTACCTTCATATGGTACTCATTTTAAAATAGTAACGGATTGCAGTGCAGTTCGAAGTACATTTATAAAAAATTGGTTCAAGCCCTGTGGACAGGAGCTATTGGGCGCATGTTCATCTTCCTTGTGGCCCGTACTGACCAGTAAAGAAAAAAAGCAGTATCATGTTGAATACCTTAATATTATTCTGGAACACAAATTTTCCATTACAATAATCTTCATCTAGCTTCTATTTAGTATCAATTCCTGTAGAACGTGATCATAATAAGTGTTTTCCATATAATAAAATGTGTTTGAACTTGGTATGTAGGAAATCTGACATCAATTATTGGAATTAATTGATTTGACAAACAGCCGTCAAATGAGGTAAATAGATTTTTGGGACGATTTTCTGTGACCATAGAACGTCAAAACACGCTGGAATGTGAATTTTAAGCAATATCTTCTGGAATTGAGATCGTATCGAACTGAAATTTTGCACACTCGTGTAGAATGCTTGATTTAACGTCGGTACAAATTTTTTTATTAAAAAATTTTCCAACTGCCCGATGCCAACAATACTTAGCTAATATTATATCCATAAATTAAGCATTTCATTATTGCATTTCTTGAAATAGGTACCTTTTCAAGTCGATCAACATCGTCCTTCTTTCGACGTCTAAACTATGACTTGATTCTTTATGTTTATGTCTTTGAATTTGTTTTCGGTAGAATTCAAAGAGTTCATAGAATAATCGATGAAAATACTGAGAGAGACCCAGGAAATTTGACACATTTTGTCTTATATCTCCAGAAATTGAAATCGTATAGAGCCAAAATTTTGCACAATGTTGCAAAATACTACAATTGACGTTAGTACAAGTTTTTGTTGCAATCTGATGAATATTTCACGGAAAAAAAATTTTTTTTTCGAAAAAATTAAAAGAAATATTTTTTTAAAAATTACCAACATTTCGATCATAACAGAATTTTGCCAAAAGTTGCGCGTTTATATCCTCGAACTGACTACCAAGTTTCGATTCAACATCTTCTTTAGTTCCTGAAATATCAGGGAAATAACCTCAAAATTTTAAATGTCTATAACTCCTAAACCGTCCGGCCGATTTTGCCCGTTAACGAACTTAACCGTCGCATTTTGATCAGAAACCTACCCTGAAAGTTTGAAGTCGATAGGACCTTCGGTGCTCCTGTTATCGTGCCTACGGCCGGAAGTACGGCCGGCCGGCCGGACGGCACCCGAAAATCTGACACCGGATTCGTGATCAGGGAGTCCGAATTAGTCTATTAGCCAATTTTCAGCTCGAAATTCGAAAATTACAGACATTTGGACGAAATGATAGGACGATGTTCCCCTAGAACATGCGCCCAAAAAGGAATTAGTGCCCAGGAATAGCACGGTGGTGGTTAGCTATTCAAGATTACGATTTTGATATTGAACATCGTGCAGGTAGTAATATAGCTGAAACATTTCACGTGTAACATGAAACATTTCATTCATAGGGGTAGAGATGTTTCAGAAACATCTACGAGATCGCTAATGTCCAAGGACATTTATGCTTCAGTGGAAACATATCTCAGAAAACGTCTCAGTAACATATCATTGAAACATATATTATATGTTTCAATGATATGTTACTGAGACGTTTTCTGAGATATGTTTCCACTGAAGCATAAATGTCCTTGGACATTAACGATCTCGTAGATGTTTCTGAAACATCTCTACCCCTATGAATGAAATGTAACGTAGATATTATCTACGTTACTTTTAACGTTAATTTGGTCTCATTGCAATATACCAAGGATTTGTTACAGACCGATTTTTCACTGGAACAAAAACATTCTTGTTTCTACTTCAATCTTCAGGTGTTTCATTAGGTTTGTACCAAATCAAGAAATTATCGGAGAATGCATCGTCAGGATTCGGAGCAGTATAAAAAATGTGACTTTTCTACATACTGCTCCGAATCATGACGCTGCATTGTACGATAACCTCTTGATTTGGAACAAACCTATCGTAAAGAGTAAATATACAACATTACACTTAAATCCTTGGTGTCAACAAGAATACTATCGAAGGTTCTAGTCAATATATTAAACAAATGTTATCAAATCGAGTTTTTATTCATCATTTATGCAAAGGTGTACAACAAAACCTGGAATCGAAATATTAAATAAAAATATATTATATAGCACAAAAATTTAATAAAATGAAAACAACTTATTCTTTCGTCGTTGCTCATCCATGATATAATATAAATATATTATTAGAAAAGTTATCAAAAAAAAAAAAATCAAGTAAGTATGATATTATAAAGAATTCACCTCCTTCCTTATCACCGCTGGATGAAACCATATATTTATTAATCACTTATTAGTTTCAAAGAGTATGAACTAATTTATCCTATCGCACAATGATGAATGAAACTTAAAAACTGCCAAAACTTCTACTTTCCACCAAATTAAATGATCATCAACAGACATAACCTACACTTCTAATCTAACCACGCGTAATCTGTGATCCATGGGTCTGTCCGCTGTCCCTCAGAACACCAATGGCTGCCCGCATCCGTCTACCGCCAACCAATCAGAATCAGCAATCAGCATTCATTATTTGACATTTGACATTAGGCTTATTAAATCTTTCAGACAAGATTTATTCTTGAATATATATTCTTGAAGAGATAATGATATATATTTATACGTATTATTGTCGTTTGACGGAAAACTGAAAAAAAAAATGTTGGAAAGGCTAATGTACCTATACTTGAATAAATAATTTAATATACATATTTCACCGATATTGCTTTTTTTTTAGAGGCCGTGTTACATTCAAACATTTCCGTTAGATTACTGGAATGTTTTCTAATGCCCACATAATATACCTATATTATATGTCTCATATTTCATGTCACTGTGATATATCACTGATGATGCGTAGCGATGTTCCATATAAATATTTGCGAGATGTTCATGAAACATAACTTTGCAATGTTTCAAAATGCTTCACCCATATCTCATATGAAATGTTTCTGTGATATATCATGTTTACTGGGTAGAAACGCGGAAAATATTTTAAGAATAGAAGTTGACGACTCGGCTTTAACCGTACAAATACTACAAATGCAAGATGAACGAATTCGAATAATTCGTGAAAAATTAAAATGAAACTGATATATTGTCTTAAAAACGATAGGGTTTACAGGAAAATTTTGAATGATGAATTAAGACTGGTAATTCCGAAAATATGCAGATTTAATATTATGAGAAAATATCACGACGAAATAGGTCACATATAGGAAATCCAATCCCGCAAGTGTGGGATCCCGCTGAAATTCTGCGGGATCAAGATTGCGGGATTTTCCGTACTTACGGGATTTGCGGGACTCAATATTATGATTCCGTATTCGACAATGAAAGCGCAAACGTCCCAGAAAATCAAAAAGTTCTTTTTCGTCCGCTGTGGTCACTATGAAAACAGCATGATACGATTCAATACAAACATAAGTGCCTGTAAGAATAACTGTCAGTCGCTGTGGGCTGTGGGCACTATGAATATAGCATGATACTGTTCAATACAAACATAAGTGTATATGAGAATAACTGTCATTTGCTATTGTGAAATTATTTAGGAGGCCCGAAATTCATAAAAGTATGTAGAGGTCGACGAAAAAATGGAATATGCACCTTGGCGACAAACTGTCTATTGCATCGCCTGCTTGCTATCCTCGGCTCCTCTTCGGATAGCAATTTGCAGGCCCGACAATAATAGACAGTTTTTGGTCATTGGTACATAAAAAACCTCATATGCTACTACTAAAGTATGTTTTTAATTGCTTAAGACCTTTTTGCGCGTATGTTCTGGGGAACATCGAGTTATCATTTTGCCCAAATGTCCGTAATATTCGATTTTTTGCCTAAAACGATTGGGTCTCAATTGGGATCTCAATCGATTGGGTTCGACTCCCCGATGAAGAATTCGAGGTCAAATTTGATTATGTCCGGCCGGCTTTTGCCACGATAACTTGAGAACGGAAAGAGCTAGCCAATTGTAGGTGGTAGGTGGCGCATCCCGATGAGACGGACAAGTTCGTTAATGGGCATAATCGGCCCAATGGTTTCCGAGCAATATTTTGTTTTCAACCAATACAAATTCGATCGAATTGAAACTTGGCGAATAGTTGTAGAATATAAACCTAAGCACGTTTGTGAAATTTCGTGAGAATCATATTACTAGAAAATTTAAAACAAATTATTAAGAAGTATTTTTTTATGTCACGATAAACTGAGAATTAGAAGAGATCGGCCAAACGATTTTGGAGTTATACCCATCTGAAATTGGGTTATTTTCTCAATAACTCGAAAAATACAAAACCGATTGAATTCAAACATGGTTATTTGTTGTACAATGCCAACGCAAAATTCATGCAAAATTTCGTGAGGATCGTAGCACTAGAAAATTTTTAAGAAATCATTGAAAACAATTATACAGGGTGAGTCTTTGACCACTGCATTAATTTTAACCAAAGATTTCTCTCATCAAATGAAACACTTTTTTCATTTAACATTTTTCCAAATTCAGCTCAGGTAAAAAGATACAGGCTGTTGAAATTTTGAAAAAAAATCCGTTTCCTATAACTATGATACATATTTTCCAAATATTAGATATTTTCTACTTCTACTGGTTTTCTAGTTATGGACTCGTGGATTCATAAAACTAAACGAAATTAGCATAAAGAAAGCATATACAGTTTTTCTTTAGTCATTTCAAGAATATTCCATCGTTTTAGAACATTATATTATTCTTCATCATTTCTCCTTAAACGCACCGTTTTCGAGATATTCTTCATTGAATGTTTTAAAATGGAAAACTCCAGAAATTTCACTAATTTTATGGATCCGTCCCTGAGCGTTGGAATCCCGAATCAAGCTGTAAACCACGTTACCATGCCTTATTCTCGTCCGCCAACAATGTCATAGATAATTTATATGCGGGAGTGTATTAGCACATTGTGAAATCTTTTAACGCTTGTAACTTTTTACCTGAGCCGAATCTGGAAAAATGGTAAATGAAAAAAGTGTTTCATTTGATGAGAGGAATCTTTGGTTAAAATTAATGCAGTGGTCAAAGACTCACCCTGTATATATCAGTAACTATTCGTCCGACATCGCTGCAATTTTGCGAGAGCCTTCAGAATCTAACTCTACTGCCAAGTTCCAATTTTGAACACGTTCGGATACATATTGTTGGAGATTCGAGCAGCCTTGTGTGAGTTTAGTAGATGGATGGATGACCGTTGACTTTCGAACGAAAGGAGATAAGGACTTGCAATTTTCAGGGTATGTTGCGTATGTGAATGGGAGAGTTAAGTTCGTTTACAGGCATAATCGGTCCAACTGTTTCGGAGTTATCCTGGAATATTATTTCCTCGATAACTCAAAAAATATAGACTCGATCGAATTGAAGCTTAGTAACTAGTTATAGAATACCTGTATTATACAGTACAGGAGAATGGACAAAAGAACATACGCGCAAAAGCGCCTGACTTCACGTCAGTGCTTGAATGTTTAATAGTTTGAGTACTAAGAGTATATATATATATATTGTTAACAATCCCGCATTTTTGCGGATCTGCGGGATTGATAACTTTGATCCCGCGCGTTTGCGGGATTGGATTCCCTAGTCACATAGGCCTGAAACGATGTGAAACCTTAATCAAAGTGAATTTTGGTTTCCAAAAATGACACGATTTATAAAGAAATAAGTTAATGCATGTATTGATTGTGCATATAAGAAAAGTCAATATGGAAAAAAATAATGTTTTCTTCATCCTATACCTAAAGCAAAGGAACCCCTTTGTACATGGCATATTGATCACCTAGGACCCTTTTGTAAAACAAACAAAAATTACGCATATGTTTTTATGATTATCGATTCATTTTCTAAATACTTGTTTGCAAGACCAACTAGAACGACCAACTCAAACGAGGTAATTTATTGTTTGAAGGATTTGTTTAGTATGTTTGGAACACCAAAACGTATTGTCGCAGATCGTGGCAAGGCATTTAAATCTAAAACATTTAAAGAGTTCTGCGACGAAAATAAAATTAATTAGGTCTTAAATGCTGTAGCTTTGCAGCGTTCGAACGGCCAAGTCGAACATAGCGTTCGACTTGGCCGTCTAAAAGAGAACGATTATAGCAATCGTACTCTTTTAGACGGTATAAATACAAGCATAGAGAACGAAAATGAATGGATGGATAAACTGCCAGATGTGGTCTGGGGAATGAATAACACAATCAATGAAAGCACAGGGTATCCCCCACATATACATTAATGTTTGGCTTCGATAAAGATCGTTATGGAAATTTAGGTCAAGAAGACATTATTCCCGAGAATAGGCAACAAATTGCAGAAAATGCTAAGCAAAAAATGCATAAACAAAGTAAAAAAATGAAAAAGTAGTTTGATAAGAAACGGAAAGAAAGCACGAAATACAACATACACAGTTTGGTTCTTTGGCGAGGAACTAAAAAAGATACCAAGGATGTCAGTCGCAAGACTGGAATAAAATTCGGAGGGCCCTATAAAGTATCAAAAGTTCTAGGAAACGATCGATACGAAATTGTCGTCCTTAAAGGCATGAAAGGTTACCAACGATATTCTGCAGTGGTAGATGCAGACGCAATAAGAGAATATAAATCTGGCGCATTAAGGGAATCCGATTCACCTTCAGATGATGAGGTGAATAGTATTGATGAGTTAATTGATTTATTAGTCATAAAAAAAACAAAAAATAGTTATTTTTGTATCTAGTGCGCGAAATGCTACTTTGGTGATCGAGAACTGATTTTTTTAACGAGGCGCAGCCGAGTTAAAAAAATAGTCGAGATCACCAAAGTATTTCGCGCATGAGATGCAAACAAAATTTTTTCTACAAACGCCAAAAATATTGTTCTAAAATAAGTAACATGCATAGCTTAATATGAAAAATAGTATTGAACTGGCTTAAAATGTTTTTCCAAATCAAGTAAATACTGTAACTATGAAAATAAATGGCATTTGTTTGTTTGATTGAGGAACATAAAGGTTAAAATATAAAAACTCCATATAGTTTACATGCAGTGTGCGAAGTAAGTACTTCGCACACTACTTCGCGCAAGGTGTCATGGTAACGAAGGAAAATGAAAAAAAGGGTCACTTCGCATATTGTTCTCAATGCGCGAACCTTGTCATTTTTTGACGTTTGTAGAAAAAAAATATTATGGAACACCTTACAACAAGTTATGAAAACATAATAAAAATGGAATACCATACAACAATAGAAATGGAATACCATACAATAATAAAAATGGAATACCGTGCAATAATAAGAATGGAATACCATACAATTATAATAAAAATGGCGCCCGAAAAGAAGTTTTACATTTTTTTTTCTTAAAAAAGAAAAAATTGAGAAGAAGCAGATATTTTATGCGGGCGAGAAGGCATTCAAAACTAATTTTGGTGTTGTTCCTCTATGACTAGGAGTATGAAAAGCCACCCCTAAATCTTGTTTCGCAAGAAACTTTGTTCCATATTCATATTTTCCAAAAATGGAATACCATACAAAACAAAAGATTGAATAAAAATAAGGAACACCATAACATAATATTCCCAGTTATTATTACTCTATGTAATATAGTATTTGTGATTAAATGGTTAATAAAAATATAAATATAACAAAAAAAATATATGAACTTTTACAGAAAGTCTTCTGATTTCAGAACTAAGAAGAAATAAAAACCTGTCTGATCATAAACTGGCGAGGACGCACATAAAAACAGGATGGCCGAATGTTATGAATATTATACTATTGGACCCCCTGTATATTATATCGTATTGAATGTTTTATTGTTGGTATTAACTATTATTAACGACCTATTTGATTGTAAGGTTGATAATTTGTTTGTTAACATGATTGTAATTAATTGGTGCACGCATTCGTGTTTCCAAAATGTACCAAAGGAAGGAATACCTATATTATCAATTGGGAGTAATCAGTAACTTCTTGTGTTGTGTTTATATGAGAGCAGGAATAAGTGCTGATGAATGAAGAGATCCGCGGAGAGAGCGGACGGAAGACGGAAGGTTTTCAGTCAGCCAGCATTAGAATTCGTCAATTCGAGAAGGAATTGAAGTAAAGCTGTACAAAGCAAATTTTATGTAGAACATTAAAGTTTTGGTTTTAATCAGAAAAGTGGTTTGATTAACAGGGCGTTGTAATAAATATTAAAAATTAGTTGTTCTGCACAGAAACTTTTTATTATCAATATTATCAGGATAATACTGCAACTATTGCAGTTTCTTCACTATTTTAATAAATAATATGACTAAATGTGATATCATCAAGCAGAAAAATATGTATTTATAAGGTATGGAGTTACACCACTTTTACAATGATCCACACACATATCTAACATATGTTATTGATGGTTGAATAATATTAATTTTTTCAGCTGCTGTCGAACAGACTGACCTTTTTTCAGTATATTTTTTTGCTGGATTGAAAAACCTAATCTTGGAATAGGCTTTTATTATCTCCTTGATTAAAAGACAGCCATGACTAACATCCAAAGGGGATGATTCATAAAAATGGTTGTCAAGATCAGGAAATAATTTGGTCATCAGATGATAGTAATGTTGAGCATTGGCAGTGACAAAAGCATTCAGAAATTTTTTTTCAGAAGGAACTCTGAAACTGGAACTGTTATTTGTCACAGCCAAAGTTTTTGTTAATGGCTACATCAATTCCTATGCATATTTTGGTAACACCATATGATGGTATGTTTAATCCTCCTGTAAGGTGAAGCAATGAACAAGATTAAAATAATTAAATAAAAAAGAAAATGAGAAAGTAAAATTTAAACATTGAGTTAATAATACTTCGCCATTCAAAAAATACTGAGAGTATTTTCATGGATGCTTTTATTATAACTTCAGAACACTGAAACTGTACAAGAAAAAAGCTTCATGATAGATATCATGAAGCTTTTTTCTTTTACTTATAAATCCATAATGTAAATCATATGTTTATTTAGTTCTATCTGTTAGGTATGGGGTGGTCTGATATTTACCTTGTTACGTTGTTTTTGAATGATTTTAATGAAAAGGAATCCTCACTAACTGCTTCAACAGACATTTCACAAGCTATCAATCATTTCTCACATTTTAATTTCAGCTAAAATATCATAGTCATGATCCACTAATTGATTGGAGGGTTCAAAACTGTATTTCCCATACATTGAAATATCTATTAATTCCTCAGAGGTTTTGATGTTAGAAATGGGTATAGTTAAAACAGTTGTGGTATCGAGAACTTTACAATTGCCAGTTTCTGAGATTTTGGTATGTAGCAAAAGCCTTCTAAAAGTTCTCATAAACCGTAAATATGTTGGATTATTGTTCCAACCATTTCTGCTCCTGAAATAGAACAATAATAATTATTTCTTATCAATAAAGTGTATAATAATGAAAAATGGCGATACCGTTGTTAATAAATCAACAAATCCACAGCGTTCCTACCAATAGAGTCTACATAATGGCTTCGTATAATTAATATACTTATGCATATATTTCACAAATCAAATAAACCCCAGAGTACTGATGAAGGCAAAGAAGCCAGAATCACGTCTGCTCTTGCTTCTCGGTAAGTCAATGTTTATTTGATTTGTGAAATATATGCATAAGTATATTAATTATACGAAGCCAATATGTAGACCTTATTGGCAGGAACGCTCTGGAATTGTTGTTTTAATAAAGTATGTGTATGTATGTAGGAGGAAAGTAATTATAATCCTTACCTGATCGAAGAAAAAAAATTTTCTAAATGATCCTGAGAAACCTTATATGTAAGTAAATAGTTCAATCCACCACATTCAACATATTCTCCAAATATTCCACATATAGACAATACCGACTAAGAAAATTAGGGCCTCCAATTCACAACGTCATAATCAGAATATATAACCATTGCCTATCTCACAATTTCTTTCCAAAAGAATGGAAAAAAGGAATTTTAATTACAATCCCTAAGGCTAGGACAGATCATACCGAAATAGAGAACTACAGACCCATAACACTTTTACCTACATTGGGAAAAAACTTCGAAAAGATAGTGGCAGAGAGAATACGCAAGGAGTCAGGAAAACACATACCACCATACCAATTCGGGTTCAAAAAGAAGACATCAACTATCCACCCCTTGGTGATACTCACTTCAAACTTCCAATGTAATAAGAAAATGGGAAACAAAACAGCGGCTGTATTTATGGACATTCAAAAGGCTTTTGACAGCGTTTGGCATGCCGGTCTGATCTCCAAGCTTCACCACCTAAAGTGCCCCTCCTATTTGATAGGAATCATAAATAATTTTCTTCTAGACAGAAAAGTACAGGTACGGGTTAGAAGAATATATTCAGAGGAATTCACACCTGCACAAGGTCTACCACAAGGATCGCCGCTCTCTCCTCTACTTTACAACTTATTCTGCTGGGACATGTACAGACAACACAAGGACAGGAACGAAAATATCAACGAGTATGCATACACTCTTCAATTTGCGGATGACACAACTTTGATATCCCATCATAAATCACTGAAGGAATGCATGAGTGAACTACAGAAGCTGGCAGATGTCACGGTGGCATGGATGAGACGATGGAGAATACAGCCTAACCCAACAAAATCAAAACTCGTCGTCTTTAATCACAAAATAAACGCAAGCTCCCCGAAAATAAAACTTGGAAGTGACACAATTACTCCAAAAGAATCATGCAAATACCTGGGCATACAAATTGACAGCAAGATGAACTTTAAAACACATCTAAAATGCCAAAAAAAAAGCTGCTATCACACGAGCTGGGCACTTTAGGTCCCTAACTTATAAAAATCTAGGAATCAGTTGCAAAACGGCAACCAAGATCTACAAAATGATATGCAGACCCTTATTGGACTATGGACATACAATTTTCACAAATTCACCAAAAACAACCCGGAATATAATAGCAGTAGCAGAAAGAACTTGCTTAAGAAAGATTACAAAAATAAGACACCCCAACAACCCATCCAATGAACTTTTATACCAGATGACGGAAATAGAGCCAATAACGGAAAGAATGCAGAAACTCAGCAAGAAGTTCATCACAAACCACGATAATGTCAACATAATTGAACCATTGCTACACCGATACAATAGAGAATCTACACCAAAGGCAAAGTTACCAGCTTTGCCACTTTTCGAACACCTGGAATCCCTAGGATAACAATAATAGTCAATACACAGTTTAAATAAGTTGTATTCTAATTCTTTTATATACAAAATGTAGATAACTGGCTGGAAGACTGCGGTCGATAGCCAATTGATTGCAAGATCAATAAAGTTGATTTCTCTCTCTCTCTCTAGACAATACCGTAATTGAAAATACCAGAAATGGAGTTTTTTTAGGAGTTGCCCATAATGGTCTGTCACTAAAATCTGTGCACCTTAATAAATAATTCACTGTATCCATCAAGAATGGTCTGAATAGATCAAAATTTATCAGTCTCATAGGTCCTTTATATCCTTTGGCAAAACGACTACTACTGTTCATTACGTCTAACAGGGAATGAATTCTTCGGATGAATGATGTGGTTGCTTCACTACCATGAAAATCTCTCAATGTCAACTTTGTATTCTAAAAATCAATAGCATCAGCAACACTTTTGCCTAGTGTTTGAGCAGCTAAGTTAACCTAAAATCAAAATTATAAATGAAGAGACAAAAACAATTTATTATTTACTACTACCTTAATTTTCTGCCAAGTCCAATCTATATGTGCAATATATTATGCAATCCTTCCTTTTCCTGAAGTTCATATAATTTCTTGATATAGGTCCAAGAAATAATTCTTCCAGCAGGATCTTTCATTTGACCTACATTTGCCCAATTATTCCTCATAAATTTCAGCATATGACAAGCATCTAATATGCAAAAAACATTAATGGTTTCATCAGTGGGGTGGGTGAACCAAGTTTTCATATCCAAAACATTGTCCAGATTGCAGCCTACTTCCTTCAACATTGATATGTTTGTTGACGGGCCATCACAAGTCACCGATGATATTCGGACCATTATTTCATGCAATCATATGAGGCCTTTTTCCACAATATTTGCGAGGGAGGGTTGTAATGAAAAAATATGCTATAGGAATTTTCAAGTGTCCATTATGACAAACAACCATTACGAGCTTCAGAAGCAGGTTTCAATTGATCATTATCAATATTTATTCCTATATTTACATAGCTCCACATTTGTTGTCCATAAAAATCTATTTACTTTTTAATAGAACCTTCATCAATAATAAGCGAACAAATTATATTACTTCCTTATTGCACATATTGATTTTTATTCAAGAAATCTATAACAGCTTTCATAACTGTAACTTTCTTTTTCAATGCGATTATTTTTTTATTAGCCTTATACAATTTATTTTGGCATGCAGCTTGTCTGGCTTTAAGTTCAACATTTTGCTTTTTTAGTTTTGATGGTGAGATACTGTAAATAATATGATAAATTACATTAATGTTTCATCAGAGGTCCTATTTTTCAAAGTAGCACAACGAAGACACAGGCAAGCTGGCATTTAATTACCTGTAACTATGTATGGAATTGATGAATTGGATTTGACGTCTTCTGGAACTACCGCTTGTACTTGTTGAAGACGTACTTTTGTCACCTTTATTTTTTCTGAAACGATATGAGTTTATAATAGCTGCAAGAAGTAACAAGAGAGTGTGGATAGAAGTATTGCGAACACTTTACAAACTCAAAACTAATGCTGTATTTAGGGTTGGTTTATGCTGGTTGGTATATATATATATATGATCGGTTTTAAAACGTCCGGCGATGTTGTCCGATGCCCAACCTCCACTCGTTCCTATCATTCCATTGGTCTTCTCTCAAATCTCTTCCACTCATAGCCTTAGTTATCCCCTCCTTCCATGATTTCTTAGGTCTTCCTCGCTTCCTACGGTTTGGCGGCACCCACTGCATGGTCATCTTGGGCAGTCTGTCTTCTTCCATCCTTTGTACATGTCCGTACCATATAAGTTGTTTTATCTCAATATCTGTTGTTAGTGAGCCGTCCACTCCCATACGCTGTCTGACATCATCGTTCCTGACTCTGTCTCTTCTGGATATTCCTAAGGATCGTCTGAATACATCCATCTCAGCTGCCTCAAGCTTCCTTTTACTGTTTTCCGTAATTCTCCATGTCTCTGCCCCATAGGTTATATTACTTTTGACAAAGGTCTCGTAGATGTTATACTTCCGTTGTTTTCCAATATCCGAGCTCCACCATATCCCATTCAGACATCCTATTGTCCGTCTGGCCTGTGTTATCCGTTTTTTTATTTCTCTGTCGTCCTTTCCTGTTGTATCAAATTCAACTCCCAAGTATGTATATTCGTTGCATGTTCCTATTTCTTCGGTTTCCAGGTGGATATTTTCCGGTTCAGCTCCTAATGGCATGTATTTTGTCTTATGTGTATTAATTTCCAGACCCCATTTTCTATATTCCTCGTATAACTTCCTCGTCATATATTCAAGGTCCTCTTTGTCATTTGCTATGACGACTTGGTCGTCTGCAAACTGAAGCGTATATAGACATTTTTCTCCAAGATCGATCCCCATTCCGCTGCATTTCCTCTTCTACTGACTCAATGCTCTCGCTACATAGATTTTAAAAAGTGTCGGCGAGATGCAACATCCCTGGCGTAGACCCTTATTCACAGCGAATCCTCTCAAAATCCTGTTACCAACTTTTATTCTAGATGTTGACCCATCATAGAGCTTCTTAAGTGCTTTTATAAGGGTATGACTGATGTTAGTTTCTTGTAGTGTCCTCCAAAGCATTTTTACGGGTACTGTATCATATGCCTTTCTCAGATCGACGAACAGAAGGTGAGTTTCCATATTAGTACCTGATCTTTTCTCTATAAGTTGTTTCAAACAAAAGACATTATCCGTACAAGATCTTCCAGCTCGGAAGCCCGACTGCTCTTCTTCCTCCTGTTCTCTATATTCTAATTCAATTAGGTCTCTCAGAACTCTACCATAGAGACGACTAAGTGTGCTTGTTACCGATATGCCTCTATAGTTCGAGCAGTCCAGCTTTTTACCTTTTTTATGGATTGAAGTTATATGGGCCACCTTCCACTCTTCTGGCACTGGACTACCGTTCAGGTATTGGTTTATACACCAGGTGAGTAAATCAAAAAGTTTATCTGACCCGTTCTTAATCAACTCTGCTGGAATCCCCTCTGGCCCCGCCGCACGGCCATTTTTGAGCTCCTTTATTGCTTTTTTAATTATGTCATCGCAGATGCTGATCGTTTCGCCCTCAAGTTCTATTTCTGTTGGTGAAGTTATATGGTATTCATCCCTACTCTCCGTCAGCAGTTGTTCATAGTTAATTTAATCCTATATACAGTACGTTTCAAAAAGTCCGCACCAAGAGGAAATTTTCTTGTCTGTATAGTTTTTTAAAATTTGGCTTTTTGGGAAAGTTGGTGCTCAAGGAACGATGATTTTTGACATGTGTGTCATTGATGGTGTTATTCTGAAAACCTGTCAAAATTCACATTCACATTCAAGTGACCAAAAGACGTAGAAAACAGAACAATATCAAAAAGTTTCTGAGAGAAAAGTTGCTCAGAATTTCATTTTATACCAAACTGCCAAATTTCATAGTGAAAGTCCGAAATTTTTTGATATTAATATTTTGATGACGCACGACAGAGGGATCTTTGGGCTTTGCGGAAATTTGAAAAATTATTCGGAATATGATTCCAATGAAAGAGATATTATCCCAATTCAAATAAATTTTTTTTTTTGCTTTGTTTCTGCTGTTGGTGGGAGTGTAGTTGTAGTTTTTTTTTCTTTTTCTTTGTTACATTAGGAGCCTGAAACTTTTTGAGAATAATCGTTTAAAGGTATTATTGTTTATTTATAATTGTTGTATGTATATTAGGGGCTACCCTATTTCAATAAATAAATTATAAATTAAATTAAATTAAATTAATTAAATGTTCCTCATAAATTATGATTTCTTTAGTGAAAACCTCACAATTTTGGTGCAAACCGAATTATAATATACTTGAGAAATTAAATGCACAAATAGCTAATATCTCGCTAATTATTCTTGGAACATCGTAAGAAATTAAATTCTTAGATATCACAGCTGAAGAATAATTTTCCAACCCCCTAAAATGGCTTTTGAATATATTCACTCAACTACCACTAAAAACGCAATACAAACCTCATCTAAAACAAAGTTACCTTTGAAAATAATAAAATGAAATGGATTTGACAGGCGCACAGAATAATACACTTACAAAGTATTTATTTATTTATTGCACCTGTCACCTCGATTTCATTTTCAAAAAAAAAATTGTTTTAGATGAGGTGTTTATTAAGTTTTTAGTGGTATTTGAGCTAATACATTCACAAGGGATTTCAGAGGATTGTAGAATTTTTCTTCAGATGTGAAATCGAAGAAATTAATTTCTTATGATGTTCCAGGAATAATTAGCAAGATATTAGCTCTGTGCGAATT
This sequence comes from Halyzia sedecimguttata, assembly GCA_937662695.2. NCBI lineage: Eukaryota > Metazoa > Arthropoda > Insecta > Coleoptera > Coccinellidae > Halyzia > Halyzia sedecimguttata. Next base: position 25,051,929 of record OW569415.2, read on the forward strand.
CAATTTCTCAGTATAATCCGGTTCGCACCAAGATTGTGAGGTTTTCACTATAGAAATCATGATTTATGCGGAACATTAAATTAATATAATTTTATTTGAATTGTGATAATGTCTCTTTCATTGGAATTACATTCCGAATAATTTTTAAATTTCCGCAAAGTCCAAAGCTCCCTCTAGCGTGCAGTCATCAAAATATTAATATCAAAACATTTCGGAATTTCACTATGAAATTAAGCAGTTTGGTATAAAATGAAATTCTAAGCAATATTTCTTTGAAAAACTTTTTGATATTTTTCGGATTTCTACTTCTTTTGGTCACTTTTCTAAAAAAGAAAATGTCAAGTTTGACAGGTTTGCAGAGTAATACGATCAAACGACATATTTGTCAAAAATCATCATTCCTCGAGCACCAACTTTCCCAAAAACCAAAATTTCAAAAAACTATACAGGCGAGAAAATGTCCTCTTGAAACACACTGTATAATATATATAGACATAGATTTTTAGTGTTATGGCTTATAATCAGACTAAAGAATCCGTTCTTATTAATTATTATTATTATTAATATGTAAACGGATTCGTTAGTCTCAGTATAAACAATATTCCTAGAAATCTGTTTCAATTTTTAAGTTTAGGGTTAAGTTTAAGTTACCAGCCAGAATAAACCAGCCTTTAGAATGGCGCAACCAACTCAAACAAATGAATAGCATAGTTCTATCGCAAATTGAATTAATGAAGAGAAAATTCATATACAGTAGAATCTCAGTAATCCGGCACCGTTAAAAACCCGAGTGTGCCGGATTATTGGAATGTTCGGATTACTGGATTGTATAGAAAAAAATCTAAATATGTATATGAAAGTTTTTTTATAACTGTAACATATCTCACATTGATATGGAGTTAACTAAATAATCTTTAATTGAGGTCTGTTTTTATGCAAGTCGTAATCCTTATTTAAAACCTTTTCTCTCATGTTTCGAAGAATTATAACATCTTTAGGAGGTTGCCGTTTTCTTCAGTCCATGTTATGCAGGTATTGAAACAATTAAATGCTGTATCTGGTTTAACTTTTTCAGTTGTAGTGTTTCGTGGCTCCAATAAGGCTTTCTTCGTTTTGTACTGCTTCACATATTTCTTCATCTGTCACAATTTGGTCTGTTTCTTCAAAGCCAAGAACTTAGAATAGGTCTCTTGCATGTAACACGAAATACCATGTTTATGTTTTTCTGAATCTACTTCAATACTAGATCATCATGTATGCCCTCATACAGTTTCATAATTTATAAAATTTGAATTTTTCGGTATTGAAAATCGGTAAATCAAGAAGCAATTCCAAATGAGGTGAAACGCTTCTGAATCGTTGCTATGACGGAACGTAATCAAAATTTACCATTTGCTCGTTACAGCTTACAGCCAATGCTGACTACGAGCCCTTTACAGGGAGCTGTGTTACACTGGAATAAAGAGTGATGCGGACACGAGAAGAGAGTAAGAGTAGGTATGACGTCACAGACTGGCGCTAAATTTCGATCGTTTGAACAGGCATTATGTGCAACCAAATTTGAATGATCGTTTTCTCGTTGAAAATTGAAATTTTTGGACGGCGGTTGAACTTTTTCAGTATTCTTATGGGTATCATCCCATCAATTCCAATAATAAATAAAATTCATGCAAGAGACCTATTGGAATAGTGGTGGAGACGCGAGCGGAATGTGCCAGATTATTGGACGTGTCGGTCTATTGAAGTGCCGGATTAGTGAGATTCTACTGTACGTGCCTTCGTACCAGCGTACCTAATCTTAGACTATAGAAAGACTCCTTCTATAGTCTAAGTACCTAATAGATATTATTATGTACCTGTATGAGAAAATTCCACTCAATGCGATTATATTAGGCCTTTGCACAATCTGTGAATCTGGCAACAAAAAACCCGAAATGACACTCTCATCAATTGTCATTTCATTGTTTTGATTTCCATTTGACTAAACTGCATGTTTACCTTAGAGGGTTTTCTCACCTTGACGATAACTTAATTTTTCTGCGCTCTTCGATATCCTCATTATCGGATGATTCAGGAAGTGATATGGTATTGATCTGACCTTTACTTGTAGATGATTCGGATGGGAAGTATGATTTTGACAATGTACTTTCGCTATTCATTGAATCATCCAACTTGAGAGATGGTACGGCATCCAATTTCAGAAATCTTCTTTCAGAATGCGATTTATTGAAATCGCTCTGCAAGAAATGCTCAGAGCAGACGACTTTATTGGTAGACCAAGTCCAAGTATTTTCGTTAATTTCAAGCACATTCAACCAAACTTTTTGTAGATCTCCTTTAGGAAACCTTCAAGAAAGAACACATAACCATAATAAAACTGAAATTATGAAGTGAATAAAGCAACGCTAACCTATGAAAACTAATTGTTGATCCTGGAAGTTGGAACTTTTTATTATTTTTACACTTAACGACTGAACAAGACGCCATGATCGACAGCATAGACAAGGGATATATATATATATATGCAGAGACTCTGATGATATATGATCGACATCGACAGAAGACAGCACAGAACACAGAACACTCATAGACACTAGGGAAGGGAAGGAAATAAAACCACACATCTGTCAATGCTATGTTAAATGTCTTTATGACATGTTATAAATTTAAGACTAACATTTTTATTGTTTCTATCTGCTACACAGTAAGGAAAGACATCCATACCGTTACAAGCAGCCCCATGTTCACCTTTCGTATTGATTGCAATTACAGCGCCAAAGAACTTCGGAAATTTTTTAGCAATTCTCGAAATGGCCTCTTGGGAGGCTTGACTAGGGGATGAACCTCTTCTCATTTCTTCGACAGCTAAGAAACTGTAATAAAACAAAACCCACGTGTAGTATCCTCATTAGTATTTGCTTAAATTCTACATTTATCCACAGATAATAAAATAATGATACTCTGTGATATAACCTACGCATTCAAATTAAAAACATTGGCGCCGAAAATTTCTAATCAGTTTTAGGTTTTAGAGCTCCATTGCTTTTATTTTGTTTTTATTATGGCTGAAAAACTTGAAGACCTGAATTTACCGAATGCTTCTGTGCAAAAGATTATAAAGGAAGCTCTTCCTGAATCTATAAATATTGGAAAAGATGCGAAAGCGGCACTTTCTAGAGCAGCGTCTGTTTTTATTTTGTATGTGACGTCAGAAGCCTCAAAAGGGGCACAGAAAGAAGGACGGAAAACCCTACTAGGGCAGGATGTCTTGAAAGCAATAGAGAAATTAGAATTTGATGATTTCATGGAGCCTCTTCAAGAAGTTCAAAAATCATTTGTTGATGGGAAAAAAAGCAGGAAGAAGAAAAATGTAACCGCTGAGGATAGTGAAAGAGTAGATGAAAATGAAGAGATGAGCGGTGAAGAAAATCCGGATGAAGAATCTGGGGAATGATCTTGATATATGTAATATTTTCCACATAAACTGAAAATAGCAACACTATATACACTATCAAAGTGTTCTGTCATTAACTACAATTTTTACAGTGTTTGTGATGACTAGAAAAAATTATTTGTGTGATAATTATGTTTGGAAACATCCATATTGTATTGAATTATATATTGAAGACTTTTTATCTGAAGTGAAATTTGTATTTTGATATGTGAAGGAATCCCGAAAAATCTAACTTTAACATCAATTGAATTAAGAAATGTAGAAGTTTACAATGAAACACTAAAAATGATTATTGTCTCGTTCCATAAAAAATACTTCTAATATAATTCTGTGTTAAAACAGATGCTATGTAGAAACTATAGTCGAATTTAAGCGAGTAACCGGAGCAGAGCGTTTAAGACCAATCTCCTGCTAAACATAACCGATTGGTTATAATAGCAAGGGATTGGTCTTAACCGCTCTGTTCCGGTTAATCGCTTAAATTCGACATATGTCAAGTTGAAAAAGTATGGTTTTGGATTTAAAAACCATCAACATTTTTCTTTACAGTATTGAAATTGATTTGCAGGCCAGACCTGAATATATCTTTTTAACAACTATAAATATGGCTTATCTTTATGTATTCAAATATACCAGACAGCCAGGTCACACTGAGAGACCTGGAATCACCCATTCTGGATTCCCTACTGCCCTAAGAATGCCGGATATCCATAAAGCAACTGCGTAGAGGCAACAAGGAGATTCTTCTATGGGTGCCAGGGCACTTTAGTATCGAAGGAAATGAGAAGGTTGATGGACTTGCGGAAAGGGCCTCCAGGGTAACACCTGCTGGAACAATACAGGGCAGCAGTATAACAATGGGAGCTAAATGAGAGAACAGCACTTCCGAGAAATACTCCAGGACTTGCACAGGCAAAAGATTTGTGGATTTCTCACCATCCTATACCAGAAAGCTCCTGTAGCTACCACGAGCTGTGCTTGGGTAATGGTGGGACTACTGACAGTGTACTGTTGGTGCATATACTACCATATGGGCAAGTCAGCAGACGAAACATGCAGGCTGTGTGGATCAGAAAAGGAAACTACCCCGAACATATAGTTTTGCAAATGCCCAGAGCTGGCCAGCCAAAGAATTCCAGTTCTGAATCCTCACGTCGTGATAGCCAAGGCTCCTAAGGACGTCATCAGGTATGTTAACACCATTGACAATGTCCTTAGGATTGAATATGAAGGCTAATAGAACAAAATATCGTATCAGTCACAGTTCTGCGAAGGGCTGGAACTTGCCACATGACCCCTTTGTAATAATTAATAATAATAATTTGTATTCAAATCAACTCTTAGAAGAGTGTATGTAAAGAAAAATGTAGATTTTGATATGAAAACAAAAAGAATTGAGAAAAGCACTGACGCCTTTGCGTGTACGTTCCATTGTCTATTCTCACCTCATACGAAGTCGATGAAGATCAAATTCGGTACTCGATTATAAAATGGTAGCTCGAAGTTATGGACACTTCTAATCGGATTTACCATCGATATAGACATAGACTGTATTCTCAGCTTCTATAAGATTTGAATATATTTCGTACCATTTTAATGACAGAGTAATGAGGGAATCGTTGAAGATCACAGTATTTTTAATTCTGACATATGTTTTCTATCGGAATTGAAATTCGTTAAATATCTAATAATATGCGGAAAAACTTACGTCTCAAGTAATTTCAGGACACGAAAATTAGCGCGTCGGCCGGCATTCTACAAGTAATTACCGAGCTTTAATTGGATCGAATTTGTATATTTAGAGTTATAGAGAGGAAATAACAAAATTTGAGATGTGTATAACTCCAAAACCGTTTGATCGATTATACCTATTAACGAACTTAACTGCCGCATTCGGATGCGCAACCTACTCTGAATATTACGAGTCGCTATCTCTTTCCGTTCTCAAGTTATCGTGAGATACATAAAATATTTCTTTAAAATTTCCTAGTGGTACCATCCGAACAAAATTCATGCGTCTTTATATCGGTATTCTACAACTAGTTACCAAGTTTCAATTCGATCGGATACCTATGTATTTTTTGAGTTATCGGGAAAATATGACATTCCATAGATGGGTATAACTCCGAAACCATTGTGCCGTTTATGCCAACAACGGACTGAACAATCCCATTCGGATTCGCAACCTACCTAGCTCTTTCCATTCGATAGTTATCGTGACAACGGTCACCCACCTACTGAACTCACCCAAGAATGCTCAGATCTCCCACAATATAGAGCAGATCGTGTTCAAACTTGGAATTTGACTGTAGAGTTAGGTTTTGAAGGCTCTCGTAAAATTTCAGCTATGTCAGACGACTAGTTTCTGATATATAGAATCTTTTCCAATGATTTTTTTTAATTTTCTAATGCTACGATCCTCACAAAATTTCGCAAATATGTTCGTCGATATTATACTGCAACTAATTACCATGTTTGATTGGATCGAATTCGTGTGTTTTTAGGAAATATCAACCAAATTTCAGATGTCTATTAACAAACTCAAATGACGCATTCGCATGCGCAACCTACCCTTATGGTTTCAAGCTTCAAGTCACTATCTTTTTCCGTTCTCAAGGTATCTTGATATATTTAATATTTTTTAATAACATTCTTTAAATTCTTCTAGTGATACGATTCCTTAAAAATTTCACAAACGTCTTTGTGTGAGTATTCATAACTACCAAGTTTCAATTCGATGGCATCTGCATGGATTGAAAATAAAATTAGTACTCGGAAACCGTTGTGCCGATTAATGATTATGCCTATTACCGCGAACTTGTCTTGTCGTATTTGGTCGCACCATCTAACCTGAAAATTTCAAGTCGCTATCTCTTTTCCGTTCTCAAGTTATCGTCCTCACAAAATTTCACACGCGTCTTTTATGTCGATATTCTACAACTAGTTACTAAGCTTCAATTATTCGATCGGTTCTGTATTCCTTGAGTTATCGAGATAATATAATATGTATTCTAGATGGTTATAACTCCGAAACCGTTGGGCCGATTATGCCCAACAACGAACTCAAGTCTCCCATTCAGATTAGCAACCTACCCTGGCAATGACAATAAGTCCCTATCTCCTTCCGTTCGAAAGTTATCTGGGCAACGGTCACCCATCCAGCTACTGAACTCACCCAAGGCAGCTCGGATCTCTAACAATATAGATCCGATCGTCTCTCGCAAAATTTCAGTGATTTCGGACGAATAGTTTCTGTTATATATAATTTTTTTCAATTATTTTTTTTTTATTTTGTAGTGATACGATTTTGTAAAAATTTTCGCGTCGGCATTCTCGACAATTAATGCAATAGGTTTCATTGATGTTTTCGCAAGTGGCTCTGCTAACTTTATGGAGGTTATTAAGTCAGTTTGCTCAGAGCTCCTTATACGAAGATTACAGACATTTGGGAAAAATAATAGCACGCTGTTCCCCAGAACATGCGGTTGATCCAGTACTTTTGTGGGAAACCAATGTTTATTTCTGATTATTTAAATACCACGGCATGAAATGTAATGAATGTAAAAAATAAACATTATTATTATTATTATTAATCTCCAAATATATCCCTACCTTGGAAGAAACCTCATCATTACGTCACCATCTCCTGTGGCAGCTGCACCACCAATTTCACTATCTGCATAAGCACCAGCTCCAGGTAAAGGTGCATCACCTACCCTCCTGCAAAAGTTAATTCAAAATTATATCGGCAGAACCCTGAAAATTAATGTTTGTCCAATTCAAACATTATGTTAATGAAATTGAGAAAAGCATAGACGTGAAGTCAGGAGCTTTGTGCGCATGTTCCATTCTCTATTCACGCCTCATACGATATCGATCAGACTGAAATTCGGTACTCGATTGTAAAATGGTAGCCCGAAGTTATCTGCGGATTTTCAGCTGATTCCAACGCATGGTTTCTGAAATATAAAATTTTTGAAAATGAAAATTTAACATTAAATCGTCAAAATTACTGTTAATAATGTTATATATTCACCCCTCTATTGGGCACTATTAATCGGCGAATTTGCTATCTATATGGATAGTTTTCTCAGCTTTTATAATATATGAAAACATTTTTTACTATTTTAATGACAGACTTGAGTAATGAAATAATCGTCTATTAGCCAACTCAAATGTCGCATTCGGATGCGCATCCTACCCTGAAAGTCGATATCTCTATCCGTTCTCAAATTATCGTGAGATACATAATATTTTTGGCGCTTTTGTTCCTCGGAACAGAGGGATGAGTGCTTATCAATTTGCCCAAATATCTGTAGTTTTCGAATCTTCTTCTTAAAATGCCGTACACTTCGAGTGCGTTGGCGACTATCTCACTATAATAAGGGTGCTTGCTTCCGCAGCGCGACAAAGCTCGCCCGAATTATTAATGCCTGTCCAATTCTTGATGTTTCTCAGCCAGGACATCTGCTTACTTCCTACTCCTCTCTTCCCTTAAATTTTTCCCTGGAGAATTATCTGTGGTATTTTGTATACTTCTCTCCTCGTAGTACGTGGCCCAGAGGTATCCAATTTTCCGCTTCTTGATGATGTTGAAAAGTTCTCTTTCGCGTCCCGCCCTTCTAAGAACGTCTTCTTTATGAACTCGATCCACCCACGATATACGGAGCATCCTTCTTAGGCACCACATTTCAATAGTAGAGTTCACAAGGCATGAAAAGAGCTCTAAAACAGATTTTCGTGGGACCTTCATTGCTAAAATGTATAGACCACTGGGTATCATTCTCCATACACTTACAATGTAAATTCAACTGGTCGTCAAAAAATCGTCGTGTGCAGGAAGGGGTGGGGGGAATTTTTCCAAAAATTGACAAAATTTTTTTTTCTGTTCATGGTCATCTATATACGGTGAACATCACTCACACAAACTTCTGTTGAAATATACGATTCAGAAATATTTTTTATTAATTGTCAAAAAAGTCGGGTACAATGCTCTTAAATGGAATTCCTTAAGATATAAACGCTTGCCCTGAACACCCATATTAACTATTATGTTCCACTCGGTTTTACTCGAGATCTGTTAGGATTATCGAAAAAATGCTTTATATGAAAGGTCTGCTCCGAAAACCAAAGATTGAGATGCTTCTTTCAAAATTACAATAGGTAGAATAGTTTCCTCACAAAATAAGAAATTGTGTTATTAACTCCCACTAACCGAAACCGAACCTGGAGACGCTAGTAAGGCTCAATTTGTAGCGTTAGTCCATGTTAGTGGCGACCTTATGGATTTGAGCTTTGATCTATGCACATAAGTCGTTATATCTATCCGACCAACTTTACAGTACTATTCCTGCGTGCCTTCAGAACGCATTTTGGAGATATTGTTTAAATTCCTAATTTTTTATATACAGGGTGTTTCATCATAAAGTGGACAAACGAATATAGCGTGTAGATGACATCGGGAGAATCATTTTTGCCTTATGACATATACCCCGTCTTCGAAGCATAAGCGAGATACAGGGTGTTCAAGGTAATTTTTGACCAATATTCTATCCAGTGTGGTCAGTTATGTGTAACATTTGAAATAATGGTTTTTGGTCACATCTCAGTATTTTTTTATGCTCAATTCTGAAATGATATAAGATTCTGAAAAAAGTATTCAAAAATGGCGGAAAACCTGCAAAGTTCGAAATTTTTTTACGCGGTTGCCAATTTGAGTTTCACTCTATGAATTATCTCAAGCTTTTAAGAAATTCTGTGAAAAAAATTTTTCAAAATTCGAACACAACTTTTTTTTTACATGTCTACAGCAAAAATAAAATGTCATCCGAAATTGATGAACTTTTCCACGCTTATACTATTCTTAAACCTTAACGAAAATATGAAAACAGAACCGAAAAATATCGATGGGTTTGTTTTTTATAGCCATTCAAAGTTTTCACTCGGATATCTAACTCATTCGTTTTTTGAAAACTGGTTTGGCTATGAGGCAAAAAGTTTGAAATTGAACTGCCGAAGCATTCCAGATCGAACTAGTGACCTTGCGATAGGAATTACTCTTAGCTCTTGATAGAAATTGAAATTATTCGGAACATATTAATTATCTTACCTAGCAACGGTAATTCAAAGCATTTGATAGATTATTCGAATTCACTGAATATTATTTCGCAAGTTTCTTGAAAACCATTTTAATTTGAGCAGAAATGAAATATTCAACCTTGGAGAAAAATGATATGGTTCAGGCTTATTATGAAGCGAATTCCTCAGGGAGGAAAGCGAGAGAAATATACGCCCGCAGATTTCCAAGCCGATCAGTACCAAACTTTTAACATTTATGGCAACAGTACGTAAATTACGTGAAGATGGCACTCTTAACCGAAAGAAAAAAGAAACAATACGAAGTCACGATGAACGTGTCCTGGATTTGGTTGAGAGTAATCCTAAAATATCAACTAAAATGATATCTAATCACCCCAGTGTGAACCAAAGTAAATCGACTTTATGGAGAGTTCTAAAGAGGAATCACTACCACCCATATCATTTTCAAAGATGTCAAAAATTAGAAGAAGGTGATTGCAGTAAAAGGAAAGAATTCTGTGAATTCATTTTAAGAAGAACGCGTGCGAATAGAGATTTTCCACGTCTCATTTTATTCAGCGATGAAGCGACCTTTCATAGAGATGGATTTTTTAACAGAAAAAATAATGTGGTATGGCAAATCAATAATTATCACATTCTTCGGTTTCGATGAATAGTCAAAAAAGGTTTTCAGTCAATGTTTGGGCGGGAATGAAGGACAGATTCATCATCGGACCTTTCATTCTCCCTGAAACATTGACTGGAAATGGTTACTATCAATTTTTACGAGAGACTCTACCAGATCTCATGGAAAATATTCCTTTGAATCAATTTAGAGGTATTTGGTACCAACACGATGGTTGTCCTGCGCACACAGTCAGGAGTGTACGCGAGTTTAGAGACTCCCAATACCCACGGCGATGGATTGGTCGGTTTGGACCTGTTGCATGGCCTCCACGTTCTCCAGATCTAACTCCACGGGATTTTTATTTCTGGGGTCATATGAAAAGTCTGGTCTACGACAAGCGAGCTCCAGTAGAATCGAAAGAAGAATTGATTCAACGAATTGAATCAGCTGCCCAGGAAATTCGTCATAATCAAGGAATGATAGGTTCAGCGGTGAACAGAGTGGTGAAAAGAGCGAGACTGTGTGTTCAAATGAATGGGAATATTTTTGAAACTGAATTATAATCTATAATTTCGTCAGAGTTGTTCAATTAATTGTTAAATTTGTCTACTATTGTGTTATATTCTGGCGTTAGTGAAATATAAAATTAAATATTCAAGAAAATTTTGCTACAAGACAATATTCTGTCTCTTTCTTGATTTTCTTGATTCGCTGAACCAAATAATTATTTCCAACATTGATTATTTAATTTCTGCTCGAATTGAAATGTTTTATAAGAAACTAACGAAATATTATTCAGTTGAATTCGAACATACTGTCAAATTCTGTGAATGACTGTTGCTAGGTAACGTAAATTAATATGTTCCGAATAATTTCAATTTCTATCTAGAGCTAAGGGTAATTCCTATCGCAAGGTCACTAGTTCTATTCCAGCCAGAGTTTTATTGAAATATGAACAAAAAAATTTTTTTTTGAGAAATTTTAATTTCCATCTGGAATGCTTCGGCAGTTCAATTTCAAACTTTTTGCTCTCATAGCCAAACCAGTTTTCAAAAAACGAATAAGTTACCCAGTAAACATTGATGCATCTCAGTAATATAGCTGAAACATTTCACGTGTAACATGAAACATTTCATTCATAGGGGTAGAGATGTTTCAGAAACATCTACGAGATCGTTAATGTCCAAGGACATTTATGCTTCAGTGGAAACATATCTCAGAAAACCTCAGTAACATATCATTGAAACATATATTATATGTTTCAATGATATGTTACTGAGACGTTTTCTGAGATATGTTTCCACTGAAGCATAAATGTCCTTGGACATTAACGATCTCGTAGATGTTTCTGAAACATCTCTACCCCTATGAATGAAATGTAACGTAGATATTATCTACGTTACTTTTAACGTTAATTTGGTCTCATTGCAATATACCAAGGATATGTTACAGACCGATTTTTCACTGGAACAAAAACATTCTTGATTCTACTTCAATCTTCAGGTGTTTCATTAGGTTTGTACCAAATCAAGAAATTATCGGAGAATGCATCGTCAGGATTCGGAGCAGTATAAAAAATGTGACTTTTCTACCTACTGCTCCGAATCATGACGCTGCATTGTACGATAATCTCTTGATTTGGAACAAACCTATCGTAAAGAGTAAATATATTTACATATATACAACATTACACTTAAATCCTTGGTGTCAACAAGAATACTATCGAAGGTTCTAGTTAATATATTAAACAAATGTTATCAAATCGAGTTTTTATTCATCATTTATGCAAAGGTGTACAACAAAACCTGGAATCGAAATATTAAATAAAAATATATTATATAGCACAAAAATTTAATAAAATGAAAACAACTTATTCTTTCGTCGTTGCTCATCCATGATATAATATAAATACATATATTATTAGAAAAGTTATCAAAAAAAAAAAAAAATCAAGTAAGTATAATATTATAAAGAATTCACCTCCTTCCTTATCACCGCTGGATGAAACCATATATTTATTAATCACTTATTAGTTTCAAAGAGTATGAACTAATTTATCCTATCGCACAATGATGAATGAAACTTAAAAACTGCCAAAACTTCTACTTTCCACCAAATTAAATGATCATCAACAGACATAACCTACACTTCTAACCACGCGTAATCTGTGATCCATATGGGTCTGTCCGCTGTCCCTCAGAACACCAATGGCTGCCCGCATCCGTCTACCGCCAACCAATCAGAATCAGCAATAAGCATTCATTATTTGACATTTGACATTAGGCTTATTAAATCTTTCAGACAAGATTTATTCTTGAATATATATTCTTGAAGAGATAATGATATATATTTATACGTATCATTGTCGTTTGACGGAAAACTGAAAAAAAAAATGTTGGAAAGGCTAATGTACCTATACTTGAATAAATAATTTAATATACATATTTCACCGATATTGCTTTTTTTAGAGGCAGTGTTACATTCAAACATTTCCGTTAGATTACTGGAATGTTTTCTAATGCCCACATAATATACCTATATTATATGTCTCATATTTCATGTCACTGTGATATATCACTGATGATGCGAAGCGATGTTCCATATAAACATTTGCGAGATGTTCATGAAACATAACTTTGCAATGTTTCAAAATGCTTCACCCATATCTCATATGAAATGTTTCTGTGATATATCATGTTTACTGGGTAGATATCCGAGTGGAAACTTTGAATGGCTATAAAAAACAAACCCATCGATATTTTTCGGTTCTGTTTTCATATTTTCGTTAAGGTTGAAAAATAGTATAAGCGTGGAAAAGTTCATCAATTTCGGATGAAATTTTATTTTTGCTGTAGACATGTAAAAAAAAAGTTGTGTTCGAATTTTGAAAAAAAATTTTCTCAGAATTTCTTAAAAACTTGAGATAATTCATAGAGTGAAACTCAAATTGGCAACCGCGTGAAAAAATTTCGAACTTTGCAGGTTTTCCGCCATTTTTAAATACTATTTTCAGAATCTTATATCATTTCAGAATTGAGCCTAAAAAAATACTGAGATGTGACCAAAAACCATTATTTCAAATGTTACACATAACTGAACACACTCGATAGAATATTGCTCAAAAATTACCTTGAACACCCTGTATCTCGCTTATGCTTCGAAAACGGGGTATATGTCATAAGGCAAAAATGATTCTCCCGATGTCATCTACACCCTGTATATGAGAATTTTACATATAATTCATATATATTTGATTTAATTTTGTTAATTCGTTAATAAATATGCAAATATGCGAGTTCAAACTTATATTCATTACTTCATAAATCAATTTTGTGACGTAATATTACCACATTTTTGAAATCATCGTTCATTCTCATTAGTAGTAACAAGATTTCCTGAATCCTAGACCAAAAATCTGGAAAAAAATTACGAAGGTATATAGTTGGTATCTATGATATTTAGGGTCTAAAAATTTCTTACATGTCATGATTCATCTAATTCAACTATCACTATCAGATGAAGAATCATCATTTTGAAGATATTAGACTACTGGCCCATGCTGAAAAAATTATGGGTCATTTGAACCCCCAGGTGACTTATCTAGAACGATATAAGAGCATAAAATAATAAGATTCAGCACTATGCCGTCACTTGTAAGCTGTCCAACTGAGTGCAGGTGAGAATTCGAAAGTACAGGTAGAGTGAGTACATTTTGGTCACATATTTTTGTACGGCGTTCTTACCACCGATAGATCCATGAAAAATAATAAGAAAACGCGGAGTGCCGTACAAAAATGGTGGTCCACAAAGTTGAATTATTTTTTTATTTCCTACAATTACCAGGGTAAATTTGGTCATTTGATCTTGTACGGCATCTGTATCATACTATTTCAATACTGCTTCTAATCCATTATTCCGCAACGCCGTACAAAAATCATGCGACAAGGGGAAAAAATCGAGGGTTGTAATCCCCTCTCTTTCCGTTGTCCAGGGGGTGATTTGAAAAAGTACGGCTTCGGTTCCAAAACATTATCTAGCACTCAAAAGTACTATTAAAAATAATGCCGTCAAAAAATGTTTGTTCATTTGAATGTAAATCAATAATTACCTTAATTGCATCGTATCCTTGATTTTTAGAGCTGTAAAGTCATTTGATCCTGTACGGGAACTTTTTTTTTAACATGATATTGTAAAATACAATTGTTATATAGTATTGCCGTTCAAAAAAAACCGTTCTAAAAAAAATTATAGAGAAATACAAAAACTGAAATTTCGCGAATTATTGTAAAAGTTTAAATATCATAGATTAATGAAATATAGCAGTTTTCTACATTTTATCCCTTGTTTTAAATAGTATTAACATATATAAATTAGGAAAAAATGATGCCGTACATTTTTATGCACACCATATCTTTTAGGCTGATGAAAGTGACGCTACAATTTTGAGGGTACTTTATGGCCATCTGATACAGTACGGTATCAACATAATTTTGAAGAGAACAATTGATAATATGATAAAATCACTATGACGTCTAACTGAACTGAAACGGTGTGTATATTATGTCCAAGAATTGAAACTGTCAATCCCAGTATCAACAGTTTTGTATACTTTTTGGTTCAATATATACTTCAAACCTTATTGATACATACATATAATTGATTTGTTTCATTGTAATGATGTGAATAAATAAAACAATCATGTTTTAGAAAAATTCGAAATATTTAATGATAATAATTAAAAAAATGGTCATTTCATAAAAAAAAATTCATAAATTTAATGATGATAATAAGAAATATAGTTTTTGTTTGAATTATTCTGTATCGGAATCCGTTACTGAGTTGTTATCAGAATCAACGTCTTCATCGACGTCCGAATTATCTTCTCTCGGGTCCAAGCCGAGTACATCCGAATAAAATACGATATTCCCTACAAATGCTAAACGTCGTAACAGAACGTCGCTCCAAAAATGTGCGAGTACTTATGATACTGAAATTAGCAGAATTATTTTTGAAAAATTAAAAATAAAATTGCACATCTACATAATTCAAGTATAAATCGATAGTAAACAAACCCATATATGACATAGTTTCTAACTAGGAACCTAGAATCACGAAAAGACTGAAAATTTGTACAAATAAACTATCTAAATGCCGTATAAAATAAATTTCACCTTACATTTCGTTATATAGATTTTTTCTTTTTGATTTTTTCTATTTAATGTTTTTTTCCCTTTGAACCAACGAAAATGTACGGCATATGAAAAAATATTATCTATGCATAAAATACTTTCAAAATAAATTTATTTCATGTTGTGTCAAATCACCTGCTGGACTACGGAAAGAGAGGGGATTACAACCCTCGATTTTTTCACCTTGTCGCATGATTTTTGTACGGCGTTGCGGAATAATGGATTAGAAGCAGTATTGAAATAGTATGACACAGATGCCGTACAAGATCAAATGACCAAATTCTGATATTCGAAATAATATTTACCTTTCCTACAACTGCAGTTGCCAAGGATAGATGTTTCCTTAGGTAGGATTGGCATCGTCGTTAATTTTGACAGAATTTTCCATTTTCTACATACCACCCACTAAATATAGGATCCGGTAAAGATGGTCATGGTACATTACTATTGATCCAAATTTTTGTTTGGTAATGGACTCGAAGGCTGTGTTGTCTCAAACTATCCAATGTTGGAGGTAATTTACTTATGGATCTTGAAGAAGCTATAATATTCCCCTGAGCCTGTTGATACATTTCACATTTTCGTTTGTCGTATACAGACAGATTACAAATTCAACAATATCATTGAATACTTTCAAACATGGCACCGGAAGTACATGATGAATTCAAAAATAGGAATTTTGTCATTAAATGTTTGATTGGGAATTTTAACCAACTTTCTGTAGATCAGGCGCTAGAGCATATCAACAAAAATTCCAAAGCTGCAGGAGGAACAGTGAGATAAACTGAAAATAGTACTATAGAATGGATGGATGGTTCTTGAGTTACAACATTATTGGTATGAAGTTAGTCACATTACGCTCATCTTTGCATCTTCATTCGGTCAAAATGTCGAAGAAGGTAAAAAAATAATGAAAATTGATGAAGATTCTGAGCAGATACTGCAGAGTGAACTTTTAAGATTTTGAGAATTTGAGAGAATAAGTATTCAATGATATTGTTGAATTTGAAATCCATCTGTATACGACAAACGAAAATGTGAAATGTATCAACAGGCTCAGGGGAATATTATAGCTTCTTTAAGATCCATAAGTAAATTACCTCCAACATTGGATAGTTTGAGACAACACAGCCTTCGAGTCCATTACCAAACAAAAATTAGGATCAATAGTAATGTACCATGACCATCTTTACCGGATCCTATATTTAGTGGGTGGTATGTAGAAAATGGAAAACTTCTGCCAAAATTAGCGACGATGCCAATCCTACCTAAGGAAACATCTATCCTTAGCAACTGCAGTTGTAGGAAAGGTAAATATTATTTCGAATATCAGATCCGTAAATATTCTTTATGAAATGGAAATTCTCATTTCAGATTGCACAGGATCAATGTGTTCCTGTAAAAGAAAACAAATTCCGTGTATTGGCTCCTGCAAATGTATGGCCCAAAAACATGTGCAAATACGAGTACTTCAAATTTTTCAAATCTTCCTTCCCTTGATGATTCTTCATGTGATAGTGATAGTTGAATTAGATGAATCATGACATGTAAGAAATTTTTAGGCCCTTAATATCATAGATACCAACTATATACCTTCTTAATTCTTTTCTAGATTTTTGGTCTAGGATTCAGGAAATCTTGTTACTACTAATGAGAATGAACGATGATTTCAAAAATGTGTTAATATTACGTCACAAAATTGATTTATGAAGTAATGAATATAAGTTTGAACTCGCATATTTGCATATTTATTAACGAATTAACAAAATTAAATCAAATATATATGAATTATATGTAAAACTCTCATATATATAAAAAATTAGGAATTTAAACAATATCTTCAAAATGCGTTCTGAAGGCACGCAGGAATAGTACTGTAAAGTTGGTCGGATAGATATAACGAACCTTATGTGCATAGATCAAAGCTCAAATCCATAAGGTCGCCACTAACATGGACTAACGCTACAAATTGCGCCTTACTACCTATTGTAATTTTGAAAGAAGCATCTGAATCGTTGGTTTTCGGAGCAGACCTTTCATATAAAGCATTTTTTCGATAATCCTAACAGATCTCGAGTAAAACCGAGTGGAACATAATAGTTAATATGGGTGTTCAGGGCAAGCGTTTATATCTTAAGGAATTCCATTTAAGAGCATTGTATCCGACTTTTTTGACAATTAATAAAAAATATTTCTGAATCGTATATTTCAACAGAAGTTTGTGTGAGTGATGTTCACCGTATATAGATGACCATGAATAGAAAAAAAATTTTTGTCAATTTTTGGAAAAATTCCCCCCACCCCTTCCTGCACACGACGATTTTTTGACGACCAGTTGAATTTACATTGTAAGGGTATGGAGAATGATACCCAGTGGTCTATACATTTTAGCAATGAAGGTCCCACGGGGTGACACGATAGAGCCCGGTTTGAACTCTACTATCAAAAGCCTCAAGCTTGTTTATCGACCGGATCTTAAGAGTCCATGTTTCCATTCCATATAACAGGATGGACCAGACGTAACACTGCATCATTCTGCATCTAAATTTGAGGGACAATGCCTGGTTCCAAAGAAAGGGTCTTAGGTTTGTGAAAGCTTTCCTCGCTTGTTGTATGCGACAGCAAATTTCCTGTTCGGAATCCCATTGTTCGTTTATGTTGGTTCCAATAGGTATTTAAAGTTTTGCACTCGTTCAATGGGTTGGTTTTCCAAGTTTAATATAGCATTTTGAGGAGGGTTTCTGCTTACTATCATGTACTTTGTCTTTTGTATGTTTATTTTGAGACCATTTCTTTTTCCAACTGTATTTATTTGTTCCAGCATTAGTTGTAAGTCTTCTTCGCTGTCAGCAATGATTACGGTGTCGTCTGCATATCGAATGTTGTTAATTGGTATGCCATTTACCTTAATCCCACACTCTAAGTCTTTTAGCGCCTCAGAAAATATATTTTCGACGTATAAGTTAAATAGTATTTGTGACAGTATGCAACCTTGTCGAACCCCCTTTAGAACTTTAAATTCGTCTGTTGTTAGTGATTTCTCAATTCTTACACATGCTTTCTGGTTCCAGTACAAATTTTGGATGATTCTGATATATTTTGCGTTCATATTGGCGTTGTGCAGAAGTCTTAACAAGGTGTCATGTTTAACATTGTCAAAGGCTTTCTCGTAATCAATAAATAACATGGTTGGTCTAAGCTATTTTGTACTAGAGTATTCAGGCAGAAAACGGCTTCACGAGTCCCCATTCCACTTTTAAAACCAAACTGTGTTTCTCCGCTTAGATCTTCTAGTTTATTGATCATTCTGGAGTGCAGAATACGAAGGAATACCTTCAGCAGATGACTCATTAGATTGATAAGGCGATGGTCTTTACATTTCGTGGCGTTAATTGTCTTTGGTATCATTACGAACGTTGAACGGAGCCAATCAGATGGAATGTGGCCAGTGTTGTATATGCGATTGAACATAATTTCACTAGCATTTCTACATTTTCTTCGTCGAACAACTTAATTGCTTCCATGGTGATGTCATCTGGTCCTGGTGCTTTGTACATCTTGGTTGTCTTGATGGCATATATCACTTCGCTTTTAATTATAGGGGGCCCCGATAAGTTATCGGAGTGCAGCGTATGCACTGGCTGCTGTGGTCTTGTATCATTGAAAAGGTCTTCCGCGTATTTTTTCCATGTCATTGCTAGTTCTTCTTCTGATGTTATATACTCATTTTGATCATTGCGTAATCGACTTTTGTGTTGTTTTCTGTATATATGTGATATTTCTTTTACCTTTTTGTGCAATCCAAATGAGTCGCCTCTTGTTTGTAGCTGCTCTATTTCAGTACATAATTTTCGAATATTTGGATGAAAATGGTCTCAAGCGATTTGGTTCGACTCACTGATCAAGAATCTGTGGTCAAAAACGATTCTGTCCGGCCGGCCGTTAACGGGATAACTCTTGAACGGAGTGAGTTAGACAGTTTAAATTTTCAGAGTAGGTTGAGGATATAAATATCTCAGTTAGGTTCGGCAAAATCGACCAAATGGTTTTGGAGTAACGGAAAGAAAAAATTTTACATTACAAATTTCAAATTCAATTTTTTTTAAGATGCAGTTTCATCATAATAATGCATTGATATCATTTTAAACTCTAACAAATGAATGCTCTCGGAGATATATGATTTTTCAAAATTCCAATATTAAATAGTAACTCTATGATTTCACCTAGAATGCTGTAGTCGAAAATTAACGTCCGTATCTATGAATTTCATGATCTGTGTTCCTACATGTCATCATTGTCATCTCATCTACAGATAAGAGACATGTCAAATAAATTATGATTAGATGCAAAATAACCTCAGCTATCGTAGAATAGCTCTTGGATAATCCATATATGGTGATGACAATATATACTTTGGTAAGTCAATCAAATTGAGTTCAGAATAATATCCTCCAGTAAAAACAAAACTGGAATATTGGCTAAGTTTCAATTGATATAATATAATTATATTCATAGCAGTAAATTGGAGCAATGAATATCTCGGATAAGTTCGTTACCAATAACGAACAGACCGATTCTACCCAAGTAGTTTCGGTTTAATAATTTTTGGCACTGTTGAATTTAATTTCTTTATGATGCAGTTCTATCATAAGAATCCATTGGTATAATTCGCAACTAAACTAGTGGAAAAAATTAAAGGACCAAAAAAAAATTCCAAATTTTTTCAGGTTTTTCAAGTGACTGTATTTCCCTTAAAATGGTCGTACAGAAATTAAAAAAAATTGTTTTAAAGCTTGGAGTTTCTAGTTTTGAGATCTTAAGATAAAAAAAAATTCCAAGCCTTGTGTTCCGCTCAATCCTAATGAATACTGAGAAATTTTTTTTTAAATTTTTTCGTTTCTTTTTTTTGGTCTACGAACTTGGAAAAATTTTTTACAACTAAACCACTGCATCTGTCGGATAACTTGTTTATTCAACTTGAATTTGCGTTTTAAAAAAAATCGATACGATCATTTCTCGCTGAGATGTCGAACTCTGAATGGAAAAGGATCTTTTTGTCTTTAACCATCAATATCTCAGCAACCGCTTATCGCACTCAAAAATTAGGGGCGGTTTTTAAATCTACAATAAAGCCCCCACAAAAATCATATACGATTTTCTGAAACATTTTTTTTTTACTCTTTATGTTCAATTGAAAAATCAAGAAAAAAGGGCTTTTGACGGCTTTTGGGAAAATCAGTTGCTGAGTTGGAAATATCAGGACAATCGGTAATGTTAGGTGTGCCTTTTACAGTTCAATATGCCCACAAAAACTTCACAAAGTTTCGATTCAATCGATCGAGCCGTTTTTTTGTTTTATTCGATCAAATTTTTGAAAAACAATTAAAGGATCATGATTTTGATCATAATCTTTAAGAAAATGCAAAACTAATGTTTATTCGGTTTTATTATGCATTTTTATGAATATAAATGTTTAAATTTATGGAAAAAAAATAATTTGACAGAACAATTAATTCTTTTTAAATTTTTTTGAAAAATTTAGGAAATTTTTTTTAATGACTCTGAAAATTGAAAAGATCAACGTTTGTCATTTTTAACGTGGTTCTGTTATTGCATTCCATGATTTTCCTATTTTTAAGCTTCAGCTTCTTAATTAAAATTCTAAATACAGTTGATATACCCGATCGAATTTCGAACTCGATCTACACGCTTTTAAGAAATTGCTTTTCGTTTCTTTTTGTGAACTCTTACGACGCTAAAAAATCAGTTTTTTTCAAAACTTCCCCTTTTTGCATTAAAAAAAATAATAAATTCGCAAAAATCAAAAATTCATTTTGACATTGCTGCGGCACCAACCAATGAGTACAGACCTCAACCCCATCGGGCATGTTTGGGAGATAATGGGTCGTCGTCTGCTCAGAGAGTATCCAAATTTGCCGAACTTGGCCACATTAGAGCGTGCACTTCTGCAAATTTGGAACACCATTCCGCAATCTCAGATTGCCCACTGCATCAATATGGCTGAACGCTTGGCCGCCGTTAGAAATAACAGGGGTGACTGATAATACCCGTTATTAACAAGACCGAATTTTTTCACACACACTCTTTGGAGAATGAGTTTGGAGTCATAAAATACGGAGGAACTAACGAGCCCTCAGGTCTCATTTCTCCTAAAAAAAACACACACACACAAACAAGCAGCGTAAATCCGAAATTCCAAAATAAAAAAAAAATATTTTTTTTTAGAATTTTTTTCATTATTTTTTTTTCCATAAATTGGAACATTTTTATTTATAAAAATGCATAATAAAACTGAATAAACATTATTTTTGCATTATCTTGAAGATTACGACCATTTAAAATCAAAATCATGATCCTTCAATTGTTTTCAAAAATTTGATCGAATAAAACAAAAAAACGGCTGGATCGATTGAATCGAAACTTTGTGGAGTTTTTGTGGGCATATTGCCCTTAATTTACTGCTTTTCCTGATATTTCAAACTCAGCAACTGATTTTCCCAAAAGCCGTCAAAAGCCCTTTTTTTCTTGATTTTTCAATTTAACGTAAGGAGTAAAAAATTTTTTTTTTCAAAAAATCGTATATGATTTTTGTGGGGTTTTTATTCAAGATTTCAAAACCATCCCTAATTTTCGTGTGCGATAAGCGGCGCTGAGATATTGATGGTTAGAGACAAAATGATCCTTTTCCATTCAAAGTTTAATATCTCAGCGAGGAATGATCGTATCGAACCTTCTAAAAAAGAAAATTCAAGCTGAATAAACAAGTTATTCGATGGATATAGTGGTTAACTTGTTGAAATTTTTTCCAAGTTCGTAGATCAAAAAAAAGAAACGAAAAAATAAAAAAAAAATGTGTTTTCAGTATTCATTAGGAATGAGAGAACAGATGGCTTGGAATTTTTTTTTATCATAAGATCTCAAAACTAGAAGCTTCAAGCTTTAAAATCTTGTTTCTTAAATTCCTGTACGACCATTTTTAAGGGGAATACAGTCACTTGAAAAACCTTAAAAAATATGGAATTTATTTTTGATCCTTTAATTTTTTCCACTAGTGTATGATGAAACCAATCCTTTCGGACATATGATTTGTCAAAGTTTGAACAAGAGCGCCAAAGCTCTGGTCCACAGGGCTTTCCCATATTTAAATCCTCGACCATTTTCACTGAGGTAGGCACAGCTCGTCAAAAATCATTGAAAAATTCCGATTCTGTTTTTGGTCCCATAATTTATTTTATAGGTGTAATTGGCTCTCATTTCTTATGTGGATTGGTCGACTGAGGTGCCGGCAACGAAGCACAAGCGTTTGCAACCTTAGACTATAGTCAAAGTTTGCAACCGACGTTATAGCTAGCTTTAAGTGAGGGCAAATCTGATAGAGTGAGTTAGTATCGTATGATCATCCATGCGTATTCCGGCCTACCCTGAAAATCTCTCCAAGTTAGAACGAGTGCGTAAAAAGCTATGATTCAAAAATATCCCAATTCGAACAAACTCAAATAATATACTAACTGGCACAAAGAAACTGCAGCACCCAGAAGGAGCTGTTTAAATTTTATTTTTTTTTTTTGGTAAAACAGATAGTATAGCAAGGAGTATAGGATTAAAATTTGGAGAAAAAAATCGTGAAGGTTTTTTCACGTAAACTTTTTTTGTTACTTATACATATTGTAGTCGTTTTTTGCAAACTTTTTAAATTTTACTTCAAACCGGCTGTTCGAGGAGATCCAAAGTCGATGTTTAGTTGAGTGATTTTGAAAGAGGTGGAATTATTGGTCTACGGGGGGCGGGGTTGTCATTTCGAGAAATCGCTAACCGTACGAACAGAAATCCAACTACTGTTATGAGATGTTGTCAAGCGTGGTTTGATAATGCCCAAAATCGAAAAAGAGTAGGCACCGGACGTCGAAGAGGCACAAATGAAGTTCAAGATCGACGTCTAAGACTTATGGCTATTATAGACCAATCTGCGACGACTCGATCTTTGGCTGATGAGTGGTTAGGAGAACAAGGCCATCCTGTAACTGTCCGAATGGTTTACCGCCGGATAAGGTCTTTTGGACTGCAGAATTATCGACCCCACCTTGTGTTACCTCTGCATGACGGTTGAGCATCGCTGGCAACGATTACAGTGGTTCAGAGAACGTCAACATTGGAATGTGGAATGGCATCAGGTCATCTTTTCTGATGAATCTCGATTCTCCTTTTGGGTGCGCATGATGGCCGAAGAAGGGTTAGACGACGTCGGGGAGACAGACGTGAACCTCAGTTTGATGTTGAGCGTCATATACACCGGACAGTAGGCGTTATGGTATGGGGTGCTATTGCACATGCAAGTAGGTCACCTATAGTCTTTATTCGAGGTAACATTACAGCGCTGCGTTACTTTCAAGAAATAGTGGAGCCATATGTTCTCCCTTATCTTAACCGGCTCGAGAATCAATATTTCAGCAAGATAATGCTCGACCTCATGTTGCCAGAGTTAGTTTAAACTTTTTTGAAGCGACCCATGTGAATATTTTGCCATGGCCGCGCAGATCCCCCGATCTTTCGCACATAGAGCATGTTTGGGATATCATGGGTAGAATTAAGGCTTGGAAATTTACCCCAGCCCCGAAGGACTTTGGCGGCTCTGACACATGAACTACAGGTAGCTTGGGATAGTATTCCTCAAGAAGAAATATAAATAGACTTATTGCATCAATGCCAAGACATGTTGGGGAGTGTATAGATAATCACGGTGGATAAACACATTATTAACAAATTTATTAAAAAAAATTGTAAACCCTTCGTTTTTTTTCTTCAAATTTCCTTGCTATACTATCTATGTTTTACCTAAAAAAAATAAAATTTGAACAGCTCCTTCTGGGTGTTGCAGTATATTTGATACATACCGGTACAGATATATTATATCGGTCTATTTCCTCGATATTATCGATATTATTTATTTTATGATGCAGTGCTATCATAAGAATCTATTGATATCTTTCCCAACTGAGAAACCAATTAATATTTTTTGGAGATATGACTTGTCAAAGTTTGAACAAGAGCGCCAAAGCTCCTTTCCACAGGTCTTTCCCACAGTTTACATAAATGTTTTCCTTAATATCTTTTAATATGCAAAACTCACCCTGGAATCTTAAATTTTGCACCGTTGGATGAGGTACCTGCAACTATGCTACCACTTTCATCCATGACAACCATACCGATAGTATCGTGATTTTCCAAGCTAATCGATGACCACCTGTTCTGATCGATGTCATTATCCGATGATCTTTCATATGGGCCACAACTTTTCTTTGAATCCGGTACTACATCCTTGAAAAAATATCGTCAATTTGTTGTCTCAGGTATTAATATACAAAGTGTCAAATGAAATAGTGGAATGAAAATAAGATGTAGAGTTTTGGTTACCCGACTCTCCCCTATGAATACCTCACTTCATACAGGAAGAATTTTAGTAGGATATGACCAGTGGCGGATTAACTGAGATTAACAGAGACCCACAGGGGCCCCCAACCCCACCTTGTCAATATTTTTCAGAATACAAATTCGACCTTGTAAGTGAAAATAAAAAGCAATCTATTTACCTCCTTAAGGTGGGATTTCGTTGCGACGTCCAACGTTCGCGGCCCGCCGCGACGTGCGACGTGCAGCCATCGTGCACGTCTTGAAGATGCGGCGGCCCGCCCTCCACTCACTTCCAAACGTCGCAGTAGGCCGTGAACGCAAGACGTCGCAACGAAATTGTAACTTTAAAGGTGGAATTTCGTTGCGACGTCCAACGTTCGCGGCCCGCCGCGACGTGCAGCCATCGAGCACTGCTTCAGTGCTTTTCAGTGGCAATGATTTCGTCGTGGCGTGTCGTCTTGAAGATGCGGCGGCCCGCCCTCCACTCATTTCCAAACGTCGCGGCAGGCCGTGAACGCAAGACGTCGCAACGAAATTGCACCTTTAGACTGCTATATGTAATAAATAATCAGCGATAACAAGTAAGTTGTCACACGCATTTGAATGACATACAAAAGACCTAGCTACAGCAAAATCCAGCTGTTAGTAGTAAAAATATAAAGAAAGCACTGACGTGAGGTCAGTACTCTTCAGTGCGCGTGTTCACGTTGGCTAATTTGAATTGAATTATGGGTGTTTCAAGCTCAGTGGATAGAACGAGCCGGAGATCTTCCCAGAGGGTAGTGGACACCATTTACTGTCGGGTCATAAATTAAGAGAGCTTTGTCTAGGCTGGCATAAGGATAGAATAACAAAGATGACAAAGAACACAACTGTCGCACAAGCTCCTAGGAGCTTATGAGGTATCTCCTTGGGGAAGACTTGGGAGGGTCAGTATAATCATAATCATGTTTATAGCTCGCGCGTCAAAGCAGATTGACCACACGTCAATGCTCTTTTAGACTTTTTGTTTCATTATGATTATGATTATACTGACCCTCCCAAGTCTTCCCCAAGGAGATACCTCAGAAGCTCCTAGGAGCTTGTGCGACTAATAAAAGTCAGTTGTGTTCTTTGTCAACTTTGTTACTCTATTCTTATGCCAGCTTAGACAGAGCACTCTTAATTTATGACCCTACAGTGAATGGTGTCCACTACCCTCTGGTAGAACTCCGGCTTGTTATATCCACTGAGCTCGAATCCCTTTAAATCCCTTTAAATTTATGGGATTCCCGTTGGGAACACAATTGCTTAAGCCTATTATCCAAATCCGAACGTAATTTAATATAGATCTTCCAAATATAGTTATTCAACTCGGTACAGACAATTCAAACCGGAAACAACGCTATTTACCCCAAACTGACTTGTCCGTGCACAGAATTGCCATGAATATTATTTTAAAACCTCACAATATCGGCTCAGCGCTCCCAACATAACCCATACAAACCAAAAACAGTCACTTTTCTTCTGCGCATGCGCAATCTACTCGCGGCTAAAAGTCCTCTCAAAATCACACACCATACAAAAAACTCCGATTCTCCAACACTAGTGGTTCAGGAGATATCGCATCTTTAATCCACGCTTGCGCAGACCCTCACCGGGGATTCTATGGACGAATAGCATCCGCCACCCCAAAACCCCAATCCTCTCTGACGAAAACACCACAAGTTAAATCACTGATGGTGTGCTCATGCGCATAACGAAAAATGCCTGTAAGGGGTAACATCAATTTCAAAATTAGCCCCAGGGCCACGGTACGGAAACTAAAACTCGGAAACAACGCTGCATCCGCCAAACTGACTTGTCCTTGAACTGAATTGCTATGAATATTCTTTTAAAACCTCACAATATCGAATCAGCACTCCCTACCCGTATAACAATTCGTTATCGATTCGTTACAGGTAGAATATCTGAATGTCCGGTACGCTAACGAAAAATCGTTATCTGAACCAGCAACAAAACGTTATCAAAAACCTCTACTCCTTTGATACAGATCAAATAACGAAAAACTATCATCCAAACGGTAAAGTTTTAATACAGAAATTCTTTATCGAACAGATACCTATTTTGGGAGCAAGAATTAATAAGAATTACGGTGGAAAAACATAATTTTGAATGTTTTTCTTATATTTTCTGTGTTTCATCGTTCGGATAACTCAATCATCCTCTCATTTAACCCCTATTACAATTGTACTGAATTAACGTATTAAATTAAATTTTCGTTCCTCATTTGGATTCGAACCTGCATACCTTACCTCCAATTTACGATCTGACCACCACCTTACCAATTCATCCATCCACTAACCTTGTTGTAGGATATCGCAAGTGCGTGCATTTTAACGTCTGATGGGTGCAATGGATACACATAATAAAATAATGCGATATAACTGACGATCGGAGACTGAATATTCACGATTAAATCCTAAAAAAAAAATAATAAATAATGCAAATGACCTTAATAATGATACGATGAAGGAATTCTGTGGAAGGAATATCAGTGTAAGAACTTCACTTTATTCTACATTTTTTACTCAAACGCTATAATCAATACTACGTATCATAATTTCTTTTGACTTGTTACCACAGTTATTGAAGGCATAAACATAAACAATAACTTTCCCTCCAGTGATCACAGTACTAAGCTGTGATACATAAGAGTTCTCACATTACCTGTAAGTGATTAGCTGATTACTGATTATATAATACCTATTGTTAGTGATCTATATTTATATTATCATGAGCTTTATTCGAATAAACTTGCCTGACCATTTTCGACCCAATGGACGGAAAGAAAACAAAATATGTCCTTGTTGTGGAATTAAAAATGAACTTAGTGTAATGAGTGCCAAAATTACACTACATATATAGAAAACCTATGAACAGTAGGACAATCCCGATTTCAAGAATGATCTGTTCCTGTGTAGTGTGTATTAAATTAAAAAGTATTAAATATTGTAATATCATAAAATGTCAACGCGACAACGCGTTGTATGCGTTTGGCATGTGAGATTTACATTTCATTACTGAAAGGAATGCAGAGAGTACAGTAGAGTAGACGCAGAGTATATATCTGGTAGAAGTATATTATATTCCTCTGAAAACTGTATCTATTGTCTGTCGATTCATCGTGAATTTTCGATAAAGAATTTAATCACGGGATAGTATAGAACCTATAAAGTTTTTTGATATAGGAATATCTTCGAATATCGTTATATATTCTTTACAGAGGGATTAAAGATAACCGTTAGCGATTTTCTTACTGAATGCGTAGCGATTAGATATCGATTATCGATACAGATATTGTTTGCAAGATCTTTACCTAGTCTTTGTCGAATTTATATATTAGGGATCGCTATAATGTATACAGATTATCTTTAAAGTTTGGATATAGAATCGATAGAGTTTTGCTTTAACATTAGAAAGTTATTCAGTCGTTACGATCGGATAACGAAATATTCGGCCGATAACGAATTGTTATACGGGTACATAACCCATCCAATTAAACAACAGTCACTTCTCCTCGCATCGTAGAGATTGCGCATGCGCAATCTACTCGCGGCTAAAAGTCCTCTCAAAATAACACACCTTACAAAAAACTCCGATTCTCCAACACTAGTGGTTCGGGAGATATCGCACTTTAATCTACGCATGCGCAGACCCTCATCAGGGATCTGGATTCTATGGAGGAATAGCATCCGCCACCCCAAAACCCCAATCCTCTCTGACGAAAACTACAGCAGTTAAATGACTTCTCATCTGCGCATGCGCACAACGAAAAATGCCCGGAAAAGGCAGCAGGAACCTCAAAAAAATAGGTTTCGGCATTTTGAGCAAAGTATTCCGCAAAATAGTAGTAATTTTTTGATTTTTTTCATGTCACGTGATCTTCACGAAATTTTACAAAAGTGTTTGCATTGGTCTTTTGCATCTAACTACTGAGTTTCAATTTAATCAGATCAGTATTTTTCGAGTTATCGTGAAAACAAAATTTTTAAATTTTTGAATTTTTTTTTTGCCACTTTAGGGCCGTCCGGTCATAACAAAACTTCGCAGTCATATAAAGGTCATGATTCTACAATTTGATGCCAAATTTCAGAAAGATCGAGTGATCGGTTCCGGAAATATTCATAAAAAACGTTTTGACTAAAAACAGCCTTAACTCCGAAACCGCTCGGTGGATTTCGCCCGTTAACGAACTTGTCCGAGATATTTACGCTACAAAACTACCCTGCAAATTTCAACGCTCTAAGTCGTTCCGTTCGAGAGTTATCGTGCTAACGGCCGGCCGGACCGGACGGACAGAATTGAATTTGACCTCGAATTCTTCATCAGGGAGTAGAACCCAATCGTTTGAGACCATTTTCGAAAAAAAATTCGAAAAATACAGACATTGTGACGAAATGATAGCACGCTGTTCCTTGCGGAACACGCGCGCAAAAAATAGGTTTCGGCATTTCAAGCAAAGTATTCCGCAAAATAGTAGTAATTTTTTGATTTATTTCATGTCACGTGATCTTCTCAAAATTTTGCAAAAGTGTTTGCTTTGGTCTTTTGCATCGAACTACTGAGTTTCAATCAGATCAGTTTTTTTCGAGTTATCGTGAAAACAAAATTTAAAAATTTTTGAATTTTTTTTTTTGCCACTTTAGGGCCGTCCGGTCAGAACAAAACTTCACAGGCATATAAAGGTCATGGTTCTACAATTTGATGCCTAATTTCAGAAAGATCGAGTGATCGGTTCCGGAAATATTCATAAAAACGTTTTGACTAAAAACGGCCTTAACTCCGAAACCGCTCGGTGGATTTCGCCCGTTAACGAACTTGTCCGAGATATTTACGCTCCAAAACTACCCTGCAAATTTCAACGCTCTAAGTCGTTCCGTTCGAGAGTTATCGTGCTAACGGCCGGCCGGCCAGCCGGACCGAACGGACAGTATTGAATTTGACCTCGAATTCTTCATCAGGGAGTCGAACCCAATCGTTTGAGACCATTTTCGAAAAAAAAATTCGAAAAATACAGACATTGTGAAGAACTTGTCCGAGATATTTACGCTACGAAACAATCCTGCAAATTTCAACGCTGCAACTCGTTCCGTTCGAGAGTTATCGTGCTAACGGCCGGACTGAACGGACAGATTTGGATTTGCTCCGGATTATTCAGCAGTGAGTCGAACTGAATCGTTTGAAACCATTTTCGGAAAAAAATTCGAAAAATTAGACATTGCGACGAATTGATAGCACGCTGTTCCTTGCGAAACACGCGCGCAAAAAGATATCAACAAAGGTTACGCATACTTTTCTTACTCTAATTCGATGTTGAGTCGAAAGGGGGGTATAGTGGAAAACACTTTTTGCGCGCGTGTCCGCAAGGAACAGCGTGCTATCATTTTGCCACAATTTATTTTTTTTTCGAATTTTTTTTTTCGAAAATGGTTCAAACGATTGGGTTCGATTCCCTGATGGAAAATTCGAGGTCAAATTCAATTCTGTCCGTCCGGTCCGGCCGGCCGTTAGCACGATAACTCTCGAACGGAACGAGTTAGAGCGTTGACATTTGCAGGGTAGTTTTGTAGCGTAAATATATCGGACAAGTTCGGCCGTTTTTAGTAAAAACGTTTTTCATAAATATTTCCGGAACCGATCACTCGATCTTTCTGAAATTTGGCAGCAAATTGTAGAATCATGACCTTCATATGCCTGCGAAGTTTTGTTTTGATCGGACGGCCCTAAAGTAGCAAAAAAAAATTTCAAAAATTTTAAAATTTTGTTTTCAGGATAACTCGAAAAATACTGATTTGATTGAATTGAAACTCAGTAGTTAGATGCAAAAGACCAAAGCAAACACTTTCGCAAAATTTCGTGAAGATCATGTGACATGAAAAAATTCAAAAAATTACTACTATTTTGCGGAATACTTTGCTTGAAATGCCGAAACCTATTATTTTGAAGTTCATGTTGCCCTTTCCGAGCATTTTTCGTTATGCGCATGCGCAGATGAGAAGTCATTTAACTGCTGTAGCTTTCGTCAGAGATGATTGGGGTTTTGGGGTGGCGGATGCTATTCCTCCATAGAATCCAGACCCCTGATGAGGGTCTGCGCATGCGTGGATTAAAGATGCGATATCTCCCGAAGCACTAGTGTTGGAGAATCGGAGTTTTTTGTAATGTGTGTGATTTTGAGAGGACTTTTAGCCGCGAGTAGATTGCGCGTGCGCTTAAGATGAGTGACTGTTTTTGGGTTGTATGGGTTATGTTGGGACTGCTGAGCCGATATTGTGAGGTTTTGAAAGAATATTCATGGCAATTCAGTGCGAGGACAAGTAAGTTTGGGGGATGTAGCGTTGTTTCCGAGTTGAAGTGTGCATACTGTGGCCCTGGGGCTAATTTTGAAATTGGTATTACCCCTTACGGGCATTTTTAGTTATGCGCATGAGCAGACCATCTTTGATTTAACTGCTGGTGTTTTTCGTCAGAGAGGATTGGGGTTTTGGGGTGGCGGATGCTATCCCTCTATAGAATCCCCTAGTGAGGGTCTGCGCATGCGTGGATCCAAGATGCGATATCTCCTGAACCACTAGTGTTGGAGAATCGGAGTTTTTTGTAAGGTGTGTGATTTTGGGAGGACTTGCAGCCGCGAGTAGATTACGCATGCGCAGAAGAGAAGTGACTGTTTTTGGGCTGTATGGATTATGTTGGGAGTAATGATCGAGCCGATATTGTGAGGTTTTAAAAGAATATTCATGTCAATTCAGTGCACAGACACAAGTCAGTTTGGGGGAAATAGCGTTGTATCCGAGTTGAAGTGTGCATACCGTGGCCCTGGGGCTAATTTTGAAATTGATGTTACCCCTTAAGGGCATCTTTCGTCTGAGAGGATTTTGGATTTGAGGTGCAGGATGCTATTCCTCCATAGAATACCCTAGGAAGTGTCTGCGCATGCGTGGATTGGAGAAGTGAAATCTCTTGAACCAATGGTGTTGAAGAATAAGAATTTTGTATGAAGTGTTATTTTCAGGGGACTTTAAGCCACGATTAGATTGCGTATGCGCAGAGGAGACGTTTGGATTGTATGGCTCATTTTGGGAGTGGTTTGCGCCTAGCGGTGATGGAGTTGGTGCTGAGCCGTCATTTTAAGGTTTAAGAGAAATTTCATGGCAATTCTGTGCACGGACAAGTCAGTTTCGGGGAAATAGTGTTGTTTCCGAGTTGAAATGTCTGTATGGTGACCCTGAGACGAATTTTTAAATAACTATATTCGGTAGATCTATATTAAATTACTTTCGTACGTGCGTGTGCACGGTGGCTGATTTGAATTGAGTGATGAGTACTTCAAGCTCAGTGGATTGAGCGATCCGGAGATCTACCCAAAGGATAGTGGACACCATTCACTGTCGGTTCAAAAATTAACAGTGCTGTATCTAAGCTGCCATAAGGATAGAGTAACAATGTTGAAAAAGAACACAACTGACTCTCCTTAGTCGTACAAGCTCCTAGAAGATTCTGGGGGATCTCCTTGGGAAAGACTTGGCAGGGTCAGTATAATCATAATCATGTTTATAGCACACGCGCCAAATGCAGATTGACTTAACAATGAAAGAAAAAGTGTAAAAAAGCATTACCGTGGGGTCAATCTGCTTTGGCTTGCGTGCTATAAACAAGATTATGATTATACTGACCCTGCCAGGTCTTTCCCAAGGAGATCCCTCAGAATCTTCTAGGAGCTTGTGCGACTAAGGAGAGCCAGTTGTGTTCTTTTTCAACATTGTTGCTCTACCCTTATGGCAGCTTAGATACAGCACTGTTAATTTTTGAACCGACAGTGAATGGTGTCCACTGTCATTTGGGTAGATCTCCGGCTCGCTTAATCCACTGGGCTTGAAGTACTCATCACTCAATTCAAATTAGCCACCGTGAACACGCGCGCCAAAGAGTACTGACTTAACGTCATTGCTTTTTATATTTTCAACATATATTTCGTATTCATATTTCATAACCCAAAGAAAGATTGCAAGTGTTGATAGTAACGGAAGAGTACAGTTTATTCATCGTTCTACTTGCATTTCATTAAAGATATTATTGTCAAAAACTCAAAAGTGTTGGTGTAATTGAACGATTGGGTTCGACTCCCTGATGAAGAAATTCGAGGTCAAATGTCCGGTCGGCTGGCCGTCCGTTGCCACGATAACTGGAGAACGGAAAGAGATAGCGACTTGAAATTTTCAAGGTAGGTGGCGCATTCCAATACGACGGACAAGTTCGTTAATGGGCATAATCGGCCCAATGCTTTCCCAGTAATAATTTTCTTTTCAACCAATACAAATCTGATCGAATCGAAACTTGGTGAGTAGTTGTAGAATACAAACCTAAGGACGTTTGTGAGAATCGTATGACTAGAAAATTTTAAAAAAATTGTTAAAAAATATTATTTATGTCAGGATAACCTGAGAACGGAAAGAGATAGCGACTTGCAATTTTCAGAGTAGGTTGCGCATCTGAATGCGACATTTGAGTCTCATTATGGGCATAATCGGCCAAACGGTTTTGGAGTTATTTTGAAATTTGGTTATTATGCATGCAAAAAAGATTTTCACCTTCCAGAAATTCGGTTGACAAGTTGACGACTTCCAATCACTATACATATTTTGCGAGTGTCTTGTTGTTAGAGATTCTTCCTTATAGCCCAATTCTTTGGCAAATTGAGTGGCAAGTTCCCCCATTAAAATTGAGTGTTCTGTATGTTCCAATACATCTCTTGCGACACCTATTGCATTTTTTATTCTTCTCAATGCTCCTACAGCCCCCATATTCATTTTGGTTCTGAAATAATTATATATGACATTTGGACATGTTCTTTCTGGACATATGTCATCTGAATTGAATTTCAGACAATAATTCTGCTATCAGAGACCAATGGTTATATATTCTCCGCCGTATTCACAAAGCATTCAATCTCCGTTAAGTCCTAACTGAGGTCCTCAGTTAAGGCTAAATAAGAATCGCAACCTCTGTTAACGTATGTAAGGGCGCTGAAACAGGCCTGTTTCACGTTAATTTTCACTTAAACTGGGGTTGCGATTCTTATTTATCCTTAACTGAGGACCTCAGTTAGGACTTAACGGAGATTGAATGCTTTGTGAATACGGCGGTCTGACTTATTATATTTAACCAATTTGATAATTTGAAGCCGAAATATGATGGCAATGTCCTCACCAACCTACTCAGATTTACGTGTTGAAATTAAATTTTGCTTTTATCTTATTGAATTCACATCAGCTGAGTGTTATTTCGCCTCAGGGTCGATCTCAAAATTTGTCTTCGATTTTTTCTTGGTAGCAGTTGTGCAAGAAAAAAATATGGGAAAGGTCTGTGGAAAGGAGCTTTTGGCGCTCTTTTCAAACTTTGGCAAATCATATCTCCGAAAGTATTGATTTCTCAGAGTTGGGAAAGATATCAATGGATTCTTAGGATGAAATTGCATCTTAAAAGAGAAAAATCATATTGGTTTCTCAGAGTTGGGAATTATATCAATGGATTCTTATGATAGAATAGCACCATAAAAGAAATTAAATTAAAAAAATCATGAAATTACGATTAATTATTGAAATTATGAAAAATCATATCTCCAAAAATATCAATTTGTTATAGTTTA
Organism: Halyzia sedecimguttata; assembly: GCA_937662695.2. Taxonomy (NCBI): domain Eukaryota; kingdom Metazoa; phylum Arthropoda; class Insecta; order Coleoptera; family Coccinellidae; genus Halyzia; species Halyzia sedecimguttata. The sequence continues at coordinate 25,086,395 of OW569415.2, forward strand.
AAATGATATCAATGGATTCCTATAATGAAACTGCATTTTGAAATAAAATTGAATTTGAAATTTGTAATGTATAAAAAAAAAAATTTTTTTTCGTTAATCCGAAACCACCCAATATCGAACTTAACCGAGATATTTATCTCCCAAACCATTTCAACTGTCTAGCACATTCCCTTCGAGATTTCTCATGGATACCACCACAAACGACTGGTAAAAATCTCTACTTTAGGAAACTTATTGCGCGTATGTTCTGGGGAACTTCATGCTATCATCAAGAATCAAGTTTTGGTTCGACTGACTGATGAAAATCGATTCTGTCCGGCCGTCCGTTAACACGATAACTCTCGAACGGAATAAACTATATAGTTGAAATTTTCAGAGTAGGTTTTGGGAGATAAATATCTCGCGGTTAAGTTCGTTTATTGGGCAAAATCGGCCTCTGGTGGTTTCGGAGTAGGTACCTAACGAAAAAATTTTTTTTTTTTTACATTGCCTACAAATTTCAAATTCAATTTTTTTTAGGATGCAGTTTCATCATAATAATCCTTTGACATCATTCTCAATCAAACCAATACTTTCGATTTGTCAAAGTTTGAACAAGAGCGCCAACACTCCTGTCCACAGGGCTTTCCCACATTTTTTTTAATTATAACATGAAGTATCTGCACATTCTGCACTAAAACTTACTTAACTCAACCAAATCTTCATAACATTAGAAAAATTTCTGATAAGAATGTGCGAATGTGGCCCTTTTGCATATAGTATAATTACATTTATTGGTTTATTGTCATAAAACTGGATCTAAGAATAAATAATCGTCGACAAAATTTGAGATCGATCCTGGGACGCAGTCGAGCCAAAATCTGTACAGGGTGTGTATGAATAGTTTGCAAAAAAATGTAGGGGGTGATTCCTTGTCAAAAAACAGGTTGGTTCTTTCACATAATCTTTTCTTTTTTAGCTTTCCCTGCTTAGTTACAGTCCCCTAAAGATAGCAGTTTTTAGTTTTTTGCTTAAAAATAAAGAACTGACAAGAATTAAATCAAGCAGATATTTTATGCGGGCGGGAAGGCATTCAAAAATTTTTTTGGTGGTGTTCTCCTATGATTGAAAGGGGTAGAAAAAGCCACCCCTGAACCTTGTTCCGCAAGAAACTTTTTTCCATATTCATATTTTACATTAAAAAATTAAATTTGGATAGCTTGATCTATTCTTAATAATAAGGTTTCATTTTATTTCTTGCTAAAGATCGCAGTTTTTGAAAAAAAAAATGTATCAACAGATAATACGCCTGAGTCGTATAGAGGCTGTAATTATTTCCGAACTAGAATGTATCTAGTCAGCGGTTATGACAACTGACTAGTTTTGATTAACTTTGATTCAGTTACAATTAGTTTTTGATTTGGCTTATTATTTTGAGATTTTTGTCACTTACTTATTAATAAGACGTTGTACACAAACGCAGAAATGACCGATATGCACTTTGTTTACGGTCTTTCTGGTTGTTATTCTCTAAAAGCATCCAGAAGATATGAAGAAATGTTCCCTGAACGTGTGCCTCCCCATCATTCTCTATTAACATGAATTCCCCGATGACTACGAGAAAGTGGTACATTTTGAAATAAATAAAAATTGGTTCAAGCACTGACGTGAAGTCAGGAGCTTTTGCGGGTATGTTCTATTGTCCATTCTCCTGTATTGGACACTCTTAATCGAATTTACCATGGTGAATTCTATTGTCCGTTCTCCTAACTTCACGTCAGTGCTTGAATCAATTTAGGGGTACGGTTTTCATAAAATTTTACACACGTCTTTATGTCGATATTCTACAACTAGTTAGCAAGCTACAATTTGATCGGGTCAATATTTTTTGGGTCATCGAGGAAATAATATTCCAGATGGGTATAACTCCGAAACCGTTGGGCCGATTATGGGCAACAGCGAACTTAACTCTCCCATTTAGATGCGTAACCTACCCTGAAAATTACAAGTCCATATCTCCTTTCGTTCGGGAGTTATCGAGGCAACGGTCACCCATCCAGCTATTGAACTCACACAAGGCTGCTCAGATGTCCAACAATATAGCTGATCCGATCGTGTTCAAACTTGGAACTTGGTAATAGAGTTAGGTTCTGAAGGCTCTCGCAAAATATCTGCCATGTGAGATGAATAGTTTCTGATATATAGAATTTTTTCAATGATTTTTTTTTTAATTTCTAGTGACACGATCCTCACAAAATTTTCCAAGAATTTCCGTGTTGGCATTTTTCAACTAATAACCATATTTAAATTGGATCAGTTTGGTATTTTTCGAGTTATTAAGAAAATAACAACCAAATTTCAGATGGAGATAACTCCAAAACCGTTTGGTCGATTATGCTTATAAACAAACTCAAAAGCTGGCCATACACGTAAGTCCTTTCGCGCGGTTTATCATGGCGCGTTGTAACGTGGCGGATATCATGCCGAAAAGAACGGTATGGCGAAAAAACCGTCGTTGCCCATACACGTTGTTAATTATTCAGATGATTTTGCACGTGATGGTTCGTAGTGAGTCATTTGAAAGGATAAACCGTGTGTGTATGGCCGAAAAACGTCGGAAAAAGTGTCATTTGGAACGACACTTATTCATCTTGAAATTTTCAAAATGATGAACTGAATTCTTGGCGATTCCGCTACACGCAGGCGTCGTTTCACCATCCAGTTCAATTTAGTTAGTTGAATATTTTCGTGTTTTCTGAAAGTATTAGTTTATTAGAGTTGATAATGATATCAATGGATTTTTATGGTGAAACTAAAAAAAAAAAAAAATTGAAATTTGTAATGCAAAAAAATTTTTTTCAATAACGAACTTAACCGAGATATTTATCTCCCAAACCTACTCCGGAAATTTGAACTGTCTAGCTCATTCTGTTCGAGAGTTATCGTGTTAACGGATGGCAGGACAGAGAATCGATTTTGACCACGGATTCTTGATTAGTGAGTCGAACCAAAACGTTTGAGACCATTTTCAGCCAAAAATTCGAAAATTACAGAAATTTTGGCAAGTTGATAAGCACTCTGTTCCGAGGAACAAGAGCGCCATGGCAGAAAAGTTGGCTAACTGACAAAGAAAAATATTGTCACATGTCCCGATTAAGTACTTTAAAAATTATTTAATTATGGAAGCAGAGGCATTTGATCCCCGACCGCTCGATCATGTATGTGTATGGCGATCAAACGCCATTCCAGAGAAAAGGACGTGTGAAATCCCTTAAAGCTCTATCATGGCGTGCTGCAATGCTCACTCACGCAAGGTTTTTTTCACGTGATTTTATAGATAACACGATAAACTGCGCGAAAGAACGTCCGTGTATGGCCAGCTAAATGTCACATTCAGATGCACAACCTAACCTGAAAATGTCAAGTCGCTATCTCCCGTTCTCTGGTTATCGAGACATAAAAAATATTTTTTAATAATTTTTAAAAAATTTTCTCACAAAATTCCACAAAGGTGCTTAGGTTTATATTCTACAATTATTCACCAAGTTTCAATTCGATCGGATCTATATTGGTTGAAAACAAAATTATTACTCGGAAACCATTGGGCCGATTATGCCTATTAACGAACTTGTCTGTCGTATTGGGATGCGCCACCTATCCTAAAAATTTCAAGTCACTAGCTCTTTCCGTTCTCAAGTTATCGTGGCAACGGCCGGACGGACAGAATCAAATATGACCTCAAATTCTTCATCAGGGAGTCGAACCCAATCGTTTGTGGCCATTTTCGGCGAAAAATTCGAAAATTACAGACATTTGGGCAAAATGATAACGTGGTGTTCCTCAGAACATACGCGCAAAAATGATTGTGGTGGCCAGCGCGAGATTAGAATTCCAGCAATAGAAGAAGGAGTACTAAATCTTGTTGACGAGCAACCTGACAGTCAGTACTAGGAAAATTGCTCAGCAATTACAAATTCACCATATGACGGTGTTTGCGATCTTAAAGGACCAACTTTCATATCCATATGACATATTTTTTGACCGGGCAACCCAATCTATGCGCCGACGTTTTATATGATCATAGATAGCAAGAAAGAAATATTATTTTTCTACAAACGTCAAAAAATGACAAGGTTCGCGCATTGAAAACAATATGCGAAGTAACCCTTTTTTTCATTTTCCTTCGTTACCATGACACCGTGCGCGAAGTAGTGTGCGAAGTACTTACTTCGCACACTGCATGTAAACTATATGGAGTTTTTATATTTTAACCTTTACGTTCCTCAATCAAACAAACAAATGCCATTTTATTTTCATAGTTACAGTATTTACTTGATTTGGAATAACATTTTAAGCCAGTTCAATACTATTTTTCATATTAAGCTATGCATGTTACTTATTTTAGAACAATATTTTTGGCGTTTGTAGAAAAAATTTTGTTTGCATCTCATGCGCGAAATACTTTGGTGATCTCGACTATTTTTTTAACTCGGCTGTGCCTCGTTAAAAAAATCAGATCTCGATCACCAAAGTAGCATTTCGCGCACTAGATACAAAAATAACTATTTTCTACAAACGTCAAAAAATGACAAGGTTCGCGCATTGGAAACAATATGCGAAGTGACCCTTTTTTTCATTTTCCTTCGTTACCATGACACCGTGCGCGAAGTAGTGTGCGAAGTACTTACTTCGCACACTGCATGTAAACTATATGGAGTTTTTATATTTTAACCTTTATGTTCCTCAATCAAACAAACAAATGCCATTTTATTTTCATAGTTACAGTATTTACTTGATTTGGAAAAACATTTTAAGCCAGTTCAATACTATTTTTCATATTAAGCTATGCATGTTACTTATTTTAGAACAATATTTTTGGCGTTTGTAGAAAAAATTTTGTTTGCATCTCATGCGCGAAATACTTTGGTGATCTCGACTATTTTTTTAACTCGGCTGCGCCTCGTTAAAAAAATCAGTTCTCGATCACCAAAGTAGCATTTCGCGCACTAGATACAAAAATAACTATTATCGAAATTAAAGCAACAAATTTGTTAGTTATAATCACATTATTTGTGATCACATTTAATGTTCAATGTTCGGCCGTTACACAAGAGTCTAGACGTCGGCCTTCTATCTATTTAATAATAAAAATAATATAGTTTATTTTCAACAAAAAAAAAACATCATGTATAACACAAAACATAAAATTTCTTCTTCGAGAATAAACAAAAGTCACAGAAGTAGCATAGCTACTTGTATTTAATATGAGTCACATATGGTAAATACATCTGAGCGCTCGGATCGCTCAATAGTGTCTGTTATTTACAAATCGAGTACACGGAGTGATCAAAATGACGCTCGAAAGGCTCGAAAATCACGTGATCATAAAATCCGCTCGATCTTATCGGCTCGGTGATGTAATTACCATATCGTCGGCGACACCGCAAAACCAAGTAACTGATAAAAATTCAAAAATGAGATTTCGGCGGTAATCATTTAATTGTATTTGTAAGGACAGGTGTGCAAATTCTTTTCAAATAGTAAACAGACCCTGAGACAATCAATATCAAGTGGTTTGTAACTATTTTGAATTTAAACTAATTCATCAATCCAAAATTATGAGGTTTTAAGTGCCTTCTGAAAATGTTGGTTTTTGCAGTTACTTGGTTTTGCGGTGTCGCCGACGATATGCACCTATGATATTAAATTAGTGACAAGTTTAAAATTGTTTGTTTTGTTACATTATTTGATATTCGTACCAGTTCTCAATAAAAATGTCAACTTGACATCTGCTTAATGGATAAATAGGGTAAAATAATGGATAAATAGGGAAAATAATTCCAGCCTCTACGACTCAGGCGTATTATCTGTTGATAAATTATTTTTTTCTCGAAAACCGTGAACTTTAGCAAGAAATAACAAAAGATCTTATTTGTTAAAAATGGATCAAGCTATCCAAAACTAATTTTTTCATTGTAAAATATGAATATGGAAAGAAGTTTCTTGCGGAACAAGGTTCATGGGTGGCTTTTTCTACCCCTTTCAATCATAGAGGAACAACACAAAATATTTTTTGAATGCCTTCTGGCCCGCATAAAATATCTGCTTGAATTAATTCTTGTAAGTTTTTTTATTTTTAAGAAAAAAATTAAAAACTGCTTTTCGGGTGCCATATTTAGGGGGCAGTAACTAAGCAGGGGGCTCAAAAAAGAAAAGTTTATATGAAAGACCCACCCTATTTTTTGACATGGAATCACCCCTTAATGCTGCGAAACCAAATTCGTCCACACCGATAGGCCGGTAGATACGTGTAGTTTTTCCAACATTGTATTGATTCCAACGAATTTGATTAGCAACTTTTCGCAGCTTTCTGTTTTCCATTGGACGACCGGCTTTGAATAGAGAACATTTTTCGGCCTTTGGGCTAAAATTCTTCTAAACTAAGATATACAGCAGAGTTTCAACTTTCACACTTATGTTCAGGTAATCTTATTAAGTAAATATAAACCAACATATCCGCCGCAACCGCTGCTCTACGTTGTATGAACCATTACAGTTCCAACACTGCAAGGTCTTTAATAATTAAAAACATTATTTAATGTGCTAAATTTACTGATTTTGATAAAAAAACAAGCTTCTATTGTTGTGGAATTTGCGGCAAATAATCAACAAATATGAATACTCTTTTACCCATCGAATACCATGGCGTCCAAGGTAGTTTCCCCATTCTCATCAGGGCTTCCCCCATACCCCACTGTAAAATCACATTGATCAACTTCACAAACAGTACAGCCAGATGTCAGAGCATCTATTGCTGAACCACCTTCTTGTAATACATTCCAAGCTATAAACAAAGAGAATTATGTCCAGAAAAGCATTTCAATTTCATTTAATACTTCACCTTTTTTTGTTGAGTTGGAAAAATTCCATGTGTTTACTACCAATGATGAACATTCTGTTGGCACAAATGATATAGAAAAGATTAGCAGCAAACACTTCGTAATCATTGTAGCCAAAATTCTGAAAACTAAAATATTTCACTTATAAGTCATTTTTCCTCGAACTTAACCACGCAAACCAGGTTAACTTTCCTATGACGTCACGGTATACTTCGGTTTACTTTTGAATGTTGACAGATGTTCGTTTGAAGTGTTTGAAACATTTGAATATGGCGCTTATTATCTTCTTAGCTATTTCCCAATTTGTTTTCTAGTTCTTGAACATACAGTGAGAATAGATGTGACAAATTTATTGGTTCTAGAATGCATGGAGGATTCAGATTGTACTGCAATCTTCTTTAGCGGCCATCAATTCAAGGCGAATAAATTTTTTCAACATCTCGATTGCAAATTCTGGTAGATGATGAACATTTCAGAATGCCCATTGTAGATGATGATTGATGTATACCATCAAAAGAGTAGTGGATATTGTAGTTGCTTATTGTTTAATTTTTGTTTGGACAATAATGATGTGACTGAAGAACAATTCCAAGAACCAAGCACTTTTGATCATTTCCAACATGCGGAATATGTAGATGTTAATGGAGCAACAAAAAGATAAAAATTATTAATTGAAATAAACTCATTTATGTTTTCGGTGTTTTTTATTGTTACCTATAACAAACAACGCAAAGTTATATTCTATGAAATGCACAACAAATTATAAATTTAAATAAACTCCATATAAAAACGATGTGGTATTTAAAATATCTCCGTGATGAGAAGTCAGTCAGATTCTGATGAAATAGGTCTTTTTCGTTTCCTAGACCTAGAAATTTTATTTATTTTATTCTTTCAAGATCTTCAATAGTCTTTTTTTTGTTCCAGTTGTTTTTCCATAAAATAAGTTTGCTCATGAATAGCTGAACAAATTTTATTAGTAGTTCTTTGCTGAATAGCATTATTTTTTCATTACATTCTGTAATTTTATTTATAATATCAGTTTTTGTTTGTACCTTCGTCCTTTTTTTCTCAAGACCAGATGAATTTGGTATACATGTTGTTGATGTATCATATATGGGAGCATCAATCTAACCTGCATCAACAATTACTGTTGGTTTTGGGGTTCTAGATATGGTAGGTATCTGAAATGTCTCTCAACTGTACTTTATCTTCTATTTCTGGTGCTCTCCTAATGCGAATACGGCCCTCTTTATCGGCAGAGTCCACTGTCGGGCCAGTATCCTGTTTCATTTTATAAAAATTATATTCAATTAGGTATTCTTCATCTGTAACAGAAAAGTTCTACTTCAGATACGAAAAAATTAGATGAATTAGCCACTTACCTATTTTCGGCAAGTCGATTACATCTTTTTTATCAACAATCTGCTATTTTACTTCATTCACGTAAACTTCGTACGAATCCATTGTACCTCTGATTTCTTCATTTTCCTCCCTTGATACAAAGCAAACATAACCTCCAAAAAGATAACCCGGCCAAACTACCTCCGTGATTTGGTTTATGTGGTTGGTTAACTCTTACGTCATAGTTTGGAATACACTTCGAGGAATATTGGGTGGTTAACTTATTTCTAACCTGGTTTGTATGGTTAAGTTCGAGGAAAAATGGCTATAGTATTTATTACAATTCTCAATTATGAATTGAAATACATTATTGGCGTCTTTTCGTAACCAAAATAATAAGCACAAAAATAATGAGGCAAATTTGGCACCCTCCCCTGGGACCATCTTATCGTTACGACGCTGATTTTTCTTTTCCACAGACAAGGTGAGAAATGCATAGAAAAGAAAATATATAACTCCAGTTCTATGGTGCACATATTGACAATTGTGAACACTTGTTTGTTGTTTGTTAACCTTAATAATTAAGAACCAAATTAAAACAAGTATGATGAAAACAGAAGTTAACTATTACCAAATATTACAATGCGAACAAAACGCCACACCTGACCAACTGAGAGAAAATTATCAGAAATTGGCGAAGAGATATCACCCAGACAAAAACTGTGGTCAAAGTTCAGAAAGGTTTTTGGAAATAGATAAAGCATGGAAAGTCCTGAGGGATACTAAATCGCGAGAAGAATACGATGCCAATGAATTTTGTAATGGAATGAACCAGGAATTGATATACTTGGAATTAAAGAAGGAAGATTTAGTGTTTGATGAGAATTCAATTTCTGTATATCCCTGCAGATGCGGTAATTTCTTCAAAATACTCAAAGAATATACTGAAAGTGAATGTTTAGTGGAATGTTCTGAATGTTCTAATTATATATCTATCAGTTGAATATATTATTATTATGTATACCAATCTAACCTACCTTTTCAAAAAGTCACATCTAAGTATACATTAAAGTATTAATACAAGAAGTACAAGATTATTCCTTCTTCACAAAGAGAAGTGTCTTGAATGTTTTTAAATAAACCACTTACTCAAAATCTGGACGTAAGAAATATCAATGTTTACTTTAAGAAATTAAACATTTGTTTCTGTGCTCCGATGTGATCTATGGCTCCGATATAGAGTGAGATGCAATGATTAAAATCAACTGATGTGGGGCAAAACCATAGATTTAATATTTGGGCAAAACCAGTGGCGGATAAACCGGTACGCAGCGTAGGGCCCCGAGGCCTACAGGGGCCCCTGATCCAATCTTCACAATATTTTTCCGAATGAAAATTCGGCAGGTAAGTGAAAATAAAAAAAAACCTCTTTGACTCCATAGGGCCGGTTTCTGAGGAGAATATAATGTAGTTTATCCTGAGTTCATCTTCTGAATTCAGTGGATATGAAGATAAATTCGATTCAAATGCGTCAGAAAACGGCTAGACTGTTATAAGCAGCGATCTCAATTGTCACAGTCACGCAAAACGCAATTGAATGAGAAACAAAAGATCTGCAGCAAAATCCATCTGTTAGTAGTAAAAAAATACCATCAAAGGTTCTGCATACTTTTCTTACCCTAATTAGGGGCTGCCTATCTGCAATACATTCTGGCAACGTTGGATACCGGGTACAGATTCGGGATGCCCAATGTTTACAAATTCATAATACAATAAAATCTGTAGGCATTAGGCTTGTTTTGGTTGGCAATAGGGACGGTCCTAGAACCGTTCAAAGTAGTCACACAGTCGTTTATTGTAATCCAAATCTTTCACACGGTACGTTTGTCCCACTCTTTAGAACCGATTCGGAACTGTCCCTACTGCGAACCGAAACAGGCCTATTAGGTACCTTTGAAGTCTGGGTAACGCCGAATGCATGTTGAGTCGAGAAAAACACTTGTTCTACATATATTTCGTATTCATATTTCATAACCCAAAGAAAAATTGCAAATGTTGATAGTAACGTCTAATTCAAAGAAGGTAGTTGTACGCTTTTTCGGGCATGTTGCGTACAATATTTTTTCGGCAACCGTGTAGAATAACAAATCAATGAGAGGACACATTTCTTTTTTATATATTTTGATTCTTAGTCAAATTAAACAGAACAGAAAATATCAAATGTTGACAACTAATTTTATATGAACTGTCAGCCGTTTTCTCAGTGCTATGGTAACTTCATTTATCAAAAATGGGTTCAAGCCCTGTGGACAGGAGCTTTCTGGCACTCTAGTTCAAACAGACAAATTATATCTCCGAAAGTATTGGTTTCTCAGAGTTGGGAATTATATCAATGCATTCTTATGATAGAACTGCATCATAAAGGAAATTCAATTCAAATAATAGTTTATTTATCAAGATTAAATGAGCAATCTGAGAATGAGAACTGCACCATGGCAGAAACCAAATTAAAATAGCTGAAATGAATTTGACTCTCTCTTATAGAACAGGATGAAAAGTACGAGTACGAACACAGATCATATAATAAAGCTTAGATAGAATAATTATAGCATTCTGTGAAAACATAGAAGTATGATTCATTATTGAAATTTAGAACTTCATCTTAGCAGATATTGAATTTAAACATCATAGAAGAATTCAAATTCAACAAGAGTGCCAAAAATTATCAATCCAAAACCAATAGACGAATTCTACCCAACAACGAACTCATCCGAGATATTCAATCCTCAATTCTATGATGAACGATTATATATATCTTTCCTCAAATCTACTCCAATTCACCAATATTCCAGTTTTGTTTTTAGTGGAGATATTCTGAACTCAATATTATTAACTTATCATTCCCATCATCATATGGATTGACCATCGGCATGAAAATATCAACCAACAAAAAGTATGATATTATATTATAATTCTCATATTTATACGATTGCTGGAATGAATGACAATGTTATTAACTTACCATTACCATTCCCACAATCATATGGATTGACCATCGGCATGAAAATACCAACCAACAAAAAGTATGATATTATATGAGGAGTAACTTTTCAAAACGCATTATGTCCAATTTGGGCGAAATTGAGTTTGAAGCGGATTCAGAAATGTTTTCTGTTGCTCTATAGCCCTATGTAAACAAAATCTTCCAAATGGCATTATGTCCCTCTGTAATTCTTATCCAAAGTATGTAAGCCGCATCGCAATGAATTATGTTTACGTTTGCATTTTTAAAAGAAATAAAATATAACCAAAAACATGTTAATTAGGTTACAGGCCAACACTTACTGTGCAGACTGTTTTCTTTAAATGTATAAAAAATCGCAACAAACAGCATTATTTTCAATTTCAACCACATCAAAACGCATTATATACTATGAGATGAATCAAAACGCATTAAGTCCAAACGTTTTTTACATTTTCTGTGTATATCTGATCAATATTGATTTAAATGAGATTAGTTATTACCTTTAGATGTAAATTTCTATCAAACAAACTAGACATACTCAAATTATAAGCCAGGGAGGAAGAAAAAATCGTTTTTCGTTGATTCCCAATAAAATGGTTTTTGGACTCAATGCGTTTTGATAAGTTGCTCCTCATATTATGATTCTCATATTGATACCATTACTGGAATGAATGACAATGAGACAACGTCAAAGTTGACATTATAACAATTCATAGAATAGCCACAGAATAATTCTATCATTGAAAAATCATATCTCCGAAAGTATTAGCTTGTTAGAGTTTAAAATGATATGAATGGATTTCTTATTGAAAAAAATTTAATTTGGAATTTGTTCTGTGAAAAAAAATTTTTTTTTTGTTACTCCAAAACCATCTGTCAGATTTTGCCCAATAACGAACTTAGCCGAGATATTTATCCCCCAAACCTACTCTGAAAATTTCAACTGTCTAGCTCATTCCGTTCGAGAGTTATCGTGCCTACGGCCAGACAACCGGACCGGACAGAATGAATTTCGACCACTAATTCTTGATCAGTGAGTCGAACCAAATCGTTTAAGACCATTTTCATCGAAAAATTCGAAAATTACAGACATTTGGGCAAATTGATAAGCACTCAGTTCCGAGGAACTAGAGCGCCAAAAATATACCTACCAAGATTTTCATATTTACAATGACCAAAACGACGTGATTCTTCCGGCCTAGTCCGGTACGTACTTCCCGGACTAGGCCGGGAAATGCTTCTTTCTCGATGAAAAAGCGTCCGGGAAGTGTGCACTTCCCGGACGGTTGCCGAAAAAAAATATTACACACACACAAAATACGAATTTCGAAAATTAGAGAGAAATTGAAATATTTGTGTTGTGTTGAATAGCCTACGGGCGGCAAATCTGTAAATTCGCCACTGGAGGGACGTATGTTGGTATTTGAAATGAAATCAGGAATAATTGTTAATATCTATAATATCAATTCGGTATAACTGCACAATCGATCATATTTACAGCAAATCAAGAAATATACATATGATCATTGTAGTTATAAATTCATAATGCCAGAACCAACTCAAATATACATCTGGAAAATACACAAACAAATCCTGGTGTTGTGAACTCTACATCAAAGTCTGAGTTGTATATATTATAAATACAGATTATACTGGTTATTTTAAAAAAAAACAAAAAACGTGTAGGTATCAAATAAGTTTGTTTAAATTTTGATTTTGTCTTTTATAATATAAATCAAATAAGTTTAATTGAATTTTGTCTTTTACTTTGGACATGCTACTTTGTTGGTGGTTGCACAAATTTATATCAATTGAATTAAAGAAAGTGCCTCGATACCCGCAAAAGCGAGGATAACATGTGGTATGACGACTCATTTTGCGCGCGTGTTCCGCAAGGAACAGAGTGCTTATCAATTTACCCATGTCTGCAATTTTTGAAAATGGTCTTAAACGTTTTGGTTCGACCCACTGATCCAGAATCCATGGTCAAAATCAATTCTGTCCAGCCGTCCGTCCGTAACCACGATAACTCCTGAACGGAATGAGCTTGAAGCAGAGTGTGTGCTTGAAGTTGAAATTTTCAGAGCAGGTTTGGGAGATAAATATCTCGATTAAGTTCGTTATTGGGCAAAATTGATTTCGGAGTAACCAAAAAAAAATTTTTTTTACATTACAACTTTCAAATTCAATTTTTTTTAAGATGCAGTTTCAGCATATGAATCCATTGATATCATTCTCAACTCTAACAAACTGATACTTTGGGGGATATGATTTTTCAAAATTTCAATAATTAATCTTAATTTAATGATTTTTTGAATTTATTTTCTTTTATGATGCAGTTCTATCATAAGAATCAACTGATATCATTCCCAACTCTGAGAAACCAATACTTTTGTAGATATGATTTGTCAAAGTTTAACAAGAGCGCCAAAGCTCCTGTCCACAGGGCTTTCCCACATTTTTCTCTATAAGGTTCAATTATTATATTGTGATATAGGATGCATTTTTGGTATAGTAAAAATAATTTTTTAAAAAATTGGTTAATTTATAGCTTTCCCAATAATATTTATGAAGGAATGGTTTGTCGTTATGAGAAGGGAATAGTATATCATTTCATTTTTTGGCGCTCTTGTTCCTCGGAACAGAGTGCTTATCAATTTGCCCAAATGTCTGTAATTTTCGAATTTTTGGCTGAAAATGGTCTTAAACGATTTGGTTTGACTCACTGATCAAGAATCCGTGGTCGAAATCGATTCTGTCCGGCCGGCCGTTAACACGATAACTCTCGAACGGAATGAGCTATTTGTAGTTTTAGGGTCAATTTCGCTGGATTTTTGTTGAGCCTTCTGATCTGGCTATTAGGAATGCCGTCGATTGGTTTTGTTGGCCTTCGAGGACAATTTAAAGACAATGCTGCATGGTCACCGGCGTCGCATGCCGCACATTTGGGAGAGCAATTTTCGCGTGTATGTGTGAAAGCTTGACAGCGGGGACAAGGTTGCGGAATCGGAGTTGGCGGGTTACTGGGATAGACAAGGTAGTACCTGTGTTTGAAGAAGATACCTTCGTTAAGCAACTTTTCGGAAGAGTAGAGACAGGGGTTGATGATTCTTATCAGAAATGTGGGCTTGTTAGTTGTTTTGTCTATGATTCTCCTGCAATAGCGATGTTCTATGTTGCAGCGTTTAAGATGTGTGCTAATTTCTGCTTCGTTAATTTCAAGTTCCACTGATCCAACTACGACGCTGTATGAAGCCCTGGAGTCGGCTGAATGAGAAGGAGGAATTGTTGAAGGTTGGGTTTCTTTGAAGCTAGAAATTTTTGTATAATTTTTCAGTTGTTGAAAGGTATCTCTAATTGTTTTTTTCTTTATTCGTTTTCAGTTGAAAGCCCTGCTTGGTAATTTTCAAAGCAGTTGGAAAAATTTCGAAGCATTTGGAAAAATTTCGAAGTAGTTGGAAAAATTTCAAATCAGTTGGAAAAATTTCGGAGGTGGAAAAGTTTCGAAGAAGTTGGAAAAATTTCGAAGTAGTTGACAGAATTTCAAAGCAGTGGGAAAAATTTCGAACAAGTTGGGAGGGCATGAATGCCCTAACTTATCCTATGTTCAAGAATTTGCCAGATAATGCCAAAAGTAAGTTAGTCGACATAATAAATTTCCTTTTGGATAAACCGGATGAAATCCAAAAAAACTTGAAGATACTTATAATACCCTTCATAAAACCGGGCGGTAGAATAAACGAGGTAAACGATATAAGACCAATAGCATTTGCACCATGCATTATCAAAATAGTTGAAACACTAATAAAAAATCGTATTGAGAAGACTCTAGAATTGGCAATAGAACCAAATAAGCTGATATATGGCTTTAGAAGAGGCAGATCTATATATGACAGCTTATTATACATGACAACTCCCATCTACGATTCATTTGCCCGAGGACAATACGCCATAGTAATTTTTCTTGACATAAAAGCTGCCTATGATAGTGTATATGTGGGCATACTAATGGAGGACATGCTTGAAGTAGGCATACCAATGAAAATAATAAATTTGACAAAAGCTCTGCTAATGAACAGGCAACTGTTCATAAAGGACCATAGACAGGGAAAAATATTGGGACCGTAGGTAACGAGTCTCGGTTAGTTGCAGGGATCATCAACAAGTGCACCACTATTCAACTTATACGTGAGGAACATGTCCGACTGTGTGAAACATGGAACATGGGGTGGAAGTGGGACAATATGCTGACGATGTTTACCTGATGATGACTGGAACAGACTTAGGACTCATATATGAGAGATTGCAACAAACACTTGGTAGGATTGAAATTTGGATGAAAGAGCGCAACCTAACATTGTCTACAAATAAAACAGCATCGATGATTTTCACAAAAAAAACGATATCCAAGATTCCATGTTTCACAGTGAATAACGAACCAATAAAATGGAAACAAGAAATCAAATATTTGGGGTTTACCTTCGAAAAAAATCTTTCCTGGACAAAGCATGCAGAAATAATGAGCTCCAAAGATTTAAAGGGAACGCTCTGGCAAAACAAGGTGCGTCGGAGACACAGATAACTAAGTAGTCGGAGAGTATAATAACGCATTGAATTATAGGGGCGAGTGGCGACCAAAATGATATAAGAAATGCCTTACAGGTTACAGGGCCCATTAAACGACCAATGGATTAGGGAATGGAATAGTTCGGGAAAGTCAAAGGGGAAAACTTACACACACATGAGAAACAGAGATAAAAAAAACCCACAAGTAAATACTTTTTATTTGAATCTGAATTTAACAAATACACTATTACAACGATGATGAGATTACGATCCAACCATTGCCTGACCCCAGAACATATATTCAGGATCAAAATTAATGAAAGTCCAAATTGTCAATGCGGAGAACTTGGTGATATCACACATATCTTCTTCAATTGTAGTATCAACAGAGAAAATTGCGATTTATTTTACAATAGATTGAGTGGATTGAATTTGGATTGCCCTCTACATGTAAATGACATAAGTAGCTTTCTATTTGACGCTGTATCACTTCCAAACTGATGCGAAATCAGTTTGAACCAGAGAAATAGAGGTATTTCCCTCTATTTCTCTGGTTTGAACTGATTTCGCATCACTTTGGAAGTGATACTGATACAGCGTCAAATAGAAAGCTAGGATTATTTTCAGCCAGTCTACAGAAGTAATTAAATTGGTAATTGAGTTTTTGAGATCATCTCAAATACGGTTATAGCACAGATTACCAGATAGTGCAATCGACAGTTGGCGGGAAGCACGTAGATTTGACCTTCAGATTTACTACCCATGAAGACGTAGTAAAATGACAGAGAGAAATGAACTACGTTCTCGCTCTTTACACAAATTCTAACCTCAACTTCACAAATCACTAATAATCATATTCCTTTTATTTCTTGCACATACGCCACAAACTGCATCTTAAACGTCTTCATTACACTTTATAAAATTCATTAAATTAATCCCACTTGAGTTACAAATTTTCGTACATAAGCTGAGTATTTTAGCTAACCTTTCCGTTTGTTGTTATAAATTTATGAATGAACGTCGTTCTGCCTCTACCATAGTTGCGATTGGCCGAGAGGTCACGTGATCATATATCTGCGATTTTATTGGCACCCCCAAATAGTTAGGAGCTGGGAACTATTTGGGGGTGCCGAGAATTCCATGGTCAACATTACGCGTCAGCAGAGTTCATTCATAAATACTGGGAGTGGCGTATCTGGTTAATCTGTGGTTATAGCCAGTCAAAACTAACTAACAAATTCATGTATTTGTTAGTTAGTTTTGACTGACTATAACCGTATTTGAGATGATCTCAAAAACTCAATTACCAGTCCTGTGTACGTCAAGTATCCTTTTCAACCCTGGGAAGGGGTGGGAACATAATATAGAGACTGGGTACATAACCTCAGGTTAAGCCCATGACCCCTGGTAGAAGGGAGAGAGAGAAGAAGAAGAGAAAAATCATTGGTACTTGCTACAGTGACTATATTATATAGTCACTGTAGTACTTGCGTAGTAGTCGTTGTTAATTGTGATACAAATCAAAACAATAAATATAATCATTATCCAATCTAATTTCTAATGTAATGAGTTGCATTGATAGGAATAGTATCAATGGAAATATGTGGAGCAAACTGAAGAGACGACGGAATGTCAAATCTCTATTCTCATTGTAAGTATTCCTTCACTTTTAAAATGCTGCAATTGATCTTTAAATTATTCAAAGGTGTTTTGATGTAACCCTGAAAAATATCGGTAGTTATGTTAAGGACGACAGCCTACAATATTTGACTCCTAGAATCAAGGACAAACTTATCAAGAGCTTGAGTCATTCTTTTTGGAAGCAAAGCACTTTCAAAAACACTTTTGCCTTACTCATTCATTCAAAGCTTGAAATGATCGATCTCACAAATGCCCATTTAGATGATGATTTATTGCGAAACCTAGGAATTTGCAAGATGCTAAAGAGAATCCATTTAATCAGAGATGGAAGTTATAGCATAAGCAAACAAGGTATATCTGGAGTCTAATGATTACTTTGAAATTAGATCAAATCATCGATTTGCTGTTTCAGAGTTAATCCATTTTTTCAAGGATCAAACAGAATTGCAAACACTGCAATTAAGAAATTGTGACATTGTGGACGATTCAGTATTGGAGTGCATTTCTGTATATTGTCAGAAAATCACAGCACTTGATATTAAAGGTTGTAAGGAAGTAACAGATAATGGATTATACTTTCTTCGCTCATTGAAATGCTTGCAATGTGTTACCCTTTCTAAGACAAAGGTGAGATTAAATATATGTCAAGTATAAACTGAAAATTACTAACATGCTTAAACAAGTTGAGATAGACTAAAATTGCTATATTTATAGATAACTAATTATGGTTTGATAGAATTTATCAAAGAACCTGTTGGAATATTGTTGAAGGAACTGATATTGGACAATTGTATTCATATAGACATTCAAGGACTTCAGCAGGTGCCAAAAAGTTGTCCAAATTTGGAAATATTTGTTTTTTATAATTGTAAATGTTCGGAAGGTAAGATATGATAAATTTGTGTTAACATTTGATCCAATATTAGATTATACTGTGCATTACTTCTGATGCCCCTTAAATATTAACACAATAGATTCCCTTTTAGGGAGTCAACG
Source organism: Halyzia sedecimguttata (assembly GCA_937662695.2). Lineage (NCBI taxonomy): Eukaryota > Metazoa > Arthropoda > Insecta > Coleoptera > Coccinellidae > Halyzia > Halyzia sedecimguttata. The sequence goes on from OW569415.2 coordinate 25,104,845, forward strand.
GTCTGATCAACCATAAATAAGTGCTATTTACTAACAAAACCATAATAATTAAATTTATAGCATCTTGTAGACTTGTTTGCTTCTAGGGGTTTGGTGTATTAGCCATTTCAGTTTCCATTTGTGTGTTCTTTATTACAGAATCTTGGACCACACCTTATGAAATAAAATCTTCCACAACTTTTTACCCTATCCTGTTTTCAGCTTCAAAACTCTTCCCCAATTTGTCATCATCTTTTACATGAAGTTTTCTCATATGTATGTAGATATTTTCATTTTATGATCCTTTACAGATATGGCAATTTTGTATCAAGAACAGAGCAACTTGAAGAATTTAAAACAATTAACATGGAGTGTATCATGGTAAATATATTATATTTCTGGTAGCTACATGCATTGTACAAAAAAAAATTTCCTTTATATAACACAATACCTATATTTTTTTAATTAAATACAATTTTTCAGAAATCAGAATATAACAAATATAATCATGTTAAGAATAGTTTACAATAAATGATATTATTTATAATTATAATTTATTAAATTACATGTTTTATTCAGACACATATTGCGATGGTAATTTTTGGATGTAACAGAAAATATGTTTACTAATAATTCCGTATAATACACAGACAAAGCTTTTAAGCTCTTCAGATAGTTCATTGTGTAATTTCTAAAATCAATACTTTTCTAGGCAGATGATTGGATTGGATTTTGTTTCATCTGAAGGATAAGGGACCTCATTCTTGAGACATCCTTGCTTCCTTGTTTTGCTTTAGGGTTGAAATCACATAATTTAGCAATCCTTTCCCACTCTGTACCTGGTTCTATATCATTTTCCTCAGACACGAATTGTTTTTCAGCATTCCTCAACAAAAAAAAAAACATTCAGGATTGGTATTTTGCAGTATTATTTGGCAATATAAGCTATTTTCATTTTAGCAAGAATTCTGGGCAATATTGCAATTTACACTCCACCAAATATGTAAATAATAAAAATCAATCCAATTTTGCGCATAAATGTCTGTAATTCTCAAAATTTGGAGCAGCAAATGATCTCAAAAGATTCCGTTCAGCATGCAAATTAAGAATTCATAGTCAAATTTGATTCTGCTCGTCCGTCTCTTTAACACAATAATTTTCGTAAAATGGATATTGGATACATAAGCTTACAGAGCATGTTTGATGTGAAAATGCACCGGTCAAGTTTGTAAATGACCAAAATCCATACAATAGTTCGTTATTTTTATTTTATTTCCCCAATACTATTTTAAAACTACAGTTGAAAATTGGTATTCAGTTGTAGTTTATCGATTTCATGGTTCATGTGACATTTGTATGAATCATATCACTAGAAGTGGATAATTTATTTTAATTTCAATTGCTTGGAGACTTATCTCCAGAATTCCCTGAAATTTTTTATGTACATAAAGGTCAAGATAAGATGAGTTACCAGTCTTATAGCTACTCTAGGTGATAAGAAATGGTGAAAAGTTTTCCAGATTTTATATTGAAATCAAACCCTTTTTGATTTAATTTTCACAGTTCATCTTTAGGGACTATGATAGTTTTGTCTACTTCGCAGTCAGTTAAAGACGGAACATTTTTAATCTTGCGTTCAGATTTGTATTGAGATGAAACTGAATGCTCATTTGTAACCTACAGTGGATTCTTACTGTAACACACATCACGAATTTTTGTTCAGAGGAACCCCAAATACTATTTACTCAGCATAATGTATGCGCTTACATTTACGTGTTGTTCGACTACTGTTGGTTTTAAAGCTGTGAAAGAGACAAATTTAAACAGTGTAATTAATTCAAGCGTGATCTGCGTCTTAAAGCGATGCTTTGGTGACTAAGCATTTTTGAGATAACTTACTTTGCAGCATCCCTAGCAGCATTGGAAAACAATTAAATATTAATAATCATTCACAGAAAAAGGAAAATTTTATGGAAACCACATTGCTGATACAACAAATGGAGATAAAAGAATTATTTTATTTTATTCTTCCTGAAGAAAAAAATAGGTCATAGATATTTTGGATAACTTTATTCTCATTAGAAACTCAAATTGTAACCATCTTAATTATTGGCACTGCAAGCAGTAGAAAAAAATGAAATTTGATGAAAGTAAAATTATTATTCTTACTGCTTGCAAATATTATGACGTTTATATAACAAATAAATTTATAATTTCTTGTAACTGGCACAGCAAACGCCAAAAGATCAAAACAAGATATTTGTCTCAGGCATAAAATATTTTTTATCAAATTTGTTTACTGGCCTCATAAGCCACTCAAATTATCCTATATGGTTCCCTATCATCTCTAAATTACTATCTTAGTTTTAATTTTCATGGACAATTTATAATTTTCATTACACGATAAATTTTTTAATCCAATCTTTTAAAATAATAATGAATAAATTCTCACCTGTTAGCAGCTTTAGTTTTAGCAATCGTTTCTTCATGATTTTTGTACCAATCTTCGAGTTCTTTCTTGGCAATTTCTCTCAGTTCTTGTTTTTTCTTCTCTTCTTCAGCATCTGGACAATATTGAAAAATTAATATGATAAAATAACTATCTGGAAATCAGATATTTTGAAATAAATTGAATATTTGAAATCTACAGCATTTGCTGAATACATCATTCTGGACATAGGAGCAGAATATGCAATTTTCTTCCATATTAGATTTCCAGTGAGTTGAGCTTAAGCTCTCAGGGGAAGAAATACCTTTTTCTTCAAGTCTTTCGATTTGTTCTTCACGCCATTTTCTAATCTTCTCAGGCTCCTCTCGTGCAATTGGAATAGGTGAAGCTGAAATGTTTTCACTTATTATAAACTTATTAGATACCCAATTTGAAATAACTTAAATAAAAATACCCTCAAAAAATTCTGCACAAATATTGAATTTTGTCATTTTACATTTGGCTTCTCGATTTAAAGTTAGATACAGAAATACTTCTGTATTTTCTGAAGTATTAAATACAGAAAATTTTAAATTTTCCTTTTTCTTGACCTAATGGGATTAAAACCTACATGCAACTATCAAGCTTCTCAAGATATTTCTTGAGGAAGAATAATCATAATCAGACTTACCACCTCTTGATGATCCGTTCAAAGTCTTGAGGTGAAGATCTGTTGAAAATACAAATATGATTTATTAAAGTTTACATGGTGATAATATTGAAGAAATAACCAATATATGCCATATTCACAAAGCATTGTTAAGTGTTTGAATCTCCGTTAAGTCCTAACCTCAGTTAAAGTATTTAACAGTGGTGAAACTGGCCTGTTTTACCACCTTTATCCCTTATTGTCCTTTATTATCCCCAATTTATCCTTAACTGGTGACCTCAGTTAGGCTTAACGGAGATTGAATGCTTTGTGAATACGGTAGAATGAATATTTAATCACATTTCACTATTCTTCTAACTTTCAAAGAAAGAGTTTTCCATCAAAAAATGAACAGAAGAATAAGATAAAAATAATAATATAGGTATAAAATCAATACAATACAATCTTTGTAATAAAAGTTTACATCTTGGTATTCATGCTGTACATCTCAGAAAAGTTGCACAAAATTGCACATAGAACAATAATTAAGTAACTTACCATCAGTTTGTTTCAAAATTTCGAAACCATCTTGTTCATTTCCCTCGACAATTTCGAAACTGCTGGCAGAATTGGTCGGTTCATCTACATATACAAAGCAAATCAAAATGAAAGTGAAAAGCTACTTTGAAAATAGGCACAAAATATAACAAAACTGATTATTGTCAATCCGCATCCATGAGAACAATCAAAATTATGAAAGCCAAGAAGCACCTGTGGTACAACCCTGTTTATCTTTTTATTGTGGGTTTGACACAGTAACAAAACTTGATGAAGACCACATCAGCTATTTTAAATTCATTTCGTGCCTATTTGATTGTCTCCACATATATCATGCTACACATGAAAGGACTTAGGAAATTAAGGTATACATAATGCACATATTTGTAGAATGTATTGGACAACATGCTGTTCATAGATGAATTTCTAAAACGCCCCTCAGCCTTACCTCCGTTTACTTGAGGTATAAATTGAACAGCGGGCTTAACTTCATCTTCAAGACCTGCTAGTTCGTTCTGTTCTCTGGCTAAAAACTCAGCCGCTGGATCTACTTCTTTTTCAAAATTATCGAAGTTATCCATTTTCTTACAGCTCAACTTTAATTAGAATATTAGAAAATCTAATCGAATTTGTTCCAAAACTCTGACAGTTCTGTTCTGACCATAGACAAGACAATGACACTGACGCACACAGAATATACCTTAGAAGAAGTGCAAGCTCCAAACAAATTGTATGGCAACAAAAAATAGCGCACCCAGAGTTGTGTTCGAAAATTAACTCCACGGAGTAGAGTAGAGTTTTTGAAGGTTTGTCAGATTTACTCTAGAGTTACTCTGACACTGACACTGACAGTGACAGAAGGTGCCAATATCGGAAAATAGGTTATGTTGGTTTAAGAAATATCCTATTAATTGTCGAGTTCGGTAATTATGTCCGAGAGGCGACGGATTTTTTCGTCACGTGACCACAGATCGCATGGATTTATCTGAAATAAACGAACGGGACAGAGCAGAATCACAGACACAGATTACTGTTTACTGTCTTCTGCGGTCATAATTGTCATTATTTTAAAAATTTCAAAATTTGTTTTGTTTATACTGGCAAATAACGTTTATTTACAGTTTTTAATTTTTGTACGAGTGGAATTTCGTGATAATGGATCTGATTAACTATTATTCAATCATAGTTGGTATTCGTCAAAAACGATATGACAAGAAAGTTGCAGAAGTTGGCATGAAACCTTATCTTATGAAGCCAGAAGAATTGAAATGTTTCTCTATTTCCAAGAATTATGTATCCAGCAAAATGTTAATTATTTAATAAACAGGAATAGTACTTTCACAATGAGTGAAGTGAAAGCGTACAAGAGCTTGGAAGCTTATAAACTTTCAAGTTGGAGATGGTCGTGTGAAGCACAAATTCTCATATTTTAGTAATTGGAAAGGTGAATAATCACACCTATAGCATTGTTGTTTACTAATTTCTGAATTTACTTCAGGTGATGCATTCACAAAGAGTAATTGAAAAATTATAAATGCCGTTGGTAATCAGTCTTGAAGATAGCTGTTGTTAGCACTCACAGGGGGTTCAGAAGAGAAAATGCACTAAAGCAAAGGATTTATTTCTTAAAGTTTCTGGAAATCTGGGCAAATATTTCACAAAATCTAATCCAGGACCCAATACGCATCTACCACAATTCTGTATTGTCTATGTTAACAGGAAAATGATAGAATAACTCCCATGATAGCCTGTGCATCCTGTCTTTGTGAAAATAGTGATATCACTTTTAAATAGATAGAGAATGCTACTTTATGTTTTCAAGATGTTAATAATGGTGCGATAAATAAAAAGAAGAGTTGTATTTTATGTCATTAAATAATCATGTATACCAAGAAGGAAGATATGAATAAATCCCATTGTGGTATTTTCCTTAGTCCAAAACATGCTTGTCATACATGGTCCACATTGTGTTCTCCCCCTCTTAGCCATTGATGGTAAAAAATTATAGTTTTAATTTTCCTCATGATTGTTCTTGTTCATTCTATAGTAGTAATTGTTAAAGCTTATTGGAAAAAAGTTGATTTTATTATTGTACTTGTTTGTAAGATAAATAAAGTTATCCAAATAGAGAGAAGTTTTTTTTTAATTCAACTAGATTTGAAAAAGTTATCAAGTTGAGACTTATCTCCACATGTACAAAAAAAATGGAATACTATATGCAAATTAATCACAAAGGTTCCAGGATCCCTTTTTATAGCAATCAGGTATAAACATTTCCATGAATAGCAAAAAAGTAATACAGAAAAAAAATCCAACATCATTTTGAGGCTTAACAATAGTAGCAGAAGTTAAAACAACCCTATCTATCCTGCCTAGCTATTATTTACTCGTGACTTCTTTCAATAGAGCTTTCCTGATATTTCAAACAAGTATTTTAAACGTATGATGAACGTACATCGTACAATTATAATCGAAAATTTCCTGTTGCTCCACGAAAATTCAAATTTCGCTATAGGAATATTCAACGATTCAGATAAAATGAAGCAGGAAATGAATATTATTCTATAGTCTTAGGATAAAATCGCTTTGCTCGCTCTGAATACTCCGAGCAAAAAGATCGCTCTCGGATGGATCCGATTTACATTACCGAACGATTCAGATGTGTACTCCCCTACATCTGGATGTCATTAAAGAACGTTTCAGAGCAATCTGATCGGTCCGAGGAAATAAACGAACTCGTCTATTATTGTTTTCTTCACATATATGTAACTCTAATCATAAATAGATATTGTGAGCAGTATAAAAACTATTAAATTACCTCACAAAACATTCATAAAACAGTTAGACAAAGATACTAGATTTTCCTTCCCATGAGGTATGTCAATTTTGACAGGAGTAAAATGAACTCCGAGTCGAATACTCCGACTTTTCGGACGACTGACACAGAGTAAAATTTACTCAACCTTTCAGTTTTCGAACGCAATGGAGTAAATATTACTCTACAGAGTTAATTTTCGAACGCAACTCTGGTGTCCGGGTGCTGTATTATTTGTTTGGCGCGAAATTTGAACACTAAAATATGCGGGAATTTGAACCACTCTTCCATGTTTCTAGATTATTCTTTATGAATAATTCGTATCAATTTAAATTTTACCATTCAAAGCTCATTGTTTTGAATGGTAAAATTCAATTGATAACTTTCATTAAGACCATTGATTGAAAAAAAATGAATACAAACACAAATTCTAATTATGCTTTATTGCAAAATTGAACATAAATAAACAAAATAATGTACATATTCTTTTACAAATTAATAGTGTATTACTTAAAAATTTAAATAACAATGCTCTAAGCAATTTTAAATTTAAATAGATTTTCCCTAATGTATATAATAATATTTCTTATTCCAGTATGAATTGAGACTCAACTGCGTTTCTCTAAAATGTAGAGGGACCTTTATTAACAATATCAATACATAGGTACAATACAACTTACCTAAAATGTAGAGGGAAACAACATTTAAAGCCTCTAATTCGGATTTTCAACAAGCACAACTCAAACAAAATTCTATCTTTGACAATTCTAAAAAAATAACAACAGAAATATGAACTGTCTACCTGACATTCCAGGTCACTCAATAAAATATTAAATGAAAAGCACAGTGTACTTTTCTTTACATCTCCCCCCCACAGGGTGTAACAATTTCAAATAATAATTTTCGTAATTGTTCATTCATTAACAAAAACTGGACACAATTTCGTTATGTGATAGAAATTTGATTCTGCTTTTCTGTGTCCAGTATTTACTTCATAGATTGAATCTGAAATTTTTTTTACGATTTTGAATGGGCCAATTCTCAGTTCCTCTAATTTTTTTCTGTTAAGTCGATTTCCATTTTCGACATAGACTTTGTCTCCCTCCTTGAATTTATAATCTTTCCTTTTTGAATCGAATAATTTTTTGTTATTTTCATGGGATCTCATTGTATTCTCGAATGCAATTTTCCTATCTCTTTCTAAAATTTCCTTTGTACATCTCGATTTCAATTCACTGGGTAGGATGCTTACATTTTCGCCCTCCAAAAGATATTTTGGAGCAAACCTCGTTACTGTGTGATCTGTTTCATTATATTTTTCTACGCACTTCTGTGCAATAGAAGACCATGCAATTTTTTTTTCACTTTCATTGATTTTGCATCTTATCTTATTCACCAAAGTTTGATTTAATCTCTCATTAAGTCCATTTGAAAATGGCGTATCAGCAGCAGTGAAAACCAATTTTATATTCTCTTCCATTACAAATTTTTTAAATTCTTTCGAATTTATCCCAGGATATTGATCCGTTAGTAATATATCAATATCATAAACTGGTGTCACATTTTTCAGAAGTTTTATGAAATCCCCAGAGCTTTGATTTCTCGATGTTGAAATATAGGCGTATCTTGTGAAGTGATCAACAAGGAGATGCATGTATTTTTTTGTTGACCGCAATCCTCCAAATCCTCCGATGGTATCAATAGACATAATTTCAAATGGTCGTTTTGCTGGACCTAATTGTGACATCAAACCATACTTTGGTTTTCTTCTCGATTTGTTCTTTATACAAATTTCACATTTATCACAAATTTGATTTATGTTTCCAATAATATTTTTGGCTGTATAAAATGGTGTTATTTTATTTTTCATCTGGGTTTGTCCAATATGGCAGTAGAAATCATGGACATCTTTAATTAAAATTTTGCTAAACTCTTCTGACAGTATAATTTTTTTCCCCTTGTTATTTCTTTTGTAAAAAATTCCGTTTTCTAATATGAGTTTCCTATTTTCTATGTCTAAATTCTCTTTTTGATCTTTTTTAATATCCCCAAAGTTTATTAAATTCACTACTTTTAAAAAATCGTCATTATTTTCGTAAAATTCTAAAACTGGATTTCTGCTTAGACAGTCAGCTTCTTGGTTTGATTTTCCTGGGTTATATTTGATTTTGAAATTGTATTGGGATAAATAATATGTTAAATCTCCAAGTTCTTCATCTGTTCTAGCCTTAATATTCATATTTTCTAATGGTTTATGATCTGAATATACCACGAATTCTTTTCCCATTAACCAATGTTGCCAATATTTCACAGCTTCTTTTATTGCCAGACATTCTAAATATATAGCCTTCTTCTTTTTTTGTGCTTCATTCAATTTTTTTGAAAAATAAGCAACCGGTCTGTATTCTCCGTTTTCGTCTTCTTGTTTCAGTACCGCCCCCACTCCTTTAATACTAGCATCTGTGTAAATATTTATCTGCAACTCAGGATTAAATATTTTCAGGAATGGTTCAGAACAAAGCAATGATTTTATTTTATCAAATGATTCTTGGCATTCTATAGACCATATGAATTTTTCATCTTTCCGTAATAATTTATGTAATGGATCCAGGATAAGTGCATTCTTTGGTACAAATTTATGATAAAAATTTATTTTTCCTAAAAATTGACGTATATTTTTTTTTGTAACTGGGACTGGAAAATTTTTCACAGCTGTCAAATTGTCTTTCAACGGCCTGATTGAATTATTTTCTATTATGTGACCTAAATATTTGGCATAACTATTTGCAAATGTACATTTTGAAAATTTCAGTCTGAAACCTTCCTTTTGAATTGCTTCCAACAATCTAGATAGATGTGATATATGTTCTTCGAAATTTTTCGAAAAAATCAAAATGTCGTCTATGAAATTCACTGCAAAATCAGATAGTTTGTATTTTCTTATAATGTTACTCAATATCCTTTGAAAAATAGCTGGAGCAGTCCTTAATCCAAATGGCAGACATGTCCATTGAAAATGACCTTCTTGTGTTACAAATGCCGTTTTGTGTCGATCTTGAATTTTCAAAGGAATTGACCAAAAAGCTGAATTAATATCAAGAGTGGAGAAATATTTACAATTTACAGTCTTGATCATTAAATCCTCAATCAAAGGAAACGGTTGTGATTGAGGGACAACGATTTTGTTCAATTCTCGGAAATCTATACATAGTCTTGTCTTTTTTTTATCTTCTTTCTTGTATGCCAAAGTCACTGGAGCAGCGAATGGGCTGTAAGATTCTTCAATCAAATTTTTTTCTATTAATTTCGATATTTGATTCTCTATTTCCTTTCTATCATCATTTGTACATCTATATGGACGTTTGTAACAATATTTATCCACTATTAAATCGATATGAGCTTCATAATTTTGAACTGTACCAATATCATATTTATCTTTTGCAAACACTGATTTATATTTCTCTATCAATTCATCTATCTCAGATTTTTTGTATGCATCTAAATGGTTTACAACTATCTCAAATTCATCTGTATTTACATGCTCATTGAAATTTATCTCATATCTACTCTCAGTATCTATTTCTTGTTTATAAAGATTTGAAATCTCTTCATTCTTTTCACCCAGTACATCGGGAATTTCTAAATTTTCTGAAATCAGAGAATTGTTTTCCATAAATTTATCTTTTTCTAAGTTTTGTGTGATCTTCAAGTCTTCATTTTGTATTAATTTGAAATTTTTAATACAATCTAAACCAATTAGAAAGTCATAATTGAAATTTTCATTGTCTACGACGAAAATATCCATAACTTTTTCTATATTGTAGATTTTGATTTTAAGAGTTACTATACCTTTTGATTTTTCATCACCATTAATAGTCTTCAAGTTTACTATTTCGATGTTATTAGCAATTTTATTCGGATTTTTTTGGATTTTTAATAATTTTGCATTAATCAGTGATACATTCGAACCAGAATCATATATACCAAAAACTTCTAGAATGTCATTCAATAGTAACTTTACCCTTATTAATGGTGGCACAACTAGTTTTTTGGATTCTCTTCATTTAGTTCAATCTCCAATGCAGTATTATTAACGGTCTTCACAACTCCTTTCTGATTGTCCTTTTTGAACCAGCAATTTTTCTCAGGATGATAACGTATGCCTTTCTTTTCATCTATACAAATTCGGCATGGTTTCTTCTCATCATTCCGTTCATTCTTTTCACTACAGTTAATAATAGTTCTCTTTTTGTCATGTTTATTGGTTTTCGAAATCAGATATTCTAGTTTTCCAATTTCATTGTAAAGATCTTCGGTTTTCCCTAAAGTTTCTCTATCAATTTTATCTGCAACATAATTAGGTAGGCCAAAAGCTATAAGGTCTATGAGTGTCCCAGTATCAATTGATTTTCTCACTTCCAGTAATAGTTTCTCTTTTTTTAAGGCATACTCAAGCAATGAACCTGTTTGGTATTTGAAGGCTAAAGCATACCTAGTTGATGACCATCCTTTATTCCCGAAAGTATCAAGAAAACTCCTTTCCCATGTATCCCATCTTGATTCTATTGAATATTTAATCATCATGCAGCTATACCACTCTGCACCAGAACATTGCAAAAAAAGTTTTAAAATCTCAATTTTCATTTGGTCCTGACTGATTTGAAAACGTTTACATTCTTTATTGAAATCCTCAATCCATTGATTTGCATTGAGGTTCCTGCCATTGAATTTTCCTATCATAAATTCATTTGAAATTTGTCCTGAATTCTTTGGAAGACATTGGGCTGGCTTGTCATTTACTTTCTCCAAAAGTTTTCCCAAAACTTGCTCTACGTTTGTAGGAATAGATTCAACAACATCAATTTTTTCTTCAATTTTCTCTAAGTAAATATCATCAAAATGGATATTTTCCTCTTCATCTAAATAGGTTTTTGATAAATGTTCCGTTAGTTTTATCCATATTCTTCTTATTTGATATCTCTTAGTCAAGGATTTTTTAACTTTCACATAGTTTGGAGTTTTAGTAAGGAGTTGGTGCACATTTATTGGTTGGTATTCATCTGGTAATCCGAAAACCTCTCCATTAGTTGTTGCTATCGAAGTTAAACATATTGTGTTTGATTTTCCATCTATCGTTGGTTTCAGAGCAAAATCGAATCTCAGTTTTTCCATGAGTTGTGGAATAGATGCAGAAAATGTTGTTTTATAATAATATTTCTTATTCCAGTATGAATTGAGACTCAACTGCGTTTCTCTAAAATGTAGAGGGACCTTTATTAACAATATCAATACATAGGTACAATACAACTTACCTAAAATGTAGAGGGAAACAACATTTAAAGCCTCTAATTCGGATTTTCAACAAGCACAACTCAAACAAAATTCTATCTTTGACAATTCTAAAAAAATAACAACAGAAATATGAACTGTCTACCTGACATTCCAGGTCACTCAATAAAATATTAAATGAAAAGCACAGTGTACTTTATAAACGAAAACCAGATATCAAGAAATACACAATTTATAAATGTTCATCGCTCTCCAGTTTCGAAATGAATAATACATATAACCAATTCAAAAATGATTACAGACACAAACTGTATGTTTTATTATGAAATAAAAGATAAATAAGCAACCAAGAATTCATTGGTTATTGAATAATGTGGTAAGAAATAATTGTATTCTTTAATAATTGAATTTGAATGTGAATTGATTGAGAATTCTTCAGAAAGTTTTTGAACATTCAAGGAGCTACATCGTGGTTCCGAGAATGATTTATTGCAAACTGAAGTAAAAAATGTATGAGGTGATGCATGCTTAACGAGTTTACTTGTTCTGCTATTAACAAAATCAGTATCATTGAAATGATCCTCACATAAATAATGAAATTTGAGCAAATGATGGAATCTTTAATCTAACAAATGTTCCTCCTTTTAGAAAGCTAAATTTCTTCCTGCAGCAATTTGAAAAACTGTTTTCCTCATCCTACAGAATATCCATTCTAGCAATCTGGATACTTACAAGAAAATAACCTGTCTCGGAGTCGACATATTAATTTCAATAATTAAAGATGATTATGAAAAAAGCTTAGCTGTTCAACTAGAATGCTGCTACCCCAACGTCTATGTTATTTGTTGCTTCGATTCCTCTCTTCCCTGGCAACAATTTCTGTAAAGATGTATGATGTTTAAAATTAATGTGCGGACAATTTCAGTGCAAATTTATACATACTTACATGAATACTTTTCTTCAAAAATCAGTAAATGCACCGAGCACTTGAAGTGTCACCTCCATTTCTCGGCTTCCCTGGCCTGGACACGATTTCTAAACAGCTGTGAAGATGTATGATGGTTTGTAGCTTATAATGAATGTATGAATCGGCATTTTTAGTGCAAATTTATACTTACATCAATAAATAATTCGGAAATCGATAAATATAGCTGGCGGTCGAATTGACAAATGAAAATCACATGAAAATTGTCAATTATCCAGGATCCTGTCAAACGAAACCACAAGAGCAAATCTTTCACACTATTTATCACCTTATTGTCCCTCTAATAAGGATTATATTTGCATCTAATAGCTGTCACAGTCGCGCCTCTGGTGTTCGGGTGCAGAACTACTAGATTGCTTCCAGATTTTGGTCATAGTTATCACTTCTTCTAGGGTATATTCTGTGCTGACCACTGACGCCACTGTGCACCACTGACAGGATAGACCACAGAACACTATACCACAGAATATACTTAATAATTTTTTAAAATTTTCTAGTAATACGATTCTCACAAAATTGCACATACGCCTGTAAGTCTGTATTCTACAACTACTCACTAAGTTTGAATTCGATCGGATCTGCGTTGGTTGAAAACAAAATTATTACTAGGAAATTATTGGGCTGATTATGCCCATTAACGAACTTGTCCGTCGTAGTGCGGTTGGCTCAGGGGTAGAGCGTTTGACTTGGGAGCGGAAGCCCCAAGTTCAATCCCGAGGCTAGGAAAGAAATTTTCTAGTCACGGTAATCGCCACCATTCACTGTTAGGTCAAAAATTAACAGTGCTGTGCCTAAGGTTGCGTAAGGACACAGTAACAAAGACTACACAGAACACAACTGGTTCTCTTTACTCGCTCAAGTTGTTCGAGAGCTTATGAGGGGTCTTCTCCTTGGGGAAGACCTAGGAGGATCAGTATAATAATATACAATATAGGGATGCGCCACCGACCACGAAAATTTTAAAAGAGCATTTGTCTTCTATGCTCTGGATCAGTTCTTTTGGTAGTAATCGAAGAAGACATAACTGGGTTGAAAAATTGAAGGGAATACGTCAACAGTTAAATCAGGATTTTTTCTCGGGATACTAATAAATGATCCATCTGTAGTCGGTAGTGAATTTTCTTTCACAATATTTGCATCTACAAAATGTTTTAAACATACTACATTATTGTTGTTAATTTTGAAACTTTTTTCTCTATGGATTGTATGGAACCTTTTCCGTCTTCTCGAAGGATTTTTTGGGACTCGAAATACCGAAACATTTTCGTGTGTGTATTTATAATTACTATTACAACCAGGAACTGCACAAGTGCTGGTCTCGATTTACTCAAATCGAAGAATTCCAAATGTGTAAATAACGTACCTTCTGATTACCTTCGATATCCAATGTAATTCAAACACTTAGATTCACTTGAACAACTAAATAAACAATCGAACAAACTGAAAATATAAAGAACTGCGATATAACCCTCCGAAGTAGAATTGGCAACGTCGCATATCCTCGGAATATTCTGGCCTGTTCTGGCCTGTGAAACGGACACAAAACGAGAGAGAGAGAGAGAGAAAGTAGATATGACGAGATACGTCACGGATAGGTGCCAAGTTTCGATCGTTTGAACAGCCATTATATATAATAACTGACAAAGAATCTGCAACACCCAGAAGGAGCAGTTTAACTTTCAATTACATAGATAGTATAGCAAGGAGTAAATGATTAAAATTTGGAGAAAAAATCGTGAAGGGTTTTTCATGTAAACGTTTTTTGTTACTTACATATTGTAGTCGTTTTTTGCAAATTTTTTAAATTTTACAACCAGGCAGCTGTTCGAGGAGATCCAAAGTCGATGTTTAGTTGTTGTTAAAATGCCTAGATCACATGTACGCGGAATTTATCGCCAGCTAAGTGAAGTTGAAAGAGGTCGAATTATTGGTCTACGGGAGGCGGGGTTGTCATTTCGAGAAATCGCCGTACGAACAGAAATCCTGTTTCGAAGCAGTTGGAAACATTATTTCGAAGCAGTTGGTAAAATTTCGAAGCAGTTGGAAAAATTTCAAAGCAGTCGGAAACATTTCAAAGTAGTTGGAAAAATTTCGAAGAAGTTTGAAAAATTTCGAAACAGTTGGAAAAATTTGGAAGCAGTTGAAAAAATTTCAAACCTCTTCGAAATTTCCAACTGCTTCGAAAATTTGCCAACTCCGGTCAACATTAGGATTCTTAGGCCCGTTCCTGACCCCATCCTCCCCCTTAGGCCCATTCCTGAACATCCAAACTCGTGTTCCGAAATTCAAATTTATCTATTTTTATTATTACAAGAAAGGCGCAAACTGTGTACTTACATATTTACGTTCCTAAATTCAATAGAAAAAAAAGCTTTTTAAAATGCCGCTCGACAGTGAGAAACAGCTCAAATTGGTACCAGATGGTTTGTTTTATGACCACTCGATTTTGGATAACGCAAAAGAAAATAAATGAGGGGTCTAGAATCAAAGGCGGCAATCTCCATTTTTGAGGTATCTGGATAATTGTGAAAAACTGTTTTTTTTGTTCCTGAAATGGCTAAGGATTGATTTATTTACTTCTATATGATTATTCTTTTCAAATATAGAGTACAGAATCTATCAAATACTTAGGGATAATGATGGACTGCCACCTTCGATGGAATGAACAAGCCTATCTTGTAATCAAGAAAATAAGATCGGTACTAGGTAAATTCAAAACTTTAAGAGACATATGTGAGCAAGACGAAATGACAAGAGTATATCAGGCCCTGGTTGAGCCGCATTTGAATTATGCTATACTATCATGGGGAGGGATAGCAGACTCGCATTATAAAGGGATTGAAGTAGCTCAAAAATGGGTGTTAAAAATTATGTACCATAAGCCGATTACTTACCCAACAGAAAATCTGTACCAGTTGTCAAACATGTTTACTGTGCGTCAACTATATATATATATATATATATATCTCTTGTCTATGCCCGTGCCCTTCTGATGTACCAACATCAACTACATGCACCTATTGCACCTACAAAAAATAGAAAAGATATGAGATCTCCCAACATCCCTTTACCTAAACCTAAGAAGACTATTGGTTTAAAATCGCATACTTACCTGGCACCTTTACTTTACAATATACTTCCAATGAAAATCAAAGAAACTAAGGCCAAATCTACGTTTAATAAGAAAATAAAAAAATGGATTCGAAGCAAGCCAACATCGTTCTGGTATACGTTCACAAATAGAAATAATTTCGTTTAAAACTAGCTGTGTGTGAAGAATTGATTTGATTAAGCATTATAATTTTTTTGAGGTGTACTGCCCACGTACAAGTTTCGAACTTTTGTGGGAAACTAAATGTTTATTTGTTTAATATAAAATACTTTCGTTATGTATGATGTTTTTGGGTGACAAATAAACATTATTATTATATTATTATATTATTATTATTAGTGTTGAAGAACCATGTTGACTCATATGATATCATACTACCACTACTACCACACGGTTATTTTTATAAATGAAATTTGAATTTGGAGATTGCCGCTTTTGCAACCAAATTTAGGAGATTGTCATAGTTTATAGTGAGGATATTTGCAATATCCGAACTCTATATTTTCATAGTTTATGTTTACATGCTTTCAGGAACAAATTTTTCAGTAAGTGTATGCCTTCGATATATCAAACCCGTGGTGCTGCTAGGGGGTTCTTGTCGACCCAAAGATTCAAGAAGGGTATTTGCCATCGATTTTTTGTTCACACCTTGCCCAAAGCGTGCAATCTCTTGCCAAGAGATATTACGCTTATCACTGAGTTCAAGTGTTTTTCGGTTGAAGCTAGGAGATTTATTTTTCTAAATTACACAAATTTTATAAATATATTGGAGTAGAATAGAAATGGTAAATTGCTGAAACTTTTGCTCATACATGTTTGGAAATTGTCTACAATAGTGTTATGTGTTTTTGGAATTGCACAACACAAGTGTTTGGTCACTTAGGTGCATGATCTTCAACTACTTTCTGATTTTGTGATATAATATGTGATGTAGTGTAATATTCTGATTCTGCTAAATATAGAGAATATTATGTAGGTCAAGTGGCTGTCTATTGTTGTAGCACACACAGGTGCCTTGGCACCTAGGTGCTTTGTAATGTGATCTTGTAGTCATAAATAAAATAAAATAAAATAAATAAATAAATATGTGTGCAATTAACTGTTAGGAATAATAGTGGGTTGTTTATATTATTTATTGAGGTGAACAGAACGGTTATACAAATTAGCAGTTATACTATTTTAAATCATAACTACAGGTAACTCTTCAACAAACTCACAGTTTGCTTCATCGTCATTATTTTCGATATTAAATTAAAGCGGATTTTGCCGGATTTGGTTCTGTATCTTTATTCAAATCGCTTAAGCGTCTTTCAAACTATATGTCTATACTGCATTCACTTTTATAAAGTCTCCCGGTTGGCCATGATTTAGGTCTATCACGTTTTTGTAACTAAAACACAGGCAGGTTGGCACTGCTGAAATATCATCAAGGTCAAAACAATCCGCCGCGACGTTGCCAATTTCTACTCTCAACATAATCATAACTTAATCTTCAATCTTAGACAAGATATTATCACAGACCATTATCTTCGAATATATTAAAGAACTCTTGGCTTTGAACTGCCGAAAGTAGGAGTGCTATACAGAACCAAAATCTGCAATAGGTAAACTTCATTCTGACATGTTGAACTCTCGAATGAAATGACTTAGTTTCATCACTATATTTTATTAAGGTATAAAAATGACTCGGGTTTCGTAGTGCTACTTACTACATTTTGAAACTGGTGTATTTCAAGTTGTGCAACAAGGTATTTAAATGTCTTCTGTAGGCTTATTTCTTGAGAATTTCGAAAAGTGGGGAATTCCATAGGTACAACTGTTCGTTTAGAAGTTTTCCTGCTGGGTTATTCAGGTGTTTTCATTATTTCTTCAAATAAACTATCACAAAGTAACGGACTACTCTATCCATTATTTTTCAATACAATTCCAACACTTGATTATTGATTTCCATACAAGAAAATAGCATAATTGAATCTTCCAACCAGTTTGAATACGTGAAATACTTCCAGTAACAACAGAGGAGAAGTTTTCTTCTACAGTCGCCAGGACTATGGAATTATTGAATTCACATAATAGGTATATTCTCAAATACATTATTTTTCCGAAGTAAATTCATATTGCGAAAATACATAATTACTTGGACTTCTATGTAGAGAGGACAACGTTGCGTAGTTATCTGACAGGAAAATTACTATAACACTATAACCTAACATTTTGAAAATATACATGGTGAAATGTGTCAAATTTTCATGGCCAACCGGGAGACTTTATAAATGTGAATGGAGTATATGTGTCTAACTCATTTTCGCAAAAAATGGAGATTGCCGGTTTTGATTCTAGACCACTCAAATATTATTTTTTGCCGGCTACACACATTCTGCCGAAAACTATTGAATATTGAATTTACGGCCACATGAATGTGTACAAGGGTCAAGGGTACATGGTGTTATTCCATGTTATCCCGTCCCTATTATCTGCGTGCTTTGCATTTATCCGGTAAGGTTGTCAAATTCCTTCACATTTTTTCGGAAATATTCCAACTCCATTGAAATTTATCCAACTGCCTCGAATTTTTTTCCAAATCCTTCGAAATTTTTCCAACTGCTTCGAAATTTTTTACAACTCCTTCGTAATTTTTCCAACTGTGTTGAAAATTTGCCAACTCCGTTCAATATTGGGAGGGGGGGGGGTTTCATCTCATTCTCGTGGACCCCTTTCAAAGTTTCACGGGTTTCGGTGGACCTCCGAAATATATACAGGGTTGATGGTACCCTGGACTTTAATGGAGAACGGGACGTACGATTTTATTGAAAATTTGGTTCCTGGGTTAGAAACTGCTCCATCGAACTAGAATATTTTCTGCGCTGCGGTGTTGCCGCTTGTATAAAAAAGTAATAACAATTTCGATATTTCAAATGGAACATCATATATATTTATGCATTTTTCGATTTGCCGTAGCCCCCAGATTATTTGTGTATTAACTTCCTCATCCCTTTCTCTAGCAGTTTTCGAGTAATTGATCGATTTACTTCTTTTTTTGTGCAAAATATAGTTTCAATTGAACATTCATTACTTATTCGGTACTGAAATTTCGGGTAAGGATTACCAATATACCATGTATCATTTACGTTTAATGAAATAAGTCTCTAATCATACAGGGTTGCTCAAAATCCGAAGCTTTTCCGAGAAAAACTAAAACGACAAAAAGTACGTTTTTTCAAATGGAATCACCTGTATACCATAAAGAGGTATTGAGAGATGCATAACCAGAACATTCTGCATGATCTTGCCACAATTTGATCGCATTGACCGTGAAGAATTAACAATTTCATCAAAACATTTGCATAATTATTGTTATATCCTTCCATTTGAATAAAAGTCATTTTAGTAAATCTATCAGAGCAAGTTGAAAGGTTCATCAATTAAAAGAGTAGGATATTTTGTTACATTCTATATAGAACTCAATTTATGTTTAATTGGTTTCTGTATTACTTTTCATTCGTAATAAAGAAATTTGTTTGAAGATATAACATTTTTATACTGAGTTAGAAATATATTACGAGAATGATGGCAGGATGCCCGAAATGAAGGAAAAAGATAGGTATATTAATATATTTTTATTTTAAATTCAGTTCTTTCCATGAAAATTCTGGAATATAAGTATAAATTAATTTAAAAGTTCTCAATTCCTGTTCAGTGTTTCCAATTTGGCAAGGAGAAAATTCCTAACGTGCACAATGAACAGGATATTTGAATTCTTGAATCAATAATGTTGTTAATTCGAAGAAAATTGGAGTTGAACGGGATTCCCAACGATCCAATTTATCTCGATTATGTTTTCTTCTTGACCAATTTAATATTTTGATTTCAAATTTTTTTCCAATCAGGATATGACACTCCAGTTAAATAGATTCTTACATAATATGATTTCTATAGGTGATGGATAATATAGTGTGAATCAATGAAATAGATTCCTTCAGTTCCCAGTCCTGCAGTAATTTTCCTCTGGGGGATGGACATACTGTATCAACTGCCTCTGATGTTAACAGAAAATGCAGTCAGTTGAATAAAAAAACCATGAACAATCGCTGTATAGTAAATGTTCCAAATAATATGTTCCTCTTTTCCCAATGTTATACCGTGTTATCAGCATTCCAATTAAGCGAAAATGCCATAGTCCTGCTTGAATGGTAATTATAGATCGAGATATTTTCATTAGCAATATAACTGGAGGATATTTTCTTTTTGACAAATATCTGCACGTCACAAAACTCAACTTATAACGCATAGGTACCAAGATTTTCTATAATGGTTCACTAATTGAAAATTGTCGAACACATTCATCCTTCAATCATTTCTAATTTTAGGTTAGACCAGAGGTCGGCAACCTTTTAAGAGTAAAAAAATGGGTTCAAGCCCTGTGGACAGGAGCTTTCTGGCGCTCTAGTTCAAACAGACAAATTATATCTCCGAAAGTATTATTGGTTTCTCTGAGTTGGGAATTATATCAATGTATACATATGATAGAGCTGCATCATAAAGGAAATTCAATTCAAATAATAGTTTATTTATCAAGATTAAATGAGCAATCACGAGAATGAGAACTGCACCATGGAAGAAATCGAATTAAATCTGGCCAATTTTGCCCAATAACGAACTTAACCGAGATATTCATCTCCCTAACCTACTCTGACAATTTCAACTGCCTAGCTCATTCCGTTCGAGAGTTATTGTGGAAAAATATATTTTAAATTTTCAAAATTTTTTTTTTTACACTTTACGGTAATCTGGTCAATACAAAACTTCACATGCGTATAAAGGTCATGATTCTACAATTTGATGCTAAATTTCAGATAGATCGAAGGAACTTATGTCCGAGATATTTACGCTCCAAAACCACCTTGCAATTTTCAATCCGCTTACTCCTTTCGTTCGAGAGTTATCGTGCCTACGGCCGGTCGGCCGGCCGGACAGAATCGATTTCGCACTCGGATTCTTGATCAGTGAGTCGAACCAAATCGTTTGAGACCATTTTCAGCCAAAAATTCCAAAATTACAGACACTTGGGCAAATTGATAAGCACTCCGTTCCGAGGAACTAGAGCGCCAAAAAAACAAGTTTCGTATGACAATTGCCCAAAACAGTTTTAAAGTACCTACATATAGTAGATATTCCATAAAACATGTATTTAAGAACAGAAGAAATAATGAAAAAATTACCTTGTAATCGATCAAAAATTTCCTCATCTACGTTCACCAAATTTTCTCCTCTCTCGAACTAAAGAATTATGCTATCAATATTTACGTAATATTTTCAAACATTTTCGGGTGAGGTCCCCGTTGCATCGCTAAAATACGAGTATTTCAACCCCAATATTTTTGAAGTTACAATATTCCCTTCTGTCAAGTTGACATTATGAAAATTCATACATAGAATAGAATAATTATATCAATCTGTGAAATACGATTTACATTGAAATTTTAAAAAATCATATCTCCGAAAGTATTAGCTTGTTAGAGTTAAAATAGATATGAATGGATTCTTATGATAAAACTGCTTATTAAAAAAAATTCAATTTGGAATTTGTTTTGTAAAAAAAAAATTTTTTTTTTATTACTCCGAAACCTTCTGTCCGATTTTGCCCAGTAACGAACTTAGCCGAGATATTTATCCCCCAAACCTACTCTGAAAATTTCAACTCTCTAGCTCATTCCGTTCGAGAGTTATCGTGCCTACGGCCGGACCGGCCGGCCGGACGGCCGGACAGAATGAATTTCCACCACGGATTCTTGATCAGTGAGTCGAACCAAATCGTTTAAGACCATTTTCATCGAAAAATTCGAAAATTACAGACATTTGGGCAAATTGATAAGCACTCAGTTCCGAGGAACTAGAGCGCCAAAAATTACAATTTACAAAATTTCGAAGTTCTTAAAGAACCAGAAAAATTATTCTTGTCAACGATAAATAGTACTTTCATAATAAAGTTTTTTGATAAAAAAACTAATCTATTTATTCATAAGAATAAATAATATTTGCGTATGGAACTGAAGAGCCGCAACTTCATAACTGTCAAACTGTCACACCCGCCGACCCAGAGTCCGCTTTGTTGACGTACACTCAATGAAACAACTTATCTCCCATCCAGCCAAACTACGGACGCTGGCGATCGATATAGCAGATTTCATGTTCGGCGAATCAGGAGTAAGTGGGAGTCTTCGATGGAGTGAGGCGCACCGGTCGAAGGTTCCAAGGTGGAAGACAGTATTTTTCAACTACTTCAGCTACTTCAGAATCCATTTGGGAAATGTCAACACCAATCTCCGTGGGTTAATATATAGACTGATAGAGTGTTATCTTGCAAACCGAAGTCAAGTTGTAATGGTGAATAATAAACTCAGTGGGAAAAAAATATTTGTTACGGGATCCCTCAGGGCACAGTTCTTGGACCACTTCTCTTCCTCATCTACATAAATAGTCTGTTAGAGATAAGAAGCGAAGGGCAACTTATTGGCTTTGCTGACGATACTGTGGTTTTATACGAGAGTGAATCATGGTCAGAACTGAATAACACAGTGACAAGGTATTTCCACACAATAAATAAATGATTGCAATTGAATAAACTCACCTTAAACCACAAAAAAACTAAATACCTATCATTCTCGTCGACTAGGGTGGAGCTAGGGATCTTGGGGACATACAGATCAGCGAAGAGCTGATAGTTCCCAGAGCAGAAACAGTTAGGTATTTGGGAATTGAAATCGACCAACATTTGAGATGGGATCAGCATATGATTCGTTTGGCCAGTATGCTGTACAAATTCAAATACATCAGAAATAATATAAGTAGTTCTAAACACCTTAATATTTTGTACAATGCTCTCGTCCAGACCTTGTTATCGTATGGTGTAATTGGTTGGGGCGGAGTACTGGACAGCCACAAAAGAAGGCTGGACGTTCTTCAAAAGTATTGCCTCAAAATAATACATGGCAAAACAATAACCTTCCCTAGCAAACAACTCTATGAACTGGCCAATGTACCCGATGTGAGGCAGATTTTTGCACTGAAGATTCTCATGAACATCTTTGAGCGAAAAATTCAAATAAAAATGGGTTCAAGCCCTGTGGACAGGAGCTTTCTGGCGCTCTAGTTCAAACAGACAAATGATATATCCGAAAGTATTGGTTTCTCAGAGTTGGGAATTACATCAATGTATTCATATGATAGAACTGCATCATAAAGGAAATTCAATTCAAATAATAGTTTATTTATCAAGATTAAATGAGCAATCATGAGAATGAGAACAGCACCACTTTTTCGAATTCTTTTTTTGACACTTTGCGGTAATCTGGTCAATACAAAACTTCACATGCGTATAAAGGTCATGATTCTACAATTTGATGCTAAATTTCAGATAGATCGAGTGATCGGTTTCGGAAATATTCATAAAAAATATTTTTACTAAAATCGGCCATAACTTCGAAACCCCTTGATGGATTTCGCCCATTAACGAACTTGTCCGAGATATTTACGCTCCAAAACCACCTTGCAATTTTCAATCCGCTAACTCCTTTCGTTCGAGAGTTATCGTGCCTACGGCCGGTCGGCCGGCCGGAAAGTATCGATTTCGCACTCGGATTCTTGATCAGTGAGTCGAACCAAATCGTTTGAGACCATTTTCAGCCAAAAATTCCAAAATTACAGACACTTGGGCAAATTAATAAGCACCCTGTTCCGAGGAACTAGAGCGCCAAAAAAACAAGTTTCGTATGACAATTGCCCAAAACAGGTTTAAAGTACCTACAAATAGTAGGTATTCCATAAAACATGTATGAAAGAAGATAAGTAATAATAAAAAATTACCTTGTAATCGATCTAAAATTTCCTGATCTACGTTCACCAAATTTTCTCCTCTCTCGAACTACAGAATTATGCTTTCAATATTTACGTAATATTTTCAAACATTTTCGGGTGACGTCCCCGTTGAAGTTAAAATATTCCCTTCTGTCAAGTTGACATTATGACAATTCATACATAGAATAATTATATCAATCTGTGAAATACGATTTACATTGAAATTTTGAAAAATCATATCTCCGAAAGTATTAGCCTGTTAGAGTTAAAAATGATATGAATGGATTCTTATGATAAAACTGATTATTACAAAAAATTTAATTTGGAAGTTGTTCTGTAAAAAAAAATTTTTTTTTTTGTTGCTCCGAAACCATCTGTCCGATTTTGCCCAATATCGAACTTAGCCGAGATATTTATCCCCCAAACCTACTCTGAAAATTTCAACTCTCTAGCTAATTCCGTTCGAGAGTTATCGTGCCTACGGTCGGCCGGCCGAACCGGCCGGACAGAATGAATTTCGACCACGGATTCTTGATCAGTGAGTCGAACCAAATCGTTTAAGACCATTTTCATCGAAATATTCGAAAATTACAGACATTTGGGCAAATTGATAAGCACTCAGTTCCGAGGAACTAGAGCGCCAAAAAAGAAGGACCACCAGTGTCGTACCAGAGCTGCTGAAAAAAACAATGAACGTCCAAGATCGATAAAAAGAATTGGCCAAAGATGCTGCACCTACATAGCTCCACGACTGTTGCCTCTAGTGCCCGAAGGAGTGACTAAATTACAAAAATTACGACCATTCAAGAGAGAATTAAAATAATGGATAATGAATTTTGATAGAACTAAAATACACAAATTAATAAATCAAAGTCAATAATAAATTCCTTTTTTAAAAAAATATATAAAATGTATTTGACACATACCTACCTGGACTTGACACATACCTACCCGGACTTGACACAAACCTACCCGGACTTGACAATGAAGAAGGATGGCTTTGGACATAGGAGAGTGATATCGACTGTGATGTGCCATTCCTGCATGCGTGTTTTACTTTGGAACATATGTTTTTTTTTCTCTTTTTTTGGAGTGCATATTATGAGAAAATGGATTAGTTTTCAGCGGATATAAAGAAACTTGTTATGTTCAATACTGTGCACAGTTAATACTTATAAAATTAACTCTACAGTGCCATAGAGTTTATTTAATGTAGATTATTCTTCAATAAACTCTTATACTATTCTATTCTATTCTAATCAGTAGTAATCAATGAAAATGTTATCCAGAGAATTGACAATTCAAAATTTATCGCAATCATCCCTCAAGAAACCAAGATTCGAACATCAAAAAAGGTTGTTATTTTGAGACGGGAGATGAAAAGTACTTCAACGAAAACGAGGTCGTCGAAAGACAACCGATTGTACTTCCTACAATAGCGGTGCGACTCACTCCATCGAAGACTCATTGCATCGAAAGTTCAGTGAATCGAAAGTTCCCTACGTCGAAGATTCACTCCGTCGAAAATGACGCCCACTTAATCCTGATTCGCCGAACGTGAAATCTCCTATATCGATAGTCTTCGACCGTAGTTTGGCTGGATGAGATAAGTTATTTCATTGAGTGTACGTCAACAAAGCGGACTCCGTCTAACCCAGGGGTCGGCGGTTGTTTGGTTATGAAGTTCTATACGCAAAATTATTTATTCTTATGAATAAACAGATTAGTTTTTTATCGAAAAACTTTATTTATGAAAGTATTATTTACTGTTGGCAAGAATAATTTTTTTGGCTCCTTAAAAACTTTGAAATTTTGTAAATTGTAATTTTTTACTCTTCTAACAGTTCTGACTCAAAAGGTTGCCAACTCCTGGCCTAACCTAAAATTTGAAATAATTGAAGGATGAATGTGTTTTCAATTAGTGAACCATTATAGAAAATCTTGATACTGCACTGCATTTTTTGTTAACATCAGAGGCAGTTGATACAGTATGTCCATCCTCCAGAGTCAAATTACTGCAGGACTTGGAACTGAAGAAAACTATTTCATGGATTCACACAATATTATCCATTACCTATAGAACTTATATTATGTAAGAATTTATTTTACTCGAGTATCATATCCTGATTGGAAATGAAATTGAAATCAAAATATGAAATTTGTCAAGAAGAAAACAGCATCGAGATAAATTGGCTCGGTGCGAAACCCGCTCAACTCCAATTTTCTACAAATATTAGTTATTGAATTTATTACTTTGAGAACAAATAAAAACAACATTATTTATTTAAGAATTCAAATATCCTTTTCATTGTGCACGTAAGGAATATTCTCCTTGCCAAAGTGAAAACATTGAACAGGAATTGAGAACTTTCAAATTAATTTATACTTATATTTCAGATTTTTTTCGAGAAGAACTATATTTAAAATAAAGATATATCAATATACCTATATTTTTCCTTCATTTCGGGCATCCTGCCTTCGTGCCGTAATTTATTTCTAGCTCATTATAAAAATGTTATATCTTAAAACAAATTTCTTTATTACGAATGAGAATTAATACAGAAACGAATTAAACATAAATAAAGTTCTAGAGTGTAACAAAATATCCTACTCTTTTAATTCATGAACATTTCAACTTCCTTCGATAGATTTACTAAAATGATATTTATATGTCGTCAGATTGAAAGTGTTATATAATTAAGCATATTATTTAGATTTCAATTCTATTTCGAATCAGGATATGATACTCGAGTAAATATTATATATTCAAATTTTCATAGCATCACTGGAGAATGTTTTCTTCTTAACAATTTTCTGCACGTTACAAAACTCAACTTATAATGCATAGGTACAAAGAATACCCATAATGGTTAACTAATTGAAAATTGTCGAACACATTCATCCTTCAATTATTTAGGATTTTAGCTTATACCTGGGTTCGGTAACCTTTTGGGTCAGAAGTCAATAATTAAAATTTACAAAATTTCAAAGTTTTTAAAAAGCCAGAAAAATTATTCTTACCAACAATAAATAGTACTCTCATACATAAAGTTTTTTGATGAAAAAACTAATCTATTTATTCATAAGAATAAATAATATTTGCCTATGGAACTAAAGAGCTCCAGCTTCACATCGAAAGAGCCGCATGTGGCCGACCCCTAGGTTAGAAAGATCAGATTGTGCTTTGTTGACGTACACTCAATTAAACAAATTACCTCTCATCCAGCCAAACTACGGACGAAGACGGTCTTACAGGAGATTTCACGTTCGGCGAATCAGGAATAAGTGGGCGTCATTTTCGATGGAATGAACCTTCGATGCAGAGAACTTTCGATTCAGTGAACTTTCGATGCAATGATTCTTCGCTGGAGTTAGCCCTACTCCAGTTTTTCATTCAATGCCAGATAGGTGTTTTTGGGTGAGATTATAGTGTTATTGTTCGTTGGAATGGAATACAGATTATAATGAGAAAATGATTGAGAATTCATAATTGGGAAATTTAAAATGAAAACAATTGTGGATTAAATTTTGTATGCATCTACTTTGATTGATTCATAAAAATGATGAAAGTCTTCTTCATTCATGAACATTAAATTATCCTTGGACTATTGTTTTGATATTTTCATAATGATTAATTTTAATTCGGAAATTTTGATTATGCTATGATGTAAAACTCCTAATTTTGAGAAACTGATAGCATTTTCGATTTCGTTCTCATGAAATAACAACAATTATTCTCACGCTTATTGAATTTTCCATAGATTTCTTATAACAGGGAAGTTATCGATTTTTGATTCTGTTGAAGTATAGAAATAGTTTTATTAAAATTATCAATCATTTCTCCCGTTAACGGAATTTCTGCTTTTAACTTTGAAATTACTTATTTTTGGTTGTCCTGGAGGTATCTAAGAGCTTTTTTATAATAAACTCATCGCCAGCGTCCAAATTTTCTGAGATACTTTTGATAATTGTACCTAAGCATTAATTAAACCTCTTATTGTTCTCCCATTCGAATTAAACTATTCAATTTTTGTTTCGCACTATTAATAATAATAATAATGATTTTTTCCCCTCAGGACTGGAGGAATAGTATCCTACCCCCAAACCCCAATTCAGCAGTTAAAATACTTCTCATCTGCGCATGTGCATAACGAAAAATTGGTTCAAGCACTGACGTGAAGTCAGAAGCTTTTGCGCGTATGTTCTATTGTCCATTCTTCTGTATTGGACACCCTTAATCGAATTTACCATGGTAAATTATGTTGTCCATTCTCCTGTATTGGACACTCTTAATTCAAATTTACCATGGTAAATTCGAAAATTCTCCTGTATTGGACACTCTTAATTCAAATTTACCATGGTAAATTCGAATTAAGTGTCCAATACAGGAGAATGGACGACATAATTAACCATGGTAAATTCGATTAAGGGTGTCCAATACAGAAGAATGGACAATAGAACATACGCGCAAAAGCTTCTGACTTCACGTCAGCGCTTGAACCAATTTTTTTTTCGTGATTTTTTTTTAATTTTCTGGAGGCGCGGTTCTTAAAATTTTTTTTTTCGTCATTTTTTTCAAATTTTCTAGAGTACGGTTCTTAAAGAATTTTAAACACGTCTTTGTGTTGATTTTCTACTACTAGTTACCAAGCTTCAATTCAATCGAATATTTATTTTTTGAGTTATCAAGGAAACAATATTCCAGGTGGATATAACTCAGAAACCGTTAAACCGATTATGCCCAAAAACAAACTCAACTCTCCCTTTCGGATACGCAACCTACCCTGAAAATTGCAAGTCCCTATCTCCTTTGGTTCGAAAGTTATCGAGGCAACGGTCACCCATCTACTGAACTCACAAGAATGCTCGAATCTCCAACAATATTCAACCGATCGTGTTAAAACTTGAAACTTGGCAGAAGAGTTAGGTAATGAACGCTCTTGCAAAATTTCAGCAATTTCAAACGTATAGTTACTGATATATAGATTTTTTTTTTATTTTCAATGATTTATTGAAAATTTTCTACGAATGCTATCCTCGCCAAATTTCGCAAACATTTTCGCGTTGGCATTCTACAACCAATAACCATGTTTGAATTCAATCGGTTCAGTATTTTTCGAGTTAATGAGGAACAAAAAACCACCAAATTTCAGATGGCTATAACTCTGAAACCGTTTGGTCGATTATGCTCATAAACAAACTCAAATGTGGCATTCATATGCACAACATAACCTGAAATTTTCAAGCCGCTATCTCTTTCCGTTCTCAGGTTATCGTGACAAAAAAAATATTTTTTAATAATTTTTTTAAAATCTAGCCATACGATTCGCCCAAAATTTCACAAACCTGCTTAGGTTCATATTCTACAACTACTCACCAAGTTTCAATTCGATCGGATTTATATTGGTTGAAAACAAAATTATTACTCGGAAACCACTGGGCCGATTATGCCCATTAACGAACTCGTCCGTCGTATTGCGATGCGCCACCCACCCTGAAAATTTCAAGTCGCTAGCTCTTTTCGTTCTCAAATTATCGTGGCAACGGACTGCCGTACGGCCGGACGGCCATACGGCCGGACGGCCGGACGGACAGAATCATTTTGACCTCGAATTCTTCATCGGGGAGTCGAACTAAATCGTTTGAGACCAATTTCGTCAAAAAATTCGAAAGTTACAGACATTTGGGCAAAACTATAACGCGATGTTCCCCAGAACATACGCGCAAAAATGCACGGAAGGGGCAGCATGAGCTTCAAACAAATCATATCTCCGAAAGTATCGGTTTCTCAGAGTTGGGAATAATATCGTGATAGATCTTCATCATAAAAGAAATTGAATTAAAAAAATCATGAAATTACGATTAATTATTGAAATTTTGAAAAACCATATCCCCGAAAGTAGGAGTTTGTTAGAGTTGAGAATGATATCAATGGATTCTTATGATGAAACTGCATCAAAAAAAAAATTGAATTTGAAATTTTTAATGTAAAAAAAAATTTTTTTTCGTTACTCTGAAACCACCAGCAGTGGCGGATCGACGATTTCTGGGGCCCTACGCTTGAAAACTTACGGGCCCTTCCTCTACTTTTTCAAGTTCTTTCAAAAAAAAAATTTTCAATCAGAGTTAGGTTTTTTAAAAACAAACATAAATATTATTGAAAAAATGTAAGGTACCTAAATTAAAATATTATGTTTATCAAATGAATTGAAATCAACAATCAACAACAAAAACAAACAACTTAACAAGAGTATATCAGGTACAAAAAACAAATCAATATTTCTTTCTACAAAAAAAACAAATAAACAGGAACATGACAAATTATTGAAAAATAAAATAAAATATGAAATTCAGTCAGACTCAGACATAGTGTTGCACAAATATTACTGCAACTGTGAAGATACAGAAATAATTAATTTTGATTTTCTACTTCATAATGTCAGTTACATCACATAACCGAAATATTGATATTTACCATCAATATACGAAACATGATTAACTGCTACACAACAAGAATGGTGAGAAATGAATAGACCATTTAGTACCTATAGTGAAACTGTCTATCAAGGGATGGCCGAAAATTGAAAAAAATTGAAACCGTTGGTATCATCAATATTTAAACCAAAATATCCACATTATTATATTCAAACGCAAATATCCATTTATTTAAACCGAAATTATTTATTTTATTCCTAATTCATCATTCAAATCAAGCTCGTAAAAATTCGGCCAAAAATTAGTTCCTCGTAGAGATCAAGAGACTATAAAATAGTCAGAATACTGAAAAATTGGTTCAAGCACTGACGTGAAGTCAGAAGCTTTTGCGCGTATGTTATATTGTCCATTCTTCTGTATTGGACACCATTAATCGAATTTACCATGGTTAATTATGTCGTCCATTCTCCTGTATTGGACACTCTTAATTCAAATTTACCATGGTAAATTCGAATTAATTATGTCGTCCATTCTCCTGTATTGGACACTCTTAATTCAAATTTACCATGGTAAATTCGAATTAAGTGTCCAATACAGGAGAATGGACGACATAATTAACCATGGTAAATTCGATTAATGGTGTCCAATACAGAAGAATGGACAATAGAACATACGCGCAAAAGCTTCTGACTTCACGTCAGTGCTTGAACCATTTTTTTTTCGTGATTTTTTTTTTATTTTCTGGAGGCGCGGTTCTTAAAATTTTTTTTTTGTCATTGTTTTCAAATTTTCTAGGAGTACGGTTCTTACAGAATTTTAAACACGTCTTTGTGTAGATTTTCTACTACTAGTTACCAAGCTTCAATTCAATCGAATATTTATTTTTTGAGTTATCAAGGGAACAATATTCCAGGTGGATATAACTCGGAAACCGTTAGACCGATTATGCCCAAAAACGAACTCAACTCTCCCTTTCGGATACGCAACCTACCCTGAAAATTGCAAGTCCCTATCTCCTTTGGTTCGAAAGTTATCGAGGCAACGGTCACCCATCTACTGAACTCACACAAGAATGCTCGAATCTCCAACAATATTCAACCGATCGTGTTAAAACTTGAAACTTGGCAGTAGAGTTAGGTAATGAACGCTCTTGCAAAATTTCAGCAATTTCAAACGTATAGTTACTGATATATAGAATTTTTTTTTTATTTTCAATGATTTATTAAAAATTTTCTACAAATGCTATCCTCACCAAATTTCGCAAACATTTTCGCGTTGGCATTCTACAACTAATAACCATGTTTGAATTCAATCGGTTCCGTATTTTTCGAGTTAATGAGGAACAAAAAACCACCAAATTTCAGATGGCTATAACTCTGAAACCGTTCGGTCGATTATGCTCATAAACAAACTCAAATGTGGCATTCATATGCACAACATAACCTGAAATTTTCAAGCCGCTATCTCTTTCCGTTCTCAGGTTATCGTGGCAAAAAAAATATTTTTTAATAATTTTTTTAAAATTTTCTAGTCATACGATTCGCCCAAAATTTCACAAACGTGCTTAGGTTCATATTCTACAACTACTCACCAAGTTTCAATTCGATCGGATTCATATTGCTTGAAAACAAAATTATTACTCGGAAACCACTGGGCCGATTATGCCCATTAACGAACTTGTCCGTCGTATTGCAATGCGCCACCCACCCTGAAAATTTCAAGTCGCTAGCTCTTTTCGTTCTCAAATTATCGTGGCAACGGACGGCCGGACGGACAGAATCAAATTTGACCTCGAATTCTTCATCGGGGAGTCGAACTAAATCGTTTTAGACCAATTTCGTCAAAAAATTCGAAAGTTACAGACATTTGGGCAAAACTATAACGCGATGTTCCCCAGAACATACGCGCAAAAATGTAACTCTGAAAACATTCCAAAGCTAGGCTTCGAAGAGGTACTTGTTTTTTTAGAAAAGTAAATATCTAGTAGAAAGTAGAAATTAATGATGGAAAGAAGCGGATGAAATGTTTCCCCTTTCTTAGAAAACAATTCCCTGATTGGAGAATAAACCTTTGTTTCAAATATCGGAGAAGCCTGGAATTAAAACAATAGAACTTTTAAAGTTCAGAAAGAATACGTTATCACTCGAATTAGAAGTCCAAAGATAAAAGAAATTGTTAATGTACACCAACACTGTTCAGTTTTCCACAATACTTTCTTATATGAAATGCAAGTAGAACGAAGAATATAACTTGTTCATCACCATCAACACTATTCCTATCTTCCTTAGGGTTATAAAATGTAGAGCTGTAGCAAACCGTATGTATTCGTTACTGAGTAACGGGTGCGACGTCTAGTACCGAGTAACGAAACGTTACACACAAATCCATTTCGTTACTCGCATTATTCCGTATTCGTAGTATAGGCATATACAATGGTATAGGTACCTATAACTGTTCCGATCACGAAAGTAACGTTGATGCGTGTCTTGAAACGTTTACTGAACGTATGTTTTACTCATACGCGTATAACTTATAATCGATGTAGAATAGATTGCTTTGTTATTGTGATATAACATAAGCACACGGTTAATAGTTTTACAATCTTACTTTCACTATTAAATAAACTAAACTTAGAATAACTTAAAAAAAGGTCTGTTTAAAAATACGGAACAGTGAAAAAATTCACCTTACGCAGCTTGGTATATAATGTATAAGTATGTTTATTACAAATTACGAATTTTGCGTACTCGATACGATTCGATTCGCAATGCGACTCGATTCGTTACTCTAACATAACATGATATATTATGAGGTATCAAAAGTAACGAGTAACGTAACGATACGAAAGTAACGAGTACTAATTGCTAAAGTAACGAATACATACGGGTACGCTTTATTTCGTTACTTTTACACCTCTAATAAAATGAATATAAAAATATTTAGAACTAAGAAATGCCAAACATGTGTCTTGCACTTTGCACCCCTCCGTCCCACACAATATCGACGGTGGCATGTATAGTAGAGTTCAAACCGGGCTCTATCGTGTCACCCCGTGGGACCTTCATTGCTAAAATGTATAGACCACTGGGTATCATTCTCCATACCCTTACAATGTAAATTCAACTGGTCGTCAAAAAATCGTCGTGTGCAGGAAGGGGTGGGGGGAATTTTTCCAAAAATTGACAAAAAATTTTTTTATGTTCATGGTCATCTATATACGGTGAACATCACTCACACAAACTTCTGTTGAAATATACGATTCAGAAATATTTTTTATTAATTGTCAAAAAAGTCGGATACAATGCTCTTAAATGGAATTCCTTAAGATATAAACGCTTGCCCTGAACACCCATATTAACTATTATGTTCCACTCGGTTTTACTCGAGATCTGTTAGGATTATCGAAAAAATGCTTTATATGAAAGGTCTGCTCCGAAAACCAACGATTCAGATGCTTCTTTCAAAATTACAATAGGTAGAATAGTTTCCTCACAAAATAAGAAATTGTGTTATTAACTCCCATTAACCGAAACCGAACCTGGAGACGCTAGTAAGGCGCAATTTGTAGCGTTAGTCCATGTTAGTGGCGACCTTATGGATTTGAGCTTTGATCTATGCACATAAGGTTCGTTATATCTATCCGACCAACTTTACAGTACTATTCCTGCGTGCCTTCAGAACGCATTTTGAAGATATTGTTTGAATTCCTAATTTTTTATATATATGAGAATTTTACATATAATTCATATATATTTGATTTAATTTTGTTAATTCGTTAATAAATATGCAAATATGCGAGTTCAAACTTATATTCATTACTTCATAAATCAATTTTGTGACGTAATATTACCACATTTTTGAAATCATCGTTCATTCTCATTAGTAGTAACAAGATTTCCTGAATCCTAGACCAAAAATCTGGAAAAGAATTAACAAGGTATATAGTTGGTATCTATGATATTTAGGGTCTAAAAATTTCTTACATGTCATGATTCATCTAATTCAACTATCACTATCAGATGAAGAATCATCATTTTGAAGATATTGTTTAAATTCCTAATTTTTTATGTATATGAGAATTTTACAGATAATTCATATATATTTGATTTAATTTTGTTAATTCGTTAATAAATATGCAAATATGCGAGTTCAAACTTATATTCATTACTTCATAAATCAATTTTGTGACGTAATATTAACACATTTTTGAAATCATCGTTCATTCTCATTAGTAGTAACAAGATTTCCTGAATCCTAGACCAAAAATCTAGAAAAGAATTACGAAGGTATATTGTTGGTATCTATGATATTTAGGGCCTAAAAATTTCTTACATGTCATGATTCATCTAATTCAACTATCACTATCAGATGAAGAATCATCATTTTGAAGATATTGTTTAAATTCCTAATTTTTTATGTATATGAGAATTTTACAGATAATTCATATATATTTGATTTAATTTTGTTAATTCGTTAATAAATATGCAAATATGCGAGTTCAAACTTATATTCATTACTTCATAAATCAATTTTGTGACGTAATATTAACACATTTTTGAAATCATCGTTCATTCTCATTAGTAGTAACAAGATTTCCTGAATCCTAGACCAAAAATCTAGAAAAGAATTAAGAAGGTATATAGTTGGTATCTATGATATTTAGGGCCTAAAAATTTCTTACATGTCATGATTCATCTAATTCAACTATCACATGAAGAATCATCAAGGGAAAGAAGATTTGAAAAATTTGAAGTACTCGTATTTGCACATGTTTTTTGGGCCATACATTTGCAGGAGCCAATACACGGAATTTGTTTTCTTTTACAGGAACACATTGATCCTGTGCAATCTGAAATGAGAATTTCCATTTCATAAAGAATATTTACGGATCTGATATTCGAAATAATATTTACCTTTCCTACAACTGCAGTTGCTAAGGATAGATGTTTCCTTAGGTAGGATTGGCATCGTCGTTAATTTTGGCAGAAGTTTTCCATTTTCTACATACCACCCACTAAATATAGGATCCGGTAAAGATGGTCATGGTAGATTACTATTGATCCAAATTTTTGTTTGGTAATGGACTCGAAGGCTGTGTTGTCTCAAACTATCCAATGTTGGAGGTAATTTACTTATGGATCTTGAAGAAGCTATAATATTCCCCTGAGCCTGTTGATACATTTCACATTTTCGTTTGTCGTATACAGATGGATTTCAAATTCAACAATATCATTGAATA
This sequence comes from Halyzia sedecimguttata, assembly GCA_937662695.2. Lineage (NCBI taxonomy): Eukaryota > Metazoa > Arthropoda > Insecta > Coleoptera > Coccinellidae > Halyzia > Halyzia sedecimguttata. Next base: position 25,140,188 of record OW569415.2, read on the forward strand.
CTTACCTATTCTCTCAAATTCTCAAAATCTTGAAAGTTCACTCTGTAGTATCTACTCAGAATCTTCATCAATTTCCATTATTTTTTTACCTTCTTCGACATTTTGACCGAATGAAGATGCAAAGATGAGCGTAATGTGACTAACTTCATACCAATAATGTTGTAACTCAAGAACCATTCATCCATTCTATAGTACTATTTTCAGTTTATCCCACTGTTCCTCCTGCAGCTTTGGAATTTTTGTTGATATGCTCTAGCGCCTGATCTACAGAAAGTTGGTTAAAATTCCCAATCAAACATTTAATGACAAAATTCCTATTTTTGAATTCATCATGTACTTCCGGTGCCATGTTTGAAAGTATTCAATGATATTGTTGAATTTGAAATCCATCTGTATACGACAAACGAAAATGTGAAATGTATCAACAGGCTCAGGGGAGTATTATAGCTTCTTCAAGATCCATAAGTAAATTACCTCCAACATTGGATAGTTTGAGACAACACAGCCTTCGAGTCCATTACCAAACAAAAATTTGGATCAATAGTAATGTACGATGACCATATTTACCGGATCCTATATTTAGTGGGTGGTATGTAGAAAATGGAAAACTTCTGCCAAAATTAACGACGATGCCAATCCTACCTAAGGAAACATCTATCCTTAGCAACTGCAGTTGTAGGAAAGGTAAATATTATTTCGAATATCAGATCCGTAAATATTCTTTATGAAATGGAAATTCTCATTTCAGATTGCACAGGATCAATGTGTTCCTGTAAAAGAAAACAAATTCCGTGTATTGGCTCCTGCAAATGTATGGCCCAAAAAACATGTGCAAATACGAGTACTTCAAATTTTTCAAATCTTCCTTCCCTTGATGATTCTTCATGTGATAGTGATAGTTGAATTAGATGAATCATGACATGTAAGAAATTTTTAGGCCCTAAATATCATAGATACCAACAATATACCTTCGTAATTCTTTTCTAGATTTTTGGTCTAGGATTCAGGAAATCTTGTTACTACTAATGAGAATGAACGATGATTTCAAAAATGTGTTAATATTACGTCACAAAATTGATTTATGAAGTAATGAATATAAGTTTGAACTCGCATATTTGCATATTTATTAACGAATTAACAAAATTAAATCAAATATATATGAATTATCTGTAAAATTCTCATATACATAAAAAATTAGGAATTTAAACAATATCTTCAAAATGATGATTCTTCATCTGATAGTGATAGTTGAATTAGATGAATCATGACATGTAAGAAATTTTTAGACCCTAAATATCATAGATACCAGCTATATACCTTCTTAATTCTTTTCCAGATTTTTGGCATAGGATTCAGGAAATCTTGTTACTACTAATGAGAATGAACGATGATTTCAAAAATGTGGTAATATTACGTCACAATATTGATTTATGAAGTAATGAATATAAGTTTGAACTCGCATATTTGCATATTTATTAACGAATTAACAAAATTAAATCAAATATATATGAATTATATGTAAAATTCTCATATATATAAAAAATTAGGAATTTAAACAATATCTTCAAAATGCGTTCTGAAGGCACGCAGGAATAGCTCTGTAAAGTTGGTCGGATAGATATAACGAACCTTATGTGCATAGATCAAAGCTCAAATCCATAAGGTCGCCACTAAGATGGACTAACGCTACAAATTGCGCCTTACTAGCGTCTCCAGGTTCGGTTTCGGTTAATGGGAGTTAATAACACAATTTCTTATTTTGTGAGGAAACTATTCTACCTATTGTAATTTTGAAAGAAGCATCTGAATCGTTGGTTTTCGGAGCAGACCTTTCATATAAAGCATTTTTTCGATAATCCTAACAGATCTCGAGTAAAACCGAGTGGAACATAATAGTTAATATGGGTGTTCAGGGCAAGCGTTTATATCTTAAGGAATTCCATTTAAGAGCATTGTATCCGACTTTTTTGACAATTAATAAAAAATATTTCTGAATCGTATATTTCAACAGAAGTTTGTGTGAGTGATAATCACCGTATATAGATGACCATGAACAGAAAAAAAATTTTTGTCAATTTTTGGAAAAATTCCCCCCACCCCTTCCTGCACACGACGATTTTTTGACGACCAGTTGAATTTACATTGTAAGGGTATGGAGAATGATACCCAGTGGTCTATACATTTTAGCAATGAAGGTCCCACGAAAATCTGTTTTAGAGCTCTTTTCATGCCTTGTGAACTCTACTAGTACCTACCTAGATTTCATAAGGGATGCCGACAACTCTTCTGCCACCGTTGCCGCAATTTTTTGCAGGCAGATAAGAATAATTGGAGAACTCATGTGGATGCGAGACCTTTGATTTGATGGTATTTTATTACTGACAGCTGAATTTTGCTCTAGGTCTATTTGTGTTTCGTTTCGTGTGAATGACAATTTACACGTTATTCTTTATTATTCATTAATTTTGCCTTTTCACTTGCAGAAATGTTGATTCCATCAGGGTCTCGGAGGCCCCTGTGGACCTCGGGGCCCTACGCCTAAGCGTACTAAGCGTAACGGTTAATCCGCCACTGACCACCAGGCCGATTTTACCCAATAACGAACTATTATATTTATCTCCTAAACCTACTCTGAAAATTTCAACTATATAATCCATTCCGTTCGAGAGTTATCGTGTTAATGGACGGCCGTACAGAATCGATTTTGACCACGCATTTTTGATCAGTGAGTCGAACCAAAACGTTTGTGACTATTTTCAGCCAAAAATTCGAAAATTACAGACATTTAGGTATATTGATAAGCACTCTGTTTCGAGGAACAAAAGCGCCAAAACTTTTATTTCTCCCCTGTCGCTACAATAGAAAATCGTACTTCTGTGTTTTCACAGAATGTGATAATTATTCTATCTATGAATTATTATAATATGATCTGTGTTGATACATGTCAACTTATTTTCCTGAGACATGATATGTCAAATTTTGATATTTAATGCCCATGGTTAATCCATATGATGATGGGAATGCTTATGGTAAGTTAATAATATTGAGTTCAGAATATCTCCAGTAAAAATAAAACAGAAATATGGGCTAAAGTTTTAATTGATATAATATAATTTTCAGAGTGGATTTGAGGAAAAAATATATCGTTCATCATAGAATTGAGGAACGAAAATCTCGGATGGGTTCGTTGTTGGGTAGCATTGGTCTATTGGTTTTGGATTAATAATTTTTGGCACTCTTGTTGAATTTAAATTCTTTTATGATGTTTGAATTTAATTTCTGCTATTATGAAGTTCTATCATAAGAATCCGTTGATATAATTCCCAACTCTTACCAATACTTTCGAAGATATGATTTGTCAAAGTTTGAACAAGAGCGCCAAAGCTCCTGTCCACAGGGCTTGAACCAATTTTTTTTTCAATTTGACTTCTGTGCGTCTATTTTCAAGAATTTAACTAATTAAATTGAAAACGTAGGTCTGTGCTCACCTCATGTTGGATTTACATACATCAGTAAATCATAATCAGGGTATTCTATGAATTCATAGAATTAAGAATATTTATTGAAATTTTGAAGAATCATATCTCCGAAAATATTAGTTTGTTAGAGATGAGAGTAAAGAATGCAATCTCGCGAGATTGGGGTTCAGGCGAGATTGTGAATATGAATACCGCGAGATCTCGCGAGATTGGCGGTTTTGTATGTTGGTTCTTGCAATAATCACAAATTGTGATCACAATAATACTTAAATATATTAGGAGGAAAAAAAAAAGGATTAGAGATGTTATGAAATAAACATTTATTTTAACGTAGGTACTTATTTTTTTTATAAACTTTTACGTGATGACGTAGCTAATAATAATCTATCATTTTTCAATAAACTTTTAAGTAGTAAACTTTGGTGTATCATTATCAATTATCATGTATCTAATCGAATAAGAAATAAAATAAACAATCAGTCTTCTCTTCTAATATAAAACAAAAGTCTTTTAATAATAAAATAACAACAACAAATCAAAAACTAAAATTAAAATGGGTTCAAGCCCTGTGGACAGGAGCTTTCTGGCGCTCTAGTTCAAACAGACAAATTTTATCTCCGAAAGTATTGGATTCTCAGAGTTGGGAATTATATCAATATATTCATATGATAAAACTGCATCATAAAGGAAATTCAATTCAAATAATAGTTTATTTATCAAGATTAAATGAGCAATCATGAGAATGAGAACTGCACCATGGAAGAAATCAAATTAAATCTGGCGAATTTTGCCCAATAACGAACTTAACCGAGATATTCATCTCCCTAACCTACTCTGAAAATTTCAACTATCCACCTCATTCCGTTCGAGAGTTAGATCTATGTCTATGGATGAAAAGCAGTCTCACTACTCTCAGATCTCTTACTTCATGTTCCGTTCCGAAATGTAAGACTTTTCTGAGAAAAACTAATTTCGGAGCAAACAACTGAGATTTTTCTCACTTCGCTCACAATTCTTCGATTGATTAGATAATGTCATGTCTCAGGAAAATAAGTTGACATTATGACAATTCATACATAGAATAATTATATCATTCTGTGACAACGTTGAAATACGATTTATTATTGAAATTTTGAAAAATCATATCTCTGAAAGTATTAGCTTGTTAGAGTTAAAAATGATATCATTGGATTCTTATGGTAAAATTGCTTATTGAAAAAAATTTAATTTGGAAATTGCTTTGTAAAAAAAAATTTTTTTTTTGTTACTCCGAAACCATCTGTCCACTTTTGCCCAATAACGAACTTAGCCGAGATATTTATCTCCCAAACCTACTCTGAAAATTTCAACTGTCTAGCTCATTCCGTTCGAGAGTTATCGTGCCTACGGCCGGCCGGACAGAATGAATTTCGACCACGGATTCTTGATCAGTGAGTCGAACCAAATCGTTTAATACCATTTTCATCGAAAAATTCGAAAATTACAAACATTTGGGCAAATTGATAAGCACTCAGTTCCGAGGAACTAGAGCACCAAAAATAAATCTCAGTAACTAAGTTGAGTATTAAATATTCTATGGTAGAGTTGAACAAAATTGAAATATTATTAAAAATTAAAGAAAACTACACCTACTCAGAGATCTATTAGAAATTACATATTAATTTACAGATATACTAATAAAATAAAAAGCTTTTTCAGTAATCAGTTTGCGTCACACGCAATTATTAAGTTATGATTATTAATAGATATTAGGGTTAGGAGGTTATTGTTATTAGGAATTATTTTTAAAGTAGCTGCTTAGGAAACACGAAACGTCCAAAATATCGTCCGCTAATCGGCTTCTTATTTTGCTGGCCAGATAACCTGCCGCTGAGAAAGCCCTTTCTGATTCGACACTTGTTGGAACCACAGATCTCAAGCAGTCATCCGCGAATTGTTAAAGTTGCGCTTCAAATAAGACGTTTTTATGCTCGAGCGCAATCTCGTTGAACTCGCTAGATCTCGCCAATTTTCGATCGAGATCAGTCTCGCTAAAAAAGGCCGAGATCTCGCAAAAACGAGATCTCGCGAGAACGAGATTGCATTCCCTAGTTGAGAGTGATATCAGTGGATTCTTATTATGAAATTGCACCTTAAAATATTTCAATTTGAAATTTGTAAAGTAAACAACAATTATTTTCTTTCGTTACTCCGAAACCATTGGGCCGATTGTCCTCAATACCGAACTTAGCCGAGATATTTATCTCCCAAACCTATTCTGCAAATTTCAACGGTCTAGCTCATTCCATTCGAGAGTTATCGTGGCTACGGCCGAACGGACAGAATCGATTTCGACCAGGGATTCTTGATCAATGGGTCGAACCAAAATGTTCAAGACCATTTTCAGCCAAAAATTCGAAAATTACAGACATTTGGGCAAATTGATAGGCATTCTGGAGGAATAAGTGCGCCTAAAACTAGGTTTCGGAATTTCAAGCAAAATATTTCGCAAAGTAGTAGTAATTTTTTGAATTTTTTCATGTCATGTGACCCTCACGAAATTTTGCAAAAGTGCTTGCTGCGGTCTTTTGAATCTAACTACTGAGTTTCAATTCAATCAGATCAGTATTTTTCGAGTTATTGGGGAAATATTCATAAGAAACGTTTTTACTAAAAATAGCCTCAACTCCGAAACCGATTGGTGGATTTCGTCCATTAATGAACTCGTACGAGATATTTACGCTCCAAACCTACCCAGCAAATTTCAATCCTCTTACTCCTTTCTTTCGGGAGTTATCTTGTTTACGGCCAGACCGGACGGACAGAATTGATTTTGACCTCGAATTTTTCATCAGGGAGTCGAAGCCAATCGTTTGAGACCATTTTCGCAAAAAAAATCGAAAAATACATTGTGGCAAAATGATAGAACGCTGTTTCTTGCGAAACACGCGCGCAAAAACCAGAAAGCCTGGTCCTCTCTTACCAGGTAAATTTCATCAGCCAATCTTCCTAGTAACGAAATCATTAAGAAAGTAAGCATCGAAAAGAACTGCATTATGTGCTAGGTAGGAAGAAAGACTGCGACAGGGCATCCACCACCTAAGTTCTTAAAAAATGCCATGGTGGGTAGGCACCAAATTCTCACTATAGCTGGGCTCCTATCCGATCGTCTTTCAGGCAGAAATACTAGCAATCTAAAGAAGCGTGAAAATGAACCTAGAAGGGAATTATTAGTGGTGTGATAATATAGCAAACCATTCCGACAATCAAGCTTCTATTAAAGCTCTGAGTTCCCATGTTATCCAGTCTAAGCTAATGTGGGGATCCGAAGAAAACTTAATGAAGTAGGATGAACAACAGGGTTTCCTGGGTCTGGGTTCCTGGTCACTCAGGAACTAAAGGAAATGAGGAGGCCAACACAATGAAGTTCATCAGAACTTTAGACTGGAAGACAAGCTGTGGATGGTGAGGACATCCACATCTTTGATGGGGGGACAAAATAGACCTCAAGGTCGTAGTGCAACGTTACCCCCTACAATAGTATATAGATAGATACATTTAGTTCATTCAATTCAAAGTACAGAGACCAGTACAGGAAAAATGGGTTCAAGCCCTGTGGACAGGAGCTGTCTGGCGCTCTAGTTCAAACAGACAAATTATATCTGGTATTGGTTTCTCAGAGTTGGGAATTATATCAATGTATACATATGATAGAGCTGCATCATAAAGGAAATTCAATTCAAATAATAGTTTATTTATCAAGATTAAATGAGCAATCATGAGAATGAGAACTGCACCACATTTTCAAATTTTTTTTTGGACACTTTGCGGTAATCTGGTCAATACAAAACTTCACATGCGTATAAAGGTCATGATTCTACAATTTGGAGCTAAATTTCAGATAGATCGAGTGATCGGTTTCGGAAATATTCATAAAAAATATTTTTACTAAAATCGGCCATAACTCCGAAACCCCTTGATGGTTTTCGCCCATTAACGAACTTGTCCGAGATATTTACGCTCCAAAAGCACCTTGCAATGTTCAATCCGCTAACTCCTTTCGTTCGAGAGTTATCGTGCCTACGGCCGGTCGGCCGGCCGGACAGAATCGATTTCGCACTCGGATTCTTGATCAGTGAGTCGAAACAAATCATTTGAGACCATTTTCAGCCAAAAATTCCAAAATTACAGACACTTGGGCAAATTGATAAGCACTCTGTTCCGAGGAACTAGAGCGCCAAAAAAACAAGTTTCGTATGACAATTGCCCAAAACAGGTTTAAAGTACCTACAAATAGTAGGTATTCCATAAAACATGTATAAAAGAAGATAAGTAATAATAAATTACCTTGTAATCGATCAAAAATTTCCTGATCTACGTTCACCAAATTTTCTCCTCTCTCGAACTACAGAATTATGCTTTCAATATTTACGTAATATTTTCAAACATTTTCGGGTGAGGTCCCCGTTGCATCGCTAAAATACGAGTATTTCAACCCCAATATTCTTGAAGTTACAATATTCCCTTCTGTCAAGTTGACTTTATGACAATTCATACATAGAATATACATAGAATAATTATATCAATCTGTGAAATACGATTTACATTGAAATTTTGAAAAATCATATCTCCGAAAGTATTAGCTTGTTAGAGTTAAAAATGATATGAATGGATTCTTATGATAAAATTGCTCATTAAAAAAAATTTAATTTGGAATTTGTTCTGTAAAAAAAAATTTTTTTTTTTGTTACTCCGAAACCATCTGTCCGATTTTGCCCAATAACGAACTTAGCCGAGATATTTATCCCCCAAACCTACTCTGAAAATTTCAACTCTGTAGCTCATTCCGTTCGAGAGTTATCATGCCTACGGCCGGCCGGACGGCCGGACAGAATGAACTAGAGCGCCAAAAATGTCAACAATAGTAAGTTACATTGAAGAACAGTATATTCTAAAACAAGTTGCAGAGTGGGCTCATATTCAAACACGAATGTGAAATTCGAAAACGAGCGACAAAGGAGCGAGTTTTCGAACACATGAGTGTTGGAATTGCCTTCTGCAACGAGTATTAGACGATATTTTCTATATGTCAGGCTAGTTTTGTAAAATACTGTTGAAATTTACGAAAAATACGAATTAAACATCCTAGTGACTTTTGTATTGTATCTTGGCAGTTGGTGTGACTGTTACGAAAGTTGACAGATTACGGAATTTGAATTTCAATCGTACGTAGGGCATGGAGATCAGATTTAGAACAGTTTCCTAATAGCATGAATTATTCAAAATTAGGATATCTCTAGTACCTTATTTTTTAATGAAAATAAAAATTTTCCTCTCAATAATTATTATTCCACTATATCCAGATTATATTATAATGACAATTGACGTGTGTTGAAATTTGATAGGATCGAATGTCAGTGCTGAATCCCACAAAACGAAAAATATAACTATAGAAACAATGTGGGAATGAGTTCATTACAGCACTGTTTTTAGTGCTGTAATGAACTCATTACGATACTGAAATAGAGAATAGTATATTCTAAAACAAGTTGCAAAATAGGCTCATATTCAAACACGAATGTGAAATTCGAAAACGAGCGACAAAGCAGCCAGTTTCCGAACGCATGAGTGTTGGAATTGCCATCTGCAACGAGAATTAGACGATATTTTCTCTATTTGAGACAAGTTTTGTAAAATACTGTTGAAATTTAATGACGAATTCGGATTATACATCCTATATAGTGTCTTTTGTATTGTGACAGTTGGTGTGACTGTTACGAAAGTTGACAGATTACGGAATTTTAATTTGAATCGTACGTAGGGCATGGGGATCAGATTTAAAACAGTTTTCTAATAGCATGAAAAGTGATGCTATTAGGAATTAGGAAATCTCTAGTACCTCATTTTTTAATGAAAATAAAACTTTTCCTCTCAACAATTATTTCACTATATCCAGATTATATTATATTGACAATTGACGTGTGTTGAAATTTGATAGGGTCGAATGTCAGTGCTGACCACCACAAAACGAAAAATATAACTAGAAACACTGCGGGAATGAGTTCATTACAGCTCTGTTTTTAGTGCTGTAATGAACTCATTACAATACTGAAATAGAGAAAAGATGTTCTTTCAGCTTTACAAAATCCAAAGTATTCTTGTACATTATAAAGGCTCACATTTTCCTATGAAAGAATTAATTCTCCTATGTAGTAATCTTTCGGTCTTTATGAAACGAAATTGCCTCGGCTATGCATTTATTAGCTTCATGCACAAATAATAATAATAATAATATAATATGTTTATTTTTTACATTCATTACATTTCATGCTGTGGTATTTAAATAATCAGAAATAAACTTTGGTTTCCCACAAAAGTACTGGACTTGTGCGTGGGCAGCATATAAATTATAAGTGTACAAAATATGAAAAATTGTATCCGCATATCAGTGCAAGCTTCACCAAAAGGTCTTGATATCCATTATTAGATGAAGTTATTCCTATTGCAGAAGGTGTTCCAGAATGATTCGGGTTTATTTTTTATCCAAATCTTGATTTTCTTCTTGTATGCAGTAATAGACATAATTCTCTTGAGTTCTGGAGGAAGTTGATTGTATAATAAAGGCGCCAGGTAAGTAAAAGATCTTAACTCGATGGTTTTTTTAGGTTTTGGAAGAGCCATATTATTTTGTGTTCTTAACTCTCTCCCTCTTTTTTTAGGTACACCGATCTTACGTTGATACATGAGTAGAGCACGTGCATGTAGCCTCCGTACGTTGAAGACATCCGCAAATTTAAATAGTTCGCTGGAGGGGTAAGTAATTGGCTTTTTGCAAATAATTTTCAGCAACCATTTTTGCGCTATTTCTACATGTGAGTAGTAGCAATTAGCCATTCCTCCCCAAACAAGTACTCCGTAGCGAAGGTGTGGTTCAGCTAGTGCAGTATAAATTTGTAATAGTTCTTCCAATTCGCATATTACTCTGAGGGATTTAAATTTACTCAACAGCATTCTCATTTTCTTAACCACGAAGTGAGCCTGCTTGTCCCATCTTAAATGAGGATCAATGTAAATTCCAAGATATTTAACACTTTCAGAAGTTTTGATGTTAAATGTGTCTGAGTTTGAGAAAGTTACTGACAGAGTATCATATCTAGGGATTTTGGATTTGAGGCTAGTAAATGGTATGAATTTGGTTTTATCCATATTAACTGTCAATTTTTTGTCTTTAAAATATTGTAATAATTCAGAAAATCCCTGTTCAGCTGTTGTTTTAAGTAAATCCCATGTTGGTGCTGTATAATATACTAATGTATCATCTGCGAAACTAACAATTTTATTTTGAGGATTTATAGAGAAAATATCATCAATATACAGTAAAAATAGAATGGGACCCAGAATTGTTCCCTGCGGGACTCCACACGTTATTATCTTACTATCGCTCAATGCAGTTCCAATCTTGGTCCGTTGTGTTCTATCTTTCATATAGCTCTCCATTAATTTATATGGCAATCCTCTCCACCCCATGTTTTCCAAAGTGTCTAATAATATTTCGTGGTCTACAGTATCGAACGCTTTGGCCAGGTCGACAAATATACCAATCGCTGGAATGTTGTTATCCAGAGAATGGGTGATCAGCTCGACTAGCTTGGTAATCGCATCTAAGGTAGATTTCTTTTTCTGGAATCCATACTGGTTTTCAGATAATAACTTAAATTTTTCGACGAATGAGATAATTCGATTATATATGATTTTTTCAAATACCTTGGCTACTGTTGATGTTAGTGATACTGGTCTGTAGTTCCTCATTTCGAGTTGATCTGATTGTTTATAAATTGGTATCACTATCGCCTCCTTCAATACGTCTGGAAATATACCTGTCTTAAAGCTTTCATTCATTAAATAAGTGAGTGGTTTTGTTACATATGTTGAAACTGTCTTCAATGTTTCAGCTTTAATTTTATCAGGACCGGGTGCTTTATTGTTTTTTAAGTTGTGGATGGTTCTATAGACTTCATCTTCGTTAGTTTCAAAAAATACTATGGAATTCGAATGCGCGTATACTTTCCGATTTTGATGATTACCCTGTGTACCAAATTTTTGCGCGAATTTATTGGCAATATTAATGAAGTATTCATTGAATTCCTCTGCTATTAATTCATCACTTTCCAATATATCTCCATTGTCTCTTCTGATTTTTGTGATACTTTTTCTATTTGGCTCATTGTTAACTAATTTCCAGAGTCCTCTAGAGTATTTTTTATTTTTATCGATTTCTTTTCGGTAGTAATCCCTTTTTGCGCATTTTATAAGTTCTTCTAGTTTATTTTTATGTCTTTTAAAATTCCTCAATAAATCTATACTATCCGGATGTTTCATGGCATTCCTATATAATTTATTCTTCTCCTTTACTGATTCTATTATTCCATTCGTTATCCATGGTTTTCTCTTTCTGTTCGATCGTTTTACTTTAACTGTAGTTGTGCATTCATTGATTACTGATTTCACTTTTTCTGTGAATAGATTCCAACACTCATTCACATCCCTTGTCATGTACATTTCTTCCCATTTTTCTTCGCTCAATATTTCTTTGATTTTAATATAGTTTATATATTTTTTTTCCCAGGTTAATCCGGTTGACATTTGATTCATTTTTGTTTCCAGGGGGATTTCTAAAAATATCATGTAATGGTCGGTTATGCTGGTGTGTAATATAACAGGTAAGAACATATCTACACCAGTTGTAGTGTTAACAAAAAAATGGTCTATACATGACTTTGATTTTGCTGTTACCCGGGTATAGTCATTTATTAATGAGATGTATCCGTATTCACTCATTGTATTGAGATATTCATTAGACTCAGTAGTCCTCTTTGAAATGTCTACATTAATGTCTCCAACGAAACAAGTTAAATCACATTTATTTTTTTTGTTACAGGTATCTAGTATTTCCGCCAGAGTCTCTCTGAACTCCATGACATTCAAGCTGGGAGGTCTATATACTGCGATAACCTGAATTGTTTTGTTTTGCATTGAAATATTCAGTACAATGGCTCTAATTTGGTTTACTACAAGTATTTCGGATTCATATTGTATATTACTTTTAATAAATACTACAACACCATCATTCTGATTTATTTCTCCTTTGTTGTATATTATGTTATAGCCACCAATGTTATACTGATAAATATCTCCAATTTTCCATGTCTCCGATAATACAATGCAATCTATATCAAAATTAAGTTGTCCGAGCACTACATTCAATTCATCGAAATTTTTATCTAAACTTCTTATATTGTTATGTATTATTCTAAAATTACTATTACTGCTTTTACCAATCTGCAAATTCAGATCATCTGGAATCTCAATATTCCTGGTGAAAACCTGCAACATCTGAAAATCTCTTATAACCTGTTCCATAAATAAAATTAAAAATTCTTTCCTATAAATATGAATTATATATGGGATAATCAATTCTTTGCTTTTAGGTCGTCGATTTGTTTATTATTTTTCAAGTGTATTATTTTGGTGTACTCACCTTTTCTGCATAATATTTTATTCTCCTTACACCATACGTATTTAAACCCAACAGTTTTCAATTCTTTAGCCTTTCTGAGTAGTTCTTGTATTTCTTTAGGTAAATCTTCGTTTATGTAAATCCTTCTCGTTTCCCCTTCAAGCCCCATATCTACTGAATTCAAAGATCCCATGAGTTTCCTCTTCTGTAAAACTAAATTTTTTACTTTCTCGTTTGAAAATTCAACCAGGATTGGCTTATTTTCTTGTCTAGATGGTAACTGCCTTATTTTTATTTCATTTTCTGGCACGTTTATCTCGAATTTATTCAGGACTTCAGGTACTTCTTCCTTAGTCCGTAGACCAACCATGATCAAATTCTTTCTTCTACTTTGTGCTTCAGCCATAGTTGCGTTCATTCTAGCTTGCTCTTTCAATTCATCTAGTTCACTTCTCATCTTATCCATTTCGTCCTTCATCTTTTCCTGTTCTTTCTTGATATTTCTATTCTCCTTCTTAATCTCTTCCATAGTCTTCCTCATACCATCCACGACTTCGCTGTTGAATGAGACTGCCTCTTCAAGACCCTCGATCTTTTTGATCAGTTTATTAAACATACCTTCAATATTGGACTCTTCTCCCGATTTCTTTGATCTTTCTAGACTCCTTCTCTTTCCCAACTTTTCCACTAGCTCCTCTAATATGTCATCATCAGATTCTTCGCTTTTATCTGATTTTTTGCAGTTGGAACATGACCATTGAATCTTCCTTTTCTTTATAACATCCTCTTTATTGACGTCAGTGCACCCTAAGTGGGCCCATCCATCGCATTTGTCCTGGCACTGAATCTTGTACCCGCTTTTGGCAATAGTTCTATTACAAACTACACATACCATATCTCCAGCCATGGTTCTTCGCCTCACAATTAAAATTGTTCAGTACTTCGCCTCTTTATCGGTTTGTTATTTATCAGTAGCAGATGTTTTCCTTATCTGATATTTACCTTCAATGAAGATTTCGGATATTCGAATGTTATAGCAATAATCATAAATTGCTCTGATTGTTTTAGTAAACTCACTTTCTAGTTACCTTCACCTGAGCAAGCGATTGTTCATCTTCACTTTGGTGCAACACTCAATAATATTTCGCAGGTTTAACCACTATATTTGCATTAATTAGTATGGATCACAAATTTTCTCCTGCACACATGCATTACATTACTTTGAATACATATACATAGCATTTAATTATATAGAATACATATACATAGCATTTAATTATTCTGTGTCACAGTCAAAATTCATTTTCGAACCAATAGTGGATGAATGTATTCGAATGGGACCTTATGCCACCGCAAACACAGCACTGTTCATTTTCGATCAGTGAATGTATTGAGTTGAAACTAATCGTTTGATACTATTCTGGGCCAACAAATTTTCCAGTTTTTTTTGGACGCTTGTTTTTACTTTCGGATTTGAATTCTTGGAAATATTATTTTTTTCCTGGAGCTAAGTAGCTTTGGGCAAGTTCAGTGTTTGGGTGACCACTCTGGCCGCAAATTTGAACCGCGCACCAAATCTCCTGTCCACTTTTTTTATTTCGACCTATGGTAAAACTTATAGCGAGAATTGTCAAAGAAAACTTGAAAAAATATAAAAAAGCACCGACGTGAAGTCAGTATTCTTTGGCGCGCCTGTTCACGTTGGCTAATTTGAATTGAATGATGAGTGCTTCAAGCTCAGTGGATAGAGCGAACTGGAGATTTAGTCAGACGGTAATGGACACCATTCACTCAAAAGTCAAAAATTAACAGTGCTGTGCCTAAGCTGGCGTAATGATAGAGTAACAAAGTTGACAAAGAGCACAACTGACTCTCCTTAGTCTTTTCTGAGGGATCTCCTGGGGAAGACATAGGGGGGTCAGTATAATCATAATCATGAAATCATGTCTATAGCAAGCGCGCCAATGCGGATTGATTTCAATATGAAAGAAAAAGGCTAAAAAAGCATTAACGTGGGGTCAATCTGCTTTGGCGCGCTTGTTATACAGGACAGTGAATGGTGTCCACTACTGACTAGATCTCCGGCTCGCTCTATTTACTGAGCTTGAAACACTCATGATTCAATTCAAATCATCCAACGTGAACAAGTGCTCCAAAGAGTACTGACTTCACGTCAGTGCTTTTTTATATTTTCTTTACATATCCGTTTGAAGTGTATTAGATTAACAGTCGTCCTGAAGATGAGGAGCGAATGTCTCAGACTGTTCATTTTGTTGTTTTTTAAAATCGATAAACTTGATTGTAATACGACTTCAATTCACTATTAATATTTTGATTAAATTCCTCAAATTTTCACTGGCTATCATCAGTACCTATCCATTTTCCACAATGAAATGGAACTTTCATAAAAAATAAGAGGTAGTAAAAATGTTTATGTGGTAGGGTACCCATAAAATATATTCATCTGTTTAAAATAATTGATTCAATCACCATAATTCGTGAAAAATGAATTATAAAGACTGTTTTTTTTTCAGAAATCTACTTGTTGGTGAGTAGAAATGGAAGTACTAAAGTGGCATGTGCTACTATTCTTGCTTGTGATTCAATTCAATTTCGTTATCAATAAAATAGGTAAATATTCATGTTCTTGATCATCATCAGTTGCACAATATATTTTATCTGAGCAAAAAATAAATCAATTTTGATTCATTATCATATTAGCAGGGGCGTTGTTCATCTGAGCAGAGTACCTATGAATTGGACGAAATGTTTGTAATTTTAGAATTTTTGGACGAGAATGCTCTCAAACGATTAGTTTCGACTTGCTGATGAATACGAGATCAAACTTAATTCTTTCCGGCCATCAGCACGATTACCCTCGTACGCAGTGAGTTAAGAGAGTTGAAATATGCAGGGTATGTTTGGAGTCCTAATGCTCCGATTGAGATCGTTAATGGTCAAAATCCGTCGAGTGGTTTTGGAGTTATAGCCGTCTGAAACTTTGTTTTCCAAATAACTCAAAAACTTCTGATCTGATCGAATTAAAATTCGTTAGTTAGTTGAAAAATACCAGCACTAAGACTTATGCAAAATTTAGTAAAGATTGTATGACTAAGAAATTTAAAAAAGTCTTTATCTCGAAAAATATCCCTCAGATTCCACTGAAATTTTACAAAACCTTCAAAACCTCAATTTATAGGGAATTTCTAGATCTAAACTTTATTGTTGGGGACATTGGCAAAATAACGAAATATTACAACTATTACTTGGGAGCGGAAGCCCCAGGTTCAAACCCGAGGCTGGGAAAGAAATTTTCTAGTCACGGTAATCGTCACCATTCACTGTTGGGTAAAAAATTAACAGTGCTGTGCCTAAGGTGGTGTAATGACACAGTAACAAAGCCTACACAGAACACAACTTGTTCTTCTTACTCGCTCAAGCTCTTCGAGAGCTTATGAGGGGTCTCCTTGGGGAAGACCTAGGAGGATCAGTATAATAATATACAATAATATACAATAACAATATACAATAATATACTATTACTTTGTACTGATCCACTGTATTTCACTCGAACAAAAACTTGTCAACAGTTTTCGGGTTTTGACGCGAAGTCGAACGAATTTCATGATACAGTTTGAATTGGGACTTACGATTTTCAGGGTAGGTTGCGCATCTGCATGGGACAGTTAAGTTGGTTTTTGGTCATAATTGGTCCAAGGGACTGGAATATTATTTCCTCGATAACTCAAAAAAAACAGATCCGATCGAATTGAAGCTTGGTAACTAGTTGTAGCGGGTTGTAGCGGGTAGCGGGTAGGTACTCCTCACGATCCCGGTGTGGATAGACCTACTTCAGGGATGCGACCCTGCCCACGCGAGCCTTGATTCTCCCTTCACTCCTTTTACTGAGGGAAATCATGTCCCAAACCACATACCTGCCCATTTCCAAAATTACTCCCTAACCACTTCCTATAGAAGTTCACAACGCTGGTGAAGGTGGAGAGGTGGCACCTTGGTACAGTGGATCCAGCGAGTGACAACCCGGATTTTGAACCAATATAAAGTTGAATCCAACCGAACGACTGCCGGTATAAACAGTCTCCCCTAACCATCCAACGGCTTCGGGCGGAAGAGATGGGAAGGATAGGGCACCTCCTTGCCCCTGGAATAGGAAACTGTTCTCAAAGACGGAAGAACCATTAACTGGTCAACGGCATGAAGATGCAGAAGGAAAGGGGAAAACACTGCATTAAAGATCCGCAAGGATATCCCTAGAGAAACTCATGACTATGTGCGACAATGAAGCCTCGGTAAGGCTTCGCTCTCCGATTGGCAACCGGCGCTGCTCTCCGTCCGGGGGAGGCGGTGAGAAATTGGCTACCGGCCATGGGCGGATGCATCAGGCCTCTCATGGAAACTATGCTACTGATGACAAACTCAAACTTAATCTTAATAAACTCAAGACTCGACAAAAACATCGCCTAGCGACGTGGAACGTCAGAGGTTTGCTGATGGTGGGCAAATTGAATATCTTGGAAAGTGAGTTAGAGAGAAATAACATTGCCATTGCAGGTCTCGCTGAAACGCACTACAGAGACGGGGGACACTTAATTTCTACGAAGGGCAATTTCATATGCTTTTCAGGAAATCCTTATCAAAGTAACAACGGCGTGGGCTTCTGGGTGGCAAAACCATTCATAAAGATGATTCTTGGCTACAACTGTATAAGCGACCGTTTAATAACTCTACGTATCCATGCGACTCCCAATCCCATTAATCTAGTACAAGTTTACGCACCGACCTCCTCGGCTGATGACGATGTCATGGAATCATTCTACAAGGATCTTGAGTCCACAATTGATTCTATTAGCAATAGGGAAGTCACCATCATTTTAGGAGATTTTAACTCCAAAATAGGTCAAACTGAGGAAGAAGAATTGATTCGTGCTCATATAGGTAGATTCGGCCTAGGACTCAGAAATGAAAGAGGTCAAAGGTTATCTCAATTTTGCCTTGACAATAACCTTGCAATCGCAAACACCATGTTCGCCCAACATCAACGACGTTTGTACACGTGGACCTCACCGAACGGGAAGCACCGCAACCAAATCGACTACATCTTGACGAAACTGCGTTGGAAATCGTCGATTACTTGCTGCAAGACTTTGCCAGGTGCAGATTGCGGTTCGGATCATCAGCTGCTAATGTGCGAGTTTCGCTTGAAACTGAAGATATGTTCGCAATCTAAGAGATCATTCTTACAGACTATCTCAGATACGACTTCATACCAAATAAAATGCTCCGAATTCCTTGATGAAAACGTCGATCCAATCTCAGATAACGCCTCTCCGAACGAGATTTGGCTCTCTTTTAAAAATGCCTTAATACGTTCTATACAAACAACACAGCCGAAATCAGTTATACAGCCCAAACAGCAATGGATGACGGCTCACACGCTGTCAGCGGTCGAGGAACGCAGAGAACTGAAGGCCTCCGGTATAAACTCTGATCAGAAAAGAGCTAAGTATGCAGAACTTACAGGTCGAATCCAAAAACTCTCCCGGCACGATAGAAACTCATATTATCAAAGAATAGCTGAAGAAATTCAATCTCATGCAGATACAAACTCGCCAAGAGATGTGTTCTTGAAAATTAAAAAGCTAAATCACGACCTTAAACCAAAAACGTGGTCCATTAGGAACGAAGACGGTAATATGGTAACAAATATAGATGACGTGGTTCAGACATGGCGCAGATACTGCGAGACACTTTACTCAGACAACAATATTTCAACTGACTATATAACAAGAGAACTTGAGCCTGATATCCTGCTCTCAGAAGTAGTACGTGCTGTGGAAAAACTGAAGACCAATAAGGCAGCCGGTGTTGATTTGCTTACTGCTGAAGCTCTGAAGTGTTTGGGCAACGACGGCCTGTGTTTCCTTCATAAAATATGTCAGAGAGTCTGGACTACCTGTAGTTGGCCGGATGACTGGAAAACTTCAATATTTGTCCCGCTACACAAGAAGGGATCACCAACGAACCCAGACAACTACCGCCTGCTTTCTTTGATCTCACATGCTAGCAAAGTGATGCTTTATATCCTACAGGCTCGTTTGGAAAACTTCGTGAGCTGGCAAATAGCTCCGGAACAAGCCGGATTTGTTAAGGGACGCGGCACACGCGAGCAGATCTTAAACTTGCGACAGATAATCGAGAAAGCAAGAGAACACTACTTCCCAGTATATATGTGTTTCGTAGACTACTCTAAAGCCTTTGACAATGTACAATGGACCAAATTGTGGGATGTTCTGCACATCATGGGAGTCCCCTGTCATCTAATATCACTTATACAGAAACTCTATGAAGGCAACATAGCTCATATACGAATTGACGGCACGCTATCAGCCAAAACAAAAACAGGAAAAGGAGTTCGCCAGGGCTGCATATTGTCCCCTATGCTCTTCAATATTTACTCCGAGTTCATTATGCGACAAGTGCTGGATGGCTGGGAAGGAGGTATAACCATCGGTGGAACCAGGATGTCCAATTTAAGGTTTGCCGACGACACAACTTTGCTAGCAACTTCAGAGGATGAACTACTGTCTCTCCTTGATAACTTGGAAAATGTCAGTGAGGCTTTTGGACTTAAAATCAACTACAGCAAAACCAAAGTGATGATTGTAGATAGGGAGCATAACAACCATCCTCAGAAAACTCAGGTTGGTGCCTGTCAAGTGGTCCAAACTTTTGTGTACCTCGGCTCGCTGATTGAAAACACAGGAAGCAGCGAAAAAGAAATCCGCCGTCGCATCCAGCAAGCACGTGTAGCCATGACAAAACTAAATAGAATATGGCGCGACTCTCACATCACCAAAACGACTAAAATAGCTCTGGTCCGGTCGTTGGTTTTCTCCATCTTTCTATACGCATCGGAGACGTGGACTACCAAGCAGGCTGATCGACATCGCATAGATGCCTTTGAGATGTGGTGTTGGAGGAGGATGCTGAGAATTCCGTGGACGGCACACCGAACGAACGCTTCAGTTCTGAATGAGATTGGTAGTCCGAAGCGCCTGTCCTCCATAGTTTTGGCAAGAGTTCTTTCATTTTTTGGACACATTCATAGAAAGGATAACATGGAGAAACTAGTGGTACAAGGTCATCCCCCCACGGGTCGACGACGTGGTCGATCTCCCACACGCTGGGTGGATCTGACAAAGAAGTGTCTCGATCTTAGCGTCACCCGAGCAACCAAACTGACACCAAATCGAGTTAGATGGCGTGACACCGTTAGGAGAGCAATAGATGTATTGAACACCAATGGTCCCCCAGATAATACCTAACAGCTAAAAGAAAAAGAGCCATGAGTTATGAGTTCACAACACATCTGCCAAGATGTAATGACTATGATGATGAACTAGTTGTAGAATATTGACATAAAGACGTGTGTGTAAAATTTTGTAAGAACTGCACCACTAAAAAAAAAAAAAAAATACGAAAAAATATTCTGTATCTCACGATAACTTAACAACAGAAAGAGATAGCGACTTGCAATTTTCGGGGTAGGTTGCGCATCCGAATATGACATTTAAGTTCGTCAATTGGTATAAACAATTTTTTTTGGAGTTATACTCATCTGAAATTATGTTGATATTTCCTTTATAACCCAAAATATACAAATCTGATCGGTCATTACTTGTAGAATGCCGAAACACTCATTTTCGCAGAATTTCGTGAATATCGTATCCTGAAGTTACTTCAGGCGTAAGTTTTTCCCTATTTAATTTCCAATACAATACATATTATGTCCGAATTAAAAATTCTGTGATCATAGATGATTCACTATTGAAGCCGGTTATTAAAATGGTATAAAATGAATTCATATCTGAAAAATGCTGAGAAAACGGTGTATATCGATGCTACATTCGATAAAGAGCGTCCAATAGAGGTGAGTAGACAAAAGCTCCTGACTTCACGTCAGTGCTTGTTTATATTCATAACCTGATATGTTCCGATTTGTTTAAAACAGTTTAATCTATTGTTTGGAGCTACTTCAATTCTTAAGAAAAATTTAAATAATGTTGTGTAAAAACTATCCTTTTTATTTCTTTTACATATAAAATAGAGGAAAGAAGTCTTAACAACATGATGTCTCATTTGAGTAGGGAATGAAGTGTTTAGAATAATGGGAAGGGTTCCCAAAAGTAGATATTAACTGAATATGATCGCCAACAAAACTGAAGATAGAATTATGGGTCTTAATGACCCAGCTGACGAAAAATGCGGGAAAGCCCTGTGGACGGGAGCTTGGGCGCTCAAACTTTGACAAATCATATCTCCAAAAGTATTGTTTTTTCGGAGTTTTTATTATTATTAATATTACAGTAGAGTTGAGACTAATCTATAAACTCAAAAAAAATCAAACTTAACAAAGAAGAATTGTCATAAACGATACAGAAGAGAAAGAAAACGAAAATTCACTACAAGACAAGCACAGAGATAAACATTCATGAAGCATCACTCGCGAACCATCTGTCCAAAGAGTTCTTGAAACTATTCACCGATGATGCCCCGACCACGGCAGCTGGAAGTCCATTCCACAATGTAAACACTCTATTGGACAGGAAGTGTTCCCGAACGGTAGACCTGAACCTTTCCCTCGACAATTTCAGATTGTGATCTCGCAGTCGGGTGTCAGAATTCAGGCAGAACAAGGAGGAAAGATCTGCACTGAATAACCGGTGGAGGGCTCTATATGTTATTATCAAGTCTCCTCGTAAGCGGCGAGTTGCGAAGGTAGTGAGGTGCATCACAGATAGTCTCTGCTCGTAGGTTGGTCTCACAGGTCCATATGGTATCCTAGAAGTCCTTCGCTGGATTGACTCGAGCAGATTGGCATCACGGGATAGAACAGGTGCCCAAACCGGACCGGCGTATTCAAGGATGGGTCGAACAAAAGTGGAATACAGAATACTGCAGGTGAGAGGGTCACAACGTCGAAAAGTCTTCTGGATGAGGTAGAGCATTCTCTTGGCTTTGTTGGTAACAGCCACAATATGTTCTGACCAAGACAGGTCCTGGGTCATAGTTACTCCGAGATCGCAGTGAGATGAAACTGACTCAACAATGTGATGGGACAAGTGGTAGATGTGTCTTGGATTGTTTTTACCAAGGTGAAGTACCTTGCATTTGTCCAGATTGAGAGGAATCATCCAGGTATCGGACCATCTCAGGATGGCATCGAGGTCATCCTGTATAACACGAGACGCGGTAAACGGATCACCGTAAATCTTGGCATCATCAGCAAACAACGAACACATTGACTTCACTGTAGAGGGAAGATCCGATGTGAACATTAAAAAGAGAAGAGGGCCCAATACGGAACCCTGGGGGACACCACTCACCACGCCTCTTGAAGAAGATACACAGTCACCAACACGAACACGGAAACTTCTGTTCGAGAGAAAGGCCCTGATCCACAGAAGAAGGTCACCACGAATTCCAAGATTCTCGAGTTTCAGCAGGAGGCGTCTGTGGGGCACTCGATCGAATGCCTTTGAAAAATCGAGATAGAGAACATCCACGGGGATACGGGCATCCAACAGTTGAGTTGAGTTGAGATTGATATCAATGGATTCTTATGACAGAACTGCTTCATAAATATATAATTGCAAAGTCAGATGAAGAAATATTGTTTGCGGCCATACCACACAGCATATACTATATACCGTCCGAACACTGAAGCCAAGCAGCGTCGGGCGTGGTTTGTACTTGGATGGGTGACCATATGGGAACACTGCGTGCTGTATTCTTTTTTCAATTTGGTTTTACTGCGACAATTTTCAAGAATTTTCGTAATTAAATTCAAAACGTAGGTCTATGACTCATCTCTGGTTGAATTTACATACGTATCAGCAAATTATAATTAGGGTATTCTATGAAAACATAGAATTAAGAATAAGTATTGAAACTTCGAAAAATCATATGTCCGAAAGTATTAGTTTGTTAGAGTTGATATCAATGGATTCAAATGATGAAACTGCATCTTAAACGAAATTGAATTTGAAATTTTTAATTTAAAAAAAAATTATTTTTCGTTATTCAGAAATCATCAAAACGCTGATTTGCGTTCGAGAGTTATCGTGGTTACGGTCGGACAGAATCGATTTCGACCACGGATTCTTGATCAGTGAGTCGAACCAAATTGTTTAAGACCATTTTCAGCCACAAATTCGAAAATTACAGACATTTGGCAAATTTGCTGATTTGCGTTCGAGAGTTATCATGGTTACGGTCGGACAGAATCGATTTTGACCACGGATTCTTGATCAGTGAGTCGAACCAAATTGTTTAAGACCATTTTCACCCACAAATTCGAAAATTTCAGACATTTGGGCAAATTGATAAGTACTCTCTTCCGAGGAACAAGAGCGCCAAAAAGACGGCTTAGAGGTTCATACAGTATTTTTATGAGTGTGCCAGATAGATAGATAATAGCTCAAAACCTCCAGACTACACGTCAGTGATTTTCTCGAAGTAGGTTCGACTCACTGATAAATAATTCTTTTTTCTCCTTTTCTTGTTGCCGCTCTTGTTCCTCGCGGAACAGAGTGCTTAACAATTTGCCCAAATGTCAGTAACTTTCGAATTTTTGGATGAAAATGGTCTCAAACGATTTGGTTCGACTCACTGATGAATAATTCATGGTCAAAATCGATTCTGTCAGGCCTGTCCGGTTGGCCGTTAACACGATAACTCTCGAACGGAATGAGCTAGACAGTTGAAATTTTCAGAGTAGGTTAGCCACGATAACTGTCGAACGGAAAGAGATAGCGACTTGAAATTTTCAGGGTAGTTGCTGCGTTCCAATAAGACGGACTAGTTCGTTAATGAGCATAATCGACCCGATGGTTTCCGAGTAATAATTTTGTTTTCAACCAATACAAATCCGTAACAATTGAAACTTGGTACTTGGTGAGTAGTTGTAGAATACAAACCTAAAGACTTTTGTGAGAATCGTATAACAGAAAATCTTAAGAAAATTAATAAAAAATATTATTTATCTCACGATAGCTTGAAAACGGAAATTTTTAGGGTAGGTTGCGCATCTAAATGCAACATTTGAGTTCGTTAATAGGCATAATCGGTCAAACAGTTTTGGGGTTGTACCCATCTGAAATTTGGTTGTTATTTCCTCAAAAAATATGAAACAAAACCAATTCAAAGAGGGTCATTAGTTTAGAATGCTGACGCTAAAATTTTGGCAAAATTACGAGGGGGTCGTATCACTACAAAATTTTGAAAAAATTCATCGAAAAGCATTGAAAAAATTCAATATATCAGAAAGTATTCGTCCTACATCGCTGAAATTTTTAGAGCCTTCAAAACCTAACTCAACAGTCAAGTTCCAAGTATAAAAACGATCGGATCTATATTGTTGGAAATCCGAGCAACCTTGGATGAGTTCAGTAGCTGGATGGGTGATCACGATAACTTTTGAGCGGAAAGAAATAGGGACTTGCAACTTTTAGGGTAGGTTGTGCATCTGAATTGGAGAGTTTAGTTCTTTGATGGGCATAAAAGCTCAAAACTCAAGAAATAAATATCCGCTCGAATTAATACTTGGTTACTTGTTGTCGAATATTGACATAAAGACGTATGTGAAATACCACTAGAAAATTTTAAAGAAATTATGAAAAATATTATGTATCTCTTTAACTTGTGAACGGAAAGAGGCCTTGCATTTTTCAGGTATAATCGGCCAAAAGGTTTTGGAGTTATACTCAAAACATACAAATCCGATCCAATTAAAATTCTGTAATTACTTGTAGAATACCGACGCACTAATTTTCGCGGAATTCCGTGTCCTAAAATTACTTGAGACGTAAGTTTGTTCGTATAGCATTAGATATTTAACGAATTTCAATTCCGATAGAATACATGTGAGAATGAAAATTCTGTGATCTTAGACGTTTCTCTCATTACCCAAGTCTGTCATTAAAATAGTACGAAACTTAAATATTATGATTTTATATAAATTTTCATTACCGTACCCTAGTTTCATAAATGTTATGTTTGAGAATATACAGTGCATCCCAGCAACCTTGCACCAGAATAAATCGACTATTGAGTGAAAATTAGAACAATTGTTGAAAAAAGTTCCAACAAAATTTTCTAGTTACAATTAGATCCTCGCTGACACTAATATTTTCGAGTTGCCAAAAAAAATTGTAATTGTAATGTAAAAAGGCAAAAGAAGAAAAAAAAATGTCATGGTTTTTTCGACCCTAATTTTTGCACATTGACTTAAAATTTAATTCTAAACAAGTTTACTTAGAGCGTTACACACAAATAGTTCGAATTTTTCGAGATAATCGACTTTTTAGTTTAAAAATGGCGATTTCCATCCAAACCGGAAGTCGCAGTTGGCCGAGCCTTATATAATTTTTTTTTTTTTTTGATGCACCAACTTTTTGTAAAAGAACAAATTCAGAAATATTAATAGAAAATAAATGTACCTCTTGGTGCGGGGTTGATGGGAAGCACTGTATACAGGGTGCGTCTTCGAATTGTACATTAATTTTCACCAACTATGGTTAAATGAATCTCTAGATTCACGTCACAAAATAAAACACTTTTTTTATCTACCATTTTTCAAAATTGCCCTCAGGTAAAATATACAGGCTGTTGAAATTTAAAAAAGTCAGTTTTCCTTTTGTAGGTTTGACATGGTTATTCAGAATGTAATGAATAATGATGTGAAGTTTTTGGCGCTCTAGTTCCTCGGAACTGAGTGCTTATCAATTTGCCCGTAATTTTCGAATTTTTGGCTGAAAATGGTCTCAAACGATTTGGTTCGACTCACTGATCAAGAATCCGAGGTCGAAATCGATTCTGTCCGGCCGGCCAGCCGTAGGCACGATAACTCTCGAACAAAAGGATTTAGAGGATTGAAATTTGCAAGGTGGGTTTGGAGCGTAAATATCTCGGACGAATTCGTTAATGGGCGAAATCCATCAAGCGGTTTCGGAGTTATGGCCGATTTTAGTAAAAATATTTTTTATGAATATATCCGAAACTGATCACTGGATCTATCTGAAATTTAGCATCAAATTGTATAATCATGACCTTTATATGCATGTAAAGTTTTGTATTGACCAGGTTACCGCAAAGTGTAAAAAAATTTTTTTTTGAATTTAAAAAAGAATTTTCTACAATAACTCTTGAACGGAATGAGCTAGGCAGTTGAAATTTTCAGAGTAGGTTAGGGAGACGAATATCTCAGTTGAGTTCTTTATTGGGCAAAATAGGCCAGATGGTTTCGGAGTAACGAAAAAAAAATTTTTTTTTAAGTAACAAATTTCAAATTCAATTTTTATTTAAGATGCAGTTTCACCATAAAAATTCATTGGTATTATTTTCAACTCTATCAAGCTAATACTTTCGGAGATATGATTTTTCTAAACTTCAATAATGAATCGTACTTCTATGTTTTCACAGAATGCTATAATTACTCTATCTAAGCTTTATTATATGATATGTGTTCATACTCGAACATGTCATCCTGTTCTATAAGAGAGAGTCAAATTCATTTCAGCTATTTTAATTTGATTTCTTCCATGGTGCAGTTCTCATTCTCAGATTGCTCATTTAATCTTGATAAATGAACTATTATTTGAATTGAATTTCCTTTATGATGCAGTTCTATCATAAGAATACATTGATATAATTCCCAACTCTGAGAAACCAATACTTTCAGAGATATAATTTGTCTGTTTGAACAAGAGCGCCAGAAATCTCCTGTCCACATGGCTTAAACCCATTTTTTTTATAACTATATAACACATAATCTCCAATTAACAGTTTTTTCCTACTAACAACTGGCTTCCTCGTTATAGACTCGATCACTCATAAAACTATGAGAAATTAGGATAAATAAATCAGATGAACGTTATCTTGAGTCATTTTAATTTTTTCATGCGTTTTTCATTGTTTCAGAACGCATTGAAACCGGGACGAAGCAAATATCATTATATGGGTTCAAAGATGGATTAATAATCGACCTGAGCCAATCCGGAGTTACGGTACAGTCAAGGATACAAAGTATATTACCCGGTGTCTTGGCTGTTATACAGAATGATTTGAAGTTAAATAATTCTGTAAAGATAGCTTTCATAATGACAACACCACCAAATCAATCACCTTCATATGTGGCCATTGCGCAGAAAGAACTTATTCTTTCCTTAGGGAAGTTCTTTCCAGACTCCGATATAAGCGTCTGCGCCAGACCTCAGATGGACTTATGGGGTTTTCTTACGCAGATAACATTTGAAGTTTCGTTAAGACGTTCAGGAACTGAAGGAGGCGGAAAAAACCAGATTAGAGTGGAAGCAGATCAGAACATCATAATCAAACCATACATCAATCTGATTGCCGAATTTCGTGCAATGATAGTTCGTTTATTGCCCAAAATAAGAGCGGATTTAGAAACGAAGAGTGAGGTCATTTTCACGATCAACGTGGAAGTGTCGAATGGCTCAAAAACTGGTTTCCAGGAAAAACTGCAGGCTAACCTGATCGCACAACTCTCAACCTATTTCCCAGATTATGACATGTCGATTGGCTCCAAAACTGAAACCCAGCAAGGCGGTTCGATCGGTGCACATTTCACCGTGAAATTACGCCGAAATTGTTGCGGCCCAAAAAAGCTAAACGGATCAGATGTGACAGTTATAACTATGATACCAGGATCTACGATCGAATCGGAATTGGTAAAATACTTGACCACCATTTTGTTGCGATTGCAGACCTTAATGTCACGAGGAAATCCCGCAACTTTCACTGTGAAGATACAAACTTCCAGTTATTTAACACGTGAGGGTCTTGATGATTTACGAAAACAAATTATGTCGGTGGTGAGTAAATATTTCCAGAAAGCGAGGATAGACATAGCGTTGGATGGAACAGGAGGACCTTTTGATGGAATCATATGCAAGGTGGATATTTATCCCAAAAAAGATGGAAATATATTACTACCGCCCCCCTATTATGAAATCAATTTGAAGGTAGCAGGCGTTAAATTAACAAAGGCAGTAGATGCTCTGTTTAAGAGGTAATCAATTTTCATGGTTATTCATATAGTTCAGTCAATCTGGCATTTCGACGGTACCTAAAATACCTAGTGGCTGAATCTTTGTTAATGGTTGGAGAATGATGTTAGAAAAGGGTTTATTGGGTCGGCCACGTTGGACCGTGATGCGTGTTTTGAAAAACTCAAAAAAAATTTGAAATTCATTTATCTCGTGATCTATGCATTTCACAGAAAAATTTATTCAAGAAAAAATCTAGAGGACATCGATATCTTATTGGTGCTATGCCGTACAACAAAAAATGCACGCAGTAGGTGGCGCTAAAGTTCCAAAATAAAAGTTTTTCCACTTTTTTGCTATTAAATTTTCTTTTTTCAACTATATTGTAAATGTAAATGTTGTTCCTTTTAATATTACGAACAACTTTTATTTAAACATTTTTTACATACATCTTACCGTTCGAAAGTTATAGTGTAATACAGCGCTGCGTTAACATCGCAGTGCTGCTAAGGAATGTACCTACATTTTCAGTTGCTATGTGAGTTGCTATGTGAGTTATATGTACAACAGCTCTGTCCTCATACTTTGTGAAATCGTTGTAATGGAATTTTCAAACTTCACCAAGCTGTAGCTTCAAAACGGTAAGTTGTATGTAAAAAATTTTTAAATAAAAGTTGTTCGTAATATTAAAAGGAACAACATTTACATTTACAATATAGTTGAAAAAAGAAAATTTAATAGCAAAAAAGTGGAAAAACTCTTATTTTGGAACTTTAGCGCCACCTACTGCGTGCATTTTTTGTTGTACGGCATAGCACCAATGAGATTAATTGTAGATATCGATGTCCTCTACATTTTTTCTTGAATAAATTTTTCTGTGAAATGCATAGATCACGAGATAAATACATTTCAAAATTTTTTTGAGTTTTTCAAAACACGCATCACGGTCCAACGTGGCCGACCCAATAAACCCTTTTCTAACATCATT
The DNA here is from genome assembly GCA_937662695.2 of Halyzia sedecimguttata. Lineage (NCBI taxonomy): Eukaryota > Metazoa > Arthropoda > Insecta > Coleoptera > Coccinellidae > Halyzia > Halyzia sedecimguttata. Next base: position 25,169,243 of record OW569415.2, read on the forward strand.
CTCCAACTATTAACAAAGATTCAGCCACTAGGTATTTTTTGCATCGGAACGATTCAATTTTTGCCAGATTGACTGAACTAATATTTTAACAAGCTTTTATGAGCTTGGTATGTAGAATAGAATATTTCAATTATAGGTAAAAAAAAGGCACTGACGTGAAGTCAGTACTCTTTGGCGCGCGTGTTCACGGTGGCTAATTTGAATTGAATGATGAGTACTTCAAGCTCAGTGGATAGGGCGAGCCGAAGATCTACCCAAAGGATAGAGGACACCATTCACTGTCGGTTCAAAAATTAACAGAGCTGTATCTAAGCTGCCATCAGTCCATTTTCCTAGCAATAAGGATTAGGCCCTTGACTAGGTACCAAAGATTAAAGAGAACTACTCTTTAATCTTTGCTAGGTACCTCGCACGAGTCGCACGGTTTCTGTCACTCAGGTTCGTGTGGTCGCCTCAATAGTGAAGTCTGCATTGTGTGTGGGCTGGACAGTCAAATATGGCATGTGCCATATTTCTGTCATCTGTCATCCTACTTCCTAAATATCACTTTACCCTAACATTGGCAAAAATGGACATACAATATCTGTGCTTTAAACCATCGATATATAAATTATCATAATTAGACAATCGGCATCGATTGTAAAGTATTATTGAATTTATAAACGGAGATTTCAATACATCTCATGATATACATGTCATTCCATTTGAAAAAACGAACTTTTTTGTGCGTATGGTCTGGAGAACATCGCGTTATCATTTTACCCAAATATCTGTAATTTTCGTTTTTTTTTGCCGAAAATGGTCTCAATCGATTAGATCCGACTCCCTGATGAAGAATTCGAGGTCAAATTTGATTCTGTCCGGCCAGCCGCTGGCCGTTGCCACAATAACTTGAGAACGGAAACAGATACTTAGCGACTTGTAATTTTTAGGGTAGGTGGCGCCTCCCAATACGACGGGCAAGTTCGTTAATGGGTATTATCAGCCCATCGGTTTCCGAGTGACAATTTTGTTTTAAACAAATACAAATCCGATCGGATTGAAACTTAGTGAGTAGTTGTAGAATACAAACCTTAGAACGCCCGCAAAATTTTGTCAGAATCGTATAACTAGAAAAATAAAAAAAAATTTGGTATTAAAAAATATTATTTATGTCACGATCACCATGAGAACATTAATAATATTTTTTTTTCATTCTGATGCATTCAGATGAATGCGACATTTGGATTTGCCTATAGGTATAATCGGCCAAACGGTTTTGGAGTTGTACCCATCTGAAATTTAGTTGAACCTAATTCTACTGCCAAGTCTGGACACGATCGGATCCATATTGTTGGGGATCCGAGCAGCTTTTTCTGAGTTCGGTAGGTGGATGGAAATCGCTGAAAATTTACGAGAACCTTCAAAACCATGAATGTCATGATGACATATTAAATTATCAATTTTAGGGCCGATTTTTTCATCACAAATCTATGGTAGATGATAGCCCTACATTAGGGTCCTGTAGCGGTCAGACCTGGTTTTAAAAGAGATCCTCCTTAGGAGGACCTTTATATGCCTGCGAAGTTTTGTATTGATCAGATGGCTGTAAATTAGAGAAAAAAATGCCAAATATTTGAAAATGAAATTGAAATTTTGTTTTCACTATAACTCGAAAAATACTGATCCGATTGAACTGAAGCTCGGTAGTTAGATGCGAACTACCAATGAAAACACTTGTGCAAAATTTCGTGGGAATAGCATGAGTAGAAAAAATCAAAAAATTTTTAACTATTAGCGGAATATTTTGCTTGAAATTCCGAAACAAAATATCGGATTGAGTTTAGTTTTGGCACTTCGGTGACGAATTATGACCTCTTGGGGTGTGCAAAATTTCACTGCGAACAGACCACTGGGAGCCTAAAAAAAAATGATAATTTTGAACTCCCAAACTTGAGAAATTATTTCATTTCGAATTCCTACATGGAATATCTGTAACAACTGGTGATCAGATTTAGTTCGACGTATTTTTTGCGGGTTTATCTGAATCAAGTCGATATGTACGAGGGCAACTGATTAAAATATGGACCACTTACTAGCATTGCAAATGAATTAATGCGTAAACGATGCGTAGAATTTTGAATTGGTTTTCAAAATTTGTCTGAACAGTGAACGACTGGGTGTGAAACTGCCTCTTTTGGGCATTTTTTGTTATTCGCATAAGCAGACGATAAATAGTTTAACTGCTCGAGTCTTCTTCTGAGAAGATTGGGGTTTTGGGGTGGAAGATGTTATTCCTCCATAGAATACCCCGGTACGGGTCTGTGCATGCGTGGATTCAAGATGCGATATCTCCTGAACCCCTGTGTTGGAGAATCGGAGTGACTGACCGGATGGCCCTAAAGTGGCAAAAATTTTTTTTCAAAAATTTTAAAATTTTGTTTCCACGATAACTCGAAAAATACTGATCTGATTGAATAGCAACTCAGTAGTTAGATGCAAATGACCAAAGCAAACACTTTTGCAAAATTTCGTGAGGATCGCGTGACATGAAAATATTCTAAAAATTACTACTATTTTGTGGAATATTTTGCTTGAAATTCCGAAACCTATTTTTTTGAAGTTCACGCTGCCCTTTCCGGGCATTTTTCGTTAAGTGCATGCGCAGATGAGAAGTCATTTAACTGCTGTAGTTTTCGTCAGAGAAGATTGGGGTTTTGGAGTGGCGGATGCTATTACTCCATAGAATCTCCTGGTGAGAGTCTGCGTATATTGAAGATGCGATATCTCCTGGAACTAATAGTGTTGGAGAATCGGAGTTTTTTGTAAGGTGAGTGATTTTGAAAGGACTTTCAGCCGCGAGTAGATAGCGCATGCGCAGAAGAAAAGTGACTGTTTTTGGGTTGTATGGGTTATGTTGGGAGTACTGAGCCGATATTATGAGGTTTTAAAAGATTATTCATGTCAATTCAGTGCACGGACACAAGTCAGTTTGGGGGAAATAGCCTTGTTTCCGAGTTGAAGTGTGCGTACCGTGGCCCTGGGTCTAATTTTGAAATTGACGTTACCCCTTATGGGCATTTTTCGTTGTGCGTATGAGCAGACGATAAGTGAATTAACTGCTGTAGTTTTCGTCTGAGAGGATTGGGGATTTGAGGTGCAGGATGCCATTATTTACGGAATCTACAGAATCCCCTTGGGAGTAGCCGCACATGCGTGGATTGAAAGTGCGATCTCTCCTGAACCAATGTTTTGAGGAATCAGAGATTTGTGTGCGGTGTTATTTTGAGAGGACTTTCTGACACGAGTAGATTGTGCATGCGCAGTGGTGACGTGGCCCTTTTTGGGTTGTAGGGCTTATGTTGGGTGCGGTTTACGTCTAGCAGGTCATGGATTTTGTGCTGAGCCAATATTGTGAGGTTTTAAAAGAAAATTCAAGACAATTCTATGAACGAACAAGTCAGTTTCGAGGAAATAGCGTTGTCTTCGAGTTGATATGTTTGTGCCGTGGCCCTAGGGTCAATTTATAAATAACTATATTTGGATGATCAATTTTAAATTACTTTCGGATTTGGAGAATAGACGAAGATATTGCGTTCCTAATTCGAAATTCATGTAGCCCCTTTCGGAGATATTTCTCTTCACGCATGAGCAGACAAGAAGTGTTCTATTCCTCCATAGAATCCCCTTGGAAGTGTCTGCGCATGCGTGGATTGGAGCAGTGATATCTCCTGAACCAATGGTGTTGAAAAATCATAATTTTGTGTGAAGTTTTATTTTCAGGGGACTTTGAGCCACGAGTAGACTGCGTATGCGCAGAGGAGACGTTTGGATTGTATGGCTCATGTTGGGAGTGGTTTGAGCCTAGCGGTGATGGATTTGGTACTGAGCCGTCATTTTAAGGTTTAAAGAGCAATGTGCACGGGCAAGTCAGTTTCGGGGAAATAGCGTTGTTTCCGAGTTGAAATATCTGTATAGTGGCCCTGGGGTGAATTTGTAAATAACTATATTCGGTAGATCTATATTAAATTACGTTCAGATTTGGAGAAGAGGCAATTGCGTTCCTTACGGAGGTCCCATAACCGCAATTTTTTTCGATCTACGGTAAAGTTTACAGCCAAACTGTACTGATAGCCTTATTTATTAATGGAACTTGAAAAAATAAAAACAAGCACTGACGTGAAGTCAGTACTCTTTGGCACACGTGTTCACGGTGGCTAATTTGAATTGAATGATGAATACTTCAAGCTCAGTGGATAGAGCGAGCCGGAGATCTACCCAAAGGATAGTGGACACCATTCACTGTCGGTTCAAAAATTAACAGTGCTGTATCTAAGCTGCCATAAGTATAGAGTACCAAAGTTGAAAAAGAACACAACTGACTCTCCTTGGTCGCACAAGCTCCAAGAAGATTCTTAGGGATTTCCTTGGGAAAGACTTGGGAGAGTCAGTATAATCATAATCATGTTTATAGCACGCGTGCCAAATGCAGATTGACTTAACAATGAAAGAAAAACTATAAAAAAGCATTGACGTGGGGTCAATCTGCATTTGGCGCGCGTGATATAAACATGATTATGATTATACTGACCCTTCCAAGTCTTTGCCAAGGAGATCCCTCAGAATCTTCTAGGAGCTTGCGCAACTAAGGAAAGTCAGTTGTGTTCTTTTCCATAACTTTGTTACTCTATACTTATGTCAGCTTAGATACAGCACTGGTAATTTTTGAACCGACAGTGAATGGTGTCCACTATCCTTTGGGTAGATCTCCGGCTCGCCCTATCCACTGAGCTTGAAGTATTGAGTAGGGTGCACGACACGAAAGACTCATTGCACAGAAGCTCTACTGCATCGAACTTTACTGCATCGAAGAGTCACCACATCGAAAAACCCCCCACTTTAGAAAGTGGGCGGCACTCGTTTATCGATCGTCTTCGACGATAGTTTCGCTCGATGAGAAGCAGCGATGCCAGATGTACCATAATTATGGAATTGTACCATAATTTATACCTCAAATTTAGAGCATTCCATAATTGTACCATAATAAATAATTGTACCATAATTTCCATCGATTCTTCCATACAATATTAACTGAGTAGAGTAATATTTACTCTATAGACCACATTAGTTAGGTTAGGCGGGAAATTAGAATTACGATCCATCCGTGGATCCGAGCACTAAATTCCTCATGCATTTCTTATGGACCTAAAATTTACGCGAATTTCTCGCCTGGTTTTAGATACTTTGGCTAATTTCTGAAGGTTTATTTTGGTTAAAATAGATTCTGTGAACCTTTCTCAACCATCTAGAATCAAGTTTTCAAAACAAAATTGTATATTTCCAAAATAATTAATAAATATAAAAGTGTTCACCAAATTCGATTGACGTATGTCTTAGCTCACTCGAAATCAGTTAAAAATAATAACATAACCCTAAATCGGCCTTGTGATGACGCACAACAGAAGTCATCTACGACATACGGATATCTTTCGAACTAGAATGGTTTCAATTTTGATTTAAGAATAAATAGAAGTAGATTTTAATGTGGAAATAACATGAAAACATGCACTAATGATAAAGGTACCCAATACTTGTTGTCTCTGTACTAACATTCTCTTTTAAATAGGGTGGTTTCATCTCAAAGTTGAAATTCCTTGTTAAAAGATTTGAATATGGATCTCCCGCCAAGCGACTGATTCTAACCTAACTAATGTGGTCTATTGCGTTCGAAAACTGAAAAGTTGAGTAAATTTTACTCTGTGACTGTCGTCCGAAATGTCGGAGTATTCGACTCCGAGTTCATTTTACTCCTGTCAAAATTGACATAACTCATGGGACGGCAAATCTAGTATCTTTGTCTCACTGTTTATGAATGTTCTGTGAGGTTATTTAATAGTTTTAATACTGCTCACAATATATATTTATAATTAGAGTTACATATATGTGAAGAAAACAATAATAATAACCTATTTTCCGATATTGGAACAGAACTGTGCCAGTGTCAGTGTCAGAGTTAACTACAGAGTAAATCTGTCAAACCTTCAAAAACTCTACTCTACTCCGTGGAGTTAATTTTCGAACACAACCCTGGCACAGCTGCTCAGACCTTGCGTTCCGAAATTGCTGGCATTACTGGCCACAGCACAGTAAGCAATATCGGAACGCTTTTCAGTGACAGTAATCTCAAACTGTTGTTAATTTTCGGAACGTTCGAGCAGTAACAAACGAAGCTTTGAACGAAGGAACAACATAACCTATAATTTTCATATTTGAAGTCCTTTTAAATGTTAGGTCTGTAATCGGTGGGTGAAACGATGGCTGAAATTAACCAAGTCTTATTGAATTCAATACTCAGGGATAGCGATTTTACAGTTTTGATGTTGATTAGTACTAAAAGAGACTCATAACCTAAACTATTTGAATTTGGGGAAGGAATACTGGCAGTACTGGCACTATACGACCACTTCTGTGGCAGTAGAAAATTAACTCCGTAGAGTAATATTTACTCCATTGCGTTCGAAAACTGAAAGGTTGAGTAAATTTTACTCTGTGACTGTCGTCCGAAAAGTCGAGTATTCGACTCGGAGTTCATTTTACTCCTGTCAAAATTGACATAACTCATGGGAAGGAAAATCTAGTATCATTGTCTAACTGTTTTATGAATGTTTTGTGATGTAATTTAATAGTTTTTTCTGTGACGGGAAAAAAATTTGACATTTCATCTCTGTTGACAGGTAACAAAATATAACTTTTCACGAAATTACTTTTTTCCCCGGGAAAAAAGTGAATACTTTTTTCCCGGATATATATACATATAGATAATGGAAGATATTTGCTACTTGCGCTGCTTCTATCAACTCCGGTGGAGTCAGAGAAAACTCAGAATCAAGCATTTTTAACTTTATGGTATTCAAAATAACTACTAAACAATTACTGAGTTCGCAATTTTTGAATCAAATCACAAAATTAAATTGACAGATATTTGATTACACTGAAGATTTCCTTAGCAACGCAGGTCTGATAGCTTACTAGTTTAAAAATTCAAATTTCATATCGATAACATTCTGACTTTAATATATTGTAATAATATGTTCTTTCACTATTAAATCGTCGTTTTTCCTGTCACAGAAAAAAATAGTGTATTATACACGGGAAAAATATTAGATTTCAGCTCTCGGTTTTTTGTCTCCCTCCGCTTCGCGTCGGGAGACAACATAACCTCGATCTGAAATCTAATACTTTTTTCCCTTGTATAATAAATAACTATTTTATACTGCTCACAATATATATTTATGATTAGAGTTACATATATGTGAAGAAAACAATAATAATAGGATCTTTCTTAAATAAGAAGTACTGTGATATTTTTCGGAATTTGAGAGAAAAAACCCAGAAAAAAGCCATTTAATGAGAGGACTTGACATATTCGCTGAATAGTTTTGCGAATAATATTGAATGGAAGAATCGATGGAAATTATGGTACAATTATTTATTATGGTACAATTATGGAATGCTCTAAATTTGAGGTATAAATTATGGTACAATTCCATCATTATGGTACATCTGGCATCGCTGCTTCTCATCGAGCGAAACTATCGCCGAAGACGATCGATAAACGAGTGCCGCCCACTTTCTAAAGTGGGGGGTTTTTCGATGTGGTGACTCTTCGATGCAGTAAAGTTCGATGCAGTAGAGCTTCTGTGCAATGAGTCTTTCGTGTAGTGAGGCGCACCGGAAGTATTCATCATTCAATACAAATTAGCCACCGTGAACACGCGCGCCAAATAGTACTGACTTCACGTCAGTGCTTTTTTTGTGCGTATGTTCTGGGAAACATCGCGTTATAGTTTTGCCCAAATGTCTGTAACTTTCAAATTTTTTGACGAAAATGGTCTCAAACGATTTAGTTCGACTCCCCAATGAAGAATTCGAGGTCAAATTTGATTCAGTCCGGCCGGCCGTTGCCATGATAACTTGAGAACGAAAAGAGCTAGCGACTTGAAATTTTCAGGGTGGGTGGCGTATCCCAATACGACGGACAAGTTCGTTAATGGGCATAATCGTCCCAGTGGTTTCCGAGTAATAATTTTGTTTTCAACCAATATAAATCCGATCGAATTGAAACTTGGTGAGTAGTTGTAGAATATGAACCTAAGCACGTTTGTGAAATTTTGTGCGAATCGTATGGCTAGAAAATTTAAAAAAAATTATCAAAAAATATTTTTGTTGTCACGATAACTTGAGAACGGAAAGAGATAGCCACTTGAAGTTCTCAGGCTAGGATGTGCACCAGAATGCTACATTTCAGTTTGTTTATGAGCATAATCGGCCAAACGGTTTTAGAGTTATAGCCATCTGAAATTTGGTTGTTTTTTGTTCCTCATTAACTCGAAAAATACTAAACCGATTGAATTCAAACATGGTAATTAGTTGTAGAATGCCAACGCGAAAATTCTTGCAATATTTCGTGAGGATAGTATTTGTAAAAAATTTTTAAAAAATCATTGAAAATTGAAAAAAAAATTCTATATATCAGTAAATATTCGTTTGAAATTGCTGAAATTTTGCGAGAGCCTTCATAACCTAACTCTACTGCCAAGTTTCAAGTATTAACACGATCGGTTGAATATTGTTGGAGATTCGAGCATTCTTGTGTGAGTTCAGTAGATGGGTGACCGTTGCCTCGATAACTTTCGAACGAAAGGAGATAGGGACTTGCAATTTTCAGGGTAGGTTGCGTATCCGAAAGGGAGAGTTGAGTTCGTTTTTGGGCATAATCGGTCAAACGGTTTCCGAGTTATACCCACCTGGAATATTATTTCCTTGATAACTCAAAAAATAAATATTAGATCGAATTGAAGCTTGGTAAAGAGTAGTAGAAAATCATCATAAGGACGTGTTTAAAATTTTGTAAGAACCGTACCCCTAGAAAATTTGAAAAAAATGACGAAAAAAAGAATTTTATGAACCGCACCCCTAGAAAATTTCAAAATATCACGAAAAAAAAAATTACACTCTTAAGTCGAATTTACCATGGTAAATTCGAATTAAGAGTGTCCAATACAGGAGAATGGACAACATAATTTACTATGGTAAATTCGTTTTAGGGTGTCCAATACAGGAGAATGGACAATAGAACATACGCGCAAAAGCTTCTGACTTCACGTCAGTGCTTGAACCAATTTTTGGCGCTCTAGTTCCTCGGAACTGAGTGCTTATCAATTTGTCCAAATGTCTGTAATTTTCGAATTTTTCGATGAAAATGGTCTTAAACGATTTGTGTCGACTCACTGATCAAGAATCCGTGGTCGAAATTCATTCTGTCCGGACGTCCGGTCCGGCCTGCCGTAGGCACGATAACTCTCGAACGGAATGAGCTAGAGAGTTGAAATTTTCAGAGTAGGTTTATAGGGGGATAAATATCTCGGCTAAGTTCGTTATTGGGCAAAATAGGACAGATTCATATCATTTTTAACTCTAACAAGCTAATACTTTCGGAGATATGATTTTTCAAAATTTCAATAATAAATCGTATTTCAACGTTGTCACAGAATGATATAATTCTATGTATGAATTGTCCTAATGTCAACTTATGTTCCTGTGACATGACATTATCTAATCAATCGAAGAATTGTGAGCGAAGTGAGAAAAATCTCAGTTGTTTGCTCCGAAATTAGTTTTTCTCAGAAAAGTCTTACATTTCGGAACGGAACATGAAGTTAGTAAGAGATCTGAGAGAAGTGAGACTGCTTTTCATCCATAGACATAGATATAACTCTCGAACGGAATGAGGTAGGTAGTTGAAATTTTCAGAGTAGATTAGGGAGATGAATATCTCGGTTAAGTTCGTTATTGGGCAAAATTGGCCAGATTTAATTTGATTTCTTCCATGGTGCAGTTCTCATTCTCATGATTGCTCATTTAATCTTGATAAATAAACTATTATTTGAATTGAATCTCCTTTATGATGCGGTTATATCATATAAATACATTGGTATAATTCCCAACTCTGAGAAACCAATACTTTTGGAGATATAATTTGTCTGTTTGAACTAGAGCGCCAGAAAGCTCCTGTCCACAGGGCTTGATCCCATTTTTTTTATTATTAATGGCGTAGTTTCTACTTGTCAAATGTCAAAAAATGACAGCTTCAAAAGTGACATCCATCGAAATAGTGGGCTATTCAAAATAACACCTCTTATCGGAAAACCCTTTGCATCTCGATCGTCGGAATATTTCGGCAATATCTTCACTAATATAGATCTGATCGAGTTCAAATCTAGAACTTTTCTGTAAAATAAAGTTTTGAAGGCTCTCGTAGAATTTCACCGATTTCTGACGAATAGTATCTTCAGACTCCAAACCTACTCTGAAAATTTCAACTCTCTACTAGCGTATTGCGTTCGAGCGTAATGTTGCTGACGGCCGGATGGCCGGCCGGACTGAATCAATGTTGACCTCGGATTCTTTATCAGTGAGTCAAAACTAATCGTTTGAGATCATGTTTTCTTTAGAGGTTACTCTTGAAAGAGCGACATATAATTGGCCATGTGAAAAACACTCAACGCTCAAATATAAGCCTGTAGCGTTGAAATTTGGACCCTGCGATTTATTAATGGTCATTGCAAAATATACCATTAGCGTAAATTGTAGGCGTTTATATTGGATCAGTAAATCCGATGGTATCAGAGGAATTCGGGGAATCAACACATCTATCCTGGCTGAGGCAAGCCTTACGCTTTATAGTAGAGTTCAAACCGGGCTCTATCGTGTCACCCCGTGGGACCTTCATTGCTAAAATGTATAGACCACTGGGTATCATTCTCCATACCCTTACAATGTAAATTCAACTGGTCGTCAAAAAATCGTCGTGTGCAGGAAGGGGTGGGGGGAATTTTTCCAAAAATTGACAAAAAATTTTTTTATGTTCATGGTCATCTATATACGGTGAACATCACTCACACAAACTTCTGTTGAAATATACGATTCAGAAATATTTTTTATTAATTGTCAAAAAAGTCGGATACAATGCTCTTAAATGGAATTCCTTAAGATATAAACGCTTGCCCTGAACACCCATATTAACTATTATGTTCCACTCGGTTTTACTCGAGATCTGTTAGGATTATCGAAAAAATGCTTTATATGAAAGGTCTGCTCCGAAAACCAATGATTCAGATGCTTCTTTCAAAATTACAATAGGTAGAATAGTTTCCTCACAAAATAAGAAATTGTGTTATTAACTCCCATTAACCGAAACCGAACCTGGAGACGCTAGTAAGGCGCAATTTGTAGCGTTAGTCCATGTTAGTGGCGACCTTATGGATTTGAGCTTTGATCTATGCACATAAGGTTCGTTATATCTATCCGACCAACTTTACAGTACTATTCCTGCGTGCCTTCAGAACGCATTTTGAAGATATTGTTTGAATTCCTAATTTTTTATATATATGAGAATTTTACATATAATTCATATATATTTGATTTAATTTTGTTAATTCGTTAATAAATATGCAAATATGCGAGTTCAAACTTATATTCATTACTTCATAAATCAATTTTGTGACGTAATATTACCACATTTTTGAAATCATCGTTCATTCTCATTAGTAGTAACAAGATTTCCTGAATCCTAGACCAAAAATCTGGAAAAGAATTAACAAGGTATATAGTTGGTATCTATGATATTTAGGGTCTAAAAATTTCTTACATGTCATGATTCATCTAATTCAACTATCACTATCAGATGAAGAATCATCATTTTGAAGATATTGTTTAAATTCCTAATTTTTTATGCATATGAGAATTTTACAGATAATTCATATATATTTGATTTAATTTTGTTAATTCGTTAATAAATATGCAAATATGCGAGTTCAAACTTATATTCATTACTTCATAAATCAATTTTGTGACGTAATATTAACACATTTTTGAAATCATCGTTCATTCTCATTAGTAGTAACAAGATTTCCTGAATCCTAGACCAAAAATCTAGAAAAGAATTACGAAGGTATATTGTTGGTATCTATGATATTTAGGGCCTAAAAATTTCTTACATGTCATGATTCATCTAATTCAACTATCACTATCAGATGAAGAATCATCATTTTGAAGATATTGTTTAAATTCCTAATTTTTTATGTATATGAGAATTTTACAGATAATTCATATATATTTGATTTAATTTTGTTAATTCGTTAATAAATATGCAAATATGCGAGTTCAAACTTATATTCATTACTTCATAAATCAATTTTGTGACGTAATATTAACACATTTTTGAAATCATCGTTCATTCTCATTAGTAGTAACAAGATTTCCTGAATCCTAGACCAAAAATCTAGAAAAGAATTACGAAGGTATATTGTTGGTATCTATGATATTTAGGGCCTAAAAATTTCTTACATGTCATGATTCATCTAATTCAACTATCACTATCACATGAAGAATCATCAAGGGAAGGAAGATTTGAAAAATTTGAAGTACTCGTATTTGCACATGTTTTTGGGCCATACATTTGCAGGAGCCAATACACGGAATTTGTTTTCTTTTACAGGAACACATTGATCCTGTGCAATCTGAAATGAGAATTTCCATTTCATAAAGAATATTTACGGATCTGATATTCGAAATAATATTTACCTTTCCTACAACTGCAGTTGCTAAGGATAGATGTTTCCTTAGGTAGGATTGGCATCGTCGTTAACTTTGGCAGAAGTTTTCCATTTTCTACATACCACCCACTAAATATAGGATCCGGTAAAGATGGTCATGGTAGATTACTATTGATCCAAATTTTTGTTTGGTAATGGACTCGAAGGCTGTGTTGTCTCAAACTATCCAATGTTGGAGGTAATTTACTTATGGATCTTGAAGAAGCTATAATATTCCCCTGAGCCTGTTGATACATTTCACATTTTCGTTTGTCGTATACAGATGGATTTCAAATTCAACAATATCATTGAATACTTACCTATTCTCTCAAATTCTCAAAATCTTGAAAGTTCACTCTGTAGTATCTACTCAGAATCTTCATCAATTTCCATTATTTTTTTACCTTCTTCGACATTTTGACCGAATGAAGATGCAAAGATGAGCGTAATGTGACTAACTTCATACCAATAATGTTGTAACTCAAGAACCATTCATCCATTCTATAGTACTATTTTCAGTTTATCCCACTGTTCCTCCTGCAGCTTTGGAATTTTTGTTGATATGCTCTAGCGCCTGATCTACAGAAAGTTGGTTAAAATTCCCAATCAAACATTTAATGACAAAATTCCTATTTTTGAATTCATCATGTACTTCCGGTGCCATGTTTGAAAGTATTCAATGATATTGTTGAATTTGAAATCCATCTGTATACGACAAACGAAAATGTGAAATGTATCAACAGGCTCAGGGGAGTATTATAGCTTCTTCAAGATCCATAAGTAAATTACCTCCAACATTGGATAGTTTGAGACAACACAGCCTTCGAGTCCATTACCAAACAAAAATTTGGATCAATAGTAATGTACGATGACCATATTTACCGGATCCTATATTTAGTGGGTGGTATGTAGAAAATGGAAAACTTCTGCCAAAATTAACGACGATGCCAATCCTACCTAAGGAAACATCTATCCTTAGCAACTGCAGTTGTAGGAAAGGTAAATATTATTTCGAATATCAGATCCGTTAATATTCTTTATGAAATGGAAATTCTCATTTCAGATTGCACAGGATCAATGTGTTCCTGTAAAAGAAAACAAATTCCGTGTATTGGCTCCTGCAAATGTATGGCCCAAAAAACATGTGCAAATACGAGTACTTCAAATTTTTCAAATCTTCCTTCCCTTGATGATTCTTCATGTGATAGTGATAGTTGAATTAGATGAATCATGACATGTAAGAAATTTTTAGGCCCTAAATATCATAGATACCAACAATATACCTTCGTAATTCTTTTCTAGATTTTTGGTCTAGGATTCAGGAAATCTTGTTACTACTAATGAGAATGAACGATGATTTCAAAAATGTGTTAATATTACGTCACAAAATTGATTTATGAAGTAATGAATATAAGTTTGAACTCGCATATTTGCATATTTATTAACGAATTAACAAAATTAAATCAAATATATATGAATTATCTGTAAAATTCTCATATACATAAAAAATTAGGAATTTAAACAATATCTTCAAAATGATGATTCTTCATCTGATAGTGATAGTTGAATTAGATGAATCATGACATGTAAGAAATTTTTAGACCCTAAATATCATAGATACCAGCTATATACCTTCTTAATTCTTTTCCAGATTTTTGGCATAGGATTCAGGAAATCTTGTTACTACTAATGAGAATGAACGATGATTTCAAAAATGTGGTAATATTACGTCACAATATTGATTTATGAAGTAATGAATATAAGTTTGAACTCGCATATTTGCATATTTATTAACGAATTAACAAAATTAAATCAAATATATATGAATTATATGTAAAATTCTCATATATATAAAAAATTAGGAATTTAAACAATATCTTCAAAATGCGTTCTGAAGGCACGCAGGAATAGCTCTGTAAAGTTGGTCGGATAGATATAACGAACCTTATGTGCATAGATCAAAGCTCAAATCCATAAGGTCGCCACTAAGATGGACTAACGCTACAAATTGCGCCTTACTAGCGTCTCCAGGTTCGGTTTCGGTTAATGGGAGTTAATAACACAATTTCTTATTTTGTGAGGAAACTATTCTACCTATTGTAATTTTGAAAGAAGCATCTGAATCGTTGGTTTTCGGAGCAGACCTTTCATATAAAGCATTTTTTCGATAATCCTAACAGATCTCGAGTAAAACCGAGTGGAACATAATAGTTAATATGGGTGTTCAGGGCAAGCGTTTATATCTTAAGGAATTCCATTTAAGAGCATTGTATCCGACTTTTTTGACAATTAATAAAAAATATTTCTGAATCGTATATTTCAACAGAAGTTTGTGTGAGTGATAATCACCGTATATAGATGACCATGAACAGAAAAAAAATTTTTGTCAATTTTTGGAAAAATACCCCCCACCCCTTCCTGCACACGACGATTTTTTGACGACCAGTTGAATTTACATTGTAAGGGTATGGAGAATGATACCCAGTGGTCTATACATTTTAGCAATGAAGGTCCCACGAAAATCTGTTTTAGAGCTCTTTTCATGCCTTGTGAACTCTACTATTATAGATGATTCTCTGGCTCTCTGTATTCGATTTCTATTCCTATCCTGGCTGTGCCGGCCCCCCGGACGATACCACCGCAACCGCTATGTACTTGCATTTCAAATCTGCAATATCTTCGAAAATATTAATTTAAATTACATGCTGTAAATGGCCATATTGATCAATATTAAATGCACAATGCATTTAAGGTACTTAATATTGCTTAAAATAGCTTCGTAATACAGCCATTATTTTTCGTAGAATGTAAAGGATAAAAAATGGTTATTGTGGGTTATCCTTAAGAGATAGACATATACCATTGCGGACTTTTTTGTAGACCTTTGCGAGGTGTACCATACTGTACCACATTATTTTGATCTATCTCGTAGGGTTCAGCCAGCGTTTGCAATGTAAGCGCAAAAAAATGTGTTTATTAACGACATCACATTAGTAACCTCTAAAATTATCAGTGTTTCTCTAATATATTATGCTATGCATGCATGTATTATACACATAAACCTTTCTATTGAATCACTCTATCTATTAAAAAACCGCATAAAAATCCTTCACGTAGTTTTAAAGATCTAAGCATACATAGGAACAAACAGACAGCGGGAAGCGACTTTATTTTATATTATGTAAGGATTACAAGCAAAAATTTTAAAATTCTTTTTCGTGATTTACTATTTGCAAACTGCCGTATTATAGTCACAATCGAGTTATTCCAGTGCGTCATATTCTATATTGGGTGTTTCATTGGTGAATATGCGGTAACCTGAGATAGAGCTAGCCTATAGAAGTCCAAAAAACTTATATACAGGGTGATTGTTTGAAACCGTACATTAGAAGAATATAGGAATTTGGGAATGGTATAGTTTTGAAATTCCGGTCCGGTGTGAACTTTCTAATGAACATATTTTCAAGATGGTACCAATTCCGGAAATAGTCGACTCATACTGTCTTGTTAGCAAAATGACTACATATTTTGTATTGCTTTTCTGGATTCAGCAGCTAATTTTAAATGAACTTGCATTAGTATTCCCTATGCCCAACTGCTACCTTTCTTCAGATATTTCAACTACGAATATTTTTTTACATTTGTAACGTCACGCTTGAAGCCATCTAGGTCGTCACCTTTGTAGATACAGCGTTAAAATTGGGCTTTTAGCCCAGTTTTAGCGCAGAAGAAGCATTATTTTTGCGCGCGTGTTCCGCAAGGAACAGCGTGCTATCATTTCGTCACAATGTCTGTATTTTTCGAATTTTTTTTCGAAAATGGTCTCAAACGATTGGGTTCGACTCCCTGATAAAGAATTCGAGGTCAAATTCAATTCTGTCCGTCCAGTCCGGCCGTTAGCACGATAACTCTCGAACGGAACGACTTAGAGCGTTGAAATTTGCAGGGTAGTTTTGTAGCGCAAAAATCTCGGACAAGTTCGTTAACGGGCAAAACCTACCGAGCGGTTTTGGAGTTAAGGCCGTTTTTAGTCAAAACGTTTTTTATGAATATTTCCGGAACCGATCACTCGATCCTTCTGAAATTTGGCATCAAATTGTAGAATCATGACCTTTATATGCCTGCGAAGTTTTGTTATGACCGGACGGCCCTAAAGTGGCAAAAAAAAATTTCAAAAATTTTAAAATTTTGTTTTCACGATAACTCGAAAAATACTGATCTGATTGAATTGAAACTCAGTAGTTAGATGCAAAAGACCAATGCAAACACTTATGCAAAATTTCGTGAAGATCACGTGACATTAAAAAAATCAAAAAATTACTACTATTTTGCGGAATACTTTACTTAAAATGCCGAAACCTATTTTTTCGAGGTTCATGCTGCCTTTTCCGGGCATTTTTCGTTGTGCGCATGCGCAGATGAGAAGTCATTTAACTGCTGTAGTTTTCGTCAGAGAGGATTGGGGTTTTGGGGTGGCGGATGCTATTCCTCCATAGAATCCAGATCCCTGATGAGGGTCTGCGCATGCGTAGATTAAAGATGTGATATCTCCCAAACCACTAGTGTTGGAGAATCGGAGTTTTTTTTAAGGTGTGTTATTTTAAGAGCACTTTTAGCCGCGAGTAAATTGCGCATGCGCAGAAGAGAAGTGACTGTTTTTTAATTGGATGGGTTATGTTGGGAGTGCTGAGTCGATATTGTGAGGTTTTAAAAGAATATTCATAGCAATTCAGTTCAAGGACAAGTCAGTTTAGGGGATGTAGCGTTGTTTCCGAGTTAAAGTGTTCGTACCGTGGCCCTGGGGCTAATTTTGAAATTGATGTTACCCCTTACAGGCATTTTTCGTTATGCGCATGAGCAGACCATCAGTGATTTAACTGGTGGTGTTTTCGTCAGAGAGGATTGGGGTTTTGGGGTGGCGGATGCTATTCCTCCATAGAATCCCCTGTTGAGGGTCTGCGCATGCGTGGATTAAAGATGTGATATCTCCTGAACCACTAGTGTTGGAGAATCGGCGTTTTTTGTAAGGTGTGTGATTTCGAGAGGACTTTTAGCCACAAGTAGATTGCGCATGCGCAGAAGAGAAGTGACTGTTTTTGGGTTGTATGGGTTATGTTGGGAGTGCTGAGCCGATATTGTGAGGTTTCAAAAGAATATTCATGGCAATTCAGTGCAAGAACAAGTCAGTTTGGGGGATGTAGCGTTGGTTCCGAGTTAAAGTGTCCGTACCATGGCCCTGGGGCTAATTTCGAAATTGATGTTACCCCTTACGGGCATTTTTCGTTATGCGCATGAGCAGACCATCAGTGATTTAACTGCTGGTGCTTTCGTCAGAGAGGATTGGGATTTTGGGGTGGCGGATGCTATTCCTCTATAGAATCCCCTGGTGAGGGTCTGCGCATGCGTGGATTCAAGAAGCGATATCTCCTGAACCACTAGTGTTGGAGAATTGGAGTTTTTTGTGAGGTGTGTAATTTTGGGAGGACTTGCAGCCACGAGTATATTGCGCATGCGCAGACGAGAAGTGAATGGTTTTGGGTTGTTTGGGTTATGTTGGGAGTAATGAGCCGATATTGTGAGGTTTTAAACGAATATTCATGTCAATTCAGTGCACGGACACAAGTCAGTTTGGGGGGAATAGCGTTGTTTCTGAGTTGAAATGTCTGTATGGTAGCCCTAAGGCGAATTTATAAATAACTATATTCGGTAGATCTATATTAAAATACGTTCGGATTTGGAGAAGAGGCAATTGCTTTCCTAACGGAGGTCCCACAACCACAATTTTTTTTGATCTACGGTAAAGCTAACAGCCAAACTGTATTGATAGCTATATTTGTTAAAGGAACTTGAAAAAAAAAAAAAAAAACCACTGACGTGAAGTCAGTACTCTTTGGCGCGCGTGTTCACGGTGGCTAATTTGAATTGAATGATGAGTACTTCAAGCTCAGTGGATAGAGCGAGCCGAAGATCTACCCAAAGGATAGTGGACACCATTCACTGTCGGTTCAAAAATTAACAGTGCTGTATCTAAGCTGCCATCAGGAAAGAGTAACAAAGTTGGAAAAGAACACAACTGACCCTCCTTAGTCGCACAAGCTCCTAGAAGATTTGGGAGGGTCAGTATAATCCTAATCATGTTTATAGCACGCCCGCAAAAGCAGAGTGACTTAACAATGAAAGAAAAAGTGTAAAAAGTCAATCTGCTTTGGCGCGCGTGCTATAAACATGATTAGGATTATACTGACCCTCCCAAATCTTCTAGGAGCTTGTGCGACTAAGGAGGGACAGTTGTGTTCTTTTCCAACTTTGTTACTCTTTCTTGATGGCAGCTTAGATACAGCACTGTTAATTTTTGAACCGACAGTGAATGGTGTCCACTATCCTTTGGGTAGATCTTCGGCTCGCTCTATCCACTGAGCTTGAAGTACTCATCATTCAATTCAAATTAGCCACCGTGAACACGCGCGCCAAAGAGTACTGACTTCACGTCAGTGCTTTTTTTTTTTTGTATCGCAATTTTGCAAGATGTTATAGCATCTCGGAATTTAATTTCCAGTCAAGGGAATTTCAAACCATATAAACTCGATTTATTCTAATCTTTGCCATTTTTCCTCGATTCCGATGGTAAATAAAATAACGCATCCATCATAAATGGCCTATACCTGTTTACCATGGTTTTCGAGTTATGAAGGATATTTATAAAAGTTGAGAATTTGTTTGGACATAATTGGAAAGCAAGCCTTGGAAATTCTCACATAAAACGTGCAATTAAATAGTGATTAATGATTAATTAAAAGGAGCGTATAATTTTGAGTAAAATTTTTATTGATATCAGGTAGAGCGCTTTCGGCTATTAAGCCATCTTCAGTACCGCTCAAATCAATTATTTGTCGGGTCAAATAAATTAAAATCACAAAAGACAATTACAAAACTTACTTGTCTAAAATAAGTCATGAAAACATAAAAAACAAAGTAGCCAACATAGGTAAAAAGAGAACTGGAAATCTGTATAGATATTAATTTGAGTACACAGCTCGGTACACAGCCACCACCTTACTTAAATAGTAATTGTCAATATTGCTTATCAATTATTGTGATTGTTAAATATTCGAAATGGAAAATCAACAATATTCAAACACAGATATTATTTTGAATTTATTTTATATCCATGGAGAATGTAATGAAATCATACAAAGAACCGGTCGTTCGTTCAATGAGAGATACCCTCATCTATCTCCAATGAATCGGATGAAATTTCTCCGAATATAATCCAACATCATGATATAAGGAACAGTAAAATCTGCTAATGTTCTTCATAAACCTTTATGAAATGATGAAACTGAATGAATTGAAAATCTATGGTGGAAATTTAACAAGCGAAAGGTACATCGAAATAGTATTAAGAGGTGTAGTGGCAGACTTTCCAGAGGATCTTCCTCTTAACATTTTGCGTGATTTCTGGTACCAGATGGACGGGCCTCCCGCTCATTCAACTCGGGAAGTTTATCGAGAGCTAAAACAGAGTTTCGAGGATCGCTGTATTGGCCGCAATAGTCTTTTGCGTTGGCCTCCAAGGTCGCTTGATTTGAAGCCACTCGATTTTTTTCTGGGGTCATATTAAGAATACGGTGTATCAGAGTCCAGTTCAAACCAGAGAAGAATTGGGAGAACGCGTCAGGACAGCATTCCTTCTGTTGAATCCAGACCATATTTACCATTATTTATACAAGGATCAACCGATGTTTACAAGAAAATGAAGGCCATATGGAGAATTCATAACATATTTAAGCACCTATGTATTAGTTTATTTATTTAGCTCATCATTGAATTATTCAATTATTCGTTTAATTAGTTTTGGCGCGTATGTTCTGGGGAACATCGCGTTATAGGTTTGCCCAAATGTCTGTAACTTTTTTGTCTTGTAAATTTTTTGACGAAAATGGTCTCAAACGATTAAGTTCGACTCCCCAATGAAGAATTCGAGGTCAAATTTGATTCTGTCCGTCTGGCCGTCCGGCCATTGCCACGATAACTTGAGAACGAAAAGAGCTAGCGACTTGAAATTTTCAGGGTAGGTGGCGCATCCCAATACGACGGACAAGTTCGTTAATGGTCATAATCGGCCCAGTGGTTTCCGAGTAATAATTTTGTTTTCAACCAGTATAAATCCGATCGAATTGAAACTTGGTGGGTAGTTGTAGAATATGAACTTAAGCACGTTTGTGAAATTTTGTGCGAATCGTATGGCTAAATAATTTTAAAAAAATTATAAAAAAATATTTTTGTTGTCACGATAACTTGAGAACGGGAAGAGATAGCAGCTTCAAGTTTTCAGGTTAGGATGTGCACCAGTACGCAACATTTCATTTTGATTATGAGCACAATCGGCCAAACGGTTTTAGAGTTATAGCCATCTGAAATTTTTTGAAATTTTGTGGTTTTTTGTTCCTCATTAACTCGAAAAATACTGAACCGATTGAATTCAAACATGGTTATTAGTTGTAGAATGCCAATGCGAAAATGTTTGCAAAATTTGGTGAGGATAGCATTTGTAGAAAATTCTTAATAAATCATTGAAAATAAAAAAAGAAAATTCTATATATCAGTAACTAATCGTTTGAAATTGCTTAAATTTTGCAAAAGCCTTCATAACCTAACTCTACTGCCAATTTTCAAGTTTTAAAACGATCGGTTAAAAATTGTTGGAGATTCGAGCATTCTTGTGTGAGTTCAGTAGATGGGTGACCGTTGCCTCGATAACTTTCGAACAAAAGGAGATAGGGACTTGCAATTTTTTCAGGGTAGGTTGCGTATCCGAAAGGGAGAGTTGAGTTCGATTTTGGGCATAATCGGTCTAACGGTTTCCGAGTTATACCCACCTGGAATATTATTTCCTTGATAACTCAAAAAATAAATATTTGATCGAATTGAAGCTTGGTAAATAGTAGTAGAAAATCAACATAAAGACGTGTTTAAAATTTTGTAAGAACCGTACCCCTAGAAAATTTGAAAAAAATGACGAAAAAAAAAATTTTAAGAACCGTACCCCTAGAAAATTAAAAAAAAATCACGAAAAAAAAAATTGGTTCAAGCACTGACGTGAAGTCAGAAGCTTTTGCGCGTATGTTCTATTGTCCATTCTTCTGTATTGGACACCCTTAATCGAATTTACCATGGTAAATTATGTTGTCCATTCTCCTGTATTGGACACTTAATTCGAATTTACCATGGTAAATTCGATTAAGGGTGTCCAATACAGAAGAATGGACAATAGAACATACGCGCAAAAGCTTCTGACTTCACGTCAGTGCTTGAACCAATTTTTGTTAAAACATTATGTCGAACCTTAGCAGGTTGCACTCTGCCATAAACCAAGAATTATCTACGATTTATTCGGATGTAAAATGTGCGAATTTTCATTTACAAGGCATGCTTTCCTATTATTTCCAAACGAATTCTCAACTTTTATAAATATTCTTAATAACTCGAGAACCATGGCAGATAGGTATGAGGAATGCTATTTATAATTGATGCGTTATCTAATTTTGCATCGAAATGGAGGAAAAAAATTGGTTCAAGCCCTGCGGACAGGAGATTTCTGGCGCTCTTGTTCAAACAAATAAATTATATCTCCGAAAGTATTGGTTTCTCAGAGTTGAGAATTATATCAATGTATTCTTATGATAGAACTGTATCATAAAAGACATTCAAATAATAGTTTATGTATCAAGATTTAATGAGCAATATGAGAATGAGAACTGCACCACGGAAGAAATCAAATTAAAATACCTGAAATGAATTTGAACCCTCTCTTATAGAACAGGATGACTTATACGTGTATGAGCACAGATCATATAATAAAGCTTAGATAGAATAATTATAGCATTCTGTGAAAACATAGAAGTACGATTCATTATTGAAATTTCGAAAAATCATATCTCCGAAAGTATTAGCTTGTTGGAGTTGAAAATGATATCAATGGATTTTAGGGTAAAACTGCATCTTAAAAATTTTCAAAAATATTTTGAAATTTGTAAGTTAAAAAAAAATTTGTTTTCATTGCTCCGAAACAATCTCTCCTATTTTGGCCAATAGCGAACTTAACCGAGATATTTATATCCCTAACCTAGCTCATTCCGTTCGAGAGTTATTGTAGAAAAAATTTTTTTAATTTTCTATTTTTTTTTTTTGACACTTTACGGTAACCCGATCAATACACAACTTCACATGCGTCTAAAGGTCATGATTCTACAATTTGATGCTAAATTTCAGATAGATCGAGTGATCGGTTTCGGAAATATTCATAAAAAATATTTTTAGTAAAAACGGCCATAACTCCGAAACCGCTTGATGGATTTCGCCCGTTAACGAACTTGTCTGAGATATTTACGCTCCAAACCTACTCTTCAAATTTCAATCCTCTAACTTCTTTCGTTCGAGAGTTATCGTGTTAACGGACGGCCGAACAGAATCGATTTCGACCACGGATTCATGATCAGTGAGGCGAACCAAATCGTTTGATACAATTTTCAGCCAACAATTCGAAAATTACAGACATTTGGGCAAATTGATAAGCACTCTGTTTCGAGGAACAAGAGCGGCAAAAAGCATAGCAACGTATTGGAAAAAATCGAGTTTTTGTGGTTTGGAACTGCCTTGAATGGAAATTGAATTTCGAACACCCTGTAGATGTTACATCACTTTGCAAGATTGCGATACAAAAAAGTGGGAAAGCCCCACTGCCTTGTCGGTTGTATTAACTATAGCGAATTCCATTGGAGAATTTCGTCAAGCATTTTGACACATTTTGACGTCCAGTGCAACATTTATTGCACTCAGTGCAGCACCAGTGCCAGTGCACCACTGGTTTTGCCAATGGAATTCGCCATTATACCTATATAAGGTATACTCCATTCACTTTTATAAAGTCTCCCGGTTGGCCATGATTTAGGTCTAGGTATCACGTTTTTATAACTAAAACACTGGCAGGTTGGCACTGCTGAAATATCGTCAAGGTCAAAACAATTCGCTGAGACGTTGCCAATTTCTACTCTCAACATAATCATAACATAATCTTCAATCTTAGACAAGATATTATCACAGACCATTATCTTCGAATAATAAATAACTCTTCGCTTTGAAATTGATAATGCCGAAAGTAGTTTTGAAGAAGCTGAAGTGCTATACAGAACCGAAATCTGCAATAGCAAATCTTCATTCTGACATGTTGAACTCTCGAATGAAATTACTTAGTTTCCTATCATTATATTTTATTGAGGCATAAGAAAGACTTGGGTTTTGTAGTACTACTACATTTTGAAACTAGTGTATTTCAAGTTGTGCAACAAGGTATTTAAATGTCTTCTTGAGAAAAGTGGGGAATTGCATAGGTACGTCTGTTCGTTTAGAAGTTTTCCTGCCGGGATATTTAGGTACTTTTATTCTTTCTTCAAATGAACTATCACAAAGTAACGGATTACTCTATCCATTATTTTTCAATAAAATTCCAACACTTGATTCTCGATTTCCATACAAGAAAATAGAATAATTGAATATTACAACCTGTTTATATACATGAATTATTTCTAGTATCAACAGAGGAAACATTTTCTTCTACAGTAGCCAGGACTGTGGAATTATTTAATTCAAATAATATCTTCTCAAATTTATTATTTTTCCGAAGTAAATTCACACTGTGAAAATACGTAATTACTACGACTTCTGTGTAGAGAGGACAACGTTGCATAGTTATCTGACAGGAAAATGAATATAACCTAACATTTTCAAAATATACATGGTGAAATGTGTCAAACTTTCATGGCCAACCGGGAGACTTTATAAAAGTGAATGGAGTTTTTTTATAGGTGGCTAGGTTCCTCGCACTATTTCTGGCTCTCAGGGTCGCGTCGTCGCCCCCATAGTGAAGTCGCCATTCGCAGTTTCGTCTGCCTCTCACATTTCCTACAAACATGGTTTTCTCGGAGATTACGACTTTCCCTTGCAAAAGATCACTAAAAAATGTAATGCTTGTGGCTTTTACTTGATGCAAATCCATATTAACTGAAATGAAAAATTATATTATATTTTACATTTATTTATTTAATATTGTGGCGCGTTTCGTCGTTTTTTGCGCGTATGTTCTGGGGAACATCGCGTTATAATTTTGCCCAAATGTCTGTAATTTTCGAATTTTTCGCCGAAAATGGTCTCAAACGTAATAATTTTTTTCTACAACCAATACTAATCCGATCGAATTGAAACTTGGTGAGTAGTTGTAGAATATAAGCCTAAGGACGTTTGTGAAATTTTGTGAACATCGTATTGCTAGAAAATTTTAAAAAAATTATTAAAAAATATTATTTACGTCATGATAACCTATGAACGGAAAGAGATAGCGACTTGAAATATTTTCAGGTAAGGTTGAGGATCGTAATGCACCATACGAGTTCATTTATAGGCATAATCGGAAAACGGTTCTGGAGTTATACCCATCTGAAATTTGGTTGTTATTTCCTCAATAACTCGAAAAATATAAAACCGATCCAATTCAAGTATGGTTATTAGTTGTAGAATGGCAACTTGAAAATTCCTGCGAAATTTTGTGAGGATCGTATAACTAAAATATTTTTAAAAAATCATAGAAAATTATTGAAAAAAATTCTATATATCAGAAACTATTCGTCAGATATCGCTGAAATTTTGCGAGAGCCTTCAGAACCTAACTCTACTAGCAAGTTCCAAGTTTGAACATGATCGGATCTATATTGTCGGAGATCTGAGCAGCCTTGTGTGAGTTAAGTAGATGGGTGGGTGAGCGTTGCCTCGACCACTCTTGAACGAAAGGAGATAGGGACTTGCAATTTTCAGGATAGGTTGCACATCTGAATGGAAGATTTAAGCTCGCTGTTGGCCATAATCGGCGCAACGGTTTCGGGGTTATACCCATCTGCAATATTATTTCCTTGATAACTCAAAAAATGTAGACTCGATGGAATTGAGGCTTGGTAACTAGTTGTAGAATATCGACACGAAGACGTGTGTTAAATTTTGTGGGGCCGTACCACAAGAAAATTTTTAAAAAATTACTAAAAAATATTATGTATCTCATGATTCCTTGAGAACGGAAAGAAATAGCGACTTGCAGTTTTCAGGGTAGATTACGTTTCTGAATACGACATTTAAGTTCGTTAACTAGCATAATCGGCCAAATGGTTTTGGAGTTGAATAAATCTGAAATTTGGTTGTTATTTCCTCGATAACTCAAAAAATACAAATCCGATCCAATTTAAATATAGTTATTAGTTGTAGAATGCCAACTCGAAAATTCTTGCAAAATTTTGTGAGGAGCGTAGAACTAGAAAATTTTTAAAAAATCATTGAAAAAAAAAATTGGTTCAAACACTGACGTGAAGTCAGAAGCTTTTGCGCGTATGTTCTCTTGTCCATTCTCCTTTATTGGACACTCTTAATCGAATTTACCATGGTGAATTCGATTAAGAGTGTCCAAAACAGGAGAACAGACAATATAATTCACCATGGTAAATTCGATTAAGAGTGTCCAATACAGGAGAATGGACAATAGAACATGCGCGCAAAAACTCCTCCAGTTCACGAAAAAAAAATTGGTTCAAGCACTGACGTGAAGTCAGGAGCTTTTGCGCGTATGTTCTATTGTCCATTCTCCTATATTGGACACTCTTAATCGAATTTACCACGGTGAATTATATTGTCTGTTCTCCTGTATTGGACACTCTTAATCGAATTTACCACGGTGAATTCTATTGTCCGTTCTCCTGTATTGGACACTCTTAATCGAATCTACCACGGTGAATTCTATTGTCCGTTCTCCTGGACACTCTTAATCGAATTTACCATGGTGAATTCGATTAATTCGATCAATTTTTTATCCGTTACTCAATCTATTTAAATAGAGTTAGGAATTAATTATTTTAAATATTTACCAAGTACTAACAGTGTAAGATTGTGTAACTAATTTTGAATAAGGCGTAAGATGAAATATATGGAAGAACAAAAAGAACAGAAACACTCTATATCCATGTAATTGATTGAGAGATATAGGGAGAAGGGGGATCATTACTTGTTAAGGATTTAGTTACAGAGTACAGAAATGCTTCACAATATTAAATAAATAATTATGAATCATTTATTATTTTATATTTGATTTAAAGTGACGACTGGTTTCCAGAATCGTCTCTTCTTTAGCATGACTATGATCTTCATAGTTTTTCATAAGTTTTTTTTCGCCAGGATCTTGCCACGATCTTCGAAGGAAATGAAGAAACCCTTTGTTTTCAATATTCTGCTGATACCAACTGGGACTGTCGATCTAAAATACGTAGATCAAGTTGTAGCTGAAATGACAGACATGATTCATGTTCATTTTCCCAAATGTAACGTTATGATTGATGCCATTATCAAGGAGAACACTGAGGGTGGCATAGTTGATATACTTTTTGAGGTGCGGCTCCAACCTGATAAAAAGGGTAATCATGTTGACAAAACTCCCAACTGGAAGAAAATTGTAATCGACCTCATGCAATCAAGAGATTATTTAAAAGCCCAAATTCAGAGTTGGATACAAGGTTTAATATCTGGTTCTAAAAATGACTTGAAGAATGGCATATCATTGGGTTTCCAGTTTGAGATAAATACCTTGAAAACTACCAGAAAAGCAGATATGAGGATGATATCGTCTTTGATTATGTCAATCGTTATAGCTGACTTCCCCAATCTTCGAGTAGATATGAAAGAGATTGATGTCCAAGATGAGAAGGGTTATATTAAAGATGCACAGATAAAGACTTTCATCCATCCGGAAGGACGAGGTGGAAACCTGAAAAAAATAGAGTTTCCCGACAGATTCATAATTGACTTGAACACACCAGGCACTTCGATAGAGTCTCTTATTATGGTCAAAGTTATTCCTAAGATATTCGAAATGATAGAGAAATTTTCGAAACAAGATGTTACATATAAAATGCAATTTGTAATAAAACCACCAAAGGCTAGTCAAGAGAAGTACGTGCGAGACGTTACGGTCAAAATTATAGATTATTTATCTAAGTATCTTCCCGAATATTTCATAGAATACATTTCAAATGGACTAACAGTTCAGGATAACATCGAAGAAATCATACTTTCAGTTGTTCTCGTGCCAGGAAGATCAACTGTTGGTGGAGTTATACTGGGGGATACATCTCCGTTCAGGTTTGTACACGTCATTCCAGGGAATTTCAGTGAAAATTTGCTCATGATCGATGAATGGTTACAAACGAATATGACGCAAATATTCGTAGAATTATCGAAAAATCCAGTATCCGTAGAATTTAGGGTGAGTTCCTCTACCGGGATTACTATGGAAAATGAAATTTTGAAGCTAGACGAAATCAAAGAGTTGATACTAAATTTGTTTCACCATTGTAACATACGCTTCGGCATCACTGGCATGAAAGATAAGCAAGGTTTCGTGAAGCAAATGATTATTTTGATAACTATTGAACCAGTTTCGAGTAATCCGGATATTAGAGAATGTCCTCCACTCTCATACCCTCAAGGGGCACTACCTGGAATTGCAGCTAATGGAACTGCTTTCCCACACCCCAATACAGAATCACCCAGAACGGATGATCAAATTACCCCACCCCCATACTCTACTATAGTACCACCTGGATTAACACTGGAAATTACTCCGCCAACAACACAGGTGAAACCACCCTCAGCCAATGAATTTCCAACAATAAATGTATCATATGTTCCTGATATCGATATTCAAACACAGATCCGTCCTGGTTTGAGTAATCTCATAATCGATATATTGAGCATATTAAAAAATGGAGACCCATGCGATATCCCATATTTTGTACAATTCCCCCAAGGTACAAATATAAAAAAAATACAAGATATAGTAGGGATAATAAAAAATATTTTTGAAGTGCAGTTTCCAACTGATATCGTCAAAGTCACCCTTGGTGACATGCAAGGGTATGGAAATTGTATAACCTCTGCGTTCGTCATTGTAGTTGTCCAGCCACTCAAACAACCAGTGAGTATCATTGATATGACAAATTCATCGGCGAGCATTTCAGAGTTAGTGAAGAAAAAATTCCTACAAATGGAGCCTATCATAAGAACTAATCTCGATAATGCTGAAAAAGCAGGAATAACGATAAATATTTTGAGACCAAGCGATGAACCAGCGGAGTTTTTGTTGGAAATAATACAAACATTATATGCCATGATTGAGTTAAAATTTCCAGATATTGTATGCTACTTAGGTATCGATGACAGTGATTCCAAAAAAATCGATATAAGTTTCGAAGGGATTAAGAAATCCAAAAATTCGCATGGAATTGGAAACGTAGAAATCATTGTAACTATAGGGGGTGGGGAGAAATCACTGCTGCAGAGAATTAATGATAAACTGAACTCTCTATATATGACCCTGAAACCTCTCATAGAGGCAAGAAAGAAAGTAGTATTAATCATAAATATGGAACTCACTTCCAACGAAATGTCGATACAAAATATCATAGAGCAAATAAATTTAGTGCTAAAAGGATGGATTCCAAATGTTACAGTCAGTATCAAGCCATATTTCAAGAGAGACTTGAATAAGATTTCTCAGTACGTCCGGTTGGATGTAAAACTATGCATTGGGAGTTGGAAGAAAAATAATGAAGTCATTAAAATCGATCTCTCTGATCTAATGCTCTCTATAAATGCGGCGATGCAAAATATCTCACCCAATATGATTGCTGTAGTTCAGAAATACTTAAATCTGAAAGAAGAAATTACCCTGAACTTAATTATTATTCCGCCTAAAAGATCTGTCAATAGTTTCGTGAGTAGAATTACTGAAGTTGTGGTACCACTTATATCATCTTCGTTCTGTAAAACCAAAACGAAATGGAAGATAGATACCAATAATGACCACGAAGGTTTCCTAATTGATTTAAATCTGAGCATTACATTCGAACCATCTCAAAATTCGGTACGAACTGGATCAAAGGAGTGCCAAAAGAGTATTAATATAGATATACCGGGAGCAGGCAGTCGACTAGATCAGGAATTGGATAAAATTTTACCAAAAATTTATTTTCAAATCACAACTGACCTGGAACAGGGTAAACCGCAAATTTTGAATTTGAAATTCGTTGCCCCACCACAATCTACCAATGCCTATCTAAATGACGCGTCAAACTCGTTGTTGGTTGTACTTCAAAATTATTTTCCTTATAATTCGGTCGATGTTAGAATTAAAGCAAACCAACCTGAAGCAGGGTACCTGTTGAATGTTGAAATAATCGCCACCATCCAACCAGATAAGAATCCTCTACCTCAATCCGATATAGAAATTCCAATCGATATATCACAAGCTGGTGGGGTCAACGTTAAAGTGAAAATGGCACTGAAGGCGCACATGTTAGAAATTCAGAACTTGCTGGATCAAAATTCATCTGTACTGATCGGTTTCCAAATAAACCCACCAAAAGGAGCAAAAGACGACTATCTTGATACGCTAACGACAGAAATATTTGAAGCTATGACAGACCTCTTCTCAAGAAAATCCATTCAAACAAATACTAGAGCTACGAAAAATTTGAAGCAAGAATATTTCAGAATTGATGTGGTGGTCACCCTCTTCTAGGATAAAGAAAAAACAGAAAACTGTCAAATATTAAATAATTTAATACTTATAGCATGGAAATATCCTAGCAAGTGCAGTAAGCACGCAACATTTTTTAGTATTATCTTTTTTCCATGAATTGTAGCATTCATTAATCTAAATAAATGTTTTATTCATATTGTTTTTTTGTGCGCTTGTTCCGCAAGGAACAGCGTGCTACCATTTCGCCCGGATGTCTGTATCTTTGAATGTTTTTGCCAAAAATGATCTCAAACGATTGAGTTCGACCCACTGATGAATAATCCGGGGCAAATCCAATTATGTCCGTCCTGCCGAACGTTATCGCGACAACTCTCTAACGAAATGAGTTAGAAAATTGAAATTTGCAGGGTAGTTTAGGAGCGTAACTATCTCGGCTAA
This sequence comes from Halyzia sedecimguttata, assembly GCA_937662695.2. Taxonomy (NCBI): domain Eukaryota; kingdom Metazoa; phylum Arthropoda; class Insecta; order Coleoptera; family Coccinellidae; genus Halyzia; species Halyzia sedecimguttata. The sequence continues at coordinate 25,199,945 of OW569415.2, forward strand.
GTTTGTTAATGAGCGAAATTCAACAATTAAGCGGTTTCGGAGTAATGACCATTTTTATTTAAACATTTTTTTATGAGTATTTCCGAATCAATCAAATTGTAGAATCCTGACCTTTATAATATATACATGCGAAGTTTTGTATTGATCGGATGTCTATAAACTATAAAAAAAAATTCAAAAATTTAAAAATTTTGGTTTTACGAACTCGAAAAATACTGATCTGATTGAATTGAAACTGAGAAGTTAGATGCAGAAGAATGAAACAAAAAATTTCATGAGGATCGCATGTCTAGAAAAAAATTACTACTAATTTGCGGAATATTTTGCTTGAAATTAAGAAACCAATTTTTTTGAAATTCATGCTGCCCGGTCCAAGCATGTTTCGTTTGCTCATGCGCATAGGGGATACTTTTCGTCTGAGAGGATTGGGGTTTTGAGGTGGAGAATGCTACTCCTCCTTTGAATCCCCTGGTGAGGGCCCACGCATGCGTGCATTCCAGATGCGATATCTCCTGAACCAATGGTGTTGGAGAATCGAAGTTTTGTATAAGGTGTGTGATATTGAGAGGACTTTCAGCCACGAGTGAATTGCGCATCCGTAGAGGAGAAGTGACGGTTTTTGGTTTGGATGGGTTATGTTGGGAGTGGTTTAGGACTATCGACATGGGCAGTGGCGGCTGGTGATAATTTTGTTCAGGGGAGCACTGATTCAAGAATACAAAAAAGTATATATATTTAAACATTTATTACCAAATGCCTACTTCTCAAAATGAATCTCAATCCTTCTGTTCTTGTCGCAGATGAACTTCTCGATCACTTTTTCGTTGAAGCCAGGAATGTCTTCAGTTCGACTTCAACCAAATGAACAATAATATCTTCGGATTCGCTAATTCGATTTTAGACAATATGAATATTGAGATATAATGAGCCGGGAAATACAAGTTCAAGCAATCATAAAATCACTATTGACAAACACTATGAGAATCGATATGATTAGACTTACCAGTAGAAAACTCGTGGGGGTAGCAAAATTTCAGTACGATACTATAACGAATAAACGACTGTTCCCTCTCTTTGGCTCAGTTGGTCTCGGGTAGGGATGCTACGATACCATTCTCGGGGATCTCGATCTGCCGTCCTGCCGATCAGTTGCACTGTCGCACTCCAAACATGAGATCCGTTAAACCATATCGGTTGAAAATAAATACGACAATTTAATTCCATTGTACGAGTATGCCAGGAATTTATTTGCCATAATGAATGACAATTAATTTTCTCTGTGAAAATGAGTACTTGGTTCTTTTTTGCCATAACTGGTTTGAACATAAAATATATTCTACGAAGTAAGAAATAGGAAAATACAAACAAATTCTAAAAAATGCGTAATCAAAGGTCAACAAATTTAAATTAAATGTTCAAATAATCCACCTTGTTGAGCCAAACAGTAGCCATATCCATTATAAAGAGATAATCCCTGAGCAGATTCGGCGTAGCATTAATATTTGTCGCTGTATCAATTTCATGCACATAAACTAAATTTTTCAGATATCCCTAAAGACAAAAATCATTGGGAGATAAATCTGGTGATCTGGGGGGCTATTTGATCATGCCAATTGTAGAAAGGACACGTTCCGAAAAAGTCGTCCTGAGATATTGTATGACTACTCTTGCATTGTGACTTGGACAGCCATCCTGTTGAAACCAGACATCATCGAAAGTAATTAGTATACTCCATTCACTTTTATAAAGTCTTCCGGTTGGCCATGAAAGTTTGACACATTTCACCATTTTGAAAATGTTAGGTTATGATCATTTTCCTGTCAGATAACTACGCAACGTTGTCCTCTCTACATAGTAGTCGTAGTAATGACGTATTTTCACAATGTGAATTTACTTCGGAAAAATAATGAATTTTAGAAGATATGTGAATTCAATAATTCCACAGTCCTGGCTACAGTAGAAGAAAATTTTCCATCTGTTGTTTTGTTACTGGAAATATTTTACGTATATAAACTGGTTGGAAGATACAATTATGCTATTTTATTGTATGGAAATCAAGAATCAAGTGTTGAAATTTTATTGAAAAATAATGGATAGAGTAGTCCGTTACTTTATGATAGTTCATTTGAGAAAAGAATAAAAGTACCTGAATAACCCGGCTGGAAAACCTCTAAACGAACAGACATACCTATGGAATTTCCACATTTCGAAATTCTCAAGAAATAAGCCTACAGAAGACATTTAAATACCTTGTTGCACAACTTGAAATACACCAGTTTCAAAATGTAGTAGCACACTACGAAACCCGAGTCATTCTTATACCTTCATAAAATATAATTATAGAAAACTAAGTTTTCATTCGAGAGTTCAACATCTCAGAATGAAGTTTTCCTATTCCAGAATTCGGTTCTGTATAGCACGTCCTGATACCTTGTCTCTGCTTCTTCGAAACTACTTTCAACATTTTCAATTTCAACGCGAAGAGTTCTTTATTATATTCGAAGATAATGGTCTGTGATAATATCTTGTCTAAGATTGAAGATTATGTTATGATTATGTTGAGAGTAGAAATAAGCAACGTCTCGGCGAATTGTTATGACCTTGACGATATTTCAGCAGTGCCAACCTGCCTCTGTTTTAGTTACAAAACCGTGATAGACTAAATCATGGCCTACCGGGAGACTTTTTAAAAGTGAATGGAGTATATAACTATCGAACTTTCAGAATAATTTGATTCTCTAACTTCAGAAACCGGGCATTAATGCATAAGGCATAAAAGCTCCAGATATTTGGCAGCATTTAGGTGACTATCGATGAAAAATGACCCTATGATGTAATTCCCCAGTGTTCCTGTCCAAACATTAAGTTTTTGAGGATACTGGGTACGCACAGGACCAATAATATCTTACTACTGATGAGTTATGTTTTCTATTCAAGGAATACGATCGAAGACTCATCAGTGAATAAGATATTGCTTGGAAACGATCCATTTTTATTCCTTTTTTGCATCATCGTTTCACAAAATTCCATTCGTTTGATGTGGTCTTCTGGAAAAATTTATTTTATAACCTTATAACATCGGTAACCATTCCTTTTCAAAATATTCCGAACAATTCTATAGCTAATATCGACTTGCTTTCAGACGATTTTCGCTAATGGTTTTTGGTGGTTAATCAATTTAACAATGAATCAATTTATTTATTTATTTATTTATATTTATTTATTTATTTATCGTATGGCACTTCAGACACAGTAAGCATAAAAGCTAATTTACACATATAAGTTAATATAACATACTTAAGGTTTTTCACAAGCAAATATCAAGTTAGTTAATATCTATCGACCCGGTGGTTGCCAGCAGGAATTCTTCTGGTCTGCCGTTCTATGATCTTGTGGGACATTCCTCCGTGATGCGTTTAATCGTTTGGTATTCTCCACAGTCGCAGTATGGTGATGGTTGTTTGCCCCATTTGTGTAGGAGATATGCACATCTGCCTGCTGTGTTCTAATTCTGTTAACTTATGTGTATTCTTATTTCCGTGTTCAATTGATTGACCACCAAAGTAACATTTTATTATTTGAATTTTTGCGCGTAAGTTCTGGGGAACATCGCGTTATGATTTTGCCAAATGTCTGTAACTTTCGAATTTTTTGACGAAAATGGTCTCAAACGATTTGGTTCGACTCCCCAATGAAGAATTCGAGGTCAAATTTGATTCTGTCCGGCCGTCCGGCCGTTGCCACGAAAACTTGAGAACGGAAAGAGCTAGCGACTTGAAAGTTCGAATTTACCATGGTAAATTCGAATTAAGAGTGTCCAATACAGGAAAATGGACAACATAATTTACCATGGTAAATTCGATTAAGGGTGTCCAATACAGGAGAATGGACAATAGAACATACGCACAAAAGCTCCTGACTTCACGTCAGTGCTTGAACCAATTTTTTCTTCTACACTAAACATTGATATACGCGGAATCTATATTTTATTTTAAACCAATATGCTCTTGCGCATCACGCATCACACATATGGACTGCGACTGATCGGCAGAGGAGCGGATAGTTCACAACTTGCATTCCGTTTGCTATTGGTCGAAACAGTGGGCTGACATTTTGAGGTTAGGTTACGTGATGATTGTTGTTTTTCAGCTTTTTTGTGTTTGAATTTGAACACTCGGGTTACCCGCAACCTCGGGGTAACTCGCAATTGAGAAACCGGCCCTAAAAGTGATTAGTTATATGTATATGATATTCGGCTTATCCAGAACTGTTAATATTTTTTTTTTGGGTAATTACTACAGTGTTATTTAGAATTAGAAATGGGAGTGATTTGTTTTGTGTGTGAGAAAATATTTTCCACACAATAGTAGTTTTTCAGGCTTATATGTTTCACACTCAGACAGTGAAGATGATAAATATTTTAAGAATCAAAAATAAATTAATTATTGTTGTAAAGGTAGATAAAAATTATTGTTGAATAAATAAGACACTTTTAAAAATATAAAAATGTTTATTTTGTGAGGTATCTTTAATCTGGATAAATACATAAATTATCTAGCCTAATTTATATTTAATTTAAGGCAATAAATGAATGGCAATATATTGAGTAAGTCTTTTGACTTCTCAACATCACATTTCATATTTAAATACTATTATGTGAACCTTGCTCGTTGACTTCATTCAAAATGTACGAGGTGGCGATCTACAAATAGGTTCCTGGAAAATAGACTATCCGCCGTATTCACAAAGCATTCAATCTCCGTTAAGTCCTAACTGAGGTCCTCAGTTAAGGATAATTAGGAATCGCAACCTCAGTTAACGTATGTAACGGCGCTGAAACAGGTCTGTTTCACGTTAATTTTCACTTAAACTGTGGTTGCGATTCTTATTTATCCTTAACTGAGGACCTCCGTTAGGACTTAACGGAGATTGAATGCTTTGTGAATACGGCGGTATATCTATATAATAAACTATTATTTAGGCCAGTGTCACCCAATTCCTCGATTATTAATTTTCAATCCTTCAAAACACCAGTGTTAAATAAATTGAATTTTTGACTAATTAAGAATTAGGGACACAATCAAGGAATTGGATAAAACCAGCCTTAGAATGTTTGAATTGGCTATAGGTCAATAAGTGAACTATTCAAGGAGGACCACAGGCAACCCTAAAAAAGATTCATATCACTCCAAAATTCCCTTGTAATTAATTAATTGATTACATTTTGGCATTATTTTTTTAGATTATTCATTTACTTAGAGAAAAGTAGCTAGCATTTTAAAAAAGTCATAAACATAAAATAAATATATAAATAATATAAAATAAAAAAAAACTTAGGCAAATGTCTGTCTTAGTTCCACAAAGATATTGGAAAAAAATAAATAATTCAGTTAATACTTGAGTATGTATTATATCTTGAAGTTTGGGACTTGATTTTGTTAATAAATAATTTCACTTACCACCATATCCACATTATTATTCAAAAAAAAGTAAACGACTACAACAACCTTAGGTAAGGCCTGGTAAGGTAAACTCTGGCAGTAATAAACATAGATAACATGGTAATAAAAACCTTAACCTAAAAATATATGACATTTATCAGCTGACGTCAACCAATAGCAAACGGAATGCAAGTTGTGAACTATCCGCTCCTATCGGCAGGGGCATAGATAACATAAGCAGGGGCAGATCGAGATCCCGAGAAATGAGAATCGTATCGTAGCATCCCCACCCGAGACCACTGAGCCAAAGAGAGAGAACGGTCGTATAACTAATAACTATATTGAGTTCACTGCATAGACAAGAGATATATATAGATGGGCCACTCTCGCCTTATTTTGGTTCGTGGAACACTAGCGGTACGTCGCGGGCACCTCAAGAAATACATCCGAGCGGGAAATTCAAATGTACTTCGCATTATAATATCCTATATTCTATTTTAACATATTGTTCCAAAACACTGCCAAACACCAAATAGACGATAATTCGTCTAACACCTGGCTTTTGACAATGTTTTTGGAACCATGGTTTTAGTTCTAATGGAAAGGAAATAAATGAAATCCCAAAACTTTTAATAAAAGTATTTATTCAGATTCATGAATTGAAGTTGTTCATTTGATGTGAACTAATTATTAGAAGAATTATTAAATAATATATATAAAAATTAAAAATACATCTCGAATCATTTAGAAGAAAAGAGAAAATTAAATGTGAAATATAATATAAAAAATGGATAGCAGTAAGTATATTATGTACAACGCAATGTGGAAGATATTCTCTTCATGAAATCTTCTCTAATCTATAGCTTTGAATATGAAAGAGCTATCAAATAAATGATTGCAAAATTTTTAGTATGCATTTACAAGGACAAAATCAAATGTGAAATAAAGTATAAACAAGAGCACCAAAAATGGATATCATTACGCAAGTACAACGAAATGTGGAAATATATTATACATTAAAATAATCCATTATCTTGAATATGAAGGAGCTAATGAATTATCACAATATTTCCAATATACATTTAGAAGGACAAAACCAAATGTGAATTATAATATGAAATTGGTTCAAGCACTGACGTGAAGTCAGAAGCTTTTGCGCGTATGTTCTATTGTCGATTCTTCTGTATTGGACACCCTTAATCGAATTTACCATGGTAAATTCGATTAAGGGTGTCCAATACAGAAGAATGGACAATAGAACATACGCGCAAAAGCTTCTGACTTCACGTCAGTGCTTGAACCAATTTTTTTTTTCGTGATTTTTTTAAAATTTTCTAGGGGTACGATTCTTAAAATTTTTTTTTCGTAATTTTTTTCGAATTTTCTAGGGGTACGGTTCTTACAAAATTTTAAACACGTCTTTATGTTGATTTTCTACTACTAGTTACAAAGCGCCATTTCGATCGAATATTTATGTTTTGAGTTATTAAGGAAATAATATTCCAGGTGGGTATAACTCGGAAACCGTTAGACCGATTATGCCCAAAAACGAACTCAACTCTCCCTTTCGGATACGCAACCTACCCTGAAAATTGCAAGTCCCTATCTCCTTTTGTTCGAAAGTTATCGAGGCAACGGTCACCCATCTACTGAACTCACACAAGAATGCTCGAATCTCCAACAATATTTAACCGATCGTATTAAAACTTGAAACTTGGCAGTAGAGTTACGTTATGTAGGCTCTTGCAAAATTTCAGCAATTTCGAACGAATAGTTACTGATATATAGAATTTTTTTTTTTTATTTTCTATGATTTATTAAAAATTTTCTACAAATGCTATCCTCACCAAACTTTGCAAACATTTTTGCGTTGGCATTCTACAACTAATAACCATGTTTGAATTCAATCGGTTCAGTGTTTTTCGAGTTAATGAGGAACAAAAAACCACCAAATTTCAGAAAATTTCAGATGGCTATAACTCTAAAACCGTTTGGCCGATTATGCTCATAAACAAACTGAAATGTCGCGTTCTGGTGCACATCCTAACCTGAAAATTTCAAGCCGCTATCTCATTCCGTTCTCAAGTTATCGTGACAACAAAAATATTTTTTAATAATTTTTTTAAAATTTTCTAGCCATACGATTCGCACAAAATTTCACAAACGTGCTAAGGTTCATATTCTACAACTACCCACCAAATTTCAATTCGATCGGATTTATATTGGTTGAAAACAAAATTATTACTCGGAAACCACTGGGCCGATTATGCCCATTAACGAACTTGTCCGTCGTATTGGGATGCGCAACCCACCCTGAAAATTTCAAGTCGCTGGCTTGTTTCGTTCTCAAGTTATCGTGGCAACGGCCGGACGGCCGGACGGCCGGACGGCCGGCCGGACAGAATCAAATTTGACCTCGAATTCTTCATTGGGGAGTCAAACTTAATCGTTTGAGACCATTTTTTTCAAAAAATTCGAAAGTTACAGACATTTGGGCAAAACTATAACGCGTATGTTCCCCAGAACATACGCGCAAAAATGGATAATGTGGAAAACATTTCGTACATGAAAATGCAGTCACAAATTTATACATTTCCATAGCCTCTGGGAAAAAATCAAATATGAAATATAGTAGATATAGATATTGAATCAATTCTAATATTATGTATTGAATCCATAATATTAGAATTGATACCTGTACTGAAATTTACTGAATGCAATAATTTTGACAAAGTTTTGCTGGATGGAACCGCAAAAATGTTGCTGAGTAGTTTGTATCCCTTAGGGCTATTTTTAAATGATGTCAAAAAAAGAATTTTCTCATCTAAAGTACAGCACCTTCCTCTGGGTTTCAGGTTTTTACACCTTATTTGAGACAAGAGAAAATTAAAGGTTGGTGTGTTCATCGAGTGGCTGAGCGGTTCATGAGAATGGCAAGCATTCTGTAGCTCTTTCACTACAAATTTCAGGCCTTTATTCTTTTCAGCAATCCTTCCCACTTTACGTGCAGATCAGTGGCAATTTTGTAGTATTCCCTAGCGTCTGGCGATACCTTAGAGAATCGTGTCCTTCTGGTTTTTCCTGAAGAGAAAATTATAACAATTCAATTTTATATAATCAAAAATCATTCAAGATTAGTAAATAAAATAAGTTATTTGGGGTAGCAGGAATTACAGGTTCAACTTCAGACTCATATTCTACCTCAAGCACATCTTGGACATCTAGGAATAGATATTCAAATAAGAAAAATCATCAAGCATTTTATATCATGCATAATATTAACATATCACATTGAAATTTATAACTTTAAATGAAATAGTATCAATAAATGGAAATCTTACATGAACATGAAGGTCCTGCTTGCACTGGTGTGGAACCATTTCCGATAATATAATCTGGATCTATTAAAAGAAATTCAAATATCAATGAATTGCTTTAATTTTACAAGAAAGCATGGTTAGTAAGTATTTCAGATAGGTCGAGAAAACAAGTTTTTGAATCTACACATTCTAATGAGGTAGTGTGCAAGCTCCTGCAACTATAATCATTCAAGATATGAACAATAAAATGGAAAAAATTCATTTACCTTGTACTCCAACATCCATCGTCAAGCCTCGAGTAGGAAAGGCAACAGGTCGTACAATGAATTGCTACTTAATATTTATTACAATGTTGGATGGATCAAAATGACTGGAACAAATTCGATGATGTCCGTACACTAAAATTGCAGCCCTAGTCAGCATCAAGGCGTCCTATTCTTTCCAGCCATATTTTCCAAACCTGAAAATGATGACATAAAAGTTTTTTGGATATATCAAAGTATCAATAAATTAATCACAATTAAGTACTTCATTGCTCATACATGTATACAAATAAGATCCTTCAGCCTTAAACAATCATATGCAAGGAAACAAAAGAGATTAAATATGGATGTTCCATTTTCTATTCGTATTTTGTTCTGTTAGTGTTTGTATAAGTGCTTTTAGTGGGTATTTTCTGGCCCTTTGGTAACTATCTTTTTGATGAAACACATTCAAAGTGTCTTGTAAGTCCTTGAGTCGTTTGAAACAGTTTTTATTCAGTACGCAATAAAGTATTAAAAATACATAAAAACGAACTTACCTCATCATCTTTAGGAAGCCTGTGCAACCTACTCCTGTTCAAACAGTCTTTCCTGTCTTTCACTATACAGCTAACCATCTTTAAAAACAAAACCAAAACTACGCAAAACAGAACACTTTATAATTTCAACAACAAGCAATATCTCTTGTCTATGCAAGCAATCTCCAAATTGAAAATGAATTGAAACAAGTCGGCAGCGAACAGCTGTTAAACCATCACGTGACCCACAAAACGCGGAGGAAGAGACATCTACAAAATTTCACGGGCACCTCGCGAACTATATTACTCTGCCCAGACTTTAGTGAGAGAGTTTCCACCCCATGGTTCACTGTGGAGTGTGGACTGTGGAGTGGAGTGTGGACTTATTAGGCTTGTTTTGGTTCGCAGTAGGGACAGTTCCGAATCGGTTCTAAAGAGTGGGCCAAACTAGCGTGTGAAAGATTTCGAGCAAGTCCAATTACAATAAACGACTGTGTGACTACTTCGATCTATTCTAGGACAGTCCGAATGCGAACCAAAACAAGCCTATTATAAAATATGAACACTATGTAAGTAACTACACTCTTGTCCGCTACAGTTATTTGTCGTCTGACATATGTTTCGGAAATAAATTTTCCATCTTCAAAGACGAAGCATTCGTGTTTTAATAGGAGCCCATTCTGCAACTTGTTTTACAATATACTACATATTCCGAAACATATGTCAGACGACAAAAAACTGTAGTGGACAAGAGTGTAGTTACTTTTATAGAGTCGTTTATTCGTTATCCCATCGCGCTGAAGATTTGACTGTTCCACTGCTCCACTGTACCCTGGCCATCGCCTAGATTAACATTGAATTTCCTATCTTTCCGAGCGTCTTTACCATACCTGTATATTTGGCTATTAGAATAAGTTTACTAAGGTATGAATGGTCCCTAAGACTTAGTCCTAACATCATTCGTTCGATGGCCCTTTGCGTTGTTCTGAGTGCATTAGCTGATTTGATGGTAAGCGTAGTTGCTCTCATTCCGTAAGTCATAACGGGGAGTGTACAGGCATCGAACACTTTTCTTTTCAAGTTTTTTTTTCAAACACAGAAATTAGACAAAGGACTAAAGTCGATGATATCATAACACGTATAGCCCAGTCAAAATGGAGCTGGTTTGGACATATCGCCCGTCAAAATGAATCAAGGTGGACAAAACGCATAATACCATGAAGACCACGACTGCACAAATTAAGTGTTGGTAGACCTCAAAAATTATGGCTAGATGATGTCAAAGAGAGGGTTTGTAGAGCTTGGCATCAGATAGCACATGGAAGGGGAGGACTATGTTCAGGAGTAGAGTGCGAAGGGCTGTTGAAAGATGAAGAAGAGATTGGTATGAATAAGTTTTAGAGGTTGATAGAACACTGGCTGCTTTCAATTGCTAGAAAATTCCACAATTCTCTCATTCTCAAAAAAACCCTTGTTTTCGAGATCTCAATGTATACATAAAATCAGGGGCGGATTTAAGTATTGGCATTATGGGCTCCGGCCCAGGGCCCCGTGGATACAAAGGGCCCACCGGCCACATTGAAAATAATTAAAATCAAATTGTAGAGAATATATCTAATATATATCTAAAATAAAAAAAAAAGCACTGACGTGAAGTCATTACTCTTTGGCGCGCGTGTTCACGGTGGCTAATTTGAATTGAATGATGAGTACTTCATGCTCAGTGGATAGAGCGAGCCGAAGATCTACCCAAAGGATAGTGGACACCATTCACTGTCGGTTCAAAAATTAACAGTGCTGTATCTAAGCTGCCATCAGGATAGAGTAACAACGTTGTAAATGAGCACAACTGACTCTCCTTAGTCGCACAAGCTCCTAGAAGATTTGAGAGGGTCAGTATAATCCTAATCATGTTTATAGCACGCTCGCCAAAGCAGATTGACTTTTTACACTTTTTCTTTCATTGTTAAGTCAATCTGCTTTGGCGCGCGTGCTATAAACAGGATTAGGATTATACTGACCCTCTCAAATCTTCTAGGAGCTTGTGCGACTAAGGAGAGTCAGTTGTGTTCTTTTACAACTTTGTTACTCTATCCTGATGGCAGCTTAGATACAGCACTGTTAATTTTTGAACCGACAGTGAATGATGTCCACTATCCTTTGGGTAGATCTTCAGCTCGCTCTATCCACTGAGCATGAAGTACTCATCATTCAATTCAAATTATCCACCGTGAACACGCGCGCCAAAGAGTAATGACTTCACGTCAGTGTTTTTTTTTTCAAGTTCCTTTAACAAATATAGCAATCAATACAGTTTGGCTGTTAGCTTTACCGTAGATCGAAAAAAATTGCGGTTTGGGACCTCCGTTAGGAACGCAATTGCCTCTTCTCCAAATCCAAACGTATTTTAATATAGATCTACCGAATATAGTTATTTATAAATTTGTCTCAGGGCCACCATACAGACATTTCAACTCGGAAACAACGCTATTTCCCCCAAACTGACTAGTGTCCGTGCACTGAATTGACATGAATATTCTTTTAAAACCTTACAATATCGGCTCATTACTCCCAACATATCCCATACAACCCAAAAACAGTCACTTCTCGTCTGCGCATGCGCAATCTACTCGTGGCTGCCAGTCCTCCCAAAATTACACACCTCACAAAAAACTTCGATTCTCCAACACTAGTGGATCAGGAGATATCGCTTCTTTAATCCACGCATGCGCAGACCCTCACTAGGGGATTCTATGGAGGAATAGCTTCCACCACCCCAAAACCCCAATCCTCTTTGACGAAATTACCAGCAGTTAAATTACTGATGGTCTGCTCATGCGCATAACGAAAACTGCCCGTAAGGGGTAACATCAATTTCAAAATTAGCCCCAGGGCCACGGTATGCACACTTGAACTCGGAAACAACGCTATTTCCCCCAAACTGACTTATCCCCACTAAATTGTCATGAATATCCTTTTAAAACCTCACAATATTGGCTCAGCACTCCCGACATAACCCGTTCAACCCAAAAACAGTCACTTCTCTTCTGCGCATGCGCAATCTACTTGTGGCTGAAAGTCCTCCCAAAATCACACACCTTACAAAAAACAGTCACTTCTCTTCTGCGCATGCGCAATCTACTCGCGGCTAAAAGTCCTCTCAAAATCACACACCTTACAAAAAACTCCGATTATCCAACACTAGTGGTTCAGGAGATATCGCCTCTTTAATCCACGCATGCGCAGACTCTCACCAGGGGATTCTATGGAGGAATAGCATCCGCCTCCCCAAAATCCCAATCCTCTCTGACGAAAACTACACCAGTTAAATCACTGATGGTCTGCTCATGCGCATAACGAAAAATGCCTGTAAGGGGTAACATCAATTTCAAAATTGGCCCCAGGGCCACGGTACGGAAACTCCAACTCGGAAACAACGGTGCATCCGCCAAACTGACTTGTCCTTGCACTGAATTGCCATGAATATTATTTTAAAACCTCACAATATCGACTCAGCATTCCCAACATAACCCATGCAACCCAAAACACTTTACTTCTCTTCTGCGCATGCGCAATCTACTTGCGGCTAAAAGTCCTCTCAAAATCACACACCTTACAAAAAACTTCGATTCTCCAACGCTAGTTGTTCAGGAGATATCGCATCTTTAATCCACGCATGCGCAGACCCTCATCAAGGATCTGGATTCTATGGAGGAATAGCATCCGCCACCCCAAAACCCCATTCCTCTCTGACGAAAACTACAGCAGTTAAATGACTTCTCATCTGCGCATGCGCAATACGAAAAATGCCCGGAAAGGGCAGCATGAACCTCAAAAACATAGGTTTCGGCATTAAAAGCAAATTATTCCGCAAAATAGTAGTAATTTTTTGATTTTTTTCATGTTAGTGATCTTCACGAAATTTTGCAAAAGTGTCTGCTTTGGTCTTTTGCTTCTAACTACTGAGTTTCAATTTAATCAGATCAGTATTTTCGAGTTATCGTGAAAACAAAATTTCAAATTTTCAAAATTTTTTTTTGTCACTTTAGGGCCGTCCGTTCAACACAAAACTTCGCAGCCATATGAAGGTCATGATTCTACAATTTGATGCCAAATTTCAAAAAGATCGAGTGATCGGTTCCGGAAATATTCATAAAAAAACGTTTTTACTAAAAACGGCCTTAACTCCGATACCGCTCTGTCGATTTCGCCCTTTAACGAACTTGTCCGAGATATTTACGCTACGAAACTACCCTGCAAATTTCAACGCTCTAAGTCGTTCCGTTCGAGAGTTATCGTGCTAACGGCCGGCCGGACCGGACGGACAGAATTGAATTTGACCTCGAATTCTTCATCAGGGAGTCGAACCCAATCGTTTGAGACCTTTTTCGAAAAAAAAATCGAAAAATACAGACATTGTGACGAAATGATAGCACGCTGTTCCTTGCGGAACACGCGCGCAAAAATATATTCCAATCACATGGTTGGCAAGTATGAAATAAATTAAACCGTTTGCGCGTCTATCAAACAGAACAGGGAATTCCGCGTCACTTGTTTTCTTGTCTATTACTACCTGAGGAGACTTCTCATCGCCAAAGTAACACGCTGACAGCGTCATTGTTATAATTTTACCCAAGTGTATCTAATTTTCGATTCTCGAAAATTGTCTCAAATGATTGGGTTCAACTTGCTGATTAAGAATTCAAGATCAAATTTGATTCTTTCGGGCCGGCTGGCTGTTGGCACGATAACTTGAGAACGGAAAGGCATAGCGACTTGAAAGGTGGCGCGTCCCACGGACAAGTTAATGGGCATAATCGGCCCAATGCTTTCCGAAAATGAGATAGTGCAATTCTAATTATTTCTCGGGAAGAAATTTTGTAGAGATTTAATTTAGTTAATAAAAATCAAACAAGTACTGACGTGAAGTCAGGAACTTTTGCGCGTATGTTCTATTGTCCATTCTCCTGTATTGGACACTCCTAATCGAATTTACCATGGTGAATTCTATTGTCCGTTCTCAGGAGAACGGACACATCGATATTCTACAACTAGTTAGCAAGCTTCAATTCGATCGAGTCTATATTTTTTGAGTTATCGAGGAAATAATATTCCAGACGGGCATAACTCTGGCCGAATGTAGCCAACAGCGAACTTAAGTCTCCCATTCCCTGAAATTGCAAGTCCCTATTTCCTTTAATTCGAGAGTTATCGAGGCAACGGTCACCCATCCAGCTACTGAACTCACACGAGGCTGCTCAGACCTCCAACAATATAGATCCGATCGTGTTCAAACTTGAAACTTGGTAGTAGAGTTAGGTTCTGAAGGACCTCGCGAAATTTCAGCCATGTCGGATGAATAGTTTCTGATTTATATACTTTTTTCAATGATTTTTCAAAAATTTTCTAGACAGTGATACGATCCTCACGAAGTTTCACAAGAATTTTCGCGTTGGCATTCTACAACTATAATAACCATGTTTGAATTGGATTGATTTTGAATTTTTCGAGTTATTGAGGCAATGAGTCTGTCAATTTCTGCAGTGACTCTGTTACTTCATTCGAGCGCAGTATGTCTGCGATGGGTCAGATGATGAGCGATATGGAGCGGATAACTAGGGAGAATATGCAACTGAAATCCACTGTCACTGATTTGCAAGATCGCATTGAATTGTTGGAGCAGCAGAATAGAGTCAACAACCTGGAGGTTTGTGGTGTTCCCGAAAAGGAAAACGAGAATATTTCTCTCATCATATCCAGGGTCGCTGAGCACGTTGGTTGTCCCTTCGATCTAGTGGACGTGGATAATTTCTATAGAGTACCAACATTTGATACCTCTAGACCAAAGCCTATCGTGATTAAGTTCATATCGAAACAGAAACGGGATAATTTTCTTGGAGCTTTTAAGTCTAAACGTCGTCAATCAGCGCTTCCCAGCAAGGGCTTGAAGATTGAAAACATCTCCAATGATTTGTTCGTCAATGAACATCTGACTTCCAAGAATAAAAAACTTTTGAAGAGAACTAAGGAAGTCGCTCGCAACAAAAACTATAAATATGCTTGGACTCGCAATGGCTGTATCTTTGTCAGGAGGGATGATAGGTCAAGAATCGTAAAAATCACCAGTGAAGAGGATCTTTCTAAGATCTTGTAGAACTCCGTTATCAATTATTGTATAACTGGTACATTTCCCTATGGATATTTCTGTTTACTACCAAAACGTGCGTGGGTTGAAATCGAAATTATCGACAACTAACAGAAACTCCTCGGTGCGTGATTTTAATATCATCTGTTTGACGGAGACTTGGCTTACTGATGATATCTCAGACTCGAAGATACTCCATGATTCATATAAATTTCACCGCCGCGATAGGGATTCTTGCACATCGCTGAAGAGCAGGGGCGGTGGTGTCCTGGTGGCAGTCTCAGATGACCTTACAAGCTATTCTGAGAGCTCCTGGTGTTCGGACGCTGAATATATTTGGGTTAAGGTCGTTCCTGATCGAAGAAGTAAAGCTAGGGTTCATATCGGTTGTGTATACATCCCACCAAGGGATATGTTGGCTTTAACCTCTTTTACGACTCGCCTATAAGATATTGTTAATAATCATTGTAATGATACTTTTGTGATCTGCGGCGACTTCAACTTGCCAGAAATCAAGTGGACTGTTAACCATTTTAATTCCTTTTGCGTTCCAGGCAATGCTAGGGACCCCTGTTCGGTTTCGTTCGTGGATGCTGTCTCTCTGTCGGGGTTGTATCAGTTGAGTGGCTTCGTCAACGTATCCAATAATACACTTGATCTCGTTCTGAATAACAACTTCAGTGTATCCGGTATCCGGCTCTCTCAGTACCCTCTGGTCCCTGAGGATCCAAATCACAACACATTAGAATTTGATGTTACTCTTCCTGTTCATCACAGCAAATGTCTGGGGAATCTACGCTATCGTAATTTCACTCATGCTAATTATGGCGCAATAAATGAAGCCTTGGGTGCCACGGACTGGACTAGAGAACTTTCCTGTCAGGATTTGAACAGCTCTGTGGGTAGATTCTACGTGATTTTGAATGAAATTTTTGATCGATTTGTGCCTTCCTATCCCAAATACTGTAGAAAATATCCAACTTGGTATTCCCTAGCTTCCATCAGAACTATAAGGGAAAAACACAAATTCCATAAGCGTTGGAAGAGGTACGGTGACGAGTTGGATCATATTACTTTCAGGCTACTAAGAGGTAGAGCTAAGTATCTTGCGGAGGATTACAGAAAGTATCTGGAAAGTGTGGAGGGTGGCATCAAGGATGATCCGAAGTTCTTTTGGCGATTTATACGAAATAAGAAGGGTTC
Organism: Halyzia sedecimguttata; assembly: GCA_937662695.2. Lineage (NCBI taxonomy): Eukaryota > Metazoa > Arthropoda > Insecta > Coleoptera > Coccinellidae > Halyzia > Halyzia sedecimguttata. The sequence goes on from OW569415.2 coordinate 25,216,835, forward strand.
TCCTTGTTTGCCTGATTGTATTGGAAACCCTCGTGGTGGTGTTTCAACTAGCCCGCATGAAATTTGTGAAGAGTTTTCTGATTTCTTTGCTTCCACCTTTCTTCCTGCCTCTGTCATCCATTATAATGAACCTTCGGTGTCACCCCTGCAATTATGTCATTATAACATTGAGCGTTGTAGGATTAGTGACAAGATCGCAGCATTGCGACCTGGGGGTCCTGGTCCTGATGGTATTCCTTCGTCGTTCTTGAAAAGCTGTCGCGATGAGATCGTCGAGCCTTTGTTTATCTTGTTCAATAGGTCTTTAATGGAGGGTAGTTTTCCTGATATGTGGAAAGTTAGTAACATAACTCCTGTATTCAAATCCGGTAATAAAAATCTAATTGAGAATTATAGACCAATCTCTAAGCTCTGTGCAATCGGCAAGTTGTTTGAGAGTATCGTGGCTGATTTCTTGTATTTTGATGTGAAGAATATATTGAGTGCTGAACAACATGGCTTTATGAAAAACCGCTCTGTGGATACTAATATGTCCCTATACGTCGAATATATCTTGGGGAGCATGGACTCCGGACTTTCGGTGGACGCTATCTATACCGATTTCAGCAAGGCTTTCTGACAAGATTGATCACTCTATAATGATTTCAAAACTTGCTGGGGTCGGTGTGTGTGGCGGCCTCCTCAGGTGGTTTGGATCTTACTTGACTTGTAGGTATCAGCGCGTTTGCTTGGGCAGTTTCAGCTCGAAGTCAGTTCACATTACATCTGGTGTACCACAGGGCTCGCACTTGGGCCCATTACTTTTTTTAGTCTATATAAATGACATTGTGAAGTGCTTCAAATTTTGCAGAGTTCTTCTTTATGCTGATGATCTAAAGGCGTTCCATGCTGTCTCCTGTCCTTCCGACAGGCTGCGCATTCAGGAGGAATTGAATCGATTTGCAGATTTTTGTAGGGATAACCATCTGTTCCTGAACTTGTCTAAATGTAGTTTCATCACCTTTACCAGAAGGCCTACCATCTCCGTGCCTTCTACTTATCAGGTTCATGGTGAAACGATTTCTCACGTTAACTTCGTCAAAGATCTCGGCATTATACTGGACTCAAAATTGCTCTTTGATCAGCATAATTTTAATATTTCAAAAAGGGCGAATCGAATGCTTGGCTTTATTTTTAGAACGACCTTTGAGTTTAAAAGTTCCGATGTAGCTCGCACCCTCTTCTTGGCCTACGTTAATAGTATCCTCAGTTTCGGATCCGTGGTGTGGAACCCGCACTATGGAATTTACATAGATAGACTGGAAGGGGTTCAGAGAAGGTTTATTAAGCATTGTCAGGCACGGTTCTTCTCTTCAGTTGGGGACACCACCGAAGTTTATCGGAGATTGAATCTGATTCCCCTTGAGCAGCGTAGGAAGATAACTGATATAATGTTTATTTATAAATTACTGAACAATAAAATCGATTTTACCCCTATGTCTCAGTATATAACAACACTCGATACACATACTCATTTCTGACTGACTTTGCTAGTACCTACTATTTTCTGAACTCTCCTGTTCACAGAATAATGAAAACATATAATGTCCTATCTCATGTCACTAACATTGATATATTTTCCGACACCGCTTCGAGGATTCGTTCTGTTGTGACAAACTATTTTCGCCGTCGAAATTTCACGCATGGTGCTGGTTGGTTGAGGTCGCTACGGTGAACTAGAATTTGTGCCATATTTTAATTACTTATTTTTACTAGAATTACGAATTTATACTTTTGTATACATTGAATTGTGGACACTGTTTTGGGTTCGTCCCGTTTGTGTGCCGAAGAAATAGAATAAAAATAGAATAAAAGAAGAATAACAACCAAATATCAGAATATCAAAACCGTTTGGCTGATTATGCCTATAAACAAACTCAAATGTCGCATTCAAATGCACATCGTAACCTGAGAATTTCAAGTTGCTTTCTGTTTCTGTTTTCAGGTTATCGTGGCATAGATAATATTTTTTTAATTTTACAGCGATACAATTCTCACAAAATTTCACAAACATCCTTAGGTTTGTATTCTTAAACCACTCACCAAGTTTCAATTCGAGGAGATTAGTAATGGTTGAAAACAAAATTATTACTCGGAAACCGTTAGCCGATTATGCCCTTTAACGAACTTGTCCGTCGTATTGGGCCGAGCCACCTATCCTGACAATTTCAATTCGCTATCTCTTTCCGTTCTCAAGTTATCGTGGTAACAGCCGTCCAGACAGAATCAAATTTGACCTCAAATTCTTCATCAGTTAGTTGAACCTAATCGTTTGAGACCAATCTCGGCAAAAAAATCGAAAATTGCAGACATTTGGACAAAATGATAACGCGATGTTCCCCAGAACATACGCGCAAAAAATACAACGCCCTGATTTAGATATTTGTGAAGGCACTAAATTAATTGTGTCATTAAAAGAGTTCGTGAACAACATACGATACCAATCCGATCAGAAGCTGAAGGAATACGAAGAAAAAGTTATTATTGATTGTTATCCAGATGACGTAGACGAACATTCAGTGAATTAGAGTATACAGTTGAAATCTTACTTACTACAGTCCGATCTCTTGCTGTGAAATTATTATGCTAATTTATGAAAAGAAACTTGTTGATGGGAATTGTTTCCCAAATTGTTATACGAAATTCAAGATTTTTTTAACGTTGCCTATAACTAGCAGTGAAGCAGAGCGCTCTTTTTCCAGGAGATCTTACGTAGAGAACAAATATGTCCTATATTTGTTCTCGTCGAACTATCGACTGAATTATTTAACAGTTCTTTCCATAAATTCTAATTTAACAAAGGCATTACTATGTGGTGAGTAGATTTAGGATTATGCAGCACAAAAATGCCGCGAATTTATTTTATAATTTACATTTACAATACACATAGCCTGTTAATTTCTTTTGCAATACAGTTGCTGTTTGCGTACACAAGTCATATCAAATTAATAAAATATTTTATTGTGCTATTTTATTTCTATACAGTACACCTACATCAATCCAGAATACAGTTTCTTGAGGGCCCCTAAGGAGTATTAGCCCAGGGCCCCACGAGTTCACGATCCGCCCCTGTTAGCAATCATATTTTATAAACGATTTTTTGCAGGCAAGCCTATATAATAATTGGTTTCGTAATTAAAATTCTAATTTCTGATAGTCTGATGTGAATTTCGATTGGTTAGCAGATCGGTGTAGTTACTTATATTGATTTACCTGTTCGCACCTGCTTGCCAGGAAGCTTATACACGAAAATGAGTAGGCAAGCCTACCTAGCCATATTCTGTGTGTTAAAAACTATCCTTATTGGTTCATTCCTGGAGTGGTGCCACCAAAATTCAATAATATTGAATGTCAACAAGACCGATTTGATCTTTTTTCAAAACAAGTGCTCGGTGGGTGAGTTAGAATTGACTCTCCCTACTGTTAACATCAAAGCATCAGATCACGTGAGGTTTTTGGGCATTTTAATTGATAAACAACTGAATTGGCAGAAACAAGCAAATTTAGTCTGTAAAAAACTAAGCAGCTCCTTTTATGCTTTAAAAAAACTGAAAAATGTTCTACCTAGAGAATCACTGTTAGTGGTTTATTATTCGCTGGCATATTCTCATATGAGCTATAATACAGTTTTATGGGGAAGTTCATCATTAGCGGAAGATGTTTTCATTGCCCAGAAGAAACTGATACGCCTTATATTCGATATGGACCCCCAGGAGTCCTGTATAGACCCAAGTTTATACAATACAAAATATTAAGTTTTCCCTGCATTTTTATGTTGAACACTCTGTTATTTGTTAAGAAGAATTATGAAAATCTCAGGAAATGCAGTGATTTCCATAAACATGACACAAGAGCACTCTCGAATATCCAATTCACAGGACTTCAAAATTCCAAAAATCAGCATTGTATAACGGCATTAAACTGACAGATTCAAGACATTACATTATAATGTTTTCTAAAGAGAAGTTAAGAAGTTTCTGTTGATCAACTACTTTTATAGTATAAGGGAATTTCTGGATTGCAAATTTAATTAATGAAGAATTTTGTATTTTGTTTTTCTGTTTTTACGTAAGTTCAAATTGTTATTTTAATTTTATATGAGTTTATATTGTTATATGTAGAACTATATGACCTGTCCCATACAATGGTTGTTTGTCTGAAGGGATGTAATAAAGTTATTCTTATTCTTATCGATTGAGATAAAATGCAATCGGTTATCAAAAGAGTGAAGGTGTGAAAAAAATTTTATTAAAATTAATTTAATTGAAAATAGCTATGAGCACTTTTTGGCGCTCTTGTTCCTCGGAACAGAGTGCTTATCAATTTGCCCAAATGTCTGTAATTTTATAATTTTTCGATGAAAATAGTCTTAAACGATTTGGTTCGACTCACTGATCAAGAATCCGTGGTCGAAATTCATTATGTCCGGCCGGCCGTAGGCACGATAACTCTCGAACAGAATGAGCTAGACAGTTGAATGTCTTAGAGTAGGTTTGGGAGATAAATATCTCGGCTAAGTTCGTTATTGGGCGAAATCGGGCTGATGGTTTCGGAGTAACAAAAAAAAATTTTTTTTTACATAAAAAATTCCAAATTAAATTTTTTTCAATATGCAGTTTTACCATAAGAATCCATTGATATCATTTTTAACTCTAACAAGCTAATACTTTCGGAGATATGATTTTTCAAAATTTCAATATAAATCGTATTTCTATGTTTTCACAGGATGATATAATTATTCTGTGCGTATTTTATGAATTGTTATAACGTCAACTTATTTTCCTGATACATGACGTTGTCTAATTCATTCCAGCAATCGTAGAATTATGAGAACTATAATATAATATCATACTTTTTGTTGGTTGATATTTTCATGCCGATGGTCAATCCATATGATGATGGGAATGGTAATGGTAAGTTAATAATATTGAGTTCAGAATATCTCTACTAAAAACAAAACTGGAATATTGGTGTATTGGAGTATTGGAGTGGATTTGAGGAAAGATATATATTATCGTTCTTCATAGAATTGAGGAATGAATATCTCGGATGAGTCCGTTGTTGGGTAGAATTCGTCTATTGGTTTTCGATTGATGATTTTTGGCACTCTTGTTGAATTTAAATTCTTCTATGATGTTTGAATTCAATTTCTGCTAAGATGAAGTTCTTTCATAAGAATCCATTGATATAATTCCCAACTCTCAGAAACCAATACTGTCGGAGATATAATTTGTCTGTTTGAACAAGAGCGCCAGAAAGCTACTGTCCACAGGGCTTGAACCCATTTTAATAGGCAAGTTGTTATAGGGATGTTTGTTTATAAATTATATTTGATAAAACATATGTCTCATCTAGTTATCAGATCGGTGAAGGTCGACCTCCCACGGTCTCCTCTACAATTAGAGGTGCACTGCTGTGGAACGCCGCTCAAAAATATTTAGACAAAACATCATAACTAAATTGCACATTTACACATCAAGGATAGTGTGGAATTGATAATTCACTGATAAATTACACAATAATTCGAATTAGAAGTTGAGCCGAGAAAAATATTTCTTCTACAAGTAATTATCAAGTTTCAATTTGATCGGATCTATATTTTTTGAGTTATTGAGGAAACAAAATTTCCGATGGGTAGGTATAACTCCGAAACCGTTTGGTCGATTAGGCCCATTAACGGACTTAACCACCGCATCCGGATGCGCAACATACTCTGAAATTGCAAGTCGCTATCTCTTTCCGTTCGAATTTCGAAAGTTATCGTGATAACTGCTGGCCAGACAGAATCGAATATTTCATCAGTGAGTCGAACCTAATCGTTTGAGACCATTTTCGGCAAAAAATTCGAAAATTACGGACATTTGGGCAAAAAAATAACACGTGCTATGTGCAATAAAAAATTGGTTCAAGCCCTGTGGACAGGAGCTTTCTGGCGCTCTTGTTCAAACAGACAAATTATATCTCCGTATGTTTTGGTTTCTCAGAGTTGGGAATTATATCAATGTATTCTTATGATAGAACTGCATCATAAAGGAAATTCAAATCAAATGATAGTTTATTTATCAAGATTAAATGAGCAATCTGAGAATGAGAGCTGCACCATGGAAAAAATCAAATTAAAATAGCTGAAATGAACTTGACTCTATCTTATAGAACAGGATGACATGTACGAGTATGAACACAGATCATATAATAAAGCATAGATAGAATAATTATAGCATTCTGTGAAAACATAGAAGTACGATTCGTTATTGAAATTTCGAAAAATCATATTTATTTATTTATTACCGAAAATACACACAAGTTACAATTGAAGGGGCCAGTGGAAGAAGGAGTTATGTTACAAATATAAGTTTGCGAGAAAATTAGATTTTAGTGAAGTATGCTGGCATTTTTTGATGGAAGGTAGTTTAATAATTTGATTGGTGCAATTGTGAGGATTAGTTTTTGGATGATTTTTCATGATTTACAGCATTCTGCTATCATATCTCTTTTATATATAAATTTTGATTCATGCGAACATAACTCCTTCTTCTTTTGCGTGCTTGATGTTCAATGTAACATAGCCCTTTCTACCTCTGTATTGATGAGCTCGCAATAGGAATGTCTTATTCTGGTTATCTATGTGATATCTTTAGGAGCTCGCAATGGGAATGTCTTATTCTGGTTGTTATACTTGCGATATCTTTAGGAGCTCGCAATAGGAATATATTATTCTGGTTATCTGTGTGATATCTTTAGGAGCTCGCAATGGGAATGTCTTATTCTTGTTATACTTGCGATATCTTTAGGAGCTCGCAATAGGAATATCTTATTCTGGTTATCTGTGTGATATCTTTAGGAGCTCGCTATGGGGTTGTCTTATTCTGGTTACATATGTGACATCTTTAGGAGCTCGCAATGGGAATATCTTATTCTTGTTATACTTGCGATATCTTTAGGAGCTCGCAATAGGAATATCTTATTCTGGTTATCTGTGTGATATCTTTAGGAGCTCGCAATGGAAATGTCTTATTCTGGTTGCATATGTGACATCTTTAGGAACTCGCAATGGGAATGTCTTATTCTTGTTATACTTGCGATATCTTTAGGAGCTCGCAATAGGAATATCTTATTCTGGTTATCTGTGTAATATCTTTAGGAGCTCGCAATGGGAATGTCTTATTCTTGTTATACTTGCGATATCTTTAGGAGCTCGCAATAGGAATATCTTATTCTGGTTATATGTGTGATATCTTTAGGAGCTCGCAATGGGGATATCTTATTCTGATTACATATGTAACATCCTTAGGAGCTCGCAATGGGAATGTCTTATTCTGGTTATCTGTGTGATATCTTTAGGAGCTCGCAATGGGAATGTCTTATTCTGGTTACACATGTGATATCTTTAGGACCTCACATTGGGAGCTCGCATTTTCATCCACATTGTAACCTCTCAGAGACCTCTATGCGAGGTCTGTGTTACCTGGGGTGTATCTGCTCAGATTTGGAGAATAGAAGCAAATCCTGTCGGGACAAGTTACATATGCATATAACACCTTCATCCATGATATAACCGAATATTTTCAGAAAATGTCACTTGCCCCTTCAATTGTTACAATATGTGTAACTCACAGAGGCAATCAAGATCTCCGAAAGTATTAGCTTGTTGGAGTTAAAAATGATATGATTTTATGTTGAAACTGCATCTTAAATGAAAATTGAATTTGAAATTTGGTACTTAAAAAAAATTTTTTTTTTCGTTACTCTGAAACCTAGCTTCTGGCCTATTTTGCCCAATCACGAACTTAACCGAGATATCCATCTCCCTAACCTACTCTGAAAATTTCAACTGTCTAGCTTATTCCGTCCGAGAGTTATTGTAGAATTTTTTTTTTAAATTTTCAAATTTTTTTCTACACTTTGCGGTAACCTGATCAATACAGAACTTCACATGCGTATAAAGTTCATGATTCTACAATTTGATGCTAAATTTCAGATGGATCGAGTGATCGGTTTCGGAAATATTCATAAAAAATGTTTTTACTAAAAACGGCCATAACTCCGAAACCGCTTGATGGATTTCGCCCATTAACGAACTCGTCCGAGATATTTATTTTCCGAACCCACCGTGCAAAATTCAATCCTCTAACTCCTTTCGTTCGCGAGTTACCGTCAGTTAGTATATCTTGTCTATGGTTACCGTGCCTACGGCCGGACCGGCCGGACAGAATCGATTTCGACCTCGGATTCTTGATCAGTGAGTCGAACCAAATCGTTTGAGACAATTTTCAGCCAAAAATTCGAAAATTACAGACATTTGGGCAAATTGATAAGCACTCTGTTCCGAGGAACTAGAGTGCCAAAAATTTTGCGGATCCATTTTCACCAAATTGTCTCGTATCATGATTCATGATACATTAACGAATAATGATTTATGAGATTACGAAATATAAGATATAAGGCGAAAAATATCACCTTATGCATTACTGAATACCTGATAAGTTAATAAATATGAAATCGAAAGACGAAAAATACAACAGATTATTCTATTCTAACCACAGACTACATACATTTGGGTTTTAATATCATGTGTGATTCTAATCTAACCATTCTCTATGTTCTAACCTCTTTTGGCTCTTTTCACTTTTCAGCTGTTTTTGACAGCGTTTTGCGGTGCGAAGACTGCGAAAGTGTGAATAAACCTTAGAATATAGTTCTTTATTCATTGGAATAAACTATGCGACCGTCCAAGATTGAAAGCAGTGCACAACGAAATACAGCTTAAGTTTAAGTAATTATATTTGTGATACTGCGATTCCGTAGGTCTTTTACCCGTTCTTTTTCAAATAATCTTTTCATCATTGTAGTATATTGTTTGGACGAAAAGTGTTAGGAATTTACTCAACCAATCATGGTGGATGATAACAGATTTCTTGTTAGTGGATGGGAAGACGACTTGAATGACATAGACTCAGATAGAAATCCAGAAGGTAAAACGAAAATATCAGAACTAAACAGGAGCATTCATACCGGATCAATTTCCAGAAGAATCAGAGAAAAGCTTCATGGAAGCTGCTGAAGATGGAAAGTTAGAACAGCTCAAAGCTCTTCTAAAAGTTAATCCAGCACTCGTACAAATATCTGATAGAGATGGTTACACCCCTCTACATAGGGCTTGTTATGGCAATCATATGGAGACAGTTCGACTTTTACTAGAAAAAGGAGCTGATATTAGCGCAAAAACTGATGTGAAATGGGAACCCTTACATTCCTGTTGCCACTGGAATCATAAGGAATCAGGTGTCACTTTGATTCAATGGGGCGCCGATGTCAATGCCGAATCTGAAGGGGGTAAGAAAGTAAACAGTCAATGTCTCATTTGTTTGTTTCATTATTCATTTTGTTACACCACGAATTGGTTCCAACTTTTTTGTTCGGACAAATCTAGAATATTTAGGAAATTGCTATACATCTATATACTGCATACCTACAATTTTCTCATTCTTTACTGAATTGTTTCTAAGGACAGACACCACTTCACATTGCTGCAGTACATGGGGCTGATTATGGTTTAGCTCAAACTCTTCTCATGCATCCCTACTTGAAGCCAAACAAAAGGAATAAATCCAATGATACTCCGACCGATATTGCAAGGAGAAATTCAAAGTATTATAATATTTTTGACATGGCAGATCCTATATTAGATGTAGCAAATCTTGAGTGAGTACGAGTTATCATCTTAAAACTCTCTAGTAGGTAATGCAAAAATATCTGTTAGATGAAGTTGCAGATTATGGTGTGTCTGTATTCAGAATTATCTCTATCATGAGCTAATCTAACATGCAGAAATGTTACTTTGAACATATTTACAACAAATAGATATTTAATTGATATTGTTGATATCCTGAAAAGAAGTAACATTGAAATAAGATATATTGTACTATTGGAGTTCAGTTGGTGTCCACATTGTTTCTAACCTAATTGTGTTAATTTCTGCTGAACAAAAGTACTTTTTCATGGACAGATCAGAGGTGACCATAATATAATATGGAGTCAATAGAGTCACACCTGGTTTCTGAAAGGCTGGTCAAAGTGTTGATCAACTAACAGAACTGTTAATGTCAAATCAGTCCGAGTTTTTGCGCAACTCAAATGATGGTTAACAAGAGATTGATGTCTGATTAGTTAACATTTGTGTTGATCAGCCTTTCAGAAATAGGGGGTTAATGAAGTAGACTTAGATGGATGTTACCCGGTCAATCTGGTATCAGTCTGGCATCAATCTTGCAGCACATCAATCATAGATTGATGTCAGATTGACAGGAAACTGATGGATTGATGGCCCGGGTTAAGGAAGAGACAGACTGTTTCCTTGTACGCAACCTATGCAACGCATTATGATATCTAGACCCTAGAATTTACATGCCTAGAAACACACTTATCACACGCTATTATATGCAACGCTGTCCCACGCAACGTAGGACCTACCGATAGGCTGGTTTTCCTGTCACGCTGACGGTCGGCGCTGATGGGTCAATATGTATGTAGCTATAGGTAGCGTTTTCGAGTCACGCGGTGCTGACGGCCGTCAGCGCTGAGCTATATACGCGCACGTACGCGCCAGCGCGTCGGCGCCGCTGACTAGCTGGCGCCGACAAGCCTCCACATTCAGTGAGCCAGAGACAATAGCATCCTTCTATTTCTCAATGTGATCAGCGTAATGCTAAAAGGATACGAGCTGACCGATCAGCGCTGACCGTCAGCGCCGACCGTCAGCGTGACAGGAAAACCAGCCATAGTACCGATCCAGATCAGCGTGTGAAGGTGGAGGGGATTGCATACGCCATTCCACGCGTAGACTAGTGTGTTTCTATAGAAACTTACATTCGCAACGTGTCAGTTTGAATTTCGAACAAGCACTGACGTGAAGTCAGAAGCTTTTGCGAGTATGTTCTATTGTCCATTCTTCTGTATTGGACACCCTTAATCGAATTTACCATGGTAAATTATGTTGTCCATTCTCCTGTATTGGACACTCTTAATTCGAATTTACCATGGTAAATTCGAATTAAGTGTCCAATACAGGAGAATGGACAACATAATATACCATGGTAAATTCGATTAAGGGTGTCCAATACAGAAGAATGAACAATAGAACATACGCGCAAAAGCTTCTGACTTCACGTCAGTGCTTGAACCAATTTTTTTTTTCGTGATTTTTAAAATTTTTCTAGGGGTACGGTTCTTAAAATTTTATTTTTTCATCATTTTTTTCAAATTTTCTATGGGTACGGTTCTTACGAAATTTTAAACACGTCTTTATGTTGATTTTCTACTACTAGTTACCAAGCTTCATTTCGATCGAATATTTATTTTTTGAGTTATCAAGGAAATAATATTCCAGGTGGGTATAACTCGGAAACCGTTAGACCGATTATGCCCAAAAACGAAATCAATTCTCCCTTTCGGATACTCAACCTACCCTGAAAATTGCAAGTCCCTATCTCCTTTCGTTCGAAAGTTATCGAGGCAACGGTCACCCATCTACTGAACTCGCACAAGAATGCTCGAATCTCCAACAATATTTAACCGATCATATTAAAACTTGAAATTTGGCAGTAGAGTTAGGTTATTGCAAAATTTCAGCAATTTCAAACGAATAGTTACTGATATATAGAATTTTTTTTTTTATTTTCAATGATTTATTAAAAATTTTCTACAAATGCTATCCTCACCAAATTTTGCAAACATTTTCGCGTTGGCATTCTACAACTAATAACCATGTTTGAATTCAATCGGTTCAGTATTTTTCGAGTTAATGAGGAACAAAAAAACACCAAATTTCAGAAAATTTCAGATGGCTATAACTCTAAAACCGTTTGGCCGATTATACTCATAAACAAACTGAAATGTCGCGTTCTGGTGCACATCCTAACCTGAAAATTTCAAGCCGCTATCTCATTCCGTTCTGAAGTTATCGTGACAACAAAAATATTTTTTAATAATTTTTTTAAAATTTTCCTTCCATACGATTCGCACAAAATTTCACAAACGTGCTTAGGTTCATATTCTACAACTACCCACCAAGTTTCAATTCGATCGGATTTATATTGATTGAAAACAAAATTATTACTCGGAAACCACTGGGCCGATTATGCCCATTAACGAACTTGTCCGTCGTATTGGGATGCGCCACCTAACTTGAAAATTTCAAGTCGCTAGCTCTTTTCGTTCTCAAGTTATCGTGGCAACGGCCGGACGGACAGAATAAAATTTGACCTCGAATTCTTCATTGGGGAGTCGAACTTAATCGTTTGAGACCATTTTCGTCAAAAAATTCGAAAGTTACAGACATTTGGGCAAAACTATAACGCGATGTTCCCCAGAACATACGCGCAAAAATGCCAGATGAAGAATTCATATTTGATTAAGTGTTATGAAGTCATTTATAATATTACATCCGCTGAATATCGTGACGTAACATTTCGAAACGCAGCATGGGAAGAAATAGCCAAGCAAGTTTACTTTAGACATGCGGAAGTACATAAAAAATCGGTCTTCATCAGATTCCAGTTTCCGCATCAATGTATGGTATTCCTCAAATTTCTCTCTATCTTTATTTATACCTTGTATCCAACATCTTCTCTTCTTAATTTTTTTTTCTTGAAGCACGGACATATTCTTGTAAAAATAACTTCGACAGGTCAGTTGGGACTTATATAAGAATTATAGAAATGATGTTGTAGGTATGCTGAGAAAGAAGAAGTTTGAATACTATGAAAACAAAATCGATAACTGTTCACATGACTCTAAAAAATTGTGGAAATTACTAAGAACTATTCATAGCCAAACAATAATCCCATCCCAAACGAAATTATATTCAACTTTCAACAAACAAACATAACTGTTAATTCTAGTAAGGAGCAAGCTGAGATGTTCAATTCCTTCTTTATAGACAGTATTGCTGTGATTAAGGAGACTATCCCACAAACTGCTCCCTGGTCTGATATAGGACTTCCTGTGGTTACATCCCGTATGTCTGAGTTCTTGCCTTTAACGTTATGTGAATTGAAAACTGTGATAAGCAAACTGGATAATAGATGTAACTCTGCTGTTGTTAATAATAGAGTTGTCAAGAGTATTTTCAGAGTTATAGGTCATGTGATATTAAATTTTGTAAACACGTCTCTGGTGACTGGGCATTTCCCACATGAACTTAAAGTAAGTACTGTTGTGCTAGTACCAAAGAATATTAATTCTAATGAAGCTGTGAACTTTCACCCTGTTAATACTTTACCACCTTTAGAGAAAATACTGGAATTAGCTGCTTATAACCAGTTATCTAGGTATATTGAGACCAATAGAATAATAATGGATTGTCAATCCGGATTCAGATCCAAACATTCATGCGAAACTGCTTTGCAGTTGACATTGTTGGACTAGTTGGAAATTAGGAGTTGGATAGTGGTAGATATATTGTTACAGTCTTCCTTGACTTTAAAAGAGCGTTCGAGACTATCGACCTCTCTCTTCTACTGGTTAAACTTAAATACTACGGCAAAACAGGCACTGCACTAGCGTGGTTCAACAGTTTCCTATTGAATAGAGAACAGTGTACAAAAGTCAATGATGTTTTACAGGATAATAAAAGTGTCACCTCTGGAGTACCCCAGGGAAGTGTACTGGGACCTCTTTTGTTTATCTTATACCTAAATGATGTGAACTATATTCAAGATTGTGAATTCCTTAATCTATTTGCCGATGATATGGTGCTGGCTGCAAGTAGTGTAAGCCTGGATAGAGCAGTTGAAAAAATTAATTGTACTTTAAATCATATATCACACTTTCTGAACATCAATAAACTTAAACTGAATGTTAGTAAGACCAAAGCCATGATCATAACAACACATTATAGGTATAATCTGGTTGACAAAAATGTGGTCATTCCTGCTAAATGCAGTGTTAATAAATAAATAAATAAATATAAATATTAACGGTGAAACTCTTGAAATTGTCGAAGAAGTGAAATATTTAGGATTCATTTTTGATAATAGGTATACCCCTGTTATGTTGATGCTTCAGACCTTGGATTGGCTTTCTGTTAGGGATAGGTTATTTTTTATTCGATGATTTTGATCTATCAGATCGTATCTGGTGAAGCTCCTCCTTATTTTGATAAATCTATTATATTCCACAATCAAATACACAACTATCCCACCAGAAGAAACAATGATTTTTATGTTCAGAGAACAACTTATGCTCGAACTGCCAATTCGTTTCATGGAGGGTTGTTGGAGTACAATGACCTTCCTGTCGAAATCAAACAGTCCCGATCGCTTAATGAGTTTAAACACCAACTACTCCTGAACATCAAAACATGGCAAGAAAAAAATTAATAAATAAAGTGTACTGTAATAGATAGTTTGTATATTAGGTTGCCTATTTCGAATAAAGGATTATTATTAATATTATTATTATATATCGTCCCCAAATTCACTCTCAGAAACAGAAAACATAGTACCTACACTGAAAAATCACAATATCTGATGTCAATATGCGTTGCATACATGGGACAAGCTCTCCCATGTTGCATCGCATACGTTGCGTACGTGGGATCAGTCTGTTTCTACCTTTTATGGAATATTAAATATTTTTGGCAATTTGAGCAGACTGACGCCTGACCACAGAATACAAATATGATTGAACAGAGAAGAGGATATCCCCGGTTTTTCTCCGTTTATTAATGGAAAGGGATTGATCTTAACCACTCTGTTTTGGTTACTCTTTTAACTTCGGCTTTTGAAGAGCAATATGTGAAATCTAGCAATTCAAATTTATTTCAACGTCCTTGCCGCTTGGAATGAATAGTGGGAGGAGTGCGCCTATTCGTTATTTTAGTTGTACTCTGCTTTTAATTTGATTTAAATAAATAAACCTCCCAGTAGCAAGCTACCGTAGAGTTACTGCCAATTTCTCCTCTGGGCTGATTACCTTCCTCATGCAGGTGTCTTGTTTAGTAATGTATGGTTTTACCATTTGCAACAAATGATGAAAACAGGCTTCTTTCATTCTATAATAATTAGAATAGTCCTCTTCTTCTCCTGTATCTCTTATCTCATTCTATAAGTGAGAGTAAAATTCTTTCTGCATAAGCCACTTTTTACACCATAGCTTCCTTTTTCTATTATTGCTTGTAGACAGGGCTAATATTATAGCAACACATGTTTTTTCCTGCTAATACCGCGTAGAAATTTTCGGTTGGACTGATGGTAAGTCTGATTGACCGTGTAATGTGATTTGTCAGCTTTGTTTTTTTCAGAAAATTTTCCCCGGGGGGGCAATTGAATGTTCCGGAGGGGCAAATTATCCAAACGTTTTGGAAAAATATTAACCAGACGAAATTTCAGAATCGATGAAAGGTTATTGGGAAAAATAATTAAAAGATAGTCAATTTTGAGAAACAAATAATTTTTATTTACAAGAATCTAATTCTTCTAGGTTTCCTCCTACCATAAAAATCGATAACTTTATCTAGGTACTCTTCATCTGGAGTCGTCTTTCAATACTTATGAGCATACAATTGGGGTTCATGGTAACATTCTGCTTCTTGATTTATTCAGTACCCTATTCATCATACTGAACGATCTTTCCACGGATGCAGTCGTTACTGGGATAACGAGAATTATTTCACAGAGCTTCTGTAATTCGCTGTATCCCACATCAGCTTCCAAAATCTTCGTAATCGGATTATCACCATATCAATCTTCATGAAATCATGCATTGCCTGAATGTGAAATTTAAATGATTTTATGTCTGCTTATACAATATCTGCATTGAGAGGGAATTTGGTACATAATTTCTTGATTTCATCTTCTGTGAGAGTCAAATGACTGGAAGGTTTCAAATTTGCTTGAAAAAGTCATCTATTTCTTATACGGCCGGAATTTCTCTCTGAATTCATATTCTTAATTCATAATCTATGGTAGCTACTATTGCTAGAAACTTTTCGACAGGCACTTTATTTTCGACAACTCTGAACATCATACTTAATTCCATTTCATTCTTCTAAGAAGTGCTTTCATCAGCTAAAACGGAAAACATCTTATTTTTTAAGGAATCCCTGAGCCGATCTCTCAAAACTTCACCCATACATGTGATTAATTCAGAAGGTGTATCCTTACTTCTATAATTGGCGCTATTACTCAGGGTCCATTGCTTGAATTCCTCATTTAAATTGACCAAAATATTTTCGATCCAGTTCCTGAATTCTGAAAGAAACACACTGTTTGTCAGTCCATCAATCCGCATCGCGGCATCAGTCTCATCGTGATCAAGGTCATGGACTGAACGGATGCGGGATTGATGCCAGATTGACCGTTTAACCTCCGTCTAACACCTAACGGGTCCGCTAAATATATTTTTTTTTAAATGCAATAAAATAACTACTGAATATTTCCTCAGATTTAATTTTTACTTTAAAGTACAATCCTTCAGGTTAATAATGGAAAATAATTTCATTCAAATGGCTGCCTCGGCTGGCCATGCAGTAGCCTACACGATCGGTCCAATTTTTAAGCACATTATCGATTGTGTGCAGCTGTATTTCACCAATGGCTTCACGGATATTGTTCTTTAAAGCGTCAATTGTCTCTGACTTGTCGGCGTAACACTTATCTTTGACGGCACCCCACAAATAATAGTCCAACGGTGTCAAATCGCAGCTCCGAGGTGGTCAAACGACATCAGCTCTGCGGCTGATAATGCGATCTTCAAAAACAGGGCGCAAAACATCGAGTGTAGATTCGACTGTGTGGCACCTAGCGCCGTCCTGTTGAAACCAAATGTTGCCAATATCCTCCTCTTCAGTTGTGTGAACAAAAATTCGTTCAACATGGCCCGATAACGATTGCCATTGACTGTAACGGCCACTCCTTGCTCATTTTCAAAGAAAAATGGCCCAATTATGCCTCTGGACCAAAATCCGCACCAAACAGTGACTCGTTTTGGGTGTATCGGCTTTTCAATGTATGCGTGCGGGTTTTCTGTGTCCCAAATGCGACAATCCTGCTTGTTTACGTACCCGCCAAGATCAAAATGAGCTTCATCTGAAAAGATGATTTTTTTGGCAAAATCGGCATCTTCTGTAAGTCGATCGCAGGCCCACTTAGCGAACCTAAAACGCATTGGATGGTCAGTTGGCTTCAATTATTTGTGTTCTGTGCTTCAACTCCTGAACCAATTGGACTTTGTATGGCGTCATACCAAGGTCTTATGCAAAATTCGTCTCATTGATGCCTCCGAAATGTTTAATTCTTGAGAACGACGGTGAATTGATGTTGATGGCGCTTCACGCACACTTTCTGCCACAGCAGCAATATTCACGGGAGTACGCACTGTTTTTGGCTTTTCACGCTTTGGTTTATCGATAAGGATGCCAGTTTCTTTCACTATTTTCACAAGATAACGAACATACGGAGCTGACGGTGCTTCTTCCAAAATCCGTACGCAATGTTCGCACACATTCTGCAACATTACCATGATTTTCAAAGTAATGTCGCAATATTTCCCAGCGTTATTCAAGCGTATACACAAACATATTCGTTCAGCGGAAGGATAAAACCATAGACAAGATAAAACTAATTATCTGTCAAATCAGACATGAGCTAAGTGTTATCACGAAATGAGCACTAGTTGAAAAAAAAACGTTAGATGGCAGACCCTTTATAATAGAACAATATACCACTTTAAGATCTGTGTACTGCGTCATTTATGCGCGCGTGTTCTCGGGTCCAGCATGCTATCACTTTGCCCAAATGTCTGTAGTGTTCGATTTTTTTGCCGAATATGGCCTTAAACCATAATGTTCGACTCACTGATAAAGAATTTGAGGTCAAATTATATTCTGTCCGGCCGCCCAGTCGTTACCACGATAACTTGAGAACGGAAAGAGATAGCGACTTGAAATTTTCAGGGTAGGTGGCGCGTCCAAATGCGACAGACAAGTTCGTTAATGAGCATAATCGGACCAACGGTTTTCGAGTACTAATTTTGTTTTCAACCAATACAGATCCGATCGAATTGAAGAAACTTGTTAACAAGTTGGAGAATAACGACTCAAAGACGTATGTGAAATTTTGTTAGGATCGTATCACGAGAAAAGTTATTAAAAGATATTATTTATCTGAAAATAACTTGAGAACGAAAAACAGCAACTTGTAATTTTTAGGGTAGATGATTTTTGGAGTTATACCCATCTGAAATTTGTTAATTTCCTCAATAACTCAAAAAATACAAATCTGATCCAATTCAAACATGGTAATTAGTTGTAGAATTCCGACGCGCAAAAGTTTGCGAAATTTCGTGAAGACCGTATCGCTAGCAAATTTTGAAAAAATCATAAAAAAAATTCTATATCAGAAACTATCCCTCCGATATCGCTGAAATTTTGCGAGAGCCTTCAAAACCTCACTTTACAACCAAGTTCCTAATTTGAACACGATCGGATCTATATTGTTTGATATTTGAGCAGCATTGAGTGCGTTCAGTAGCTAGATAGGTGACCGTTGCCACGATAACTTTCGAACGGAAAGAGAAAGCGAGTTGCAAATTTAATGTTGCGCATCCGAATGGGACAGTTAGATTCGCTGTTGGACCTAATCAGCCAAACGGTTTCGAAGTTATACGCATCTGGAATATTGTTTTCTCGATAACTCAAAAATTACAGATCCGATCGAATTGAAACTTGGTAACTAGTAGACTACTGGCCCATGCTGAAAAAATTATGGGTCATTTGAACCACCAGGTGACCTATCTAGAACGATATAAGAGCATAAAATAATAAGATTCAGCACTATGCCGTCACTTGTAAGCTGTCCAACTGAGTGCAGGTGACAATTCGAAAGTACAGGTAGAGTGAGTACATTTTGGTCACATATTTTTGTACGGCATTCTTACCACCGATAGATCCATGAAAAATAATAAGAAAACGCGCAGTGCCGTACAAAAATGGTGGTCCACAAAGTCGAATTTTTTTTTTATTTTCTGACAATTACCAGGGTAAATTTGGTCATTTGATCTTGTACGGCATCTGTGTCATACTATTTCCATACTGCTTCTTATCCATTATTCCGCAACGCCGTACAAAAATCATGCGACAAGGGGAAAAAGTCAAGGGGTTGTAATCCCCTCTCTTTCGGTAGTCCAGCAGGTGATTTGATACAACATGAAATAAATTTATTTTGAAAGTATTTTATGCATAGATAATATTTTTTCATATGCCGTACATTTTCGTTGGTTCAAAGGGAAAAAAAAATTAAATAGAAAAAATCAAAAAGAAAAAATCTATATAACGAAATGTAAGGTGAAATTTATTTTATACGGCATTTAGATAGTTTATTTGTACAAATTTTCAGTCTTTTCGTGATTCTAGGTTCCTAGTTAGAAACTATGTCATATATGGGTTTGTTTACTATCGATTTATACTTGAATTATGTAGATGTGCAATTTTATTTTTAATTTTTCAAAAATAATTCTGGTAATTTCAGTATCATAAGTACTCGCACATTTTTGGAGCGACGTTCTGTTACGACGTTTAGCATTTGTAGGGAATATCGTATTTTATTCGGATGTACTCGGCTTGGACCCGAGAGAAGATAATTCGGACGTCGATGAAGACGTTGATTCTGATAACAACTCAGCAACGGATTCCGATACAGAATAATTCAAACAAAAACCATATTTCTTATTATCATCATTAAATTTATGAAATTTTTTTTTATGAAATGACCATTTTTTTTATTATTATCATTAAATATTTCGAAAATTTCTAAAACATGATTGTTTTATTTATTCACATAATTACAATGAAACAAATCAATTATATGTATGTTAGGGTGATTAAAAAAAAAAGAATATTTTTTTTTTCGTTTGGTACTCTGAAAAATAGGTTCCTAGACACCTCTAAGAAAGCCTCTCCAAGCATGAGTTCTTAATTGTAACGGGAAGGTCCTCCTTCTTACAGTTTTCTATTTTTTCTTATTATCAGATAGAAAAATTTATATCTCGCTTCCAACTACTTGAAAAAATATCTTGTTCCTTAGATTTTGTAGGAAATTGAATGCTCTACAAAAAAGGTCTCTTACGATTTTTTCGTAAACCCAACCGTTTAAAAGATATTAACGGTTAAAGTTTGATTATTTTTGGGAAAATTTTTTATTTCTTATGAATTTTATAACTCAATGAAAAAAAATCATTATGAATGATAAAACTCATAGTTTTGTAGGAAATTTACTGCTCTATAAAAATGGTCTCCTATGATTTTTCGATCAAGTTGAGCGTTTACGAGATATTCATCGTCAAACATCAATGCATATCAATTTTTCTAGTTTTTGATCAATAATTCGAAAAATTTCAATTTATTCTGTGAGTTTCAAGGAAATTTAGACAAATTTGAGTTTTTATTATAAAAGCAACTCCTATAGATGTTTTCTGTTCAAAAATTCATTTGAAAGTTTTTATTCTAATAATATTTTTTTTTAATTTTATCTTTAATAATTTAAAATCTTAATCGCGTTATCATTTATTATTATGAAATTTGTTCAGTGCGTATTTTTAAATTGTTTTGCACAAAATATACATAAAATTTTCGTTCGAGGGGATTTTTGTTTCGAATTCCATTTCTTCTTCTGTTTGTCTTCTGAAACTAACGCCATCTATGTTTTTTACTCTTAACTATCTTCAGTATCTACCCATTTAATACCGTATTTTCAGTGTTCCTAAAACTGATCATCTTGAATACGTAATAAAATATTGAAAATTATATGGCAGTTGATAATTAAATAAATAAATTCTTCGATAAAAAAGTGAAACACATGTGAAACACACTAAATTGAATTATATATTTAAAAAAATGCACTAATTTTTTGTTTTAATGTAATCAAACATGCCCAAGACTAAAAAAACTAATTAAAAAAATAGTTCATAACATATTTCTATTCACAGAAACTCAAATTTGTCTAAATTTCCTTGAAACTCACAGAATAAATTGAAATTTTTCGAATTATTGATCAAAAACTAGAAAAATTGATATGCATTGATGTTTGACGATGAATATCTCGTAAACGCTCAACTTGATCGAAAAATCATAAGAGACCATTTTTATAGAGCAGTAAATTTCCTACAAAACTATGAGTTTCATCATTCATAATGATTTTTTTTCATTGAGTTATAAAATTCATAAGAAATAAAAAATTTTCCCAAAAATAATCAAACTTTAACCGTTAATATCTTTCAAACGGTTGGGTTTACGAAAAAATCGTAAGAGACCTTTTTTGTAGAGCATTCAATTTCCTACAAAATCTAAGGAACAAGATATTTTTTCAAGTAGTTGGAAGCGAGATATAAATTTTTCTATCTGATAATAAGAAAAAATAGAAAACTGTAAGAAGGAGGACCTTCCCGTTACAATTAAGAACTCATGCTTGGAGAGGCTTTCTTAGAGGTGTCTAGGAACCTATTTTTCAGAGTACCAAACGAAAAAAAAAATATTCATTTTTTTTGAATCACCCTAATGTATGTATCAATAAGGTTTGAAGTATATATTGAACCAAAAAGTATACAAAACTGTTGATACTGGGATTGACAGTTTCAATTCTTGGACATAATATACACACCGTTTCAGTTCAGTTAGACGTCATAGTGATTTTATCATGTTATCAATTGTTCTCTTCAAAATTATGTTGATACCGTACTGTATCAGATGGCCATAAAGTACCCTCAAAATTGTAGCGTCACTTTCATCAGCCTAAAAGATATGGTGTGCATAAAAATGTACGGCATCATTTTTTCCTAATTTATATATGTTAATACTATTTAAAACAAGGGATAAAATGTAGAAAACTGCTATATTTCATTAATCTATGATATTTAAACTTTTACAATAATTCGCAAAATTCCAGTTTTTGTATTTCTCTATAATTTTTTTTAGAACGGTTTTTTTTGAACGGCAATACTATATAACAATTGTATTTTACAATATCATGTTAAAAAAAAAGTTCCCGTACAGGATCAAATGACTTTACAGCTCTAAAAATCAAGGATACGATGCAATTAAGGTAATTATTGATTTACATTCAAATGAACAATCAATTTTTGACGGCATTATTTTTAATAGTACTTTTGAGTGCTAGATAATGTTTTGGAACCGAAGCCGTACTTTTTCAAATCACCCCCTGGACTACGGAAAGAGAGGGGATTACAACCCTAGATTTTTTCCCCTTGTCGCATGATTTTTGTACGGCGTTGCGGAATAATGGATTAAAAGCAGTATTGAAATAGTATGACACAGATGCCGTACAAGATCAAATGACCAAATTTACCCTGGTAATTGTCAGAAAATAAAAAAAAAAATTCGACTTTGTGGACCACCATTTTTGTACGGCACTGCGCGTTTTCTTATTATTTTTCATGGATCTATCGGTGGCAAGAATGCCGTACAAAAATATGTGACCAAAATGTACTCACTCTACCTGTACTTTCGAATTCTCACCTGCATTCAGTTGGACAGCTTACAAGTGACGGCATAGTGCTGAATCTTATTATTTTATGCTCTTATATCGTTCTAGATAGGTCACCTGGTGGTTCAAATGACCCATAATTTTTTCAGCATGGGCTAGTAGTCTATAGTTGTCGACGCAAAAACGTATGTAAAATTAGTAAGGATCGTATCACTAGAAAAATTTTTAAAAGTTACGGAAAAATATTATGTACTCACGATATGAGTTTCAGGATAGCTTGCGCAACCGAATGCAACATATAAGTTCGCTAATAGGCATAATTGGCAAAACGGCTTTGGAGTTATACCCATCTGAAATTTGGATGATATTTCCTCTATAACTGAAAATAGACAAAACCGATCCTATTCAAACTCGGTAGGTAATCCTTGTAGAATGCCGACGCGTTTTGTTTTTCGAATATCGTATCACTAGAAAAAAGTAATTTTTGCGCGCGTGTTCCGCAAGGAACAGCGTGCTATCATTTCGTCACAATGTCTGTATTTTTCGAATTTTTTTTCGAAAATGGTCTCAAACGATTAGGTTCGACTTCCTGATCAAGAATTCGAGGTCAAATTCAATTCTGTCCGTCCGGTCCGGCCGGCCGGCCGGCCGTTAGCACGATAACTCTCGAACGGAACGACTTAGAGCGTTGAAATTTGCAGGGTAGCTTTGTAGCGTAAATATCTCGGACAAGTTCGTTAACGGGCGAAATCCACCGAGCGGTTTCGGAGTTAAGGCCGTTTTTAGTCAAAACGTTTTTAATGAATATTTCCGGAACCAATCACTCGATCTTTCTGAAATTTGGCAGCAAATTGTAGAATCATGACCTTTATATGCCTGCGAAGTTTTGTTTTGATCGGACGGCCCTAAAGTGGCAAAAAAAAAATTCAAAAATTTTTAAATGTTGTTTTCAGGATAACTCGAAAAATACTGATCTGATTAAATTGAAACTCAGTAGTTAGATGCAAAAGACCAATGCAAACACTTTTGCAAAATTTCGTGAAGATCACGTGACATGAAAAAAATAAAAAAATTTCTACTATTTTGCGAAATACTTTGCTTAAAATGCCGAAACCTATTTTTTTGAGGTTCATGCTGCCCTTTCCGGACATTTTTCGTTGTGCGCATGCGCAGATGAGAAGTCATTTAACTGCTGTAGTTTTCGTCAGAGAGGATTGGGGTTTTGGGGTGGCGGATGCTATTCCTCCATAGAATTCAGATCCCTGATGAGGGTCTGCGCATGCGTAGATTAAAGATGCGATATCTTCCGAACCACTAGTGTTGGAGAATCGGAGTTTTTTGTAAGGTGTGTTATTTTGAAAGGACTTTTAGCCGCGAGTAGATTGCGCATGCGCAGAAGAGAAGTGACTGTTTTTGGGTTGGATGGGTTATGTTGGGAGTGCTGAGTCGATATTGTGAGGTTTTAAAAGAATATTCATAGCAATTCAGTGCTCGGACACTAGTCAGTTTATTTATTTATTTATTTATTCTTGATTTCAGATAACTGACTCTTTGTGACACCGCAACAGGTGCCATTAGCGTGATAATAATTTCGACAAAAACTGCAAAGAATACTCGGCGATCTCCTTGAGGATACCTCGCTACAACGCACACAATTAGACATTTTTCAGTTTTAGAGACAAAATGCTTCTCGATTTTTCGAAATATAACTTTAGAAAGATCGATAACCACTGATTTTAGTATGAAGTTAGCACGTTTATTGACACTATATTAACACACTTAATTTCGATAACTATATGGAGCGAACGGAACACTACCTTCACGTCCGACAGTTCTCCAAAATGTTTCGGGGAAATACCGTTGTTTCCGAGTTGAAGTGTGCATACCGAGGCCCTGGGGCCAATTTTGAAATTGATGTTACCCCTTACGGGCATTTTTCGTTATGCGCATGAGCAGACCATCAGTGATTTAACTGCTGAAGTTTTCGTCAGAGAGGATTGGGGTTTTGGGGTGGCGGATGCTATTCCTGTACAGAATCCCCTGGTGAGGGTCTGCGCATGCGTGGATTCAAGAGGCGATATATCCTGAACCACTAGTGTTGGAGAATCGGAGTTTTATGTAAGGTGTGTGATTTTGGGAGGACTTTCAGCCGCAAGTAGATTGCGCATGCGCAGAAGAGAAGTGACTGTTTTTGGGTTGTATGGGTTATGTTGGGAGTGCTGACCCGATATTGTGAGGTTTTAAAAGAATATTCATGGCAATTCAGTGCAAGGACAAGTCAGATTGGGGGATGTAGCGTTGTTTCCGAGTTAAAGTGTCCATATCGTGGCCCTGGGGCTAATTTCGAAATTGATGTTACCCCTTACGGGCATTTTTCGTTATGCGCATGAGCAGACCATCAGTGATTTAACTGCTGGTGCTTTCGTCAGAGAGGATTGGGATTTTGGGGTGGCGGATGCTATTCCTCTATAGAATCCCCTGGTGAGGGTCTGCGCATGCGTGGATTCAAGAAGCGATATCTCCTGAACCACTAGTGTTGGAGAATCGGAGTTTTTTGTGAGGTGTGTAATTTTAGGAGGACTTGCAGCCACGAGTATATTGCGCTTGCGCAGATGAGAAGTGAATGGTTTTGGGTTGTTTGGGTTATGTTGGAAGCAATGAGCCGATATTGTGAGGTTTTAAAAGAATATTCATGTCAATTCAGTGCACGGACACAAGTCAGTTTGGGGGAAATAGCGTTGTTTCCGAGTTGAAATGTATGTATGGTGGCCCTGAGGCGAATTTATAAATAACTTTATTCGGTAGATCTATATTAATATACGTTCGGATTTGGAGAAGAGGCAATTGCGTTCCAAACGGAGGTCCCACAACCGCATTTTTTTTCGATCTACGGTAAAGCTAACAGCCAAACTGTATTGATAGCTATATTTGTTAAAGGAACTTGAAAAAAAAAAAAAAAAGCACTGACGTGTAGTCAGTACTCTTTGGCGCGCGTGTTCACGGTGGCTAATTTGAATTGAATGATGAGTACTTCAAGCTCAGTAGATAGAGCGAGCCGAAGATCTACCCAAAGGATAGTGGACACCATTCACTGTCGGTTCAAAAATTAACAGTGCTGTATCTAAGCTGCCATCAGGATAGATTAACAAAGTTTGGAAAAGAACACAAGTGACTCTCCTTAGTCGCACAAGCTCCTAGAATATTTGGGAGGGTCAGTATAATCCTAATCATGTTAATCGCACGCGCGCAAAAGCAGATTGACTTAACAATGAAAGAAAAAGTGTAAAAAGTCAATCTGCTTTGGCGCGCGTGCGATTAACATGATTAGGATTATACTGACCCTCCCAAATATTCTAGGAGCTTGTGCGACTAAGGAGAATCACTTGTGTTCTTTTCCAACTTTGTTAATCTATCCTGATGGCAGCTTAGATACAGCACTGTTAATTATTGAACCGACAGTGAATGGTGTCCACTATCCTTTGGGTAGATCTTCGGCTCGCTCTATCTACTGAGCTTGAAGTACTCATCATTCAATTCAAATTAGCCACCGTGAACACGCGCGCCAAAGAGTACTGACTACACGTCAGTGCTTTTTTTTTTCTTCAAAAATTTAATATTTCAGCAACCATTTTACAATCGAGTACCGAATTTTAGCTCGACCGACTTCGTATGAGGCGTGAATAATAATAATAAAATAGACAATGGAATATGCGCGCAATTGCTCCTGACTTCACGTCAGTATTTTTCTCAATTTTTTTTATGAATAAATCTTAATTACTATTTATTTCCACCTTTAATTTAAAATCAGAAGGCTGAAAGGAATTTAGAATAACAATTTATTATTAAATTGTTTCTTTCTGGTTTTCTCTCCCAAACTCTGAAAAATATCTATTAAATAAAATTGGTTCAAGCAGTGACGTGAAGTCAGAAGCTTTTACGCGTATGTTCTATTGTCCATTCTTCTGTATTGGACACCCTTAATCGAATTTACCATGGTAAATTATGTTGTCCATTCTCCTGTATTGGACACCCTTAATTGAATTTACCATGGTAAATTATGTTGTCCATTCTCCTGTATTGGACACTCTTAATTCGAATTTACCATGGTAAATTCGAATTAAGTGTCCAATACAGGAGAATGGACAACATTATTTACCATGGTAAATTCGATTAAGGGTGTCCAATACAGAAGAATGGACAATAGAACATACGCGCAAAAGCTTCTGACTTCACGTCAGTGCTTGAACCAATTTTTTTTTCGTGATTTTTATGAAATTTTCTAGGGGTACGATTCTTAAAATTTTTTTTTTCGTCATTTTTTTTCAAAATTTCTAGGGGTACGGTTCTTACAAAATTTTAAACACGTCTTTATGTAGATTTTCTACTACTAGTTACCAAGCTTCAATTCGATCGAATATTTATTTTTCGAGTTATCAAGGAAATAATATTCCAGGTGGGTATAACTCGGAAACCGTTAGACCGATTATGCCCAAAATTGAACTCAACTCTCCCTTTCGGATACGCAACCTAGCCTGAAAATTGCAAGTCCCTATCTCCTTTCTTTCGAAAGTTATCGAGGCAACGGTCACCCATCTACTGAACTCGCACAAGAATGCTCGAATCTCCAACAATTTTTAACCGATCGTATTAAAACTTGAAACTTGGCAGTAGAGTTAGGTTATGAAGGCTCTTGCAAAATTTCAGCAATTTCAAACGAATCATCATCATCATCATCATCATCCAGTCCTTTCAGTCCACTGCTGGACATAGACCTCCCCCATGGCTTTCCAGTTCGCTCTATCTTGTCCGGCCTGGATCCAGTTACTCGTCACCCTCTTTAAGTCATCGGTCCAGCGCGTAGGCGGTCTTCCTCTACTACGCTTATCTGTGCGTGGTCTCCACTCCAGTAGTCGCTTTGTCCATCTATCATCTTTGAATCTAGACACGTGTCCCGCCCAGCTCCATTTCAACTGTGATATTCTTTCGACTACGTCCGTCACTCCTGTTCTCTGTCTCAGGACGTCATTTGGCACATGATCACGTAAGGAGACACCAAGCATTGCCCTTTCCATCTTACGCTGGCCAACTTTCAATTTTCGTGCAGATGTGGTAGTCAACGTTAAAGTCTCGGCACCATATGTAAGGACAGGCAAAACGCACTGATCGAATAGTCTCCTCTTGAGACACACTGGGAGACCGCTCCTGAATGCATTTGCCAGCTTTCCGTAAGCTGCCCATCCCAGTTGAATTCTTCGATGTAATTCCCAGGTTTGGTTGTCTCTAGATATCCTGATTTCATGTCCTAGATAGTTATACTTATCGACCAGTTCAATACTCCTACTCTCTATAGTGATGGGCTCGCTCATGACCAAGTTTGTCATAACTTTAGTTTTTCCATAATTCAACCTCAAACCAACCCCCATGCATGCCTCAATGAGTTCCCTCAACATTTGCTCCGCATCTCCCAAATTGTCTGCCATCAAAACTATGTCATCTGCAAAGCGTAGATGATTAATATTAGTTCCGTCTATTCTTATGCCCCTCTTCAAACGAATAGTTACTGATATATAGAATTTTTTTTTTTTATTTTCAATGATTTATTGAAAATTTTCTACAAATGCTATCCTCACCAAATTTTGCAAACATTTTCGCGTTGGCATTCTACAACTAATAACCATGTTTGAATTCAATCGGTTCAGTATTTTTTGAGTTAATGAGGAACAAAAAACCACCAAATTTCAGAAAATTTCAGATGACTATAACTCTAAAACCGTTTGGCCGATTGTGCTCATAAACAAACTGAAATGTCGCGTTCTGGTGCACATCCTAACCTGTAAATTTCAAGCCGCTATCTCATTCCGTTCTCAAGTTATCGTGACAACAAAAATATTTTTTAATAATTTTTTTTTAATTTTCTAGCCATATGATTCACACAAAATTTCACAAACGTGCTTAGGTTCATAGTCTACAACTACCCACCAAGTTTCAATTTGATCGGATTTATATTGGTTGAAAACAAAATTATTACTCGGAAACCACTGGGCCGATTATGCCCATTAACGAACTTGTCCGTCGTATTGGGATGCGCCACCTACCCTGAAAATTTCAAGTCGCTAGCTCTTTTCGTTCACAAGTTATCGTGGCAACGGACGGCCGGCCGGACAGAATCAAATTTGACCTCGAATTGTTCATTGGGGAGTCGAACTCAATCGTTTGAGACCATTTTCGTCAAAAAATTCGAAAGTTACAGACAATTGGGCAAAACTATAACGCGATGTTCCCCAGAACATACGCGCAAAAATGTATTATTTTGTGAGTTGCTTCTGCGTAAGAAATTATTCATTCATTTAATAATGAATATACCTCCCACAGTATTCTTTAATGATTATTTAAAACAATTTATTAATCATTCTTAATTACTGAATGACACTATCTACAGAACAGAAAACGAAGTTCTCTCGAAAAGTTCCAAACAAAATTACATCAGAGAACACAAAAGGGTTTAAGACATCTTGGTTGTTACCAATCAATGAAATCTATTTATCATTCAATATCATAGCATGCTAGAGCTTCTGACGCCATGTCAGTGCTTTTATGATTTCTTTTTGCCTATACATGTTGTTTGTTGGCTTTTCCTTTACCATTTTCAATCACCCAATAAAAAGTAAAACAACCCAGAAATAGCATGGGACTTCCAATAGGTACCTTAAAAATCTAGTCGACTGTTGTGTTTATGAATGCCCTCAAAATCGAACATCTTAATTTTATAAAGTCAATGAATTTTGAATACTTTTATCATGAACATCTATGATATTTCTCCATTCATTTTTAGATTCATTCAAATGAATTCTACTTTCTGCTAAATAATGCCTCCTTTGAAAACTATCCCTTTCTTTCTTTTCAGATTATTGGAATAAACATCGTTGCAGTAAAAACATAATATTTTAAAAAGACTGGAGGGTATAGGTGTACTAAGAAATATTCTTATCACCATAATAAAATGTTTCTATGTATCATGATTTTTTATTAATAAAAGTGATAAACAAATTGAAAACATTTATTTTACAAAATATACTTATGATTTCATTGATTAAAAAAAAAATTTCTTCGTTTCGATAGTGAAATAACTTAACACTAAATTTACATCTTTCATTTTTTAAAAGTAAAAAATAAATTATCTGCTTTTTTACAAATATAACAGATGGCTTCATTCACCAGTTTGTCCACTTTCGTGTGTTTAAAGTTCTTCTTTGTGGCTTTGTTAGGTATTCTTACTTCTGGGTTCTACCTTCAAGTTGTTAGGGCCGAATTTTCACCATTGTCAATTGAATAATTCGAGGAACCGTTCAAACTGAAAGACTGCCCCAAGCCATAAAGATGACCCGAAAACTTTACGTCATCAATAGTGTCTTCAAAAAACATCTAAAATATATAAAAATCAATATAATTTTATTGACAGTGAGTTAGGTTTGTATACTGTACCTCTTTCATCTTGAAGAATGCCATTCCTGTGAGTAAGGAATCTGAACCAGCTTGATGTTGAGGTCCAATTCGTTCCAAGTCCAACTGTTCAGCTACTTCCTGAAGGCCCCCCTTTAGGTTTTTACAGGATTTCATGAGGTACTACAACCATCAGAAATTAGAATTTTTCAATTAACAACAATAGTTTGGATTTTATAATGGTGTGGGATAAGTAATTAATTTTTGAAATATATGCACAACATAAATTTCATACAGTGGGGCTCGTAACTCTTGAGCTGATGATATTTGAAAATTGCCTTGCCAAAATGAGATGAAAAATTCTTTCTTTTCATGCTAGGACTGGAAAAAGAAAGAAAAGCACCGTCTTCATGACTGAATATCTTAGACATAACATGTACGGATCAAATTCATTTAAGATTTGAACGATAGTAGTTTCATGCATATCGAAACATAACCTGACCAACTCAAATTAACACAGACTAGTCGGGTTATTTTCCTAAGTACCAAAAACAGTTTGCCTGAAACTCACCTTAACGTCGTAAATTGTGGGGAAGTAAAGCTTCAGCAAGTCGAAGAAATCTGCTTCTTCTTGTGGTAGATTATTGTCCGTTAATAGCTTGATCAAATATCCAAAATCATACCCTGAGTGAAAAGATAGCCACTTGATATTATCCATCAGTACAACACCAGACGTCATGAGCAATTCAGCAAAATCAAGCGGTTCGATTCCTTCGTCTTCGTGTTTCTTGAACTGAATGCCAGAATTAGTTAGTAGATCGATACTATCTTGTGCATACATGTCCTCCCTATAAAAGAAGTAACAATGAACTATTTTCTCCGACTCACTTGTGTCAAGGTATCAGGGTAATTAATGAATTCCAGGAAAGAGAGTTGCCAACAACAAACCATATTCATTATAAAACAAAAATTCATCATTTTAGTTCAATATACTCACTGCAGGTTGAATTTAAAATTAAACTGCCAAGTAGTATAAGATCCACCAGGTGTTTTTCCATTATCATCCAAAAAGGTCAAACCTAATTGAATTAGCCTTAAAAGATCCACATTACACCGAAGCATTTGATACTGGTAGTCTGCTGAACTTCTAAATTCACCTATAGGTCTTGCTACAACACCTGGAAATTCAGTGTCCATGGCAACATATGTATACTTCTGGACCACCTAAAAGAAAAGCTTTCTTTTAACAACTATCTTCAAAATTATATTTATTATAATTAATTATATTCATTCAGCAAGTTTTGCATTAAGGGTGAAAAAGGCACAGTGGCGGAAACCGAAATGTGAACGATTTTTTTTCCTATTGTAAATATGGCTCCATCCATGTATATCTATGATATGTTGTCTATGGGCTATACCGCGCCGTCGTTGACAACAAAAACGTCAGAATTTATTGAGGTAATTTCAAATAAACAGAAATAATTATAAAATGCCCCGACATTTGAACTATGGTGAGAAAATGTGGGCAATTGCTAAACTGGAGGAGAATTGGTCGCTAAATGCGACAGCAGAAGCCTTAAATGCCAGTAAAACTTGTATCTTCAACTTGAAGCGACGCTGGCAGGAAGGGAGCATTCAACGTCCGATTAGAGTTGGAATTAGAAGAATATCGGATCGAAATGAAGACAATGCGCTTATCAATTATATTAAGGAGCATCCATTCGCAACTGCTGTTGAAGCGTGTCAGTTCACTGATTTCCCTGGATCCGTAAGAACAGCGCGAAATAGAATCAAGGAAGGTAACTTAAAAAACTATTCTGCAGCAAAGAAGGCATTCTTAACAGAAGAACATAAAATGAAGAGATTGCAGTTCGCAAATGAATATTTAAATATGGATGACAATTTTTGGAGCACCGTAGTGTTTTCTGATGAAAAAACTTTTCAATCGTGCAGCAGTGGACAACTTCGGGTTTATAGACCTCGAAACCGAAGGTATGACCAGGATTACGTCCACTCTGTAAAAAATAGTGGTCGCTTTTCAGTGAGTGCGTGGGCTTGGGTAAGCATCTATGGAACAGGTGTCTGCTGGAAAATAGATGGGAGCTTAACAGGCGAACATTATAAAGAAATATTAGAAAATGTAATGATACCTTCGGTTACACAGGTGTTCCCTGAAAACTTTATATTTCAGCATGATAATTCTCCTATTCACACTTCGAATATAGTAAGACAATGGATGCAGGAAAAAAATATAATCGTTTTACCTTGGCCTGCAAGAAGTCCGGACATGAACCCTATTGAAAATATTTGGGGGCATATGGTAAAATTAATGTATACCCGAAATTTCAGACCAGCAAATGCCCAAGAATTATGGGAATCCATAGAAAATGTTTGGGAACATATATCTGATACGTATGATACGAGATCATTAGTTTTATCAATGAGGAGTCGCCTGGAAGCTGTTATAGCAGCCAATGGTGCTGCTATCAAATATTGATTATGTTGTTGCATCAATAGATATAAAATATTCAATCTCGTTGACTCGTTTTCATTCAGAGTTTAAATCAAGGATCGGCAACTGGTGGACCACGGTCCGTATTCGGACAGCAAGAAATCGAAACCTTTTCCTCCACAAAATTTGAACTTATACCTATTCATAAAATAATGTGAAAACAATATTAAACAGATAAATATATGCCAGTGCTATGTTTGTCAATGTTTCTAGTATTCTACAAGAAATACAGCGATCGAAACTTAGTCTAGATACAGATACGTAATGGTTATTATAGTGTAGGCCTGGACGTCGCAGCAATTTACCCAAAATATTCGGGCTCCACTTCAAATTACTTGCCGACCTGGTTTAAATGAACCTGCGAAGCGTTTGGGTTTGACACTTTCATGTACTAGCAATTGAAAACCACAGAATAGAGCTATTCAGTGTCAAAGCCTCATCTAAGCAACTAAAAATAGCCAAATATGCTCTGTAGAGTCGTTCACTTTTCGGTTTCTGGCACTGTACATCTTTGCTCTATACCCTAGGTTTGGTCACTTCTATTCTACATATGAGCCGCTCAGAGGAACAGTGGTATAACTCAATTTAAGTGATTTGTTAGGAAGTTAAGTTTTACCTGTCAAACGGATTAAAATAACAAGGTATTTCGTTGAGAGGTAAAACATCAAAAGGCTCTAACTCGGTCACAAAATTGTTTCGACTTATACCATTCATTCAGAGAATGAAATATAATCTTGGGTACAACAATATCGGTATACCTCAAAAATTTGAAATTTGTGAGTTATACCACTTTTCCTCTGATCGGCTCATATATTGTTGGTAAATTAAATCGACTGTTAGTAATGAATATAGACACAGAATCCTCCAAGTGACCACCCTGATTTTATCCTGACAGGATGGAGACAACTAAAAAAAAACTTGTGCTGGATAATTCAATGCTGTATGCTAACCTGTCTGATGGCTTTGAATTCATCTTCCAAATTGTGGGCCCAAACATCCCTTATGCCACACTCCTCATTGTTGATATGGGTGCTGCCAATAGTTGCAGTAGGCATCTCAGATCTGTTATCAGAATTTATCAGCTGTTGAAGGGGATTCTGTACCCAAATAACAGTCGTTTGGGGCTCTTCCCAGCTATGTGACAGAAAAATTGATTCGGTTGGTTTCCAACGATTTTCTTCTACAGATTTCAATTTTGAATTTGATCCATCCGAATGAAAATATCTCATTGAAGTCGAGTTATGGCTGAAATGATTATCTGATGTCATTGTTTGACAAACATAACAAATGAAAGTGTCGAAAACAAAAGAAGAAAACATTAACAATCCAGAATTTTCCCTTTTTTCGACATAACCAAAAATAATTTTTTTCTTCATAAATTCTTCATACAGTATACTCTATGTACAATTTAAATCAAACTCACACATTACATTCTAGAATTTGATGACAATATATCGAAGACTGGGGAGCATAAAAACGAAATAAGAAATTTGATCAACAAATGCTTCTATTTGCTCAAACAAATTCACATCAAACATTCACGATTATCTTTTAGTTCAGCTCACAGAACAGTTCAGCTGAATCGCTGAATGTCAACATCAGAATCTTGTCTATGATCAGAATTTCAGAATCACAGACAACCAAGTTTGGCTACCACAGAAGATTATAAAATAACCACAGAACAATAATTGAAGTGAACCCAGGGATATGAATCTAGGGCAAAATTGATCGCAAATATACGGAATGTTTTGAAAGGTGTGTCCCTATTTTTAACTAGAGATAGAACTCATCAAAATTAACCATTCCGCCAGACAATTGCTATGATGCAGATTACCCAGATATATGTCCTTCAATAGTCTTATGATTAGTGATGTGAAATACTCGAGTTTTTAAGTTAAGGACAAATGTCCTGGAAAAATGTCCGAAACTTTCCCCCAAGGTCGAGCATTTTGAGTATTTAAGTATTTACGGACATTGTGGAAAAATCGGGAAAAATATGACAATTGTCATATGTTAAGTTAAAATATCAGGACAATTTGAGGCATTTTAAGAAATTTTTCATGGTCAATTGGAAATAACAAATAACTTATCATTGAATGAGTTATTATCGTGTTATTTTATTGACTATCAGTGATAAAGGACCGGAGCCAGGTTCTGAATTAGTATTAGAAAAATCGATTTAATTAGACTGTTAAATAATAAAAATAAACTTGTTTAAAAAAAACTTTGTATAATTTTCCAATTGGTTCACAGATCGTTAAGAACCTTCGATCCAAGTAGAAAAGAATAAGCTGCTTAAGAAAAAACTCTGTATAATGGCAACACAAATCGTTAAGCATCGTCGATCCAAGTAGAAAAAAATAAACTTATTAAAAATTTTTGTAAATTTGGCATCTCAGATCGTTGAGCATCTTCGATCCAAGTAGAAAAGAAGAATAAATATCGGACAAAATGAAAATTTTCAAAAAATGTTTAAGTAGAAAAGAAATTTATGATATTTATCCAGACATTTTCGATAATTTCCATAAATACTAAAAAACTCTAAATGTCGACTGTTTTTAGAAGTAATGATAATTTTCGGACATTTTTCAGTATTTATCAGAGGAGTATTTAAGACATTTTCCACACTCACAACACTACTTATGATAGAATATAGTCTAAGCCCAAAGTTGCCATTAGATGCCAGATCTGAGATTGAGCGTCAGGTCCATACTTTACATGCGGATTGCGGGTGTATGTTTCAATCGAAGTAAAATGAGGATAGATTAATTGCGAGAGGCTGGAGTGAAACTTGTTCGCCGTTTTTACGTTTGGTTTTGCGTGCATGTACCACTGCATATTCACGCCTCATACAAAGTTGATCGAGCTAAAATTCGGTACTCGATTGTAAAATGGCGGCTCGTAGGTATGTGCGGAATTTCAGCGGATTCCGACGGATAGTTTCTAAAATATAAGATTTTTGTAGAAACTAAATTTTCAACCTACAAATTATTATAGGATCTTCAGGAAATCTCACTAAAATATGCGTGTAGGCATTCTACATCTAGTTATCAAGTTTCATTTCGATCAGATCTGTAAATTGGTTGAGTAACAAAATTTCAATTCCGGATCCGTTAGGAAATTATATGCGTATTAAAGAACTTACGTTCGTACTCGGATGCGCAACCTACCCCGAAAATTCCCTATCTTTTTCCGTTAGAAAGTTATCGTGACAATCACCGGCCAGACATAATCGAATTTGAGCTCGAATTCTTCATCAGTGAGTCGAACCTATAATCGTTTGAGACCATTTTCGGCAAAAAAATTTGATAATTACAGATACTTTGGCAAAATAATAGCACGCTGTTTCCTAGAACATGCGCGCAAAAAGGTCCCAGGTGAATCAAGTACGTTGTGATAAATTTAATTTTTCTGTTGACCATCATAACAAAATGTTTTTAAGTAGTAAGTACTCTCAGAGCTAGGATTATGATTATATCTAGAAAGTTGCAGCATGAAAGAATTTTAAAATCAAACAACATTTTTGATGTATGTATGTCAAAATTCTACTTAAAGTTTAATTTAGTCCCGTGTAGTGTGTAGTTAATAAGATATAATTAATTTCTGATGAGCTGTAAACAAGTATTCAAGAATGCACAATCTTTTTCTTGACATATTTTCTCCATCTCTACACAGTTAGGATGAATTATTAATTTAGGACAATTAAATAAATGATTTGAATAAGTCACGACAGTAAAAACACATCAAACGGCGGGGCAAATAGTTATCAATATTTAATGAAGATTTTCGATCAGATCTCTATCAAATACTGATACTTCTTTGTCCTTTTATCTATTTTTACTGAGACTTACTAAAATCATTTTATTATCCTAAACCTAAACTCCTTTATGTGTTGATACAATTTTTAAAATTAGTACTAAAGTAAATCTTCAGAACCTCGTTCATCGTATTGCCTCAGATTAACTGGTAATTGCAGTATAATTGCTATAACATAATTTAATACAGTGTGAGGCGAATAGTCTCACAAGTTTCAGTCTATTAACAGAAATGAGTTCTACAAAGTACACCTACAATTAAAAATTGATTAATTTTGTTTGGAAAATTCTTGTCAGTTCCTGACATTTAGACCAGCTGTATACGCATTGGGTGTGTGTGACAGTTCGAATACAACGCATGCTCAATGGTGCATTCATAGAAGAAAACAGTTCAATTTTGCCTGGTCGTGATGAAGGGAGTATTTGTTGTTGTAAAGTGAAAAATATTGAGTTTCTGAGGAAAAGGTGATAACAATAATAGTGATAAGCGTACTTCGCGGTTTAGTCAAAGGGTAAGTGGTCTGTTGACTTATCCTTTCGATGAATTTCCATATATCTAGTAGAAAGGCGGCTGGGCAGGGTTTTTGACATGAAAATGGCCGACAGTAATGACAAATTGTTCGGATATTTGAAACTATTGGCAAATGAGAACTTTATCTACGAATTAATTGATATTTGATAACATGAATTACGACTGTTACGTAATTATTGAAAGTTGAAATATTTTGTTGTCTATTTTTGGTCATTTGCAATTCTTATTAGAAGTCCACAGAATCCTTTTAAATTTGAACAACCTTTGATTTATGGAATTGATGTAAGAAATCGCTTTCTGTAGTACGTAGTAAATTTTATTAGTACATTGAGATAAATTACCTTTTCGGATATTTCCTGAGTTTATATTTCAAAACAGGAATTGACAATTCAGCTTTTTTAAACGATCAATTATCCAATTTCCCAAACATTATCAATATATTCAAAATTGAGGAGTATTTTCAGTGATGATCTATGAGTCATTTCTTATTTTGGAAGTTGGAACATCCAGGTAACCTTGAATATTCATTTATTTGATTGTAGCTTACAATTTATTACATAACTTAAATTGACACAAATTTGCAAATTATCAATTCATTTAAGTAGGTTCCTATCTGATATAATATTCATCATTGCAACGATTCCATTTATTTCAAACATCATCTCTATTGTATCACATTAGTTCAGCTAGTTGGGAAAGTTCCAAGGTGTATTGACATTTATCTTTCAGTTCAATAGTATTCCCCCTCGGTTTTTAGGTTATCTTAATGTCTTAGTAGGTATATTCAATAATGCTAAAATAGTTTTTACGTTTAGAACTAGCTCAATAGTTCTTATAAGAAATATGATTCCATGAATATATTAATATATCTATTTGTATACCTATATCCCGACAGTTTAGTCAATTCTTGGTAGGTATATTCCCTTAATTCTAGGACCTATATTCCGAAATAGTAAAATAAATTTTATAATTTTGTAGTAGATATTACAAGTATTGAGATTATAATTGTTGAAAATTTTATTCGATTTCCATCAATATCATTTTATACTGCTTCTATCATGCATTTTAATGGATTCTTCAAAAACATGTCTATTTATAGTTCACGTTAAGTACGCTTACATGATTCTGAAAGTAAATAGCAATTAGATTCAGTTTCGATGAAGGTTATGCTACACTTAGGTGTTTGTACAGGATGGAATAAGTGATATCATCACAAACGAGCGAGGAACTATGGAAGGAGTACAAGTGATCTTAGGAATTGGATTTTCCAATTTTACTGAAATTATTAACTGTGTCAAGCGATCCTGCCATGAAAGTGTTGCTCAAATATTAAAAGCTCATATTATAGAGTGTCATCTGTTTGCATGATGTGTTCCACTTTCTACCTTAAATAAGAGTACAAAAAATAATACCGTTTCAGTAGAGAACATACCTATTATGTATTGCATTTAGAACGTCAGGTATTTTTCATGTTTAATACAGGTTGTCCCAAGTTCGAGTGGCTGTTAGACGTTTCTGGAGAACTGTACATATTTGAAATATGAAAATTGGGATTATGAAATTTCTTGAAATTCTCTACAGAGCTAAAATATTTTCGAAGCCCAAGCACTTCCGGTTCTACAGGGAGTGTAAATAAATTTGACGAAAAAATTGTTTTTTCAAGTTTTGCAATCCTGGTATGATCAAGTATTCAATGCTGAATACATTTCTGTTAAAACCATTGTATTCATTTGAATAGTTTTCAAAATATCGAAAAAAAACCGGAAAAGAGTCAAATATGTTTAGTCAGTATTATGTTAATTATTCTTATTTTAAACATCCTGACCGTGAACCGTTTTTACAACATCCAAGAGGAAGAATGTGGAAAGGTCATGCATCTTTTGAAATTCAGAAATATCAACACAGGGTGTTTAACATTTTGTGTCGAAAATTGTGATAAAAAATTGGTCATAACTGTTTTTCAAATTAAAACCCTATTCTCTCGCCATAATCGGCCCAACGGTTTCGGAGTTATACCCATCTAGTATATTATTTCCTCGATATCTCAAAAAATATAGACTCGATCGAATTGGGGCTGGGTAACTAGTTGTAGAATATCGACATGAAGATGTGTGTAAAATTACGAAAAAAATATTACGTATCTAATGATTCCTTGAGAACGGAAAGAAATAGCGCCTTGCATTTTCAGGAATACGACATTTAAGTTCGTTAACTAGCATAATCGGCCAAATGGTTTTGGAGTTATATCAATCTGAAATTTGGTTGTTATTTCCTCAATATCTCAAAAAATAAAAATCCGATCTAATTCAAATATGGTTATTAGTTGTAGAATGCGAACGCGAAAATTCTTGCAAAATCTCGAGAGGATCGTAGCACTAGAAAATTTTTAAAAAATCATTGAAACAAAAAATTGGTCCAAGCACTGACGTGAAGTCAGAAGCTTTTGCGCGTATGTTCTCTTGTCCATTCTCCTTTATTGGACACTCTTAATCGAATATACCATGCTGAATTCTATTGTCTGTTCTCCTGTATTGGACACTCTTAATCGAATTTACCATGGTAAATTCGGAGTGTCCAATAAAAGGAGAACAGACAATAGAATTCACCATGGTAAACTCGATTAAGAGTGTCCAATAAAGGAGACTCGATGGTAAACTCGATTAAGAGTGTCCAATTTACCGAATTTACCATGGTAAATTCGGTGTGTCCAATAAAAGGAGAACAGACAATAGAATTCACCATGGTAAATTCGATTAAGAGCGAGATTAAGAGTGGACACTCGATGGTAAACTCGATTAAGAGTGTCCAATTTACCGAATTTACCATGGTAAATTCGGTGTGTCCAATAAAAGGAGAACAGACAATAGAATTCACCATGGTAAATTCGATTAAGAGCGAGATTAAGAGTGTCCAATAAAGGAGAATGGACAAGAGAACATACGCGCAAAAGCTTCTGACTTCACGTCAGTGCTTGAACAATTTTTTTTTGTATCAAATCGATGCAATCTTCACTAGTAATATCACGAGTGATTGAATTTTCGCGATAAGTCTGTCGACTTATTTCTTAACGAAACTGAGTTGCTTGAAAAGTGGTGTTTTCTATAAAGCAATACAGTTGAGTTAAGAAATAAAAGACAGACTTATCAGATAAATTAAGTCACGAGTGATATTTCATTAGACTATTTCACGAACAAAATTGCTCATGTTGACGTCTGTAATTTATATTGCGGGTATGTTCTGGGGAACATCTCGATATCATTTTGCCCAAATGTATGTAACTTCTGGCTTTTTTTTTACGAAAATGGTCTCAAACGATTTGGTTCGACTCCCCGATGAAGAATTGAAGAATTCGAGGTCAAATTTGATTCTGTCCGACCGTTGCCACGATAATTTGAGAACGGAAAAAGCTAGCGACTTGAAATTTTCAGGGTAGGTGGCGCATCCCAATACAACGGACAAGTTCGTTAATGGGCATAATCGGCTCAATGGTTTCCGCGTAATAATTTTGTTTTCAACCATTATAAATCCGATCGAATTGAAACTTGGTGAATAGTTGTAGAACATAAACCTAAGTACGTTCGTGAAATTTTGTGAGAACCGTATAGCTAGAAAATTAAAAAAAAATGATTAAAAAATATTTGTTATGTTACGATAACTTGAGAACGGAAAGAGATAGCAATTTGAAATTTTCAGGTTAGATTGTGCATCTGAAATCGACATTTGATTTTGTTTATAAGCATAATCAGCCAAACAGTTTTGGAGCTATACCCATCTGAAATTTGGTTGTTATTTCCTTAATAAAAAATATATAACCAATCCAATTCAAACATGGTTATTAGTTGTAAAATGCCAACGCAAAAGTTCTTGCAAAATTTCGTGAGGATCGTATTACTAGAAAATTTTTAAAAAATCATTGAGAATCATCAAAAGAAATTCTACATATCAGAAACTATTCATCCGACATGGCTGAAATTTTGCGAGAGCCTTCAGAACCTAACTCTACTACCAAGTTCCAAGTTTGAACATGATTGGATCTATATTGTTGAAGATCCGAGCAGCCTAGTTTGAGTTCAGTAGCTGGATAGGTGACCGTTGCCTAGATAACTCTCGAACGAAACGAGAAAGGAACTTGCAATTTTCAGGGTAGGTTGCGCATCTGAATGGGAGAAATACGTTAGTTTTTGGCCATAATCAGCCCAACGGTTTCGGAGTTAAATCCATCTGGAATATTATTTACTCGATAACTCAAAAAATATAGACTCGATCGAATTGAATCTTGCTAGTTATAGAATATCGACATGTTCTAGAATATCGACATAAAGACGTGTGTAAAATTTTGTGAGAACTGTACCGTTAGAAAATTAAAAAAAAATGGTTCTGACTTAACGTCAGTGCTTGAACCAATTCTTCAATTTTGGTTCTGCTAGCCCTAGTACTGAATTATGGCACATTAATTTCTACAAATACAAATTATATTAGGAAGTGGGTTCTGTTAGCTCAACGTTAAAGTAGCAGTTCTCATGGTTTTCTCGGTATATCAAATTTTAAAATAAGGTACACAATCAGTACAAAATTGGTACTAACTTATGGCAAGAAAAATTTTTGAATACCTGAAGGTGGTTCTGTTAGCTTTACCGAGGTTTCCTAAGCTCTTAAGAGCTTGTGCGTATTCGGAGAATGAGTTGTGTTCTGTGTAGGCTTTATCACTGCGTCCTTACGCAACCTAAGACACAGCACTTAATTTTTGGTATTTTGCTTGAAACCTCTATAATATAGCGTCTATATCATCTCATATACACATTTCCTGTTGTTTCCGTATGGATTCAATGGAATGTTGGAAAAATCGATTCATGTTTTCCCGTCGATACACTTAGACAATTCTGACGATGCAAGTGGAGGTCAACAGTCTAGCGTGTTGTCCGTCAGAATTAAATAATAACGAGATCTGATCGGTGGTCAGTGCAAATAACAGGTTTCGATCAAGATTCGTTGAACCACATCACTTACGGCTAGTAGCCTAGACAAATAACCTCGTAGAGTTGAAAATTAAGCGGCTAATTGCACGATGAGTGACATAGTTCAACGCGACTCACGATGATGTCATAGCCGGTGTGAGTAGCGCTGCGTGGTGCGATCGTTAAGGAGTATGGGGAGGAGAAGGGAACGTGTGGTTACATTGAAATATTTTTGGACGTGAGTTGTTGCAAACGAGCCGGTGGGTGGAAGGATATGAATGATGTTATTGATGTTTCAATCTACAGGGTGTTCCTTAACCACGGGAGCGTATTCTACCGCTAAGATAAAGGCAATTGCTGTATAAACTTTCCCAAAACGAAATACCTGTTCTAGAAAACAAAGTATGATTGAAATTACCAATGCATGCAATAACCTTAGCTATCGTAGAATTATCAGGATATTATAATTTTTGGGTGATAATATAATGCCCTTGAATAATCCATTTGATGGTGGAAGTATGTATACACTTTGGTAAGTTAATCAAATTGGGTTCAAAATATCTCCAGTAAGAAGAAAACGGGAATATTGACCAAGTTTCAATTGATATAATATAATTTTCAGAGTAGATTTGAGGAATTTGGTGGTTTCGGATTAATAATTTTTGGCACTCTTCTTTTTGGCGCTCTAGTTCCTCGGAACTGAGTGCTTATCAATTTGCCCAAATGTCTGTTATTTTTG
This sequence comes from Halyzia sedecimguttata, assembly GCA_937662695.2. Classification (NCBI taxonomy): domain Eukaryota; kingdom Metazoa; phylum Arthropoda; class Insecta; order Coleoptera; family Coccinellidae; genus Halyzia; species Halyzia sedecimguttata. The sequence continues at coordinate 25,259,363 of OW569415.2, forward strand.
AATTTTTCGATGAAAATGGTCTTAAACGATTTGGAGCGGCTCACTGATCAAGAATCCGTGGTCGAAATTCATTCTGTCCGGCCGGCCGTAGGCACGATAACTCTCGAACAGAATGAGCTAGAGAGTTGAAATTTTCAGAATAGGTTTGGCAGATAAATATCTCAGCTAAGTTCGTTATTGGGCAAAATCGGACAGATGGTTTCGGAGTAACAAAAAAAAAATTTTTTTTTACAGAACAAATTCCAAATTAAATTTTTTTCAATAAGCAGTTTTATCATAAGAATCCAATGATATCATTTTTAACTCTAACAAGCTAATACTTTCGGAGATATGATTTTTCAAAATTTCAATAAAAAATCGTATTTTTACGTTTTCACAGAATTATATAATTATTCTATGTATAAATTGTCATAATGTCAACTTATTTTCCTGAGATATGTCATTGTCTCTTGCTAATAGTTGGTTCGAGAAACGTCAAAATCGACTTAGAGAGACAAGGGTAAAAAACCGTCAAATAAACCCCCATGTGGCGATTTTATGTCGAAAAGTGAAAATTAAGAATATATGTATATCCCAGGTATGTACCGACGTTTTATTCTAATACCGGAGATCGACAAGATCGTACGAGGAGCCCGATAGCCGGTGTGTCTACGCTGTCGGGTTTTCGGTTTCGGAACGAGAGAAGGCGGGACTTTTTGGCGCTCAAGTTCCTCGGAACTGAGTGCTTATCAATTTGCCCAAATGTCTGTAATTTTTATTTAAGATGCAGTTTCATCATTAAAATCCATCGATATCATTTTCAACTCCAACAAGCTAATACTTTCGAAAATTCGAAAATATGATTTTTCTAAATTTCAATTATGAATCGTACGTACTTCTATGTTTTCACAGAATGCTATAATTATTCTATCTAAGCTTTATTATATGATCTGTGTTCATACACGTACATTTCATCCTGTTCTATAAGAAGGAGTCAAATTCATTTCAGCTATTTTAATTTTATTTCTTCCATGGTGCAGTTCTCATTCTCAGATTGCTCATTTAATCTTGATAAATAAACTATTATTTGAATTTAATTTCCTTTATGATGCAGTTCTTTCATAAAAATACATTGATTTAAGTCCCAACTCTGAGAAACCGATACTTTCGGAGATATAATTTTCTGTTTGAACTAGAGCGCCAGAAAGTTCCTGTCCACAGGGCTTGAACCAATTTTTGATGAAGTTCTATCATAAAAATCTATTGATATCTTTCCCAAAACTCAGAAACCAATACTTTCGCAGATATGATTTGTCAAAGTTTGAAAAAGAGCGCCAAAGCTCCTGTCCACAGGGCTTTCCCACATTTCCTCTGCGAAAATGATCGGAACAGGAGTAAAACACGTTGATTTGGTGATAGTGGAAACTTGAATAATACCAGTTGATTTTTGGTACTCTTGTTCCTCGGGACAGAGTGCTTATCAGTTTGCCCAAATGTCTGTAATTTTCGAATTTTAATTGGGCAAAATCGGCCAGATGTTTTCGGAATAACAAAACAAAAAATTTTGTTTACAATACAAATTTCAAATTCAATTTTTTTGAGATGCATGTTCACCATAAGAATCCATTGATATCATTTTTAACTCTAACAATCTAATACTTTCGGAGATATGATTTTTCAAAATTTCAATTATATCTACATCGTATTTCTATGTTTTCATATAATGAGATTTATATCTTTCTGTGTTCACTGTTCATCCATATCATCTTATCTACCAGACAAGTCAAATTTATTTAAGTTCTAGAAGACAAAGTATGATTTAATGCAAAATGACCAATTATAGGATATTATATATATGCCTTTGGATAATCCATATGATGATTGAAATATATACTTTGGTAAGTTAATCCATATTGGGTTCAGAATATCTCCAGTGAAAACAAAACGGGAATATTAGCTAAGTTTCAATCGATATAATATAATTTTCAGAGTAGATTTGAGGAATGAATATCTCGAATAAGTTAGGTTAGATAGTTAAATTTAATTTAGTTTCTTTTATGATGCAGTTCTATTAGAAGAATCCATTAATATCATTCCCAACCAACATGAGAAACCAATACTCTCGGAGATATGACTGGTCAAAGTTTGAAAAGAGCGCCAAAGCTCCTTCCTGTCCACAGGGTTTTCCCACTTTTTGGCGCTCTTGTTCCTCGGAACAGAGTGCTTATCAATTTGCCCAAATGCCTGTAATTTTCCAATTTTTGGCTGAAAATGGTCTTAAACGATTTGGTTCGACTCACTGATCAACAATCCGTGGTCGAAATCGATTCTGTCCGACCGGCCGTCAACACGATAGCTCTCGAACGGAATGAGGTAGACAATTGAAATTTTCAGAGTAGGTTCGAGGGATAAATATCTCGGTGAAGTTCGTTATTGGGCAAAATCGGCCTGATGGTTTCGGAGTAACGAAAACAATGTTTTTTACATCACAACTTTTGAATTCATTTTTTTTCAAGATGCAATTTTATCATAAGAATCTAATGATATCATTTTCAACTCTTACAAGCTAATACTTTCGGAGATATGATTTTTCAAAATTTCAATAATACATCGTAGTTCTATGTATTCACTGTCTGTGTTCACTGTTCCATAAATGTCATCTTATCTAGCTCTTAGAGTCATGTCAATTCGTAGTTTGAAAACAAGTATCCGATTCTTGAATTTATGAATATATACAAGACTGTTTTGAAAACGAAAATAATATTGACTGGTTGCAAATTGAATAATTTACTTATAAATTCGGTATGATGTTTCAGAAAATTTAGAATTGGATCATTTTAATGATGTAGTTTATAAAGGCAATAGGAAAGAAGAACATAATTGAACCATCAAAACAAATTACCTCGCAAATTACTGTTCGTTGACCACTGAGGTTAATATAACATTTTACTTCCTTAAGTAGTAAGACATGTTCCTATGTTCAATATTTTCATAATTTTGGTAGTTAATATATTTTGAAATATTAAAATAATTTTTTCGTAAGCCTCTACCTACTCAAATATCATGAATAAATTGGCAATCTGCTATGATTGTCTCCAGGCTTGCTCTAGACATTTCGATGATACTTTCCTTAGGTATTTCGAGTTGTGAAAACTATGCACCGAGTGTAAGTTGCAACAACCCATTCCACGAGGTTGAATCATGACAATTTTTGAAGCATTGTAGATTGCTCTTTTTTTTGGCGCTCTTGTTCAAATGATAATTTTTGAAAAATTTTTTAACGACACGTTTTTTAAATTTAATTTCTCTCATGATGCAGTTCTATCATAAGAATCCATTGATATAATTCCCAACTCTGAGAAACCAATACTTTCGGAGATATAATTTGTCAAAAAGCTCCTAACCACAGGGCTTGAACGACTTTTTCTCTGCTCCTTTCGCATTTTAATATACTTATCCGCACTATCCTCGTTTCTTTATAAAAATTAAATTTAAAAAAAGTGTGTTTAAAAAAAATGCTTCAAAAATTATCTTAAAAAAAAGAGCATTCTACAATGCTTCAATGCCTTAATGCTTCAAAAATTGTCATAAAATGTATTTATCAAGATTAAATGAGCAATCTGCAATGATTCAACCTCGTGGAATGGGTTGTTGCAACTTACACTCGGTGCATAGTTTTCACAACTTGAAATACCTAAAGAAAATATCATCGAAATGTGTAGAGCAAGGCTGGAGACAATCATAGCAAGTTGTCCATTTATTCCTGATATTTGAAGAGGTAGTAGATTACGAACAATATAGTTCAAAATATATTAATAAAATACTATCCTCTTTTCATAATTTAAAATTTAATAGTTCATACCACTAACACATTCTTTTCTGTATTATTAACCTTAACTCAAGAAAAAATGATTGATACACAAATGTAGATCCATATTTCAGTATTTTTTTGCTAGCAACATTATGAAAATACTGTATATAGGAACACTACTTATGGAAGTAAAAGGTAATATTAACCTCAGTGGTCAACGAACAGTAATTTCTTTTGGTGATTCCATTATGTTCTTCTTTCCTATTGCCTCCATAAACTTCATCAAAACAGTCTTGTATATATTCACAAATTGAAGAATCGAATACTTGCTTTCCAAGAGAAAATAACAACGATGAATTGACAATCTCTAATAGCTAGAAAAGATGACATTTATGAATAGTGATCACAGACAGATTCTGTGTTCACATTCAGTGAATACATAGAACTCACGATGTATTATTGAAACTTTGAAACATCATATCTCCGAAAGTATTAGCTTATTAGAGTTGGAAATGATAACAATGGATTCTTATAATGAAACTGCATCTTAAGAAAATTTGAATTCAAAAGTTGTAATGTAAAAAAAAATATTTTTTTTTGTTACTTCGGAACTATTAGACCGATTTTAAAGCCCAATAACGAACTTAACCGAGATATTTATCCCTCAAACCTACTCAGAAAATTTCAACAGTCTAGCTCATTCTACCACGGATTCTTGATCAGTGAGTCAAACCAAATCGTTCAAGACCATTTTCAGCCAAAAATTCGAAAATTACAGACATTTGGGCAAATTGATAAGCACTCTGTTCCGAGGAACAAGAGCGCCAAAAAGACAATTTTGGGTTGCGTGTTAATAATATACTTGCGGGCTGAAATTCAATATCGGATTCCATTGCTTGAAAAAAACCTGCATGCTTTGCACATCCTAGTTTCTGCGCGCATGTTGTAGGGGACACATCGCATTATCATTTTGCTGAGCTGAGCCGAGCGGGACGTACAATGTGAATCGGCCCTAAGGGTGTCCATATATGTTATTACATATATATGGTCGGAGGAAAGCTAGATTATTCCAGCATTAAAACGACCTCGTTCAAACGACTAAACGAACGACGAAAACTTGTCGTTGTGATTTCATCGTCTCATGAATTTTCGCCTGGGAGATAATTCCCGTAACTCTTCAAAATAGCTGGGTTTATTTTACTTTCTACAAAATAGCTGAGTTTTTGACATATATCATGGCCCATGGGACGGAAAATCTCTTATCTTTGTCTCACTGTTTTATGAAGAGTATATTTTATGTTCTGCGAGTACTCAAGTTGAGGTAATTTATTTGTTTTCTTCACATTTATGTAACTCGAATAATAAATATTATTGTGCGCAGTATTAAATGCTCACTAGGGCTTCACACGAGACGTGAGTATAAAAAATCTCGTCTCGCTCTCGCCAATTCCCGAAAAAGTAAGTCTCGTTTCAGTCTCGTTCTCGTCTCGTCCCGTTATCAGTTGTCTCGTCTCGTCTCGCTAAATTCTGCATAACGATAGTAAATATTGTAATATATAAACGAAATGGTATACAATAATGAATAATTTTGTCAAGCTATATTTATTACGCTATACAAAAATACATATTTGTACGCATATACAAAATTATTTGTACATGTACATATTATTTTTAATCCTAAACACTGATAATTTCAACTTTTAAATTACTCGATACCAAGAATTCAAACATAATCACGCTTGCATCAGATCATTTTTCAATGATATACGTGTTTATGCCATGATCATACCTGCTGTGGAAAATAGTCTTTCAACAGGAACGAAAGTAGCCATTAATAAATCATCGGCCATCTTGGAAAGTGTAGGAAGAACTTTTTCATCCACTGTAAAATATTAAAATTCCTATTTGCTCTTTCAAACTCAGCATTCCAATATTTCGAAAGTTTTGTTGATGTTTTAAATAGGCGATGTCGATACATTTTAGAATTGGACAATTTGGTATAGTTTTCAAAGAATATCCTCCCAGTGGGTAGATCATTGAGGGTGTTCTTGGCGTATTCCTCATAACACTTTTCGAAACATTGAATAACTGCATTTCTTTACCAGGTTTATTATACGTAGTTCCACAGATGTATACAATAATTGTTCACATCTTCACTACAAGGAGCACAAGAGAATAAATTTCTCCAGATGTTCAGATGGAGACGAAATTTTCAAAGCATTGGGATTTAGGGACAATAAAAGTTGTCCGTTAAGTATTGAATTCATAATGGCATCCGTTTTGATGGTTGTGAATTCCTTTTTTTCTTGAAGAATAATCTCAATTATCCCAAGGTCATGACGAATTAATAATCTTCTAAAAAATCGTGTATTTCTAAAACGATCGATGTATAATATAGACGAAATAAATTGGTATATATAGTGGAAACTCTTCATATTCAATTGTTTTCTGTGGTTGTTGAAAAAAGTCGAGTCGTATATAAAACTTCATAAAAAAAAATTAACGAGACCAAAAACGAGACTCTCGTGTTGCGCTGTATGTGTTCTCGGTATCGCCTATAATATTTTTGAAAACGTCTCGTCTCGCTTTTACGAGACGAGGAAAATCTCGCTCTCGCGTGAAGCCCTAATGCTCAAAATAATATTTATTATTAGAGTTCCATAAATGTGAAGAAAACAATAATAATAATAGGTTCTTTCTTAATATCAACATAACATATTCCGATATTGGCACCTTCTGTAACTCCAAACAGAAACCGGAACCGTTCGAATAATATGGATATTCTTTCGAACTGATCCAACTGATTTTAGTTACATAAATCACTTCGTTAAGTACTAAAGAACATGCATATTACATGAAGAGTAGTCATCTCCAGAGTAAATTCATCAAACCTTCAAAAAACTCTACTCTACTCGGTGTAGTTAATATTCGAACTCAACTCAGGACACGTGAGTATCGGAAAACGACATCTTGCGGCAAACAATAATATAATTCAAAGCCAACTGCGCCGTTACGATAATTTATAAAGTCCCAGTATTTAACGAAGGCTGTTGTAACGTTTCGGTGATCTATTTCATAGACATTAGTAAAGAATTCGGAGTAGTTTTATTTATGAAATTTATCTCCTTTTATCAATATTTATCTATACAAATCGATTCTGAAAGGAATATGTTTAGTTTTCTGGACGTTGTGTAAATATTGGTTATGTTGAACAAACATGGATGGTTCATCAATTACTATCGTTAACTTGGTCGTTTCTGAAATGTTCCAACTTTCCTGTATAACATTGCCAGTATATAGGTTAAGTTATTAAATGGTTCCCTTATGGGTTTTCTGTCCCAAACTATGAAAAATGTCTTAAATGTATGATTTTGTGATTTGCTTCTGCGTTAGATACACAATATATTTGTCTGAAGCAATATATTGTTTGTTAGGCAACATTGCTTCTGACAAATATCTTGTGTTTCTAACGCAGAAGCAATTCACGATATAATATTTTTTTGGCGCTCTTGTTCCTCGGAACAGAGTGCTTATCAATTTGCCCAAATACCTTGATTTTGGAATTATTGGCTGAAAATGGTCTTAAACGATTTGGTTCGACTCACTGATCAGGAATCCACGATAACACGATAACTCTCGAACGGAATGAGCTAGACTGTTGAAATTTTCCGAGTAGGTTAAGGAGATAAATATTTCGGCGAAGCTCTTTATTGGGCAAAATCGGCCTGGTAGTTTCCGAGTAACAAAAATAAATATTTTTTTTTACATTACAAATTTTGAATTCAATTTTTTTTAAGATGTAGTTTTATCATAAGAATCCATTGATGTCATTCTCAACTCTAACAAACTAATACTTTCGTAGATATGAGTTTTGAAAATTTCTATAATTATTCTGAATTCTATATGATTTCATAGAATACTCTAATTATAGTTTCCTGGGTTGCGTTCGAATATTAACTCCGTAGAGTAATATTTACCAAATTGTGTCCGAAAACGGAAGAGTTGAGTAAATTTTACTCTATTACTGTCGTTCGAAAAGTCGAGTATTCGACTCGGAGTTCATTTTACTCCTGTCAAAATTGACATTACTCATGGGACGGAAAATCTCGTATCTTTGCCCCACTGTTTTATGAATGTTCTGTGAGGTAATTTAATAGTTTTAATACTGCTCACAATATATATTTATGATTAGAGTTACATATATGTGAAGAAAACAATAATAATAGGTTATTTCTTAAACCAACATAACCTATATTCCGATATTGACACCTTCCGTCACTGTCAGAGTAAACTCCAGAGTAAATCTTGTCAAGCCTTCAAAAACTCTACTCTATTCCGTGGAGTTAATATTCGAACACAACCTGTATATAAATCCAACATGACCTACGTTTTGAATTCAATTACGAAAATTCTTGAGAATTGACGCACAGAAGTCAAATTGAAAAAGTCGGAAAGCCCTGTGGACATGAGCTTTGGCGCTCTTGTTCAAACTTTGACAAATCACAACTCCGAAAGTATTGGTTTCTCCGAGTTGGGAATGATATCAATGAATTCTTGTTTAATTTATTTGATTTTATGATCCAGTTCTATCATAAGATTCCATTGATATTATTCCCAACTCAGAGAAACCAATACATTTTTATTGGCGCTCTAGTTCCTCGGAACTGAGTGCTTATCAATTTGCCCAAATGTCTGTAATTTTCGAATTTTTCGATGAAAATGGTCTTAAACGATTTGGCTCGACTCACTGATCAAGAATCCGTGGTCGAAATTCATTCTGTCCGGCCGGTCCGGTCGTCCGGCCGGCCGTAGGCACGATAACTCTCGAACGGAATGAGCTAGACAGTTGAAATTTTCAGAGTAGGTTTGGGGGATAAATATCTCGGCTAAGTTCGTTATTGGGCAAAATCGGACAGATGGTTTCGGAGTAACAAAAAAAAATTTTTTTTTTGTAAAACAAATTGCAAATTAAATTTTTTTCAATAAGCAGTTTTACCATAAGAATCCATTCATATTATTTTTAACTCTAACAAGCTAATACTTTCCGAGATATGATTTTTCAAAATTTCAATGTAAATCGTATTTCTACGTTTTCACAGAATGATAGAATTATTCTGTGGGTATTCTATGAATTGTTATAATGTCAACTTATTTTCCTGAGACATGACGTTGTCTCATTGTCATTCATTCCAGCAATCGTATAAATATGAGTATTATAATATAATATCATACTTTTTGTTGGTTTATATTTTCATGCCGATGGTCAATCCATATGATGATGGGAATGGTAATGGTAAGTTAATAATATTGAGTTCAGAATATCTCCAATAAAAACAAAACTGGAATATTGGTGTATTGGAGTAGATTTTAGGAAAGATATATATTATCGTTCATCATAGAATTGAGGAATGAATATCTCGGATGAGTTCGTTGTTGGGTAGAATTCGTCTATTGGTTTTGGATTAATAATTTTTGGCACTCTTGTTGATTTTAAATTCTTCTATGATGTTTGATCTCAATTTTTGCTAAGATGAAGTTCTAAATTTCAATAATGAATCGTACTTCTATGTTTTCACAGAATGCTATAAATATTCTATCTAAGCTTTATTATATGATCTGTGTTCATACTCGTACATTTCATCCTATTCTATAAGAGAGAGTCAAATTCATTTCAGCTATTTTAATTTGGTTTCTTCCATGGTGCAGTTCTCATTCTCAGATTGCTCATTTAATCTTGATAAATAAACTATTATTTGAATTGAATTTCCTTTATGATGCAGTTCTATCATAAGAATACGTTGATATAATTCTCAACTCTGAGAAACCAATACTTTCGGAGATATAATTTGTCTGTTTGAACTAGAGCGCCAGAAAGCTCCTGTCCACATGGCTTGAGCCCATTTTTTTTAATGGATATTTTACGGAGTTTGGGGGAGAAATCCCATTAAGGAACCATTTAATAATGAATGCACCCCCAAAGTATCCTGTAATGATTACTCCATAAGTTGTATTCGAAAATATGTGAACTCATCATAAGCATTTATTAATTATAATTATTGCTAACTAATTTTCTGAAATGAAAAACTTTCGGAATCCTGCAACAAAAAAATGTATATAGCGATTCCATGAAATTTTCATAGATAATAATTCCAAAATACATGTTGAACGTTTTCAAGGTCATGTTGGACTGTAACAATAGCTTCACTTCATTATTTTTTTCAATCCTTACATTACATCATGTGTAACTATATATGGTACCTGTTTTTTAGGAAGCTAATTGCAATTTAAATGTATTTTAGCTATGCGAAGGTTATCAATTGACGTTGGTATTAAACTTAACCAATTATTCATTTAATTGTTCACTGTTTTGGAATATAATGCGAGCATGTTCCCATGACATCTTTCCACATTGTATAACTGCATAAAACAGTCATGGAATTCACGTCGATGTTCTCTTTGGGATATTCTATGAAACAATATCTTCAGCTGATACTATTAGCCTCTATCTAGCTCTTGTTCATACTTTGACAAATCATATCTCCGAAAGTATTGGTTTCTCAGAGTTGGGAATGATATCAAAGGATTCTTGCGCATCATAAAAGAAATTAAATTCAACAAGCCAAAAATTATTAATCCGAAACCACCATTCTAACCAATAACGAACTTATCCCAGATATTCATTCCTCCAACCTACTATGAAAATAATTATATTATATCAATTGAAACTTAGCCAATATTCCATTTTTTGCGCGTATGTTCTGGGGAATATCGCGTTATCATTTTGCCCAAATGTCTGTAATTTTCGAATTTTTTGTCGAGAATGGTCTGAAACGACTGAGTTCTACTTACTGATGAAGAATCCATGATTAAAATTAATTATGTCTGTCTGGCCGGCCTGAGACACGATAACTCTCGAACGGAGTGAGCTATACAGGTGAAATTTTTAAAGCGATAGCAACTTGAAATTTTCAGGGTAGGTGGCGCATCCCAATAGGACGGACAAGTTCGTTAATGGGCATAATCGGCCCAATGGTTTCCGAGTAATAATTTTGTCTACAACCAATAATGATCCGATCGAATTGAAACTTGGTGAGCAGTTGTAGAATATGAACCTAAGGACGTTTGTGAAATTTTGTGAACATCGTATCGCTATAAGATTTTTAAAAAATTATTAAAAAATATTATTTACGTCACGATAACCTGAGAACGGAAAGAGATAGCGACTTGAAATTTTTAGGTTAGGTTGATAATCTGAATGTACCAATTGAGTTTGTTTATAAACATAATCGGCAAAACGGTTTTGGAGTTATACCTATCTGAAATTTGGTTGTTATTCCCTCAATAACTCGAGAAATACAAAACCGATCAAATTCAAACATGGTTATTAGTTGTAGAATGGCAACGTGAAAATTCTTGCAAAATTTTGTGAGGATTGTATTATTATTATTATTATTACAAGGTAAGAAGAGAGGAGGCTAAAGCCTATAAACTCTGAAACAAAAATATAACATCTTAACATCCAATGTACATTATAATCACAGTCCAAAAAAGAAAATCACTAGAAAATTTTAAGAAATCATAGAATATGATCGAAAGGAATTCTATATAAGTATCAGAAACTATTCGTCCGATATAGCTGAAATTTTGCGAGAGCTTTCAGAACCTAACCCTATACTACCAAGTTCCAAGTTTGAACATGATCGGATCTATATTGTTGGAGATCCGAGCAGCCTTGTGTGTGAGTTCAGTAGCTGGATGGGTGAGCGTTGCCTCGACAACTCTCGAACGAAAGGAGATAGGGACGGGAGTTAAGTTAGCTGTTGGCCATAATCGGACCAACGGGCTCGGAGTTATACCCATCTGGAATATTATTTCCTCGATAACTCAAAAAAGACTCGATCGAATTGAAGCTTGGTAACTAGTTGTAGAAAATCGGCATGAAGATGTGTGTAAAACTTTGTGAGGACCGTAACAGTAGAAATTCTTTAAAAAATTACGAAAAAAAAATTGGTTCAGCAACTGACGTGAAGTCAGAAGCTTCAATCGAATTTACCAAGGTAAATTCGATTAAGAGTATCCAATACAGGAGAACAGACAATAGAATTCACCATGGTAAATTCAATTAAGTGTGTCCAATACAGGAGAATGGACAATAGAACATACGCGCAAAAGCTTCTGACTTCACTTCAGTGCTTGAACCAATTTTTTTACTGGATATATTCTGAACCCAATTTGATTAACTTACCAAAGTATATATTTCCATCATCATATGGATTATTTTCCAAGAGCTATCTATGATAGCTGAGGTTATTTCATCTGTCAGTTTGCATTCAATCATACTTTTTTTGACATGTCTCTTATCTGCAGATAAGATGACAATGATTACATGTATGAACACGGATCAGGAAATGCATAGATACGGATGTTAATTTCAGATAACAGCATTCTGTGATGCTGATTGTGTGCGAAATCATATCTCCGAAAGTTTCTCTGAGTTGGGAATCATTTCAATGGATTATTATGATAGAACTGCATCATACATTTTTTTAGTTCAAAACGTAGGTCTATGACTCACCTCATATGTCGGATTTACTTACAATAGCAAATTATAGTTAGAGCATTCTATCAAAACATAAAATTACGATTTAATATTGAAATTTTGAAAATCATACCATATCTACGAAAGTATTAATTTGATAAGAATTGAAAATGAAATCAATGGATTCTTATGATGACACTGCATCTTGAAAAAAAAAACCAACCAATATCGGTCTTATCCGAGATATTTATCTCCCAAACCTCCTCTGACAATTTCAACTTTCTAGCTCATTCTGTTCGAGAGTTATCGTTTTATCGGACGGTCACCGGACAGAATCGATTTCGACCACGGATTCTTGATCAGTGACTCGAACCAAAACGTTTGTGACCATTTTCAGCCAAAAATTCGAATATTACAGACATTGGGCAAATTGGCAAGCACTATGTTTCGAGGAACAAGAGCGCCAAAAGTATTCTACAACATGAAGTTGAAGAATATAAGATACTTAAAAGATTATTTCATCTACAGAATAGGAAAGTAGTTTGAACGCAGATAATACCGAAGAAATTAAAAATATACAACAAGTTAGTGACTTCATTCATGAGAAGAAAGTTTAAGCCATTAGTGAATTGAACATATTATATTTTATCCCATTTTGTTGAAAATTTAAATACATAATAAACACTTTTTAATTCAGTAGAGAATCAAAAACAACGCCAACTTACCACGGCCGGTCCTTGTCACGATAACTTGAGAACGGAAAGAGATAAATACTTGAAATTTTCAGGGTAGTTGGCGCGTCCAAATGTGACGACCGGCAAGTTCGTTAACGGGCATAATAGCCAAACGTTTTCTCAGTACAAATTCTGTTTTCAACCTCTACAGATCCGATCGAATTGAAACTTGGTAACTAGTTGTAGAATACCGACATAAAGACCTATGACAAATTTTGTGAGAATCGTAACACCAGAAAATTTTAAAAAAATTATGAAAAAATATTAAGTATCTCACGATATCTTGAGAATGTAAACAGGTAACGACTTGTAATTTTCAGACTAGGGTGCGCATCCGAATGCGACATTTAAGGGGTTAGTTGTAGTCAGAAGCGTCATAGCATGACAATTATAAATATTTTTTTTTTTGCCAGTAAATTATTTTATTTCATAAAAGTAAAAATATGGTATCATCAAATAGGCTTTCGACTTAATTTGACAGAAATTTCAGAAATAATATTTTAATTTTGAAAGTAATGGCTGTTTGTGTTGATCCATTTCCTGATCGAAGCTTTTTGTTTTTTCTTTTAAATTAACTAAATTGCAGCCTCAGGAATTTTTTTTCCATATTTTCGGGAAGAAACCAACAGTTAATTGTTTACAACAATTCGAAATTGAAAGAAAAAAGAAAATCTTTCGATCAGGCACGATTCTCTCATTTTTTCGAAAAGCTGTAAATTTCATTAGAATCTACCAAGCGGTTTTCGAGCTACAGTGGTCACCAGTTCTAAGAACGTAGTTTTGAGAAAAACGCATTTGAAGTTTTACACTCAATTTACGTATTATTCAATTACTTACAGAGCCATAAAATAGTTCCTCAGCCGCTGTGGCAGCCTCCAAAATATCTTTTTGATGTTGTGTACGTATCATTCTACCTTCTGGAGTGTTGTCGTTATCACGTTAGCTGCTAGCTACCTGCTGTTAGCTACCTGCTCTCGACCAGAGCGCCCGAGAGCCCTTTGCTAATTATCGAATTACTCGAAAAGTATTTGCCGGATTTACTTCAAATTTTCAGAGAATATTTCTGAGATATTATGCATTAAGAAAACGCAAAAAAGAAAAAAATATTTTTTGAAAAAGCTGACTACACCTAACCCCTTAAGTTCGTTAAAAGGCATAATCGGTTTTGAGTTGAACACATCTGAAATTTTGTTGTTATTTACTTTATAACTTAAGAAATACGAAAGCGATCCAATGCGAACATGGTAATTAGTTGTAGAATGCCGACGCTCAAATTTTTGGAAAATTTCATGAGGATCGTATCACTAGAAAATTAAAAAAAAAAAAGCACTGACGTGAAGTCAGTACTCTTTGGCGCGCGTGTTCACGGTGGCCAATTTGAATTGAATGATGAGTACTTCAAGCTCAGTGGATAGAGCGAGCCGATGATCTACCCAAAGGATAGTGGACACCATTCACTGTAGTTTCAAAAATTAACAGTGCTGTATCTAAGCTGCCATCAGGATAGAGTAATAAAGTTGGAAGAGAACACAACTGACTCTCCTTAGTCGCACAAGCTGCTAGAACATTTGGGAGGGTCGGTATAATCCTAATCATGTTTATAGCACGCGCACTAAAGCAGATTGACTTTTTACACTTTTTCTTTCATTGTTAATTCAATCTGCTTTTGCGCGCGTGCTATAAACATGATTAGGATTATACCGACCCTCCCAAATCTTCTAGCAGCTTGTGCGACTAAGGAGAGTCAGTTGTGTTCTCTTCCAACTTTATTACTCTATCCTGATGGCAGCTTAGATACAGCACTGTTAATTTTTGAAACTACAGTGAATGGTGTCCACTATCCTTTGGGTAGATCTTCGGCTCGCTCTATCCACTGAGCTTGAATTACTCATCATTCAATTCAAATTGGCCACCGTGAACACGCGCGCCAAAGAGTACTGACTTCACGTCAGTGCTTTTTTGTATTTTTTCAAGTTCCTTTAACAAATATAGCTATCAATACAGTTTGACTGTTAGCTTTACCGTAGATCGAAAAAAATTGCGGTTGTGGGACCTCTGTTAGGAAAGCAATTGCCTCTTCTCCGAATCCGAACGTATTTTAATATAGATCTACTGAATACAGTTATACATAAATTCGCCTCAGGGCCACCATACAGACATTTCAACTCGGAAACAACGCTATTTACCCCAAACTGCCTTGTGTCCGTGCACTAAATTGACATGAATATTCTTTTGAAACCTCACAATATCGGCTCATTACTCCCAACATAACCCAAACAACCCAAAACCATACACTTCTCGTCTGCGCAAGTGCAATATACTCGTGGCTGCAAGTCCTCCCAAAATTACAAACCTCACAAAAACTCCGATTCTCCAACACTAGTGGTTCAGGAGATATCGCTTCTTGAATCCACGCATGCGCAGACCCTCACCAGGGGATTCTATAGAGGAATAGCATCCGCTACCCCAAAACCCCAATCCTCTCTGACGAAAGCACCAGCAGTTAAATCACTGATGGTCTGCTCATGCGCATAACGAAAAATGCCCGTAAGGGGTAACATCAATTTCGAAATTAGCCCCAGGGCCACGGTACGGACACTTTAACTCAGAAACAACGCTACATCCCCCAAACTGACTTGTTCTTGCACTGAATTGCCATGAATATTCATTTAAAACCTCACAATATCTGCTCAGCACTCCCAACATAACCCATACAACCCAAAAACAGGCACTTCTCTTCTGCGCATGCGCAATCTACTAGCGGCTGCAAGTCCTCCTAAAATCACACACCTTACAAAAAACTCCGATTCTCCAACACTAGAGGTTCAGAAGATATTGCATCTTGAATCCACGCATGCGCAGACCCTCACCAGTGGATTCTATGGAAGAATAGCATCCGCCACCCCAAAATCCCAATCCTCTCCGACGAAAATACCAGCAGTTAAATCACTGATGGTCTGCTCATGCGCATAACGAAAAAATGCCCGTAAGGGGTAACATCGATTTCAAAATTAGCCCCAGGGCCACGGTACGAACACTTCAATTCGGAAACAACGCTACATCCCCCAAATTGACTTGCCGTGCACTGAATTGCCTTGAATATTTTTTTAAAACCTCACAATATTGGCTCAGCACTCCCGACATAACCCATACAACCCAAAAACAGTAACTTCTCTTCTGCGCATGCGCAATCTACTTGCGGCTGAAAGTCCTCCCAAAATCACACACCTTACAAAAAACTACGATTCTCCAACACTAGTGGTTCGGAAGATATCGCATCTTTAATCTACGCATGCGCAGACCCTCATCAGGGATCTGAATTCTATGGAGGAATAGCATCCGCCACCCCAAAACCCCAATCCTCTCTGACGAAAACTACAGCAGTTAAAGGACTTCTCATCTGCGCATGCGCAATACGGAAAATGCCCGGAAAGGGCAGCATGAACCTCAAAAACATATGTTTCGGCATTAAAAGCAAAGTATTCCGCAAAATAGTAGTAATTTTTTTATTTTTTTCATGTCACGTGATCTTCACGAAATTTTGCAAAAGTGTTTGCTTTGGTCTTTTGCATCTAACTACTGAGTTTCAATTTAATCAGATCAGTATTTTTCGAGTTATCGTGAAAGCAAAATTTTCAAATTTTCAAAAATTTTTTTTGCCACTTTAGGGCCGTCCGTTCAACACCTCCGAAACCGCTCGGTCGATTTCGCCCGTTAACGAACTTGTCCGAGATATTTACGCTACGAAACTACCCTGCAAATTTCAACGCTCTAAGTCGTTCCGTTCGAGAGTTATCGTGCTAACGGCCGGACCGGCCGGCCGGCCGGACCGGACGGACAGAATTGAATTTGACCTCGAATTCTTCATCAGGGAGTCGAACCCAATCGTTTGAGACCATTTTCGAGAAAAAATTCGAAAAATACAGACATTGTGACGAAATGATAGCACGCTGTTCCTTGCGGAACACGCGCGCAAAAAGTAATATAGAAAAAAATTCGATGTATCAGAAACTATTCGTCCTACATCGCTGAAATTTTGCGAGAGCCTTCAAATCCTAACTTCACATCTAAGTTCCAAATTTGAACACGATCAGATATACATTATACGATATACATTATACGATGTATATTGTTGGAGATCCGATCAGCCTTGGGTGAGCTCGGTAGGTGGATTGGTGACCGTTGCCACGATAACTTCGATTGGAAAGAGATAGTGGTTTGCAATTTTCAGGGTAGGTTACACATCCGAAGGGAACAGTCAAGTTCGTTGTGGGGCATATTATGCCAAATGGTGTATTTATGATGATTTTCTACTACTAGTTACCAAGCTTCAATTCGATTATTTATATTTTGAGTTATCAAGGAAATAATATTCCAGGTGGGTATAACTCGGAAACCGTTCGACCGATGATGCCCAAAAACGAACTCAACTCTCCCTTTCGGATACGCAACCTACCCTGAAAATTGCAAGTCCCTATCTCCTTTCGTTCGAAAGTTATCGAGGCAACGGTCACCCATCTACTGAACTCACTCAAGAATGCTCGAATCTCCAACAATATTCAACCGATCGTGTTAAAACTTGAAACTTGGCAGTAGAGTTAGGTTATGAAGGCTCTTGCAAAATTTCAGCAATTTCAAACGAATAGTTACTAATATATAGAATTTTTTTTTAAATTTCAATGATTTTTAAAAAAATTTTTACAAATACTATCCTCACGAAATTTTGCAAGAATTTTCGCGTTGGCATTCTACAACTAACTACCATGTTTGAATTCAATCGGTTTAGTATTTTTCGAGTTAATGAGGAACAAAAAACAACCAAATTTCAGATGGCTATAACTCTAAAACCGTTTGGCCGATTATGCTCATAAACAAACTGAAATGTCGCGTGAAATGTCTGGTGCACATCCTAACCTGAAAACTTCAAGCCGCTATCTCTTTCCGTTCTCAAGTTATCGTGACAACAGAAAACGCACAAAATTTCACAAACGTGCTTAGGTTCATATTCTATAACTACTCACCAGGTTTCAATTCGATCGGATTTATATTGGTTGAAAACAAAATTATTACTCGGAAACCACTGGGCCGATTATGCCCATTAACGAACTTGTCCGTCGTATTGAGATGCGCCACCCACCCTGAAAATTTCAAGTCGCTAGCTCTTTTCGTTCTCAAGTTATCGTGGCAACGGCCGGACAGAATCAAATTTGACCTCGAATTCTTCATTGGGGAGTCGAACTAAATCGTTTGAGACCATTTTCGTCAAAAAATTCGAAAGTTACAGACATTTGGGCAAAACTATAACGTGATGTTCCCCAGAACATACGCGCAAAAATACACTTTTTTCAACGTAGATTACAGCTGACCAATAAAAAAATGTTGTAAGAACCGTACCACTAGAAATTTTAAAAAAATCACGAAAAAAAATTGGTTCAAGCACTGTCGTGAAGTCAGGAGCTTTTGCGCGTATGTTCGATTGTCCATTCTCCTGTATTGGACATCCTTAATCGAATTTACCATGGTAAATTATGTTGTCCACTCTCCTGTATTGGACACTTTATTCGAATTGGCCATGGTAAATTCGAATTAAGAGTGTCCAATATAGGAGAACGGACAACATAATTTACCATGGTAAATTCGATTAAGGATGTCCAATACAGGAGAATGGGCAATCGAACATACGCGCAAAAGCTCCTGACTTCACGTCAGTGCTTGAACCAATTTCTTTTTCGTAATTTTTTTTAAATTTTCTAGTGGTACGGTTCTTACAAAAAAAAAATTTCGTAATTTTTTTCAAATATTCTTGGGGTACGGTTCTTGAAAAATTTTAAACACGTCTTTATGTTGATTTTCTTCTAATAAATACCAAGCTTCAATTCGATCGAATCTTAATTTTTTGAGTTATCGAGGAAATAATATTCCAGGTGGTTATAACTCGGAAACCGTTAAACCGATTATGCCCAAAAACGAACTTAACCCTTCCATTCGGATACGCAACCTACCCTGAAAATTGCAAGTCCCTATCTCCTTTTGTTCGAAAGTTATCGAGGCAACGGTCACCCATCTACTAAACTCACACAAGGCTGCTCGAATCTCCAACAATATTTAACCGATCGTGTTAAAACTTGGCAGTAGAGTTGGGTTCTAGAGGCTCTTGCAAAATAACGAATAGTTACTGATATATAGAATTTTTTTTTAATTTTCAATTCTTTATTATAAATTTTCTAAAAATACTATCCTCACGAAATTTCGCAAGAATTTTCGAGTTGGCATTCTACAACTAATATCCATGTTTCAATTCAATCGGTTTAGTATTTTTCGAGTTAATGAGGAGAAAAAAACCACCAAATTTCATATGCCTATAACTCTAAAACCGTTTGGCCGATTATGCTTATAAACAAACTCAAATGTCGTGTTCAGATGCAAAGCCTAACCTGAAAACTTCAAGCCTCTATCTCTTTCCGTTCTCAAGTTATCGTGACAACAAAAATATTTTTTAATAATTTTCTAGCCATACGATTCGCACAAAATTTCACAATTGTGCTTAGGATCATATTCTACAACTACTCACCAAGTTTCAATTCGATCGGATTCATATTGGTTGAATACAAAATTATTACTCGGAAACCATTGGGCCGATTATGCCCATTAACGAACTTGTCCGTCGTATTGGGATGCGCCACCTACCCTGAAAATTTCAAGTCGCTAGCTCTTTCCGTTCTCAAGTAATCGTGGCAACGGCCGGACGGCCGGCCGGACAGAATCAAATTTGACCTAGAATTCTTCATTGGGGAGTCGAACCATTTGGGCAAAATGATAACGCGATGTTCCCCAGAACATAGGCGCAAAAAATGGTTTCTCATTAAAAAAATGTGTTTTGAGGTTTTTGTCATGACTGACTTTGACATTTAAATAGAAACACCCTGTATGTTCAATTACATTTTTAATTAACGAAGGAGTAGCATTGGTATGTCTTTCGATAGAAGCTAGAACATTAGGAATTTTCATGCTAAAATCTACAAGTTATTAATATTGGAATGAAGCCCTATTTGAAACAATTTAAAGAGTTTTTTGAATTTTCTGGGAATAATAGGTAAATGTCACATTCAAGCAATGTAGAATTCAATGGGTAATCTGATTATCAATGAAAAAACTGGGTATTACATTTAATAAAAAATTGGTTCAAGCCCTGTGGACAGGAGCTTTGGCGCTCTTTGACAAATCATATCTCCAAAATTATTGGTCTCTGGGAATGACATAAATGGATTCTTACGAAAGAACTGCATCATTTCATCAAATTGAACAGGACCGATTTTACCCAATAACGAACTCATCCGAGATATTCATTCCTCAAATCTGCTCTGAAAATTATATTATATCAATTAAAACTTAGACAATATTGCAGTTTTGTTTTTACTGGAGATATTCTGAACCCAATTTGATAACGTATCTTACCAAAGAATATATTTCCTTCATCATATGGATTACCCACGGGCATTATATTATTATCCTTAAAAGTATAATACCATATCATCCTCATAATTCTACGATAGCTGATGTTATTTCATTGGTCATTTTACATTCAATCATTGTTTTATAGAACAGGAGGTATATTTTATATGAAGAATAACGAACCTGAAATAATTCTGACATTTATCTCTCATAGGAAAATAGGATGACATGTAAAAACACAGATCATATAATAATTCATAGATAGAAAAATTAAGTACAGCGCTCGGTGAAAACATAGAAGTACGATTCATTTTTTAATTTCGAAAAATCATATCTCCGAAAGTATTGGCTTGTTAGAGTTGAAAATGATATCAGTGGATTTTCATGATGAAACTGCATATTAAAAAAAATTGAATTTGAAATTTGTAATGTAAAAAAAAATTGTTTTTCGTTACTCTGAAACCACCCGACCGATTTTGCAAAATAACAAACTTAACCAAGATACTCATCTCCCAAACCTACTCTGAACATTTCAACTGCCTAGCTCATTCTGTTCGAGAGTTATTGTAGAAACAAAATTTAAAAATTTTTTAAATTTTTTGACACTTTATGGCAAAACTTCGCATGCATATAAAGTTGATTACTCTACAATTTGATGCTGAATTTCAGATAGATCGAGTGATTGGTTTCGGAAATATTCATAAAAAATGTTTTTACTAAAAACGGCCATAACTCGGAAACCGCTTGGTGGATTTCCCCGTTAACGAACTTGTCCGAGATATTTACGCTCCAAACCTACCCTGCAAATTTCAAACCTCTAACTCCTTTCGTTCGAGAGTTATCGTGTTAACGGCCGGACGGAATCGATTTCGACCACGGATTCTTGATCAGTGAGTCAAACCAAATCGTTTAAGACCATTTTCAGCCAAAAATTCGAAAATTACAGACATTTGAGCAAATTGATAAGCCCTCTGTTCCGAGGAACAAGAGCGCCAGAAATCGAAAGTTGGTGTCAATTCCTGCGAAACCGGAAGTCGAACGGATCTGAATTTTTTTCCCAACAAAGCTTAACTATAAAATTTCAAGTGTTTATCTCACCTTAAAGTCTATTGCACTCTGTTCATAGAACGCAGCGCTAAAAATGGAAACTTTTGAAACAGTCTCAAAATTTCTGAACTTAACTTTTGTGGGGCAGTATATCATAAGGTTGACGAGATACTTCGGAATTCTCGTAAATCGAGTTGCGTTATCTCATTTTGGTGCCACATGGTAGACGACAGAAAATCATTCGAAAGGTTTCGCTCGCATTATTCAGAACATCTCGAGATATCAAAGATTCTAAAATTACAGAAATTTGAGCAAATTGATAGTCACCCAGTTCAGGTGAACAAGCGCGCCAAAAAGTCTTATTTACATCGGAACTCACGATTAAGTTTCCATAAGATCCCGAATTGGGGTTATGACTTGAAGAATATGGGAATATGGTTCAATGTAATTCGTCGTTCTAATTATAAAGTTGGAAATCGTTTATTATTTTTGTAGTTCAGCCGCAAGCGGTTCTACACCCAACTTCACTCATAGTACTCGCAAGACCACAACATAAGCTTGGAGTTCACTGACACAATTCCTGAATTGTGCTCCCACTATATTCGCTCTCGTGAGACTAAATTATTCACAAACACTGGGACATTATTCGAATATAAATTGACATCAAACTTCCGGAAATATTCGACCTCGAGGGAGGGAATGCATTGTTTTAGATACCGTTACACAATTCTGATATATTTAGCGTCCATATGAAGTATGAAATCCGCTCAAGGTCCGTCATATTTAGGACTTTCAAGCAGTGGCGGATTTACAGATTTGCCGCCCGTAGGCTATTCAATACAAACCGGTGTGAAGATAGCAGCCTAAAGTTAGCAGCCGATTTCGAGAAATCGGCTGCCAAAACGTAGCAGCCGAAACTTCGTTTATGCATACACCTTCAAGAAATTTTAATATTTCTCACTAACAACTAACAATTAAAAAAATATTGCTACTTGGATAAGGGCCTAAATGACTTAACTCTAACCAAAAAATATACCAAATTTTCATCATATATAAAATTAATATGTTGATATTAATTGATTGATATGTTGATAATAATGATGTACTCTATCAGAAAAAACTATCGCGATGGACTTACAAGTCTCCCTTCTATGGAAAACTACCCCTTGTCTTAAATAACCAATATGTCGAATGTATCAGAATAATCGTGTTATTTCAAAGTTGAAGAAAATGATGTTACACTCTGAAAATTTGATCTGTCAATAATAATGATGTACTCTATCAGAAAAAACTATCGCGATGGACTTACAAGCCTCACTTCTATGGAAAACCACCCCTTGTCTTAAATAACCAATATGTCGAATGTATCAGAATAATCGTGTTATTTCAAAGTTGTAGAAAATTATGAAGAAAATGGTGTTGCACTCTGAAAATTTGATATGTTAATAATAATGGTGAACTCTATCAGAAAAAACTATCGCGATGGACTTACAAGCCTCCCTTCTATGGAAAACTACCCCTTGTCTTAAATAACCAATATGTCGAATGTATCAGAATAATCGTGTTATTTCAAAGTTGAAGAAAATCATGAAGTTACACTCTGAAAATTTGATATGTTAATAATAATGATGTACTCTAATCAGAAAAAACTATCGCGATGGACTCGCAAGCTTCCCTTCTATGGAAAACTACCCCTTGTCTTATATAACATATATAACAAATAATATATTTGTTATTTAAGACAGGGGGTAGTTTTTCATAGAAGGGAGGCTTGTAAGTCCATCGCGATACATTTTTCTCATAGTGTATATCATGATTATCAACATACCAAATTTTCAGAGTGAAACATCATTTTCTTCAACTTTGAAATAACACGATTATCCTGATACATTCGATATATTGGTCATTAGAGGCTAGGGGTAGTTTTCCATAGAAGGGAGGCTTGTTAGTCCATCGCGATAGTTTTTTCTGATATAGTACATCATAATTACTAACATATCAAATTTTCAAAGTGTAACATCATATTCTTCATAATTTTCTTCAACTTTGAAATAACACGATTATTAAGATACATTCGATATATTGTAGGTCCATCGGGATACATTTTTTGATTGTGTATATGTATATTATGATTATCAACATACAGAAGTTTCAGTGTGAAATATCATTTTCTTCATAATATTCTTCAACTTTGAAATGACATGATTATTTTGATACATTCGACATATTGGTTATTCAAGACAAGGGGTAGTTTTCCATAGAAGGGAGGCTTGTAAGTCCATCGCGATAGTTTTTTCTGATAGAGTACATCATTATTATTAGCATATCAAATTTTCAGAGTGCAACACCATTTTCTTCAACTTTGAAATAACACGATTATTCTGATACATTCGACATATTCGACATATTGGTTATTAAAGACAAGTGGTGGTTTTCCATAGAAGGGAGGCTTGTAAGACCATCGCAATAGTTTTTCCTGATAGAGTACATCATTATTATTAACATATCAAATTTTCAAAGTGTAACATAATTTTCTTTATATTTTTCTTTAACTTAATTCACTATATAATAATTCATATTCATTTTATATATGATAGGAAAATTAGGTAGTTTTTGACAGAAGGTACTTCGTAGTGTATTTTTTGGTTAGAGCAAGTCATTTAGGCCCCTATTCAGGTAGCAATATTTTTTAATTGTTGAACTAGTGGGAAATATTCAAATTTCTTGAAGGTGTACGCATAAACGAAGTTTCGGCTGTTAACTTTAAGCTGCAATCTTCACACCGGTTCAATACAACACAAATACAATATCAATTTCTCCCTAATTTTCGAAATTCGTATTTTGTGTGTGTGTAATATATTTTTTCAATTTGTAAGTCGAAATAAAAAAATTATGAACTAAATTTGCCAATATGCCGCTCCTTGAAATTTGCCGCCCTAGGCTCCAACCTACTCAGCCTGCTGGTAATTCCACCACTGCTTTCAAGTGATACACGAAATAAGTGATTTAACCCTGAACTCAAATAAGGTACTTCTACAGGGTGTTTAATCGGCCTCTTCCATATAACACGAAATACCATATGTTTATATTTTTCTGAATCTACTTCAATATCAGATCATCATGTATGCCCTCATCTACTTTCAAAATTTATAAAATTGGAATATTTCGGTATTGAAAATATAAATCAAGAAGCAAATTCAAACGGGGTGAAAACTTTCTGATTGGTAGAATCGTTGCTATAACGGCTGACGTTATAAAAATCTACCCTCGGCGAGTCCAGCTGCTTGTTACAGCGAAACAAAGAGTGAAACGCACACGAGAAGAGAGAGACGTAATCAAATTATCCCCTCGGGGAGTCCATCTACTTGTTACAGCGAAACAAAGAGTGAAACGGACACGAGAAGAGAGAGAGAGAGAAGATATGACGAGTTACGTCCTCGCGGATAGGCGCCAAGTTTCGATCGTTTGAACTGTCATTATGTGCAACCAAGTTTGAATGATCGTTTTCTCGTTGAAAATTTAAATTTTTTGAAGGTGAATTCTAGATATCCCACATTTATTGGCTCTGACTGTCTTTCTAACCGAGATTTAGGGTGTTATATGGATTTCGCTCATTTCTTCATGGGCTGATAATTAATAGGTGATCTTCTCTGTATATCCCTTAACTCCAGTAGGTTTGCTTCGGCTCGATTAAACAGTATCGGGTATCACTTAATTGCGTTTCCCGCTTAAAGATTATGCCATGCTCAATACCATTCATTTCCAGCTGTTCGAAATAATATATGAAAGAATGAACCTAAAATTTCCAAGAATAAATTCGGGAATGACAACAATACGCACCAGATGTCTCCCATAAATTGTCAATTCTATCGATCGTTAAACGAACCTCTCATATTGGAAGTTTCAGTGGATGGAGAAATTGAACCTTTCATATCTTTCCCTCGAGTTGAAATACCGTTAATGGAAATCCGAAATATCAAAACGTAGACGAGATATTTCGGCATTATTATTATCTCCCTCGTTGATAGACGACCGAAAAAAATCGAATGAATTCGCTCTCGTTCTTCAGAACATCTCGAGATATCTTGACAGGTTTCAATAAGGTTCCATTATTTTCACTCGAGGGGTCCCAAGCCCTGGTGATTCAGACCCACGATGAGATCCACCACAAGTTTACACAGGACACATGTTTAGTACAAAAAATGTGGGAAAGCCCTGTGGACAGGAGCTTTGGAGCTCTTGTTCAAACTTTGACAAATCATATCTTCTTAATATCCTTATTACACTATGCCTTTTTCACGTCTATATTTGCGCCTATTTTCATGGCTATTTGTTAGGTGAATTTCCCCCCAAATGAGTGGCACTATTTCACCGCGCTTTTTTCACGCTTGTTTCAGGCAGTAATTTCAGAGCAGCAAACATTGAAGAAATTGACATAATATTATTTATTATTTACCTTAAGTTCTTGTTTTGTTCGTATATTTTTAAGATAATACCATAGTGTCTTAAGAATGTCTGAAGAAACATTTTATATGCTACTACATAGAGTGCAAATTCTCATACAGAAAAAATACTGTTATTCCAGAAAGCATTTCTCCAAAAACGAAATTACTAATTAATTAGCGATACTAGGCGAAAACTTTATATCACTCGGGGATAGCCATCACAGATTATCTTGCCTTCGTAAGTTTAGTTAGTTTACGTCCTCAGAGTAATAAACATAAATTTATTATTGAATTTACGTAAGCTGCGATTGAAAGGATAGAAAAAACTAGGTTATGTTGAGACGTCAAGTCAGACAGATAAATATTTTGTTGGTAGACATGACATTTCGACTAAAAGGCTTGAAATCCCCACGATGCAGGGAGAACAAATAGAACCAGTTCTATTTATTTTCAAGCCTGATACAAAATAGTCCCGGGCGCATGCGTATTTCTTCAAAATTTCAGGCGCAGTCAGTCAGGCTGACAAATAGGCACGAAAAAGGCATAGTGTAATAAGGATAAGGAATCAATGGATTTTTATGATAGAACTGCATCATAAAATAAAATAAATTAAAAAAATCCATTGATATCATTCCCAACTCTGAAAAACCCATACTTTCGGAGTTATGATTTGTCAAAGTTTGAACAAAAGCGCCAAAGCTCCTCGCCACAGGGCTTTCCCACTTTTTCAATTTGGCTTCTGTGCGTCTGTTTTCAAGAATTTATTAAATTCAAAACGTAGGTCTATGAAATCATTTTTTTTTTGTTAATTCGAAACCACTTGGCCGATTTTGCCCAATAACTAACTTAACCAAGATATTTGTCTCCCAAACCTACGAGCAAACCTACTCTGAAAATTTCAACTGTCTAGCTCATTCCGTTCGAGAGTTATCGAGGTAACGGACGGACGGTCGGCTGGACAGAATCGATTTTGACCATGGATTCTTGATCATTGAGTCGAATCAAATCGTTTAAGATCATTTTCAGCCAAAAATTCGAAAATTACAGACATTTGGGCAAATTGATAAGCACTCTGTTCCGAGGAACAAGAGCGCCAAAAATAGGACTTCCCCTTCAAAAGTAATATTCAAGCAAATTCATTGCTGTATCAAGAAAATCTGTGCAAAATCTTTAAAATGTTGAAGAGATTCTATGAATTCAGAGAGGAAGTGAAAATTTTCATGAAAAAGGAAGGAAAACTATATATATGGTCCAGCCTTTGGTGGATGACACATGGTTATCTAGTTTTTTTCGTATTTTTGGTTGATGTTACTATTTATTTGAATGTATTGAATTTGAACATGCAGAAACAAGGACAATTCGCTTATGAGCTATTCACTCATGAAAAGTCTTTCCAAAGCAAACTTCGGTTGTGGGAAAATCGAATTCTTAGGGGAAATACATCTAATCTTACTACCCTGGCGGCTCAAAAAAAAATCGAAAAAAATGCCCTACCACAGGAATTGTCTTCATTAAATACTGAATTCACATCAAGATTTGAGGATTTGTGTTCACGCGAAATTCAATTTCAACTATTCATGTCTCCGTTCGAACTGGATGTGGAGGAAGTGGAAATGTGGCTCCAGGTGAAATTAATTGAGCTCCAAGTGGATGATGCTCTGAAGAAACTGTGTCGTGAGTTACATTTGCAAGACTTTTATGTGAGATATGTTTCTAAAGACAAATATCCAAATTAGTCAATTTCATATTAATCATTTTTCGAGATTTCAATAATGAATCGTACTTCTATGTTTTCACAGAATGATGTGCTTAATTATTCTATCTATGAATTATTATATGATCTGTGTTCTTACATGTCATCGTATTTTCCTATGGGAGATAAATATCAAAATTATTTCTGGTTCGCTATTCTTGCTATAACATACACCTCCTGTTCTAGAAAACAAAGTATGATTGAATGTAAAATGACCAATGAAATAACCTCAGCTATCGTAGAATTATGAGCATGATATTATGATAGTATACTTTTGGTGATGATATAATGCCCGTGGATAATCCATATGATGATGGAAATATATTCTTTGGTAAGATACATAATTAAATTGGGTTCAGTCAGAATATCTCCAGTAAAAACAACTGCAATATTGTGTAAGTTTTAATTGATATAATATAATTTTCAGAGTAGATTTGAGGAATGAATATCTCGGATAAGTTTGTTATTGGGGAAAATCGGTCCTTTTGAATTTGATGAAATGATGCAGTTCTATCGTAAGAATCCATTTATGTCATTCCCAGAGTCCAATAATTTTGGAGATATGATTTGTCAAAGAGCGCCAAAGCTCCTGTCCACAGGGCTTGAACCAATTTTATTTCTCCTATTGTAAGGAATGTTAGGTATATTTTATTTTTAGCGCTCTTGTTCCTCGGCGCAGAGTGCTTATCTATTTGCCCAAATTGGTGTAATTTTCGAATTCTTGACTGAAAATGGTCTCAAACGTTTTGGTTCGACTTCATCAAGAATCCGAGGTCAAAATCGATTCTGTCCGGCCGTCCGTTAACACGATAACTCCCGAGCGGAATGAGCTAGACAGTTTTTCATAGTAGGTTGGGGAGATGAATATAGCGGTTAATGAAAAAAATGAATTGTTTTTACATTACAAATTTCATATTGAATTTTTTTTTTCAAGATACAGTTTCATCATAAGAATCCATTGATATCATTCTCAACTCTATCAAACTAATAATTTCAGAGATATGATTTTTCAAAATTTCAATAATTAATCGTAATTTTATGATTTCATTGAATGCTCCAATTATAATTTGCTGTTCTATGAACAGAGTGCCTATTAAATCGTCCAAATGTCTGTAATTTTCGATTTTTGGCTGAAAATGGTCTCAAACGATTTGGTTCGACTCACTGATCAAGAATCCGAGGTCAGAATTGATTCTGTCCGGCCGGTCGGCCGGCCGTCATCACGATTACGCTCGAACGAAAAGAGTTAGAGGATTGAAATTTGCAGGATGGGTTTGGAGCGTAAATATCTCGGACGAGTTCGTTAACGGGCGAAATCCACTAAGCGGTTACGGAGTTATGGCTGTTTTCAGTAAAAACATTTTTTATGAATATTTCCGAAACCGATCACTCGATCTATCTGAAATTTAGCATCATATTGTAGAATAATGACCTTTATACGCATGCGAAGTTTTGTATTGATCGGATCGCCGTAAAGTGTATAACAAATTTTTTTACATTTAAAATTTTTTTTTTCTACAATAGTTCTCGAACAGAATAAAGAGCTAGGCAGTTGAAATTTTCAGAGTAGGTTTGAGAGATAAATATCTCCGTTAAGTTCGTTATTGGGCAAAATAGGGCAGATGGTTTCGGAGTAACGAAAAAAAAACTTTTTTTTAAATCACAAATTTCAAATTCAATTTTTTTTAAGATGCAGTTTCTCCATAAAAATCCATTGATATCATTTTCAACTCTAACAAGCTAATACTTTCGGAGATATGATTTTTCGAAATTTCAATAATGGATCGTACTTCTATGTTTTCACAGAATGCTATAATTATTCTATCTGTGAATTATTATATGATCTATGTTCATACTCGTACATGTCATCCTGTTCTATAAGAGAGAGTCAAATTCATTTCAGCTATTTTAATTTGATTTCTTCCATGGTGCAGTTCTCATTCTCAGATTGCTCATTTACGAACCAATAGTGACCGGTGTGAACCTAGCAGACTGTTTCAGCAGACCGTTTGGCGGAAACACCCGAACGCTCCAGGCCAGTGGCGTGCAGGCTGATTCTAGTTTCTCTCTCATATGATCGTCTGTTCGCCAGAGCACTTGAATATTTTGGATGTGGGTTCCGTATAGCAATGGAAATATCGCCTGAAAAAATTATATCGACTTCCCGAGGGGCTGCGGAATAGTCTTTTCAACCCTTAAAGTTCAAAATTTAATATCTCCGGAACTATTCGCCGGAGCACAAACAGATTTTGCATGTGGGTTAATAATACCGATAACAACATCCCCTGAAAAACTTATCGACTTCCCGAGGGGCTGCGGGGTAGTGTTTTCAACCCTTATATTTCAAAATTCAATATCTCCGGAACTATTCGCCGGAGCACATACAGATTTTGGATGTGGGTTAATAATACCGATAACAACATCCCCTGAAAAAATTATCGACTTCCCGAGGGGCTGCGGGGTAGTTTTTTCAACCCTTAAAGTTCAAGATTTAATATCTCCGGAACTATTCGCCGGAGCAAATACAGATTTTGCATGTGGGTTAATAATACCGATAACAACATTCACTGAAAAAATTATCGACTTCCCGAGGGGCTGCGGGGTAGTTTTTTCAACCCTTAAAGTTCAAGATTTAATATCTCCGGAACTATTCGCCGGAGCACATACAGATTTTGCATGTGGGTTAATAATACCAATAACAACATCCCCTGAATAAATTATCGACTTCCCGAGGGGCTGCGGGGTAGTTTTTTCAACCCTTAAAGTTCAAGATTTAATATCTCCGGAACTATTCGCCGGAGCACATACAGATTTTGCATGTGGGTTAATAATAACGAAAACAACATTCCCTGAAAAAATTATCGACTTCCCGAGGGGCTGCGGGGTAGTCTTTTCAACCCTTAAAGTTCAAAATTTAATATCTCCGGAACTATTCGCCGGAGCACATACGGATTTTGTATGTGGGTTAATTATACCGATGACAACATCCCCTGAAAAAATGATCGACTTCCCGAGGGGCTGCGGGGTAGTTTTTTCAACCCTTAAAGTTCAAAATTTAATATTTCCAAAACTATTCGCCGGAGCACATACAGATTTTGCATGTGGGTTAATAATACCGAAAACAACATTCCCTGAAAAAATTATCGACTTCCCGAGGGGCTGCGGGGTAGTTTTTTCAACCCTTAAAGTTCAAGATTTAATATCTCCGGAACTATTCGCCGGAGCACATACAGATTTTGCATGTGGGTTAATAATACCGATAACAACATCCCCTGAAAAAATTATCGACTTCCCGAGGGGCTGCGGGGTTGTTTTTTCAACCCTTATATTTCAAAATTCAATATTTCCGGAACTATTCGCCGGAGCAAATACAGAATTTGTACGTGGGTTAATAATACCGATAACAACATCCCCTGAAAAAATTATCGACTTCCCGTGGGGCTGCGGGGTAGTTTTTTCAACCCTTAAAGTTCAAGATTTAATATCTCCGGAACTATTCGCCGGAGCACATACAGATTTTGCATGTGGGTTAATAATACCGATAACAACATCCCCTGAAAAAATTATCGACTTCCCGAGGGGCTGCGGGGTTGTTTTTTCAACCCTTATATTTCAAAATTCAATATTTCCGGAACTATTCGCCGGAGCACATACAGAATTTGTACGTGGGTTAATAATACCGATAACAACATCCCCTGAAAAAATTATCGACTTCCCGAGGGGCTGCGGGGTAGTTTTTTCAACCCTTAAAGTTCAAGATTTAATATCTCCGGAACTATTCGCCGGAGCACATACAGATTTTGCATGTGGGTTAATGATACCGATAACAACATCCCCTGAAAAAAGTATCGACTTCCCGAGGGGCTGCGGGGTAGTTTTTTCAACCCTTGTATTTCAAAATTCAATGTCTCCGGAACTATTCGCCGGAGCACATCCAGATTTTGTACGTGGGTTAATAATACCGATAACAACATCCCCTGAAAAAATTATCGACTTCCCGAGGGGCTGCGGGGTAGTTTTTTCAACCCTTAAAGTCAAGATTTAATATCTCCGGAACTATTCGCCGGAGCACATACAGATTTTGCATGTGGGTTAATGATACCGATAACAACATCCCCTGAAAAAATTATCGACTTCCCGAGGGGCTGCGGGGTAGTTTTTTCAACCCTTATATTTCAAAATTCAATATCTCCGGAACTATTCGCCGGAGCACATACAGATTTTGTACGTGGGTTAATAATACCGATAACAACATCCCCTGAAAAAATTATCGACTTCCCGAGGGGCTGCGGGGTAGTTTTTTCAACCCTTAAAGTTCAAGATTTAATATCTCCGGAACTATTCGCCGGAGCACATACAGATTTTGCATGTGGGTTGATGATACCGATAACAACATCCCCTGAAAAAATTATCGATTTCCCGAAGGGCTGCGGGGTAGTTTTTTCAACCCTTAAAGTTCAAGATTTAATATCTCCGGAACTATTCGCCGGAGCAAATACAGATTTTGCATGTGGGTTAATAATACCGATAACAACATTCACTGAAAAAATTATCGACTTCCCGAGGGGCTGCGGGGTAGTCTTTTCAACCCTTGAAGTTCAGAATTTAATATCTCCGGAACTATTCGCCGGAGCACATACAGATTTTGCATGTGGGTTAATAATACCGATAACAACATCCCCTGAAAAAATTATCGACTTCCCGAGGGGCTGCGGGGTAGTCTTTTCAACCCTTAAAGTTCAAAATTTAATATCTTCGGAACTATTCGCCGGAGCACATACAGTGCATGTGGGTTAATAATACCGATAACAACATCCCCTGAAGAAATTATCGACTTCCCGAGGGGCTGCGGGGTAGTTTTTTCAACCCTTGTATTTCAAAATTCAATGTCTCCGGAACTATTCGCCGGAGCAAATACAGAATTTGTACGTGGGTTAATAATACCGATAACAACATCCCCTGAAAAAATTATCGACTTCCCGTGGGGCTGCGGGGTAGTTTTTTCAACCCTTAAAGTTCAAGATTTAATATCTCCGGAACTATTCGCCGGAGCACATACAGATTTTGCATGTGGGTTAATAATACCGATAACAACATCCCCTGAAAAAATTATCGACTTCCCGAGGGGCTGCGGGGTTGTTTTTTCAACCCTTATATTTCAAAATTCAATATTTCCGGAACTATTCGCCGGAGCACATACAGAATTTGCATGTGGGTTAATAATACCGATAACAACATCCCCTGAAAAAATTATCGACTTCCCGAGGGGCTGCGGGGTAGTCTTTTCAACCCTTAAAGTTCAAAATTTAATATCTTCGGAACTATTCGCCGGAGCACATACAGATTTTGCATGTGGGTTGATGATACCGATAACAACATCCCCTGAAAAAATTATCGATTTCCCGAAGGGCTGCGGGGTAGTTTTTTCAACCCTTAAAGTTCAAGATTTAATATCTCCGGAACTATTCGCCGGAGCACATACAGATTTTGCATGTGGGTTAATAATACCGATAACAACATCCCCTGAAAAAATTATCGACTTCCCGAGGTGCTGCGGGGTAGTTTTTTCAACCCTTAAAGTTCAAGATTCAATATCTCCGGAACTATTCGCCGGAGCAAATACAGATTTTGCATGTGGGTTAATAATACCGATAACAACATTCACTGAAAAAATTATCGACTTCCCGAGGGGCTGCGGGGTAGTCTTTTCAACCCTTGAAGTTCAGAATTTAATATCTCCGGAACTATTCGCCGGAGCACATACAGATTTTGCATGTGGGTTAATAATAAAATTTTTCTTTCACGACAAATTCTCGACAAATATTCGACAATTAATGCAATAGGTTTCATTGAAATTTTTGCAAGTGGGTCTGCTAACTTAATGGAGGTAACTGAATATAATTCAGTGCAATTATGGAAATCAAATTGTTTCGTATTATCACAAAATGGATATAGGATATCAAGTTCAATTCCGAGGCTAGGAAATAAATTTTCTAGTCACGGTAATCGCCACCATTCACTGTTGGGTCAAAAATTAACAGTGCTGTGCCTAAGGTGGCGTAAGGACACAGTAACAAAGCCTACACAGAACACGAACTGGTTCTCCTTACTCGCTCAAGCTCTTCGAGAGCTTATGAGGGGTCTCCTTGGGGAAGACCTAGGAGGATCAGTATAATCAATATACAATATACAATATACAATAACAGACACATCAAGATCAAAAACTACGAAAATTCCCTTGATGAGACCAGGGACAACAGTTATCACCGATAATTTATTACAATACAGAAACCGAGGATGCAACTGTATTGTACCTTTTTGGTATGAAGGATTCAGATATTTCCTAAACTTATATAATTGCAAATAAGTAGGTAAACGAAATGGTATTTTATTCCGAACTAATTTTTTCATGACGAATTCGAGTAGTAGGTAATGCACGAGCCATTGTATGAAAAAAAAATTCTAATCAATTTCAAGTTAAAGTTACGAGGTTCTTGTTGGAAAATTCTCCAATACAACATTCCATATTATATTGTTCAAAAATCAGCGCTGGAGAGTTGAAGACTAATTATAGTTGTATAACTAGTTATTGAATTTTTAAAGTTAGGGTTTCAAATATCTACTCCGCAGCCCCTCGATCATTTTTTCAGGGAATATCGTGATCAGTCTAAGTAACTACATACAAAGTCGGTTGGTGCTCCGGCGAATATTTCCGGACATATTGAATTTTGAAATTCAAGGGTTGAAAAGACTGCCCCGCAGCCCCTCGGGAAGTCGATGATTTTTTCAGGGAATGTTGTTATCGGTATTATTAACCCACATGCAAAATCTGTATGTGCTCCGGCGAAAAGTTCCGGAGATATTAAATTTTGAACTTTGAGGGTTGAAAAAAGTACCCCGCAGCCCCTCAGGAAGTCGATAATTTTTTCAGAGGATGTTGTTTTCGGTATTAATAACCCACATGCAAAATCTCTATGTGCTCCAGCGAATAGTTCCGGAGATATTAAATTTTGAACTTTAAGGGTTGAAAAAACTACCCCGCAGCCCCTCGGGAAGCGATCATTTTTTCAGGGAATGTTGTTTTCGGTATTATTAACCCACATGCAAAATCTGTATGTGCTCCGGCGAATAGTTCCGGAGATATTAAATCTTGAACTTTAAGGGTTGAAAAAACTACCCCGCAGCCCCTCGGGAAGTCCATAATTTTTTCAGGGGATGTTGTTATCGGTATTATTAACCCACATGCAAAATCTGTATGTGCTCCGGCGAATAGTTCCGGAGATATTAAATTTTGAACTTTAAGGGTTGAAAAAACTACCCCGCAGCCCCTCGGGAAGTCGATAATTTTTTCAGGGGATGTTGTTATCGGTATTATTAACCCACATGCAAAATCTGTATGTGCTCCGGCGAATAGTTCCGGAGATATTAAATCTTGAACTTTAAGGGTTGAAAAAACGACCCCGCAGCCCCTCGGGAAGTCGATAATTTTTTCAGGGAATGTTGTTTTCGGTATTATTAACCCACATGCAAAATCTGTATGTGCTCCGGCGAATAGTTTCGGAAATATTAAATTTTGAACTTTAAGGGTTGAAAAAACTACCCCGCAGCCCCTCGGGAAGTCGATCATTTTTTCAGGGGATGTTGTCATCGGTATAATTAACCCACATACAAAATCTGTATGTGCTCCGGCGAATAGTTCCTGAGATATTAAATTTTGAACTTTAAGGGTTGAAAAGACTACCCCGCAGCCCCTCGGGAAGTCGATCATTTTCTCAGGAAATGTTGTTTTCGGTATTATTAACCCACATGCAAAATCTGTATGTGCTCCGGCGAATAGTTCCGGAGATATTAAATCTTGAACTTTAAGGGTTGAAAAAACTACCCCGCAGCCCCTCGGGAAGTCGATAATTTTTTCAGGGGATGTTGTTATCGGTATTATTAACCCACATGCAAAATCTGTATGTGCTCCGGCGAATAGTTCCGGAGATATTAAATTTTGAACTTTAAGGGTTGAAAAGACTACCCCGCAGCCCCTCGGGAAGTCGATTATTTTTTCAGGGTATTTTGTTATCGGTATTATTAACCCACATGCAAAATCTGTATGTGCTCCGGCGAATAGTTCCGGAGATATTAAATTTTGAACTTTAAGGGTTGAAAAAACTACCCCGCAGCCCCTCGGGAAGTCGATAATTTTTTCAGGCGATGTTGTTATCGGTATTATTAACCCACATGCAAAATCTGTATGTGCTCCGGCGAATAGTTCCGGAGATATTAAATCTTGAACTTTAAGGGTTGAAAAAACTACCACGCAGCCCCTCGGGAAGTCGATATTTTTTTCAGGGAATGTTGTTTTCGGTATTATTATCCCACATGCAAAATCTGTATGTGCTCCGGCGAATAGTTTCGGAAATATAAATTTTGAACTTTTAGGGTTGAAAAAACTACCCCGCAGCCCCTCGGGAAGTCGATCATTTTTTCAGGGGATGTTGTCATCGGTATAATTAACCCACATACAAAATCTGTATGTGCTCCGGCGAATAGTTCCTGAGATATTAAATTTTGAACTTTAAGGGTTGAAAAGACTACCCCGCAGCCCCTCGGGAAGTCGATCATTTTTTCAGGGAATGTTGTTTTCAGTATTATTAACCCACATGCAAAATCTGTATGTGCTCCGGCGAATAGTTCCGGAGATATTAAATCTTGAACTTTAAGGGTTGAAAAAACTACCCCGCAGCCCCTCGGGAAGTCGATAATTTTTTCAGGGGATGTTGTTATCGGTATTATTAACCCACATGCGAAATCTGTATGTGCTCCGGCGAATAGTTCCGGAGATATTAAATTTTGAACTTTAAGGGTTGAAAAGACTACCCCGCAGCCCCTCGGGAAGTCGATAATTTTTTCA
This sequence comes from Halyzia sedecimguttata, assembly GCA_937662695.2. Taxonomy (NCBI): domain Eukaryota; kingdom Metazoa; phylum Arthropoda; class Insecta; order Coleoptera; family Coccinellidae; genus Halyzia; species Halyzia sedecimguttata. Next base: position 25,296,025 of record OW569415.2, read on the forward strand.
GGGAATGTTGTTTTCGGTATTATTAACCCACATGCAAAATCTGTATGTGCTCCGGCGAATAGTTTCGGAAATATTAAATTTTGAACTTTAAGGGTTGAAAAAACTACCCCGCAGCCCCTCGGGAAGTCGATCATTTTTTCAGGGGATGTTGTCATCGGTATAATTAACCCACATACAAAATCTGTATGTGCTCCGGCGAATAGTTCCTGAGATATTAAATTTTGAACTTTAAGGGTTGAAAAGACTACCCCGCAGCCCCTCGGGAAGTCGATCATTTTCTCAGGGAATGTTGTTTTCGGTATTATTAACCCACATGCAAAATCTGTATGTGCTCCGGCGAATAGTTCCGGAGATATTAAATCTTGAACTTTAAGGGTTGAAAAAACTACCCCGCAGCCCCTCGGGAAGTCGATAATTTTTTCAGGGAATGTTGTTTTCGGTATTATTAACCCACATGCAAAATCTGTATGTGCTCCGGCGAATAATTACGGAGATATTAAATCTTGAACTTTAAAGGTTGAAAAAACTACCCCGCAGCCCCTCGGGAAGTCGATAATTAATTCAGGGGATGTTGTTATCGGTATTATTAACCCACATGCAAAATCTGTATGTGCTCCGGCGAATAGTTCCGGAGATATTAAATCTTGAACTTTAAGGGTTGAAAAACCTACCCCGCAGCCCCTCGGGAAGTCGATAATTTTTTCAGGGGATGTTGTTATCGGTATTATTAACCCACATGCAAAATCTGTTTGTGCTCCGGCGAATAGTTCCGGAGATATTAAATTTTGAACTTTAAGGGTTGAAAAGACTATTCCGCAGCCCCTCGGGAAGTCGGTATAATTTTTTCAGGCGATATTTCCATTGCTATACGGAACCCACATCCAAAATATTCAAGTGCTTTGGCGAACAGACGATCATATGAGAGGGAAACTAGAATCAGCCTGCACGCCACTGGCCTGGAGCGTTCGGGTGTTTCCGCCAAACGGTCTGCTGAAACAGTCTGCTAGGTTCACACCGGTCCAATAGTGAATGTTTTTATGTATGTGAGTTGAAACTAATCGTTTGATACTATTCTCGGCCAAAAAGTGTACCAGTTTTTTTTGGACGTTTGTTTTTACTGTCGGATTTAAATTCTTGGAAATATAAATTTTTTTTTTCCTGGAGTTAAGCAGCTTAGGGCGAGTTCAGTACCTGGTTGGGTAACAGCTCTGCCTATAGATTTGGACATCGCGCCAAAGCTCCTGTCCACAGGGCTTTCCCCCTTTTTTATTGCGCGTATGTTCTGGGGAACATCGCGTTATCATTTTGCCCAAATGTCTGTAACTTTCGATTTTTTTTACGAAAATGGTCTCAAACGATTTGGTTCGACTCCCCAATGAAGAATTCGAGGTCAAATTTGATTCTGTCCGGCCGTTGCCACGATAACTTGAGAACGGAAAGAGCTAGCGACTTGAAATTTTCAGGGTAGGTGACACATCCCAATACGACGGACAAGTTCGTTACTGGGCATAATCGGCCCAATGGTTTCCGAGTAATAATTTTGTTTTCAACCAATATAAATCCGATCGAATTGAAACTTGGTGAGTAGTTGTAGAATATGAACCTAAGCACGTTTGTGAAATTTTGTGAGAATCGTATGGCTAGAAAATTATTGAAAAATATTTTTGTTGTCACGATAACCTGAGAACGGATAGAGATAGCGGCTTGAAGTTTTCAGGTTAGGTTGTGCATCTAAACGCGCAATTTGAGTTTGTTTATAAGCATAGTCGGCCAAACGGTTTTAGAGTTATAGCCATCTGAAATTTGGTTGTTTTTTCTCCTCATTAACTCGAAAAATACTAAACCGATTGAATTGAAACATGGTTATTAGTTGTAGAATGCCAACGCGAAAATTCTTGGAAAATTTCGAGAGGATAGTATTTGTTATACATTTCTGAGAAATCATTGAAAATAAAAAAAAAATTCTTTATATCTGTAACTATTCGTCTGAAATTGCTGAAATTTTGCAAGAGCTTTTAGAACCTAACTCTACCGCTAAGTTTTAAGTTTTAACACGATCGGTTAAATATTGTTGGAGATTCGAGCAGCCTTGTGTGAGTTCAGTAGATGGGTGACCATTGCCTCGATAACTTTCGAACGAAAGGAGATAGGGACTTGCAATTTTCATGGTAGGTTGCGTATCCGAATGAGAGAGTTAAGTTCGTTTTTGGGCTTAATCGGTTTCCGAGTTATACCCACCTGGAATATTATTTCCTCGATAACTCAAGAAATAAAGATTCGATCGAATTGAAGCTTGGTAACTAGTAGTAGAAAATCAACATAAAGACGTGTTTAAAATTTTGTAAGAACCGTACCCCTAGAAAATTTGAAAAAAATGACGAAAACATTTTTTTTCGTAAGAACCGTACCCCTAGAAAATTTCAAAAAAAATTACGGAAAAAAAATTGGTTGGTTGAACGAATTTTTGGCGCTCTAGTTCCTCGGAACAGAGTGCTTATCAATTTGCCCAAGTGTCTGTAATTTTGGAATTTTTGGCTGAAAATGGTCTCAAACGATTTGGTTCGACTCACTGATCAAGAATCCGAGTGCGAAATCGATTCTGTCCGGCCGGCCGACCGGCTGTAGGCACGATAACTCTCGAACGAAAAGAGTTAGCGGATTGAAAATTGCAAGGTGGTTTTGGAGCGTAAATATCTCGGACAAATTCGTTCGATCTATCTGAAATTTAGCATCAAATTGTAGAATCATGACCTTTAACGCATGTGAAGTTTTGTATTGACCAGATTACCGCAAAGTGTAAAACAAAAATTTGAAAATTTAAAAAAAGTTTTTCCACAATAACTCTCGAACGGAATGAGCTAGGTAGTTGAAATTTTCAGAGTAGGTTAGGGAGATGAATATCTCGGTTAAGTTCGTTATTGGGCAAAATTGGCCAGATTTAATTCGATTTCTTCCATGGTGCAGTTCTCATTCTCATGATTGCTCATTTAATCTTGATAAATAAACTATTATTTGAATTGAATTTCCTTTATGATGCAGCTCTATCATATGTATACATTGATATAATTCCCAACTCAGAGAAACCAATACTTTCGGAGATATAATTAGTCTGTTTGAACTAGAGCGCCAGAATGCTCCTGTCCACAGGGCTTGAACCCATTTTTTTGAATAAATTTTATTACGGTTAGGAATTTCGGCCCGTGGTCTACAAGAAATTCTTCCAGGTTGTCCATGCCTGTTCAAAATCAATATGAAAGCTCTTGTTAAAAGCCTACCATCTAAATTCTAAATCCACTGCAGCTTTGTGAAAAAATCTTTTAATCCACTCTCAGCACATTCAAGTGACTCACGGTTCATCGGGCGAACATGCCAACTCGTTCGGCAGGAAAACCCCACTTTTTTTTTTCGCGAGACGTCGCAGATGGTTCAGCGCAACCCCGCAGCAGTGTCCAGGTCAGGCGTCGCGGCGCCGTGAGTCCCATCGATCCACCAACCCAGATTTCGCTATTTTATCTAAATTTCGCCCGTTTCTGCTTCCGAAGAACGTTGATCCCCCCGGTGAATGAGGGTAATAGTCGGCTTCAAGCCTACGGGTTTTTGGAAGAATGTGGTAATGTGCTGGAGTTAATTTTGTGGATATGGCCGATTGGGATTAATGAAGTCTGAGTAAGTTTCTGGAGAGCGCATGGAATGGATGAGAAGCCGCAAATTTTACTCAATGTTTTATTTTTTCCTGTTCGATAAGATCTATTTTGGTTAATTATGTTTCCAAATAATCGACCTTCAGGATCCTGTAGTTTAAACTTTTTGTAACCCCCGGAAATTACCACAGTTAAGATGTATTGTAATATGCAAAATCAAAGATCGAACAAAAAAAATTGGTTCAAGCCCTGTGGGCAGGAGCTTTCTGGCGCTCTAGTTCAAACAGACAATTATATCTCCGAAAGTATTGGTTTCTCAGAGTTGGGAATGATTACAATAGATTCATATGATAGAACTGCATCATAAAGGAAATTCAATTCAAATAATAGTTTATTTATCAAGATTAAATGAGCAATCTGAGAATGAGAACTGCACCATGGAAGAAATCAAATTAAAATAGCTGAAATGAATTTGACTCTCTCTTATAGAACAGGATGACATGTACGAGTATGAACACAGATCATATAATGAAGCTTAGATAGAATAATTATAACATTCTGTGAAAACATAGAAGTACGATTCATTATTGAAATTTCGAAAAATCATATTTCCGAAAATATTAGCTTGTTGGAGTTGAAAATGATATCAATGGATTTTTATGGTGAAACTGCATCTTGAATAAAAATTGAATTTGAAATTTGTTACTTTCGTTACTCCGAAACCATCTGGCCTATTTTGCCCAATAACAAACTTAACCGAGATATTCATCTCCCCAACCTACTATGAAAATTTCAACTGCCATTCCGTTCGAGAGTTATTGTAGAAATTTTTTTTTTAATTTTAAAATTTTTTTTTTGACACTTTGCGGTAACCTGGTCAATACAAAACTTCACATGCATATAAAGGTCATGATTCTATAATTTGATGCTAAATTTCAGATAGATCGAGTGATCGGTTTCGGAAATATTCATACAAAATGTTTTTACTAAAATCGGCCATTACTCCGAAACCGCTTTATGGATTTCGCCCATTAACGAACTTGTCCTAGATATTTACGCTCCAAACCCACCTTGCAAATTTCAATCCTCAAACTCCTCTCGTTCGAGAGTTATCGTGCCTACGGCCGGCCGGCCGGACAGAATCGATTTCGACCTCGGATTCTTGATCAGTGAGTCGAACCAAATCGTTTGAGACCATTTTCAGCCAAAAATTTCAAAATTACAGACATTTGGGCAAATTGATAAGCACTCTGTTCCGAGGAACTAGAGCGCCAAAAAATTGAAGAAGTAGGTACTGAACTCATCCAAGATTACTTAGCTTCCAAGAAGAAAAATTATATTTTACCAATATTCCTAACGATATAAATACGATCGAGTTTAAATCTAGAACTTGGCTGTACAATTTTAGCGATTTCTGACGGATAGTTTCTGATCTACAGAATTGTTTTTAATAATTTTTTTAGTAGTACGATTCTCACAAAAGTTTGCATAAGTCTTCGTGTCGATATTTTCCAACTAACTACCGAGTTTCAATCCGATCAGATCAGAATTTCTCGAGTTATTCGTTAAACAAAATTTGCCATAACTTTGAATCAAATGGGCGGATCTTGCCTATTAACTAACTTTACCGAAATATACAGTGCGTTTCAAAAAGTACTCACCAAGAGGAAATTTTCTTGCCTGTATAGTTTTTTGAAATTTGGGTTTTCGGGAAAGTTGGTGCTCAAGAAACGATGTTTTTTGACATATATGTCATTGATCGTGTTACTCTGCAAACCTGTCAAATTTGACATTTTTTCAGAAAAACACGTCAGAACACGCCAAAAAGTTTCTGGAAGAAATGTTGCTCAGAATTTAATTTTATACCAAACTGCCAATTTTCATAGTGAAATTCCATTTCATTTTCGCAGGTAAATTTGTTTTAGATGAGACCTGTATTGCGTTTTTAGTGGTATTTGAGTTAATGCATTCAAAAGCGATTTCAGAGGATTGGAGAATTATTCTTCAGATGAGAAATCGAATAATTTAATTTCTTATGATGTTTCAAGAATCATTAGCAAGTTATTAACTCTTTGCGCTTTTAGTTTCTCAAGAATAATTCGGTTTGCATCACCAAGATTGTGAGGTTGTCACTATAGAAATCATAAATTATGAGGAACATTTAATTAATATAAACTTTATTTGAATTGTGATGATGTCTCTTTCATTGGAATTACTTTCCATATAATTTTTCAAATTTGCGCAAACCCCGAAGCTCCCTCTAGCGTGCTGTCATCAAACTATTAATATCAAAAAATTTCGGAATTTCACTATGAAATTTGGCAGTTTGGTATAAAATGAAATTCTGAGCAACATTTCATTCAGAAACTTTTTGATATTATTCTGATTTCTACGTCTTTTGGTCATTTTTCGATAAAAATGTCAATTTTGACAGGCTTGCAGAGTAACACGATCAATGAAATATATGTCAAATAAGATCGTTTCTTGTGCACCAACTAACCCGAAAATCAAAATTTCAAAAAACTATACAGGCGAAAAAATTTTCCTCTAGGTGTGTACTTTTTGAAACGCACTGTATATGCCCCAAACCTATTGTGAAAATTTCAATTCTGTAACTCATTTCGTTCGTAAGTTATCGTGTCTATAGCCGACTGGACGGACAGAAAGGGGTTTGACCTCGGATTCTTCATTAGTGAGTCGAAATTAAACGTTTAAGACGCATTTGGCGAAATGATAGGCTTGTTCAAGGGAACAAGCGCGCCAAATAAAATACAGTGGATCCCCTGGTAGTCCGACAGTGCAAGGCAGTGTCGGACTATCGAATTTGTCGGATTATAGAGTACTGCCTAAAATCCTCTATAGTCCGGAATTCTTTGAAAAAAATTTCCTTGTAATCCGACAAATTAAGATAAAAACAAAGGGCCCAATACAGTGTAGTAACGTTGCATACAAGTTGCTACATGTTTAATCATGTACATACGTACATATATTCAACAGTGATAGGCATGTCGGATTACAAGGGGCACCAGATAAGACGTGGGCCGGATTACAAGGAGGAGCGAGATAAGACGAAGTCCACTGTATTTCATAATTTTTTCGACAATCTTATTTCGACAGTCTGGTCAACGCCTCTTAGTTTTTCCGCGGGTGGAAATATAATTTTTATTAAAAAAAATTTAATTTGGAATTTGTTTCGTAAAATAAAAATTTTTTTTTTGTTACTCCGAAACCATCTGTCCGATTTTGCCCAATAACGAACTTAGCCGAGATATTTATCCACTTAACCTACTCTGAAAATTTCAACTCTCTAGCTCATTCCGTTCGAGAGTTATCGTGCCTACGGCCGGCCGGCCGGACCGGCCGGACAGAATGAATTTCGACCACGGATTCTTGATCGGTGAGTCGAACCAAATCGTTTAAGACCATTTTCATCGAAATATTCGAAAATTACAGACATTTGGGCAAATTGATAAGCACTCAGTTCCGAGGAACTAGAGCGCCAAAAATGGGTTCAAGCCCTGTGGACAGGAGCTTTCTGGCGCTCTAGTTCAAACAGACAAATTATATCTCCGAAAGTATTGGTTTCTCAGAGTTGGGAATTATATCAATGTATTCATATAATAGAACTGCATCCTAAAGGAAATTCAATTCAAATAATAGTTTATTTATCAAGATTAAATGAGCAATCATGAGAATGAGAAAAGCACCATGGAAGAAATCAAATTAAATCTGGCCAATTTTGCCCACTAACGAACTTAACCGAGATATTCATCTCCCTAAACTACTCTGAAAATTTCAACTACCTACCTCATTCCGTTCGAGAGTTATATCTATGTCTATGGATGAAAAGCAGTCTCACTACTCTCAGATCTCTTACTTCATGTTCAGTTCCGAAATGTAAGAATTTTCTGAGAAAAACTAATATCGGAGCAAACAACTGAGATTTAACTCACTTCGCTCACAATTCTTCGATTGATTAGTCTCAGGAACATCATTTGACATTATGACAATTCATATTCATACATAGAATAATATCATTCTGTGACAACGTTGAAATACGATTTATTATTGAAATTTTGAAAAATCATATCTGAGATTTTTCTCACTTCGCTCACAATTCTTCGATTGATTAGTCTCAGGAACATCATTTGACATTATGACAATTCATATTCATACATAGAATAATATTATTCTGTGACAACGTTGAAATACGATTTATTATTGAAATTTTGAAAAATCATATCTCCGAAAGTATTAACTTGTTAGAGTTAAAAATGATATGATTGGATTCTCATGATAAAACTTTTTATTAAAAAAAATTTAATTTGGAATTTGTTCCGTAAAAAAAAAATTTTTTTTTTGTTATTCCGAAACCATTTGTCCGATTTTGCCCAATAACGAACTTAGCCGAGATATTTATCCCCCAAACCTACTCTGAAAATTTCAACTCTCTAGCTCATTCCGTTCGAGAGTTATCGTGCCTACGGCCGGCCGGACCGGCCGGACAGAATGAATTTCGACCACGGATTCTTGATCAGTGAGTCGAACCAAATCGTTTAAGACCATTTTCATCGAAATATTCGAAAATTACAGACATTTGGGCAAATTGATAAGCACTCAGTTCCGAGGAACTAGAGCGCCAAAAAGGCACTTGGTCTGCGGGAATGGACCCGGTACCCCCTGATCGTGAAGCGGTGAAGCCTACTTCCAAAATTTAGCGCCACGGAACTCATGTAAGAACGTTGGGATCAGGCTGTAGTTGAACGAATGATCGTACAACCATCATTGTGTTCGTCTTTTAGGCGCTCTTGTTCCTCGTATCAGAGTGCTTATCAATTTGCCCAAATGTCTGTAATTGTCGAATGTTGGATGAAAATGGTCGTAAACGATTTGGTTGGGCTCACCGATCAAGAATCCGAAGCGAAATCGAATCTGTCCGGCTGGCCGTAGGCATGATAACTCTCGGACGGAATGAGCTAGACAGTTGAAATTTTCAGAGTAGGTTTGGCAGATAAATATCTCGGTTAAGTTCGTTATTGGGCTGAATCGGCCTGATGGTTACGGAGTAACGAAAAACATTTTTTCTTTACATTACAATTTTCAAATTTAATTTTTTTTAAGATGCAGTTCCATCATAAGAATCCATTCATGGCGTTTTGAACTCTGCGTTTTCAACTCTAACGTGCTAATACTTTCGGAGATATGATTTTTCAAAATTTCAATAATACATCGTATTGTATTGTATAGTATATTATTGTATATTATTATACTGATCCTCCTAGGTCTTCCCCAAGGAGACCCCTCATAAGCTCTCGAAGAGTTTGAGCGAATAAGGAGAACCAGTTGTGTTATGTGTAGGCTTTGTTACTTCTATGTTTCCACAGAATGAGAATTCTGTCTGTCTGTGTTCTATCTGTGTTCACTGTTCATTGATGTCATCTTATCTACCTATAAGAGACGTCGTTTTTATTTATTTCTGTTCTACTTTGTTTATATAATTCGTTCTTCGAATATATTTGGTTAGTGAGTCGAAAATGAATAGTACAACGAAGTCGAGCATAATTTACGGGTCATTCCCTAATTATGGAAGATTTAGAACAGGATTTCCAACTAATGTACAGGTAGTTATTCCTTAGTAACACTATTTAAGATTTCCTACATACGTATTCTGGTTCTCTCTGAACTGATTACATTAGATTTCATAAATAAAACTGGCTATTTCATTTAGGGCCGGTTTCTCAATTGCGAGTTAACTCGAGGTTGCGGGTTACCCGAGTGTTACGCGTTCATGAATATCGCTAAATACATGCGCAACTCGCAACCTCGAGTTAACTCGAAATTGAGAAACCGGCCCTCACTCAATTTTTCAGAATGACCCCTGATAGTTTTGAAACACTTGCAACCAAAATTGGACCGTCTTATAAAGATAAGATGCAACCGGAATTTAATTTATTTCATGATGCAGTTCTATCATAATAATCCATTGATATCATTCCCAACTCTGAGAAACCAATACTTTTGGAGATATGATTTGTCAGTTTGAACAAGAGCGCCAAAGCTCCTGTCCAAAGGCTTTCCCAGTTTTATTTCCTGGAAAAATACCTTCAACCCCCTCGCAACAATTTGTGTAAACCTTAAGCACTTTATTCTACATCTAAATACCAAATTTAAATTGAGAACGCTATAACTCCCAATCCACTCGGCGGATTTAAGTAGATTTCAGCTGACTAATAAAAAAAAAGAGTTATCATTTGAAAAAAAATAGGTTTTTGTCATGTCTGACTTTGACATTGAAATAGAGACACCCTGTATGTTGAATTGAATTTTTAGTTAACGGAGCAGAAGCATTGGTATGTCTTCTGATAGAAGCTAGAAAATTAGGAATTTTCATGCAAAATTCTATAAGTTATTAACATTGGAATGAAGCCCTATTTGAGAAAATTTAAAGGGTTTTTTTCAGATTTCACACGAATTTTCTGAGAATAATATGTAAGTGACACATTAAAAGAATGTGGAATTCAATGGGTAATCTGATTATCAATGAAACAACTGGGAATTACATTTAAAAAACGAAAGTTGGTCGAACGAATCTCAATTTTTTCCAAGAATTCATCTCTCCTAACAAAGCTTAATTATAAAATTTCAAGTGCTTATGTCGAGTCTTTCTTTGACATTTTTTACTTAAAAAAATTTGTATTTAAAAAACTATGCGTCAGAATCAGCTGAAATTCCGCACATACTTTCGAGCCACCATTTTACAATCGAGTACCGTATGCATTTCAGCTCGATCGTAGGAGGCGTGAATAGACAAAGGAACATGCGCGCAAAAGGTCCTGACTTCACGTCAGTGCTTTTTTCAAACTTTTCGTTTGTAGCTTCAACATGGTTAAACAGATGAAATGAAGTTTCCTATAACTATAAGTACTATAACGCATATTCTCCATTTCACATTGCTTTCCTACTTCGATGGTTTCTTAGTTATAGACTCGCGGATTCATAAAACTAAATTAAATTAGCTTAAAGAAAAAAATAAAATTTATCTTGAGTCATTTTAGAGAATAAAATTATTCTTCATCATTTCTCCATCATTCTCCTTATTGTGATATTCAACGTTGAATGTTATAAAATCTGATGAACATTTTAGAATTTACCTTATTTTCGTTGATCCGCTCCTGACCTAGGATATGCCTTGAATCGATGTATATCTACGTTGACGCACTTTTCTTTCACAATATATAGATAATATATTCGTCTCGATTGCTATAATATACCAAAGCCTGGAACACAGCTCGACTATGCGGCATAAAAAGGGCGGCATAGACATAAAATCTGTGATCCCATAGAATTTGTCCTACATAGAGTTTCTGCGAACGTTACTGACTAATTATTATGCTTATTCTGTCACTTGGAATCAAATCTCAACTATTCGAGTTGAGATTTTTTTGGAAATTATGATATTTATGGAATTTATACGAGAATGGGCGATGATCAAATTATGTATAATTCATACTTGGTTTTTTTCGTGTCCTATTAATAATTAATGATATATTACTCAGTGGCTTGGAGGACATAACGGATTTTTAATTCCCTATCCTCCAAGCCACTAAGGAATATATCATTAATTATGTATAATCTTATAGTGGAAAAAATCGATTATGAATGAAACTTAAAAGTTGAATTTCAGTGTTTTATTAGCGGAATATTTTTGTCAAACAAATGCTGGATTATATGAATTGAACGAAAAAATAAGTTTTCTCAAACAATTTCATTGATTTTCAAGCATGAGAGTATTAAGCTTTTCTGTTGTTCTACAATAAAGATTTCAATAACAATTTTCTATGTTGAACGTGTAAACAAAGTGCAGGAGTGTATAGGCACATTGTGAAATCATTAAATGCTTGTTACTTTTTAACTGAGCCTAATATGTATAAATGAAACATTTCTTGTACAGCACTGACGTGAAGTCGGGAGCATTTGTGCGCATATTCTATTGTCTATTCACCCCTCGCGAAATATTGCATATTACTCTAAGCCGTTTTTATTTACCCGAGTACTAGAAATTCAATTTCATAAGATCTGTATTTTTGGAAATATTGGGAAAATAAAATGCGATTTGAAGATTGGCTCGGAATTTGACAGACCGTTCGATTATACCCTTTAACGAACTTAATCGTCGCAACCTACCTTCAGAATTGCTATCTCTTTCCGTTCGAAAGTTATCGCTGTTCCCTGGAACATCGCAATAGTGTTTTATTGGAAGTGAGGAATCTATGGTTAATATTAATGTAGACTCGCCCTTTATGTATATTCTTTCTGAATGAAATGGCCCCTTGATTAAGTCTTCAATGTTCATACTACGTATCTGCCGTTACGAGTGTTCCTCATATTTTTGGCGCTCTAGTTCCTCGGAACAGAGTGCTTATCAATTTGCCCAAATGTCCGTAATTTTCGAATTTTTGGCTGAAAATGGTCTCAAACGATTTGGTTCGACTCACTGATCAAGAATCCGAGGTCGAAATCGATGCCGTAGGCACGATAGCTCTCGAACGAAAATAGTTAGAGGATTGAAATTTGCAAGGTGAGTTTGGAGCGTAAATATCTCGGACGAGTTCGTTAATGGACGAAATCCATCAAGCGGTTTCGGAGTTATGGCCGATTTTAGTAAAAACATCTTTTATGAATATTTCCGAAACCGATCACTTGATCTATCTGAAATTCAGCATCAAATTGTAGAATCATGACTTTTATACGCATGTGAAGTTTTGTATTGACCAGGTTACCGCAAAGTGTAAACATTTTTTATTTAAATTAAAAACAAAATTTCTACAATAACTCTCGAACGGAATGAGCTAGGCAGTTGAAATTTTCAGAGTAGGTTAGGGAGATGAATATCTCAGTTAAGTTCGTTATTGGGCAAAATGGTTTCGGAGTAACGAAAAAAAAAAGTTTTTTTTAAGAAACAAATTTCAAATTCAATTTTTATTTAAGATGATATCATTTTCAACTCCAACAAGCTAATACTTTCGGAGATATGATTTTTCGAAATTTCAATAATGAATCGTACTTCTATGTTTTCACAGAATGCTATAATTATTCTATCCAAGCTTTATTATATGATCTGTGTTCATACTCGTACATTTCATCCTGTTCTATAAGAGAGAGTCAAATTCATCTCATCTATTTTAATTTGATTTCCTCCATGGAGCAGTTCTCATTCTCAGATTGCTCATTTAAACTTGATAAATAAACTATTATTTGAATTGAATTTCTTTTATGATGCAGTTCTATCATAAGAATACATTGATATATAATTCCCAACTCTCAGAAACCAATACTTTCGGAGATATAATTTGTCTGTTTGAACAAGAGCGCCAGAAAGCTCCTGTCCACAGGGCTTGAACCAATTTTTCAAATTTTTCTTTTTCTTGCAGCCACCAGAGCCTGTACCTCTAAAAAATGACTACCGACATAAGTATTGTTCGGTGGGACCCCACGCTCCAACAGGAGATAGTAGAAGACTATGAATACGATGGTGGAAACTCTTCTTCAAGATTATTCGAGAGATCGCGTATCAAGGCTTTAGCTGGTGAGTGAACATTTCGGTTTACCGTTTATTTTTAATCGACTCGATAAAATGAGAAGTCGAATGATTGGGTAACATTAGGGTGTCACACATCCTGTTAAACTGTACTCTTCTGATCTTCCGATGGAAGTTAGGGATGTTTTAAGCCAGGGGTAAGTTTTCTTATTTTGCAAATATTTTAGGGACCAGTTGAGATAGAGCAATGAAATTTGACCGTTTGAGTAAGCAGCTCGAGTTCTTTGAAACCCTGGTGAAATAAGTTTTTGTAACCCACACTAAAACAAATGGTAGGGGGTGGGGTACTTTTCGAAATAAATGATTTTTTTCCTTGGTAACGTACTAATAGTAAATTAGATTCCAAAACTGCGATCTTTTACCCATCATTTGGTGTATCGTTGACACTTGTGGCTCAAGCTGTTACAAATATGTCATCAAAAGAATGTCACGAACACACAACATTTTCGATAACGAGGTAGAACACTACATACATATCGTCGTTTTCCAGCTTCCCATTAATACCATATTGAAATTTTTCTCTTGCGAGTGTCGTTAGGGACCTCAGTCTCCATATTTTCAAGATATTAAGAAGTATACATGGTGTCCCAAAAAAGGCTAGTCATCTCACCACTTCCAAATTTTCAATGTGATACCCTGTATCATTTGTCATTTTTTAATTCTTCGACAAATTTTAACTTCAGTTTGTGAGGAGAACTCTTTTTAATTAAATAGCCGTTTTTTATTTATTTTTTAGGCAAATAGGCTCATTTTCAAGGTAAAAATTACAAAATATCATAAATAAATCATAAACGGCTGCTTAAATAAAAAAAGTTCTCCACACAAATTGGAGTTAAAATTTGTCGTAGAATTCAAAAAAGTATACAGGGTATCGCATAGAAAATTTGGAAGTTGTGAGATGTCTAGCCTTTTTTGGAACACCATGTATACTTCTTAATATCTTGAAAATATAACGACACTCGCAAGAGAAAAAATTTCAATATGGCAAAGGGAAGCTGGAAAACGCTGATATGTATGTAGTGTTTGTTAATTTCAATGGAATTTTTACACATTATTTTTGTTATTTTTAAATGAATAAACATTATTATTATTATTATTATTAGTGCTCTACCCCGTAATCGAAAATGTTGTGTGTTCGTGACATTCTTTTGATAACATCTTTGTAACCGCTTGAGCCCCAAGTATCAACGATACACCAAATGAAAGGTAAAAGATCGCAGTTGTGGAATCTAATTTACTATTAGTATGTTAACGTGGAAAAAAATAATTTATTTCAAAAAGTACCCCCACCCCCTACTATTTGTTTTAGTGGGGGTTACAAAAACTTATTTCACCTGAGTTTCAAAGAACTCGAGCTGCTTACTCAAACGGTCAAATTTCATTGCTCTATCCCAACTGGTCTCTAAAAATATTTGCAAAATAAGGAAAGTCACCCCTGGCTTAAACCATCCGTAACTTCCATCAGAAGACCCGGAGGACAGTTTAACAACAGGAATTGTGACACCGTAATGGTATCCTATAACCCTGTATATTGAGCTAAAGACACGAAACTTGGTAAATATTATTTTTCAATAAAACTAGCCTAGTAACGAGTGATTTTTCAACAACTTTCTTTTTGGCAACCCTGTTCTTTACAGCTGACGGGGGTTTCGTGCCTTGTGTGACTGTCAAACTTGTTCAGTTTGGTCTATACTTTAAGAATCGACTTACAAACGAACCAAGCTTGCAAATTGTTGAATTTTATTATCAATGCTCGGTTAAGAAAGTGTATTGTGCACTTTTCCATTTATGGTCAGTTTGGTCGACCTTCTCAGGCGGCTATTCGCAATCTTGTGACTAAATTTAGCACCAAATTCACATTATTGGATATTAAACCACCAACATGTCACCAACATCTGCCATGGTTAGTGATGACAGTGAATTGTCGATTCGACGCCATTCGCAGCAATTGGGCCTCTGTTACTCCACTACGAAGAAAATTCGTAATTTCGTAATTCAAAATTCCCGCCTAAACTAACTGAAGGCGGGATTATACAGCAAATAAAATAAGAAATAAATTAAAATAAAATAAGGAAGTTGAACATGTACATTTCTATGAGAGCGTTTATACACGAAATAAGCAAAATTAGAAATAAGAATAAGAATTAAAGTTGGCCAACTCTCATCTTTATTTCTTATTTTATGTTATTTTGTTCGGAAAATAACAATGCGCATGCTCAAAGAGTGAAATTCATAGAACTTGCATACAATTGTCAAAAAGTTGCGATTTGATTGGTTCATCCTCATTTTGTTTTAGATGATCTGTATAAACCGATCCTTTTAACCCTTAATTCTTATTTTGTTTGATTTTTTTCTTATTTTATCTTATTTGCTGTATAAACCCGTGGTCTATAGCGCATACTAAGCAACCGTCGTACATAATCGGTCCCGACAATTTTCGAACGTACCAGGTACACGCCTTATCCATTCGATTTCGCCAGTATGGCGTACGCGTAAAAATAATATCTCAAAAATATATTTATTGTTTGCCATTAAGTATCCGGATATGGCAAATTCGGTATCATCCTGATGATAAACGACAATCAGCCAACAATGTTTTTCGTAACGGACGGGAAGTCTTCGCGCCAGTACATCTCCAACGCGGTACATCGACGTTTCAAATTGAAAACAGAATATTTAAATCCAAACACAAATAGGACCGAAAGTGCTTAGAAAAATTTTCAACGAACAAGAGAGCGTTCTAAGAAGTTGCCGTAAGTCCGCAAAACAATCTTTTTATCGGCGTTTCTTTATCTAGAAACCTCAACCGACATTTTCCTCGCGAGATTCCCAGTCCAGTTTTTGCGTGTACGAGTGTCGAATGTGAATTTTGTGTGTTAAAAGTGGACGCTATGAACAACGGTGATTTCATTGATATCGATATCGAAAAGAAGTATTCTTATGATCATTATGTCATTGAGTTGAGAGGTACGTCGTATGTGACTTGATTTTTTTTTATCGAATGTGTTGTTGATGATATGGAACGTGTTTCGATTGTTTTGATGGGATAGTTTTGAATGAAACGGCAGATAAGTACTGTGACGAGTAAAAGAACTGATATGAGTTTTGCGCGTCTGTATCATCATTCTTTCCAAATCTCTAATTCTCTAATTTCGAACGGAGAATTAAGGCGAAAATTCATGAGACGATTTTGTCGCCGAAAACCAACGATTTTGTCGTCCAAAATTTCGACGATTTTTTCGTTCAAAACCAGCGACTGTCGTTCAAAATTTCCCTTCCCCTATATTTCATGGAGCGACAAAATCGCACGACAGATTATTTTGAACTGACAGAAACATAACCTAATTGAATTTAAATATTACAACTAATGGCGATTTCCATTGACACGCTCGGATCACTCGGAGCTGTCACACTGACATATTTGACAGATATTTTCGGTTCAATTGGACAGATGCATGACAGATGAGATCGATTTCGAGTGCTCCGAGCGTGTCAATGGAAATCGCCATAAATACATATTTAGGTACAAAATGAGTTCCGGAAGTACTACAGTTATCTCTAATAATTATATAAATGTATTAAATCGCAAAAGAAAAACAAATGGGAACTTCCAAGACGATGCAATTTCTGGAGTACATATAGGAGCTTCAACTCCTAATTCTAGAATCCTTGTAGAAGGAGAAGACTAAGAGGTTCTAAATGTAGATCATGTATGACAAAACAAATTGTGGTCCCATTTTTATAGACATTTGTTCCTTATGTTTACAAAGTAGTGCCCTTAATTCAGAATTACATAAAATTGATGGCCCATATTAATGTGGAGAATGGTAAACTTAAAAAAAAAGTATGGTATATTCTTGTAAAGTCGCAGCATGGAGCAGGTGTAAACATATTACTGATGTTTTAATTCAAGTTCAGGTGCATGCTGTTCTAATTAATTTATGAGGATACATATAGTGTCTAATTGATCCAGATAAAGCTGTGGTACAACAGTTATCCATAATTGAAATGATTTTTTCAAGATATGATACTTATTTATTATGTGAAAATAATTATTAACAATAAGTGTAATGTTTGAGGTATAATAAAGTTGCTTTTTTTTTGTTTTGTTTCTAAGAGTTTTGATGACCATCTCTTCTATTCAATTGAAAATATCAAAATTGTTTATGCCTGTGAAACTTTTCAAAGCACTGACACTGTTTAAGATATCACTCTTTGTAGATAACCCGAATATATCAATGGCACAAGTGTTAGGTGGTCTGGTAACAATGTACACAACCAAGTATACTACTAAAATTATTATTGCTGTTCAACTTACTCAAGGGTGCTTGGGTGATACTTATTTCTTCTTCTGAATGAGGTTTTCCAACACAGCAAGTCATCGATACATCCTTCCTAGTTCTCTTTCGAGGTACCTCCTTGTACTCTGTTTGAAGATGATGTAGTTCCAAGTTGAGTACTCTTCGGTCTATTAGTTATCTTCCTAACGCAGTTTCAATAATTATATTTATATTTGGTTTTCCGGAGGTAAGAATTGAATACACAAACCTATACTAGTAAATTTCACAGGAAGTTGGACAGAATAAAACCAGTACAGAATAAAACCTATACATTTTGGCATTTTTTTCGCCCATGAATTGCATTTGGGCACACAACAATAGTAATTTCTGGTCGAAGACATATTAGATAGGATAATATTATCTACTTTCATTTGAATTTGTCCAATAGAGATGAATGGACAATAGAATATGAGCGCAAAAGCTCCTTACTTCACGTCAGTGCTTGAACCAATTTTAATTTTTGCGGCTGTCACTGCTGTCAGAGGTATGTCATCAGTTGTCGTTGGAATGCTGGATTAATCCAGCGACATGGACGACGTCGTCCAAATGACTGTATACTCATTTGGACGACAAAATCGTTGGTTTTCGGCGACAAAATCGTCTCATGAATTTTCGCCTTTATTCTACTCGACAAATTAAATTCGATCCGTCCAGATCACAATAAATTTCGAAAGGGGGAGCTTAGAGATCTGCATGGTAGGTTAAAGGCCTCAATACGCGTGAATTACGCCTTATTCTTTCGG
This sequence comes from Halyzia sedecimguttata, assembly GCA_937662695.2. NCBI lineage: Eukaryota > Metazoa > Arthropoda > Insecta > Coleoptera > Coccinellidae > Halyzia > Halyzia sedecimguttata. The sequence goes on from OW569415.2 coordinate 25,314,347, forward strand.
ATATATACCTATTTGAAATTTTTTGGCTCGTCTTTTTGCGCGTATGTTTAAGGATTGGTCCCATGTTATTTTTCTAGAAAAATCAATTGGTACTAACTTGCACTTGAAACTTCTATGTCAGAGTATTAATTGTGGAAATTGCCACATTATTACGTGAAATCTGATATCATTATCATGGGTTTGAAATATGATACTTAGGTTTACCAATATAAAGCACAAAAACTATTCATTCTATCACATTTGAAAATACTACATTATTTACTTACGTCATTCTAATATTAGGTTAGGTTAGAATGGTTAGGTTAGGCTTATTAAATTTAGAATGTAGAAAATGTATTTGCTTGCCACCGGACCTCCGGATCCGAGTCAAACGCTGTATTGACTGAGCTGTGAGCTAGAAGCTATTATTCAATTTGAGTTGGTCAACACGAACAAGTGGTCCAAAGTATTGACTTCACGTCAGTACTTTTTTATAAGAAACTGTATTATATATTATTTCCTAATGTGAATGTAATATTACATTACAATCACGAGATGAAAATTTGAATATAATGTTCAGTAGCTGCCAACATTCACAAACCAACACACCATTATATGCATCAATAACCAACAACTGAAAATTATACGTTCCGTTTATACCTTCATCATTTGCCCTTGTACATTCACTCCTCCAATCATCCCGAACGTCCATAAAATCTCATTCAGTTCCTTCAAAATGCATGCAAAAGATTTTAAGAGGTGGTTCTTAAGCAAGAATTATTGAGGGTCTTTCAAATATTTTTTGCTCTAAAACCCGTCCCCCTCCAAGTTACTGCCCTTTGAAATTGGGGAATACTGGTTGTTTTTATTATAATATATCTCTATGAATCAATTCAGAAGAATAAAATTGGCAGATCACTAACGCTAATTCAAAGCGATTGTAATTCCGAAATGTTCAGTTACAAAAAAAATAAAATATTGCTCAGACTCTTCATATTAATTCAGAGACGCTATAATTCATTAATAAATTGGTCAGTGATCAGCTAGAATGCCACAATGTCACCTGAGGGGTTAATTTCCTGGAAACAAAGTAAATTTTCTATGATTTCTCATGAATTCCTAATGTCTTTCCATGAATTCCCAATGACTTCCTATGAATTCCCAATGACTTCCCAAAATTCTCAATGATTTTCCATGAATTCCTATGACTTCCCTCGATTTCCCGATTACTTTCCACGAATTCTCATAGATTGCAATGAATTTTCACATCGAATACTTCACTGGTGTGAGTTTAATCGAAATCGGTAAACATTTTGAAATTTTGTTTTGAAAATTCTTGAAGCTCCTGGATTTATATTAAATGCGCACCATATTTGATAATTCTCTTAATTCGGTTTAGAGGAAGTCGGCTCAACAGATTTCGAAGGCGCTCCAATCGCTATGTCAAAACTGAAAAACGTCTTGACCAATTTTTATAAAATTTTGTATGTGTGTGTGTGTTTTAGTGGGTCTCTAGGTGGTTAAGATTGGGCCTGGTAGGGGGCGCTGCAATTGGTGTATAGGAACTCAAAAAGGGCCTGTACAATTTTGATGAAATTTTGGTTGTGTTTGAGTGGGCTGGTTTAGAGGCACAATTTGACCTGTTAGGTGGCGTTGCAATAGGTTTATAAATTATTCCAAACTATTTCGCATATTAGAATGATAACACAATGATAAGCACAAAATATATTTCCGCCATTACACGAGAATTGAACGGCACTAGATAACGAGAAATTTGACTAATTTTTATCTGATTTGAGCAACAGCAAATCGCACAATGGAAAGGCAGTAAGATGGAAATATAAGACTTGTGTCAATTTATCTCACTTACATGTGGGTTTAATTGCATTATAATAATGAAAATCCGTTTGCTGAACCGACCTCGGAACCCCCTTAATAGCAAAAATGCTAATGTTTGGGCGTGAATTCCTATGAATTCCCAATGAAATACAATGACTTCCCATGAATTCCCAATGATTTCCCATGACTTCCCACAACAGTGTACACATATTTCCCAGGAAATTAACCCCTCTATGTCGCCCCTAAATTGCAATATTATGCTCTCATGATTAAGGCGATTGGATACTTTCTATTTAAGAACAAGATAAATAATGATTAAGAAAAATGGTTCCTTAATATTCGCAACAAGTTGTTAAGAAAATTGTAATTTAAAAATGCGTTTTTAAGCAATAAACATTTTTTTTTAAGAAACGGTTTTTTTCTTTAATCATAATCATCATCAAGTATTATGTTATCAAAAAAAAATTTCCAATTTATCTCATAAGCAATGCACGTGTTTATAACAATTTTTTAAACAATAAGAGGTAAAAATGATTGAAAATCATTTTTAAGTAGCTTCTGATAATAAGAAAGCGAATCAATAGTAATATTATAAAAATAAAGTTTTTTTCAATGTTTAATGAAGCTTTATAGTTTTTCACTTATGTAAATTGTTAATAACAAAACGATTTTTTTTTAATTTATACAACGTGAATCTATTCCAAGACCTTTGAAAAATAGCTCCACGAAAGAAACAAATTCTCAGATTATTAGTTTAACAATTATCCCACTTGCAATGTTAAGGTTCGTGCTACAAAAAATTGTTAATTAACTAATGGGTAACTAATTGAAAAATCGCGATAAACATTTTTGCACCACGGATTATTGTTCATTGTTCTCTCCTGCAGGCGCCTGAATGTTTTCAATTTTTTATTTTCACATTCATTAAGTTTAAATACCTAATATTTATTCATGAAAGGTCCAAAGGGAGCGAGGCTTGCGCAAGCGTTTTCGGGCGTATTTTCAACCCTCTTGAAAAATTATAAATATTGGTCCCACAGTTCCAGGTATCAGGACTTTTTTCTAGGAAATTTCCTCCCCTTTTCGAATCTTTTTTCTAATTTGAATTATCTCAAATAGTTTTTGAGATATTGGCCAAACCCCCTTCCTTTTTTCACTTAATTGTTTATAACTATTGCAATTTTTGCGAGCGGCCTCAGCATTTTCTCAAAAACTATCTACATGCCATTTCGAATCGAATTACACCTCAATCATAATTTGCGGAGAATTCGCAAACATTATTACCTAAAAAGCACTTATTGACTATACTAATTATAACATAAAGGAATCATTTATTCGGCCAGTTAAACATACTTAAGAATGATGGTGTTTAGAATGACCTCGGAAATATTAATAGATTTCATGAATTCTTTCGATTTCACCATCTCTTTTTGGCGATAACAGTTCCAGGCATTCCTCGATTAAAGTTTTAGCGGTTAATTTTTCATTAATGAAATCGCTTCAAGATAAGTCACTATGACTCATGAGTATGTGGGAATTTGGCTGCCACAAAGATGAATTTTCTACAAAGTTATAATTTTGCTTTAGTAAAAAAAATTCGAATATTCGACTAATAAATCATAGGTAATCGAGTACCCATTGGAATATTCGGTTCTGATAAAATACGAAACGATTATTCGAATACTTATATTTTAAAAATCGCGAACCTTAATATGAAGTGATGCCCGGAATTGTATTCGAATATTCGATTATTCTGAATTCGAATTTTGTGGAAACAATTAGACTACATTTGAATATTTGACGATTGTATAACAATTCAAATGATTGGATATTTAAATATTTGAATATTTGACCATTCGTGTATTCTGTGGAACTGTGTGAATTTAAGAGTGAAAATTTTCAGTAAAGCACTGGCATGAAGTCGGGAGCTTTTTCGCGCATGTTCTATTGTCTATTCTCGCCTCGCACATCCTCACGAACCTTTAAGCCGTGTTTTTAGCGTTAACTCGTGAACAAATTCATTGAATGTAACTGAATTCAAATATTAAAATTAATAAAATAGGGATTCGAACCCGGATCTGCGTAAGTCGTTAAATCTTTCCGTTCGAAGGTTATCGTGGCAATGGACGGACATAATTGAAATTGACGTCGAATTCTTCAGCAGTGGGCCGAACCTAATCGTTGGAGACCATGTTCAGCAAAACATTTGAAAATTACAAACAATGGGGAAAAATGATTGCACGCTGTTCACTAGAACATGGGCGCAAAAAGAAATACAAAAATCAAATGTTACACGTACTCTTACTCAAGTAAACATACTATTTGTCATTCTAATTAAAAACGGTTCATACTGTTCATATACAGAGTGGTTCATAACTTGTGTGTACTGTTTTGGATTCTGATGCAAAATTAACAGTCTAGTCAACAAGTGCTTTCTAGGTAAAATTATTTTGCGTATTCTCCGAAAATTATGATTGAGGTGGTATTCGATTCGGAATGGCATGCAGATAGTGTTTGAGGAAATGCTAAGGCCGCACGCAAATATTGCAATAGTTATAAACAATTAAGTGAAAAAAAAAATTGGTTCAAGCACTGACGTGAAGTCGGTATGTTCTATTGTCCATTCTTCTGTGGACAATAGAACATACGCGCAAAAGCTTCTGACTTCACGTCAGTGCTTGAACCAATTTTTTTTTTTCGTGATTTTTTTGAAATTTTCTAGGGGTACGGTTCTTACAAAATTTTAAACACGTCTTTATGATGATTTTCTACTACTAGTTATCAAGCTTCAATTCGATCGAATATTTATTTTCTGAGTTATCAAGGAAATAATATTCCAGGTGGGTATAACTCGGAAACCGTTTAACCGATTATGCCCAAAAACGAACTCAACTCTCCCTTTCAGATACGCAACCTACCCTGAAAATTGCAAGTCCCTATCTCCTTCCGTTCGAAAGTTATCGAGGCAACGGTCACCCATCTACTGAACTCACACAAGAATGCTCGAATCTCCAACAATATTTAACCGATCGTGTTAAAACTTGAAACTTGGCAGTAGAGTTAGGTTATGAAGGCTCTTGCAAAATTTCAGCAATTTCAAACGAATAGTTATATAGATTTTTTTTTTCAATTTTCAATTATTTTTTAAAAATTTTTTACAAATACTATCCTCACGAAATTTTGCAAGAATTTTCGCGTTGGCATTCTACAACTAATCACCATGTTTGAATTCAATCGGTTCAGTATTTTCCGGGTTAATGGGGAACAAAAAACAACCAAATTTCAGATGGCTATAACTCTAAAACCGTTTTGCTGATTATGCTCATAAACAAACTGAAATGTCGCGTTCTGGTGCACATCCTAACCTGAAAACTTAAAGCCGCTATCTCTTTCCGTTCTCAAGTTATCGTGACAACAAAAATATTTTTTAATAATTTTTTTTAAATTTTCTAGCCATACGATTCGCACAAAATTTCACAAACGTGCTTAGGTTCATATTCTACAACTACCCACCAAGTTTCAATTCGATCGGATTTATATTGGTTGAAAACAAAATTATTACTCGGAAACCACTGGGCCGATTATGCCAATTAACGAACTTGTCCGTCGTATTGGGATGCGCCACCCACCCTGAAAATTTCAAGTCGCCAGCTCTTTTCGTTCTCAAGTTATCGTGGCAACGGCCGGACGACCGGCCGGACAGAATCAAATTTGACCTCGAATTCTTCATTGGGGAGTCGAACTAAATCGTTTGAGAACATTTTCGTCAAAAAATTCGAAAGTTACAGACATTTGGGCAAAACTATAACGCGATGTTCCCCAGAACATACGCGCAAAAAGAAGGGGCTTTGGTTTTTCGCCCATATTTCAAAAACTATCTGAGATAATTCTTATTTGAAAATGGGTTCAAGCCCTGTGGACAGGAGCTTTCTGGCGCTCTAGTTCAAACAGACAAATTATATCTCGGAAAGTATTGGTTTCTCAGAGTTGGGAATTATATCAATGGATTCTTATGAAAGAACTGCATCATAAAGGAAATTAAATTCAAATAATAGTTTATTTATCAAGATTAAATGAGTAATCTGAGAATGAGAACTGCACCATGGAAGAAATCAAATTAAAATAGCTGAAATGAATTTGACTCTTTCTTATAGAACAAGATGAAATGTACGAGTATGAAAACAGATCATATAATAAAGCTTAGATAGAATAATTATAGCATTCTGGGAAAACATAGAAGTACGTACGATTCATTATTGAAATTTAGAAAAATCATATCTCCGAAAGTATTAGCTTGTTATATTGGCGAAAACCTAAACCTCCTTCTTTTTTTCTCACTTAATTGTTTAAAATTTTTGCGATTGGCCTTAGCATTTCCTCAAAAACTATCTGCATGCCATTCCGAATTGAATAACACCTCATTCAGAATTTTCGGAGAATACAGAAATAGCAGAGACTACGCATAAATTCTCCTAAGAAGCACTTGACTATAAATTTTAAACAAAAAAGTGGGAAAGCTCTGTGGACAGAAGCTACTAGCGTATTTATTCAAACTGTGACAAATCATATCTCCGAAAGTATTGGTTTCTCATGGTGGGTTAGTTAGCTGAATTGTGGATTTAATTCGGTGGTTGCATAAAAAATGAGCTGGAAATTGATATAGAATCACACTGATTAAGCAATTAAGAGCTGTCAAAGCTTTCTGAAACCCACCGTAAGAGTGGAATGATATCAATACAACTTCAATCAATATACAACCCTTAGAAACTGGACATAATCTTTTAAGATTAAATTTCTCATATCGGATCGTAAATCACAGAATTACTTTGTACAAGACAATCTTCAGTGATGAAGCTCAATTTACTAAAGATGTTGTGTTTGTTTAATACTCACAATTCACACATATGGGATTTCTTGAAATATTATTATTATTGAAAATTCCATGAATATCCATGAGTCCATTCACGTCCAAGAAAATCTCGAATAGAATAGTTTAGATGTCATTCCAACTGACAGAAAAATTATAATAATTACCCATAGGTAACGTTCACAGAAAGTCCATGGGATCATAGACTTTATATCTGTTTCCGTTCGCTATTCGCATGCGGCATTTTCAAACGGTGTCCCAGGCATTGGTATATTATTCAATCGAGGATTATGGATTATTATCTATATCTTGTGAAATCAAATTGATAAGCATGCATTCCGTTCCGAGGAACAAAAACTAAATTCAAAACGGAGGTCTATGACTCACCTCATATGTTGAATTCACATAATTATACTAGCAAATTATAATTAGAGCATTCTATGAAATCATTAAATTACGATTAATTATTGAAATTGCAAAAATCATATCTCCGAAAGTATTAGTTTGTTAGAGTTGAGAATGATATCAATAAATTCTAATGATGAAACTCCATCTTAAAAAAAAATTGAATTTGATATTTGTAATGCAAAAAAAATCTTTTTCGTTTCTCCGAAACCACTAGGCCGGTTTTGCCCAATAACGAACCTAACCTAGATATTCATCTCCCAAACCTACTCTGAAAATTTTAACTGTTTAGATCTTTCCGTTCGAGAGTTATCGTGTTAACGGACGGACGGCGGACAGAATCGATTTTGACCAAGCGATTCTTGATCAGCGAGTCGAACCAAAACGTTTGAGACCATTTTCAGCAAAAAATTCGAAAATTACAAACATTTGGGCAAATTGATAAGCACCCTGTTCCGAGGAACAAGAGCGCCAAAAATGAATCGATTACTTAGTTGATGCGAAATTCCAACGGACAAAATAATCATAACATTTAGTAGGTAACTTCCACAGAAGTCGCCCTCTCTTTCCGTTCGAAGTTTATCATGGTCATGATCCAGATACTGGACTCGCCCAACCCTGCTCGGTTTCCTGGATATTTTCAATATCTCCACCATTATAGATCCGATCGTGTTCAAATTTGGAACTTGGCCGTAGAATTAGGTTTTGAAGGCTTTCAGCGATATGTGACAGATATATTTTTTTTAAATTATCTAATGATTCGATTCTTACGAAAGTTACCAATTTACAATGCGATCGGATCTATTTCAACTCCGAAACAGTTTGGCCGATTAAGCCCATTAACTGTCGCATTCGGATACACAACCTACCCTGAAATTTTCAGGTAGCTATCTCATTATGTTCGAAAGTTATCGTGACAACGGACGACCGGTCGGTCAGAATCGAATGTGACCTCGAATTCTTCACGAGTGAGTCGAACCTTATCGTTTGAGACTATGACTATTTTCGGTGAAAAAAATCGAAAATTACAGACATTTGGCCAAATTGATAGCACGCTGTTCCACAGAAAATGCGCGAAAAAATTGTAAATAAGTTTCGAATTGTTAATTAATTAATCAATTCCTTAATTTTTTTTCAGACGAAAGAGAAAGCGTTCAAAAGAAAACCTTCCAAAAATGGGTCAATTCACATTTAGTTCGAGTAAACTCGCGCATCACAGATTTATACTCAGACCTACGAGACGGAAAAAATCTCATAAAACTACTGGAAGTGCTCTCTGGAGAACGATTACCTCGGCCCACAAAAGGAAAGATGAGAATCCACTGCCTGGAGAATGTAGATAAAGCGCTGCAGTTCCTGAAAGATCAGCGTGTACATTTGGAAAATATGGGATCCCACGATATCGTCGATGGCAATCCGAGATTGTCCCTTGGATTGATATGGACCATCATCCTGAGGTTCCAGATTCAAGACATCACTATCGAGGAGACCGATAACCAAGAAACCAAGTCTGCCAAGGATGCGTTGTTGTTATGGTAAGTTTGTGCATGTCCAGTATTTGGTTTAACTAAATGGAAATATCTTTTATGTTCAGTGACACAGAAATTGCAACACGGAGAAGGTGTAAAAGTTAAACAAACCGACCAATTTAGATAATAATACTATTGTTGTCTATTTGCTGTGAAGTGCCATTCTACAATACGATCTACGAGTACTGTGAGAAACCATGCATCAATCGGAAAGATTGTTTTCTTGGGGAACTTTATAATTTCCCTGGGAATCTTGCCTCCGATGTCTGAGGGTGACAGAATTGTATTTCCAAGCATTGCAAGTCTAAGTAGATTTCTGCTGTGGCGATTCCCATAGCCTACAAGTGGTAGAATTCCCTTTGCTCATTTTAAGTGGTTAAAGGTTACTCTGATGACCTAGTGATGACCATCAGAGTCAAGCATGATGTTTTGCTAAAAATAAATCATTGAAAATTGGTGCGAGGAAGAAGGACTGAATGTCAATCCTTCTAAAACCATTGATATTCCCTTCACAAGTAGAATAATTCTCCATTCCTAATCTTGAAAGACCAAGCTTTGAATATTTCCAGTGAGTGTAAGTATATAGGTGTAGACAGCAAACTCAACTGTTTGTTGTCACCTATGACTCACTATCGTGCTGAACCAAAATAGAAGAAGTCCCAACATGAAAAAATTGCTTGCATATATTGGTGTGACGGGGGTTGGATCTCTATAAAGAGATGTAGCCGCGTCATAGAAATTCAATGTGAGAAACTCCTACCTGGAAAGTGGGTTGGACACATGATGAGATTGAACACAATTGATTCAAATTTTGTAGCTAAACCCACAGATACTATATCATCTATATTTGATTTCGAGAAACCATGTGCGAGTGCTGTGAATTTAATTAATTACACTCGAAAGATCCTCTGTGTGGTATACAGACGGAGCGAAGTCCGAAAGAGATGCGGTGATTGGGATTTATGGACCAATACTAGGCCTCATTATAATTCTAGGGGCTAACCCAGGGGTGTTTGAAAAGAGCTACGTCTTATCCTGGAAATGCTGCACCATCAAGCAGCTGGCCAGGGGCAACAATGTCACCCTTGTATAAGTACCAGGGAATTGTGGTGCTGCAGGAAATAAATTGGCAGATAAACTTGTCAAGCTGGCTATTAGACAGCCATCTGTTGGACCAGAAATTCTCTGTGGTCTAAGCAAAGACCCTTTTAGAGAGGCTGTTCAACAATGGGAGCTGAACAACAGGAAATCTTTCTGGTAACACACACCTGAACAATTACAATCGAAAAGACTTATCATACTCTCGCTGTCCTGAACTAGGAAACTCATGTAATTATCACCCGATGAACTCTGTGTTATTACGGAACTGCTGACAGGACATTGCCGCTACAAATATCATTTGTATCGTATTGGCAAAACGGCAAATGAAACATACAGACTCTGGATAGGCCAATGAAACGGCTGCACATATTTTATGTATATGTTCAGAACTGGCTCGTCTCAGAACAATGTAATTGGGCGAACCAGTTCTTGATTCTCGCAGATAGATGGCCAAGGCTCCGAGGGATATTGTCAGGTTTGCAGAAGCAGTGGACAACATGTTTCTAGGGATTAACTGAGTAGGGTAATATAACATAAGAACTCGCCAATTATCATTATCAAAAATTAGGGCTACTGGAGCACTGGCATTCAATGATCTAATATGTCTGCTTTTCTGACTTATTTGCTTCTAACTAAGGTGTACCCTGAGCTGTAGCTACCCATCTAGTTCCAGAGTTCTAATAAACTCTTTTATCTGCGACCCTTCAGAACAGAAATGTCTCCATACTTGATGATTACGTGGTCCAAGCATTCTTTGCGTTGGCTTCCGATGGCGAGGCATCCTGTTACCAGGTGAGGGTCAGTTGAAGACATGCTGAAGACCTCAATGTTGAATTTGCGTTTGCTTCAAACCGTAGGTATTATAGTATGGGCTGCTACTACTTATGGGGTTGGGACACACTTGGTATTCTTTGTAGGTAGTATAAGGTGGACAAAACCCATTTTAGATTGTCAGAGTCACGAGTCACTAGGAAGGGGAGTCTTGTACTCACAAACAGATGAACCTTTTTTAGTTATCATAGTATATATATATATTCTTTTGACTGAGAGCTGTATATGTGTTAGCAGAGGTTGGTGTAACGGGGTACCATACAATTCGACGTATGATACAAGAGCTTAGGGAAAAACCTCAGCAAAAAAACCCTGTCTCCCCGTGAGTGTCGTGATTTGTAACTATTGTTCACAAAATTTACTGCAATTTGAAAATATTGATAGGCATTTATTTCTTCAATATGGACTCCTTCGTCAAAAAACGGAGAGGTTTCTCCAAGGTACCCGAAACTCCTGAAAAATGAAAAGACAAGAGGAGAAGAACGAACAAATTATAAATACTACATAACCTTTCAAAAGTCTCCTCTCACAAATATAATTCTCTGTAGGCGCATGGGTTCTCTTGGAGAAGAATCACCTCCGCTAGTTTTCAAAAATATTCCTTCTTGTTCAGAAATCCCTTCAATATTTGAATTCGAAAAGGAAAATGTTGCTCGTAAGGCCAGGAGGGTCTCTTTCGAAACCAGGTCTGACAGTCCAAGCGATGATTATTCAGAACTTCAGATGTTCGAAGACCGCTACAGGGCCCTTATTTAGGGCTATCATCTCCCATAGATAGATATTTTACTTTGTATCGTATAAAATAATGGAAAAATGAGCCGGAAAAATTTACGATGTCATCATGACATCATGTCATAATATATCATAGTGATCTGTTATATGAAAAGGTCTTGATAAGATTTAATAGCCCTTTTACTAAGTTCCCATTGATGGCCCTTTTATCATTAAAGGCGATTCGTGCCTTGTTTAGTCTCCAACAGGGTGTAGCTACAAATTGGAAGATAATTTGGGGGGGCGTTTCTTCCTCCTCATTGCGCAACCTTGAACAGTGCACCTCCTAAGATGCCAATGGTGAGCATGTGTTTTCTTAGATTACAGTGGACGGTTATCAGTTCAGTGACTGATTTTATTTGATCTCTGCTCATCAGAGATCAGAGATGTTTTCTCTCAGTATTTTCTTACTATGTCTGAGGCCTGAGGAAAGATCCCATAATCTCCTCATCCACTCACTCAGACAAGTGTCCTCTAGGAGTAGTTTTGGTTATACTGACCGCCCCAGCTTTGGGCCGAAAAAGGAATTTCCAGAGCCTTGTGTGGCAAGAGCATCTGCCCTCTCCTTGCTAAAAACTCCACTGTGCCTGGCACCTACAGAAGTGTTGAACTATTGTGGGTTGCTACAACAGAGATGATCTATTGGCAGTCACAGATTTTTTTCGATCTGTGCTCCAGATTCGCAATTGCTCTCAGGACCATCAGAGTATATGTGGATTTTGCTTATATTCTCTTCCCAGGTTTTCCCTAGCCCAACATCAATTGTGTGGATTTCTGCTTGGTATATTGTTGTGTTTGGTCCCAGAGGTATACATGCCGCATACATGGAAGCCCCACAGTAAATAGCAGTAATAAACATCTCTATTTCAGAATATATTACAACATAGAATGAAATAGTGTCAAAACATTTGATACTCTTTATAATGCCATCTGAAATTCATTGTCAAAATAGTGGGATAATGAGTATGGTTCTAATTCAATCAATATTTCCTTTATTTTCCTTGTAAACAAACCAAGACTTGTTATCATTTTAAGACTATTTGGCAATTCAGAGCTCTAAAACCTCTTGATGTTAGGGACGGAGTTGTTTACATTGTTCACTCTAATCTAACTATATTGTGAATTGCGCGTTTTGGCCTAATTTTTTCTTCATATAGTCAGTCCTCATATCTAATAGAAGGTTTGAAATGATGCTTTCAATACTGGCATGCCCACCAGTGGTCCATAGTCTTCGATGTTATGAGCAGTTGGCATACCCAGTTTTCCATCCCACCTTGTCGCCACGTAATATTAGCAACTGACATTGCTGGTCAGTGGACACACTTATCATTTTCTATACAAAGGATTCTTGAGTCGGTTTGATAGGCCCGCTCCGAGTTTCATATTGAAGTAGCATATAGCTTATTCAACTACCGTAGCCGGGGGTTACTTTGAACAAGTTTTGCATTAATTCCATTGCAGCGCAAACATTTCTGCAGATATTTGAAAATGTTTTCAACCAATCGATGGCTTATTATCTCAGCTTCAATTTCCCGTTTGTACGACTCCATTATCTTCAATAGAAGTTGGTGGAGGCATATGTTTATATGTTCAGAAATAACCCCTTAAGAAGGGGCTACTTTGAACAAGAGAGCGTCTACCATAGAAAACGCCAGTTTTGGGCACCCTGTTCATAAAAACCCCTTGAATATGCAAGTATGAGTTTTTAAAAGAATAATGTCGCCTGATAATAAGGTTTTCCTTCACGGTTTAGCTCGTGAACTCCTGGCAATGTTTATTTTTTCATCGCAATGCTCCTAAGATTGTAAATTAATTTTTTTTCGCTGAGTTTACTCAAGAATGCACAAATAAACACAAAAATTATAACTTTATTGAAAATATTTACATCTCTCAAGGAGCATGGGAAGCGGTAGATACCAACTGCCACTATGTGCGCGCACAGAAGTTTTTCCTCTTCAGCTGAAAATACGGTTGGACGTCCTGGCGACTTCGCTACAATTGAGAGGTTAGCAGCTGCTGCATTTGCCTTCGCCGCCTTTTTGTACATGCAAATCGTTCCAGAGGGAAGGTTCAATCTAAAACAAGAAAATATTCGTAATTAGGAACAACAATGGATTTGACTGTGCTCTAGTAGGTACCTACGTAAACAGAAAAAAAACTACTCAGTAGAAGCAGCCCCAATAGTTGATTTTCCAGCCAAACACTTTTCTACTGCCTTGGCAAGGATTTCTGTTGAATAATTTCTGTACATCCGAGCTCCCAACTTGCGAATATAAGTTCGCGGCTTGTTGGCTTGCCCCTGATGAACAAAAAGTAGACGAAGCGCGATGTTCAAAGTAACCCCTCAAAGTTCCTGTTTTTTACTCGATTAGCCATATAAAATCAACGAAATGAGTTAGAGATATGAAACAAAATAGAAAATGTTGCCAATAGATTGATAAGAAATATATAACTTACCTAAAACGGTATTTCACAACAGGATCACTGCGGCAGAGGAGGTTTGAGGATTGTTCTCAGAACAGCTGATTTCACAATTCCGATAAAAAGGCTCGCAGCGGCTCAGGTTAGCCAACCTGACAACGTTTCGCGATCGTAGCGCCGTCTACATGTAATCATTGAATGTTGAGTACCAACTAGAGGTCGCTAGCTTGTGAACTAAGCCCGCTATGAGGATTTTTGATTTTACAACGTATCTGTTCAAAGTAACCCCTTGTGTTCAAAGTAACCCCCGGTTACGGTATATCTCAGATTATCAATTGAAATAATTCTAGAATCATTATCAGATATCTAAATGCTAACGATATCAACTATCCCTCTAAATACAACTCCACAGAGATATTTTTCTTCCGATATGAATTTGGACCTTTTTTTTTCAGGTGTCAAATGAAAACAGCAGGTTACCACAATGTAAACGTCCGCAACTTCACGACGTCATGGAGGGACGGTCTAGCATTTAACGCCCTGATCCACAAACACAGACCGGATCTGATCCAGTTCGAAAAATTATCCAAATCTACCCCCATCCAAAATTTAAACAATGCATTTAACGTGGCGGAAGACAAATTAGGTTTGATCAAATTGTTAGACGCCGAGGATTGTTATGTGGACCAACCGGACGAGAAATCGATCATAACGTACGTCGTCACGTATTACCATTACTTTAGCAAAATGAAACAAGAGACTGTGCAAGGTAAGAGGATCGGCAAGGTGGTCGGCATAGCCATGGAAAATGATCGATCGATCAAAGAGTACGAAACTTTGACGAGTGAATTATTGAAGTGGATCGAGGACACCATAACTGCTCTTGGAGATAGGAAGTTTGAGAATAGTCTGGTTGGTGAGTATATAAAATTTTGGTTTATATAAAAAAAAAACCTTTCAATACATGCGAATTCAAACGCTCCTCGGTTGTGACATTAGTGTCTTGTAATGTGATTGATTGAAGATTGTGTACATGCGAACAAAGCTGTGAAACACACACCACAGCTGCCGAGTCTTTGAATTGATATGCTGCATAACTGATCTCAATCACTTTGCAGATTTACTGTTTATTGTGAACTAAATTTCATTCAACCCTATTCAGGTGTTCAACAGCAACTTGGACAATTCAACAATTACAGAACAGTAGAAAAACCACCGAAGTTTGTTGAGAAAGGAAACTTAGAAATTCTACTTTTCACTTTACAATCGAAAATGAGGGCCAACAACCAGAAACCTTACACACCTAAAGAGGGCAAAATGATATCAGACATAAACAAAGCATGGGAGAGGTTAGAAAAGGTAAGCTTTGTTTTGAACACTAACATGATCATCAGAAAACTGTTGATACAGATATTGATTTGAGGGTAGAGTTACGTGAACTCACATTAAATAGGAAAATTGTTGATGATTTCAGGCTGAACATGAGCGTGAGCTCGCCTTACGTGAGGAATTGATTCGTCAAGAAAAACTCGAACAACTCGCAGCTAGGTTCAACAGAAAGGCCAGCATGAGGGAGACGTGGTTGTCAGAGAATCAACGTCTAGTGTCGCAGGACAACTTTGGTCACGATTTGGCAGCGGTCGAAGCGGCGGCAAAGAAACACGAGGCTATCGAAACTGACATCCTGGCCTACGAGGAAAGGGTGCAAGCGGTAGTTGCAGTTGCCGGCGAATTGAAGGCTGAAAATTACCACGATATGGAGAGAATTAATTCCCGGAAAGAAAACGTGCTACGCCTATGGAATTACCTTTTGGAATTGCTTAGAGCTCGTAGACATAGGCTAGAATTATCTTTAAATTTGCAGCAAACATTCCAAGAAATGATACATATATTAGGTGAGTTAAATTTTAAATTTGTGATCTTAGGAACCCTCCCTTTTTATATTGAAGCGTTTTCAAGTCGGTTGTGCGACATTGTTGTGTTGCAAAATAATCCTATCGCTCCCCTGCTCATATTGCAGCTGTTTGTCCATTTGGTTTTACCTACCATGTTGTATAAAGTATATACAATAATTTCAGCTGTCAAATGTCAAAATCCGGATTTCCACTTGGTATCTTTCTCAAAGTATGATATGCTATGTATTGTGGCGGTCGGACAAACACAACCCCACCACCGCGACCAGTCGTTCTATTGTGACACACTTATATCTATACATCACCCACAAGCTCAATCCTTCTGATAAGGGGAGATGACCCTAGACGGTGAGAACCTGTCCAGTTCCCTCCATCTATGCTTGTGGACACCCAGTTCCTACAAATCTAATCCTGTCCCTGGTGGGGCAATCGCAATATAATGTTCTCGATATATTGATTATCGTCCTGGGATAGTCTGCACTCAGAGTCTTTGACCAGCCCCAACTTAATTAGTTCTTTTTGTGGCCGCAGTGGCCCGTATACGCCTCTGTTAACTCTCAAGTCTGACCTGGAGAGTTTGAGCCATCATTTGGTTCTTTCAGCTGAAGGACCAATAATTGTTGAGCGAGCATGTCTGAGACCAGATATGATGCTCCAGAGTTCTTGGATCTTTTGGTCCAAGCATCTTCTGTTCTCCCACCTTGCTGCTGTTGGCTGGTTTGGATCCAATGAGTCTGCCACCTGATTGCCTTCTATGCACAATTGGCCTGGAACCCAGATGAGCTGCAGGCTGCAGCGCTCTCCTGGTTCAGCAGGAGCAGGGATGTGCAGTTGTAGGATACCAAGGTCTTCAGGGTGGCTTCGCTATCCGAAAGGATCTTAATTCCATCCTTTATCAAGTATGAGCTTCGCACAGTGAATAGCAAACATTTCTGCCACCCCTCTTGGTGGTAATGGACCCATCTGTGAACTAACAGGAACCCTCAAGCTGTGTGGTCACAGAGATAGTCCAATACTCTCTGCTGGGAAGGATGATACGGTAGGGACACTCTGTAGGTTTTGGTTGTAAATACATCAGAAAGTCTTAGTGAATGGAACTTATGCCAGTTAACATTTAACTGTTCTCCCTCACACCAGCCTTGTGTTGCTGTTAGTTGCTGCTCTGAGAGGCTCTTGACAATGACCCATGAGCTGTGGCTATAATGACACAAAGTATGACAAACGCCTCTAGCCTGACTGGGAAAAACTTCAAGGACGAGAGTTGATCAATCCGATGTTTAATCATTAAATTCTCTATTTTCCAGATGCCATGGAGGAATTGAAAGCCCGACTACTAACCGACGACTATGGTAAACACCTAATGGGCGTTGAAGATTTACTACAAAAACACAACCTTTTGGAAGCCGACATTAATATCCTAGGAGACAGAGTTAAATTGGTTGGTGGACAGTCACAGAAATTCGTTGATGTCGAAGTTGAGGAAGGTTATAAGCCGTGTGATCCGGCTCTGGTATCGGAAAGGGTCCAACAGCTACAGGACGCATATAACGAGTTGGTGAGACTGGCCGTCGAAAGAAGGTCCAGGCTAGAAGAAAGCAGAAAATTGTGGCAGTTCTATTGGGATATGGCCGATGAAGACAACTGGATCAAGGAGAAAGAACAGATTGTATCTACTGCGGATGTTGGACATGATCTTACGACTGTCAATCTGCTTCTCAGCAAACACAAGGTAAGTGAATTAATTTGTTGCTAAATGTTTATATTTTCAATATAATCGGCACGGACGCAGCCCAAAAAATATGTTCGGTCGATCGAGCACAATAAATTGCTTAAGAAACTAAAATTTGACATGTTCTCCTTCAACCTCCAACATACTATCCCTACGAACAGTGTTTTGTCAGTCTGATTTCTAGCAGATGAAAGCGTGCCAGAAGTGAGTTCTCACACCAATCTGTCCATTCCTCGTGGGAAGGACTGCTCTATAGTGCAAGCAGAACTATATGTGGTTCTGGTCTGCACGCTAGAGAATGCTCTAGCAAGGTTATCTGGTGTCCAGCTCATACAGAAATTCCTGGTAACGTGCAGGCAAATGCATTGGCCAAGTGAGGTGCACAACCTCATTATTTACTGGGCCAGTACCATCACTACCTATCTGTCGTACATCTGTTAATGTTTTCTTTGAGGAATGGCTCGATAGAAGATATTCATCTGAATGCAACAAGGGGGAACATCCTCTGGCAGTCAAGGTTTTTCATGAACATGTCTTCCTCGAAGACTGAGGTAAATCTCTGAGCTCTGGAGAGGAATCAGTCTGGTTACTGGTGCTTTAACAAGCCACCTGTTTAAGAAGTAGTTGAAGAGAATGTTTTGAACTGACTTTTCCTTGTTTTGATAATGCAGGGACATAGATAAAACCTAACCGGTCGGCGTGTCATCCGGACTCTGCAAATTTACGCGTTGCACCGTCTCTGCAACGCTATACGGAAGAACAATGAGTCGCAAGACCTGCGTTCATTCCAAGATCGGCGCAACAGAAGAAGAAAAGCCTGTTTATGAACATTTCAATAAATTAGGATGATGGGATAACGTAATATTTCCGTTTTTAGGCCTTGGAGAATGAAATATCAGCTCATGAACCTCAGTTGGAGGCGGTACTTGGTGTTGGCGATGAATTAGTCAGTACCGGCCATTTCGGTGCCGAAAAAGTCCAAGAACGTCTCAACGAGATTAGATCGGCTTGGAAACATCTCATCGATTTGGCAGCGTTCAGAAGGAAACGGCTGGAGGAGGCTGTAGATTACCATCAGCTCTTCGCCGATGCGGACGATATCGACATCTGGATGCTCGACACTTTGAGGTTAGTTTCTAGCGAAGATGTCGGAAGGGACGAAGGAAATGCGCAGTCCCTCCTCAAGAAGCACAAAGATGTCACGGAGGAGCTCAAGAATTACGCTAGCACAATTGAGGGTGAGTTGAATATAAAACGTAACGTTTTAAATGTGTTTTGATGCAAATTCTTTTCAGCTCTTCACCAACAAGCAGATCAACTGGGTCCAGAAGTTGCCAATTCTGAAGAGGTTGCTCAGAGGTTGGCATCTATCGATAACAGATACAAGGAGCTCTTAGAACTGGCTAAACTGCGTAAACAAAGATTACTCGATGCCCTATCATTATATAAACTACTTTCTGAAAGTGACGGAGTGGAACAATGGATTAACGAAAAGGACAGGATGCTTCAAACTATGGTTCCTGCAAGAGGTAATTTGAATCGTTGAATAAATGTCGTAAAATCATGCAGTGTTTTATCAATTTTCATAAGTGCAAATTACGGGTTAAAAAACTATTCAACACAATAAAGAATTGAAGATCCTTAATTCAAATTATCACTTGTTCTTAAACGGTATACTTGCAGATATCGAAGATGTTGAGATCATGAAGCACCGATACGATGGTTTCGAGAAGGAGATGAACGCAAACGCCTCCCGAGTGGCCGTCGTCAACCAGTTGGCCCGCCAACTTCTTCACGTTGAACACCCCGATTCCGAGCAGATAACCGCGCGCCAGAATCAACTCAATCAGAAGTGGGCGGAGCTTCGCGACAAGGCGGAGGCCAAGAGGGACGAACTTAACTCCGCCCACGGCTTGCAGACCTTCCACATAGAATGTAGGGAGACGGTGTCGTGGATCGAAGACAAGATCAGGATCATTACCACTACAGACAGTCTGGAGATGGATTTGACGGGTATTATGACTTTGCAGAGACGTCTTAGCGGTATGGAGAGAGATTTGGCCGCCATACAAGCGAAACTGAATTCGTTGGAGAAGGAGGCTGATAGTATCGAGAAGGAACATCCCGAAGAGGCTGCTGTTATCAGAGAAAGAATTGCTCAGGTCAGTTGAATTTAATTATGGGTCTATGGAAATGTGCATACAGATCTGTCAAGATTCGTTCTAGGGAGAGCGATTTGAATGTACGTTGATTTGAATTTGATTTTATGTATAATGTAATGCAGAGATACTTGGGTTGAAGAGTGAACTACAACACCTTCCCCTCTTCACCTTCCGTAATTCCAAGAAAAAGCGTATGAGAGGATGTGAACTCTGACCTAGATTGCTGTGATGTCTTTAGAAGGAGATTGAATGATTTCCATATAGAATACCGATCTCCTGAAAAACAATGTGAGCATAGAGTAAATATTATTAAACGGTATTTATAAGCCGTTAGTGCCGAGGAAGTAGTTGGGCGATCAACATTTTTTTTATTTCATTTACTTTTAAGAACGTTTATGAGTTCAGAAGCCTGAATAAACTGTGGGGCTCCCAGGAATGCGGCATGTATACCTCTGAGACGCAACACAACAATAATATTATGCCGGGCTCGATATCATATTTATTTCCAGCTGTTCAAAATGAAGTATGAAATCAAAATCCTAAAATTCCCAAGAATAAATTCGGGAACGACAACAATACGCACCAGATGTCACTCATAAATTCCATCCATAAATTCGAGTCTGAAATGCCGTCAATGGAAATTCGAAATATCAAAACATTCGAAATGTAGACAAAATATCTTGACATTCTCGTAACTCGAGTCGCGTTATCTCCCTCGGTGCCACATGAAAGACGACCGAAAATCATTCGAATGAATCGCTCGCGTTTTTCAGAACATCTTGAGAGGTTGCAATAATCGAAAGGTTAGAATATTTTCACTGGAGAGGTCCCATCTCTAGGACAAACCTGGGAACAGAATATCATTGGCTTGAAGCATAGATATTGTGTCTTTACCCTAACATTGGCAAAAAATGGATACACAATATCTGTGCTTTAAACTGTCGATATAGGGGTAGGAAAATCCACACATTTTCTTCAGACATGTTATATTTCAGAAACTATGCCAGATTCCAATGAAATTCCGGATATCAGCTCGATCGGTTTTGTATTTGAGCAATAGTATTATGTGAGGGTGTGTGAGGTGAGAATAGGTGAGAGAACATGCGCGCAAAAGCTCCTGACTTCACGTCAGTGCTTTTTAAGAATTGTTTAAACTTAATAAAGGTAAATGAACATTATGCTGTAGAGTTATTTTCTATATTGTATTTTAATTTCTAAATACACTAGGCTTTAAAGTGGTATCAACCATAGATTTTTCCACTGGGAAATATTTCTTACATAATCATATATCATCTGGTTGAAAATACATATTTTAAAACTTTAAACTAAATTAGGAGTTACCACTTTTAAGCTTAGCATGGCAGTATAGTGATGAAAGAGCCTCCAAAGGGAACCTAGTGAAAGGGCTATTATATCTCGTCATATAACTTTGACAATCTACAATGATTAAGGCTAATGAAAATATGATAACTTTCAAATTGCTGTTCCCCGAGTTAGTATTACGGATGTCAAATTGATTTTAATCGTCAAGCTAAACTGTTGGATACAATACCATCTGTATTCGATTTCGAGACACCCTTTGCAATCGTCATTCCTGACTGTCAAAATTCTATGGACTAATAATCTGGAAAAAAGATCTAGATGGAGCCAAGTTCAAAAGATTGGGGATTGGTGTTTATAAACCAAAGGTGCGCCTCCCTATACCTCTAGGGGCGCAACCTTCTGTCATACAGACAGAGACACTGGCGGTGTATATATGCGCCCAAGGGTGTTTGAACGAAACCTCAAGGGAATGCATTACCACAGATATCCAGGCCACCCCAACGGTATTGGAAGTTTACAGCAAGTGTTCCCTCTAATCCTGGGAATGCCGCAACAAGGTGACCCTTTTATGAGTACCAGGTCATTGTGGTGTTGAAGGAAATAATTTGGCAGACAAACCTGCCAAGCTGAGTAGTAGACATCCACCTGTTGGACTAGAACCTTTCTGTGTTCTCCCTACAACAAATCTTGCCAGAACTGTATATGAACGAGTTTGCGGTGCTTATCATATCGATCATTTTACGACATTCATATTTTATGACATTCAGTTTTCTTGTTTCAGATACAAATCATCTGGGAAAGACTCACTCTCATGCTCAAAGAACGAGACTCCAAATTGGAAGAGGCGGGTGATTTGCATCGTTTCCTCAGAGATCTAGATCACTTCCAAGCTTGGCTCACCAAGACTCAAACTGACATCGCTTCCGAAGATACCCCCAGTTCCCTTGCCGAGGCTGAGAAGCTGCTTTCTCAACACCAGAGTATACGAGAGGAGATTGATAACTACACGGACGACTACAACAAGATGATGGAATATGGCGAGAAGCTCACCGCCGACCCAAGCACCCAGGACGATCCACAGTACATGTTCCTGAGGGAAAGGCTGAAGGCTCTGAAGGACGGTTGGGCGGAGATTCACCAGATGTGGGAGAATAGACAACAGCTGTTATCGCAGTCTCTGAGTCTCCAACTGTTGAACCGTGACGCCAAACAGGCGGAAGTTATTCTCAATCAACAGGAGAATGCTTTGAGCAAAGATGAACCTCCGGCGACGCTTGAGCAGGCCGAGAACTTGCTGAAGAAACACGAGGCGTTCCTGACAACTATGGAAGCCAACGATGAGAAGATTAATACCGTTGTCTTGTTTGCAAAGAGGTTGCAAGATGACGGACATTTCGCTGCCGATAAGGTTGGAAAGAGAGCAGACGTTATTGATGAAAGGCGTACAATCAACAGGTAAGCGAGTAATTCTCATCCTTCATCATATTATTTTTGCGCGTATGTTCTGGGGAACATCGCGTTATAGTTTTGCCCAAATGTCTGTAACTTTCGAATTTTTTGACGAAAATGGTCTCAAACGATTTAGTTCGACTCCCCAATGAAGAATTCGAGGTCAAATTTGATTCTGTCCGTCCGGCCGGCCGTTGCCACGATAACTTGAGAACGAAAAGAGCTAGCGACTTGAAATTTTCAGGGTGGGTAGCGCATCTCAATACGACGGACAAGTTCGTTAATGGGCATAATCGGCCCAGTGGTTTCCGAGTAATAATTTTGTTTTCAACCAATATAAATCCGATCGAATTGAAACTTGGTGTGTAGTTGTAGAATATGAACCTAAGCACGTTTGTGAAATCTTGTGCGAATCGTATTGCTAGAAAATTTTAAAAAAATTATTAAAAAATATTTTTGTTGTCACGATAACTTGAGAACGGAAAGAGATAGCGGCTTGAAATTTTCAGGTTAGGATGTGCACCAGAACGCGACATTTCAGTTTGTTTATGAGCATAATCGGCCAAACGGTTTTAGAGTTATAGCCATCGGAAATTTGGTTTGTTCCTCATTAACTCGAAAAATACTAAACCGATTGAATTCAAACATGGTAGTTAGTTGTAGAATGCCATAGCGAAAATTCTTGCAAAATTTCGTGAGGATAGTATTTGTAAAAAATTTTAAAAAAATCATTGAAAATTGAAAAAAAAAATTCTATATATCAGTAACTATTCGTTTGAGATTGTTGAAATTTTGCAAGAGCCTTCATAACCTAACTCTACTGCGAAGTTTCAAGTTTTAACACGATCGGTTGAATATTGTTGGAGATTCGAGCATTCTTGTGTGAGTTCAGTAGATGGGTGACCGTTGCCTCGATAACTTTCGAACGAAAGGAGATAGGGACTTGCAATTTTCAGGGTAGGTTGCGTATCCGAAAGGGAGAGTTGAGTTCGTTTTTGGGCATAATCGGTCGAACGGTTTCCGAGTTATACCCACCTGGAATATTATTTCCTTGATAACTCAAAAAATAAATATTCGATCGAATTGAAGCTTGGTAACTAGTAGTAGAAAATCATCATAAAGACGTGTTTAACATTTTGTAAGAACCGTACCCCTAGAAAACTTGGAAAAAATGACGAAAAAAAGAAATTTTAAGAACCGCACCCCTAGAAAATTTCAAAAAAATCACGAAAAAAAATTGGTTCAAGCACTGACGTGAAGTCAGAAGCTTTTGCGCGTATGTTCTATTGTTCATTCTTCTTCATTAAGGGTGTCCAATACAGAAGAATGGACAATAGAACATACGCACAAAAGCTTCTGACTTCACATCAGTGCTTGTTCTACTTGTTACATATCGATAGGGTAACTATGGTTACTTAACCACTGCAGTCACTAGGAGGTTTATTTCATCCGATCAATTTTCATGTTCACCTCAATAACTTGATGGAAAAAAAACGGAAAGGGATAATAGTGGGAATCCAATATTACGAAATACTTCAAAGATTACTGGAAAGACTTCTCCCCATTTTCAATACATTAATAATATTATTTTCAATATATTTATTTATTTATATTTTGTGATCCTAACTTTTTACTGATTGGACGAAACTGATTTACTCTGAAGATTCAGGTTTTCAAAGTTAATATATGTCGAATTGTTACAGCTAATTGATCATAGATTGGATCATATTCAACACGGATTTACGACTCCTTTAAGTTCTTGGCCTTTTTTTCCTTCCCAGCAACGTCCACACTGTCCATTATTATAAAGAATATCAATATAATAACTTTTCTCTGGAAGCTACTACTTTGTATAACAGGTATTTCTTGTAACCGTCGCCTCCTATGCATAGCATTATCAATCTTATAGGTTATCCCTGCAAACAGGTTTTCCTTGATTCCAGAATATTCATGTAATTTGCTTGATTATAAAGTAAATTTACCTTCGTTATGATTTCTATTCATGAATAGAGTAGGGTGCACGACACGAAAGACTCATTGCACAGAAGCTCTACTGCATCGAACTTTACTGCATCGAAGAGTCACCACATCGAAAAACCGCCCACTTTAGAAAGTGGGCGGCACTCGTTTATCGATCGTCTTCGACGATAGTTTCGCTCGATGAGCAGCGATGCCAGATGTACCATAATTATGGAATTGTACCATAATTTATACCTCAAATTTAGAGCATTCCATAATTGTACCATAATAAATAATTGTACCATAATTTCCATCGATTCTTCCATACAATATTAACTGAGTAGAGTAATATTTACTCTATAGACCACATTAGTTAGGTTAGGCGGGAAATTAGAATTACGATCCATCCGTGGATCCGAGCACTAAATTCCTCATGCATTTCTTATGGACCTAAAATTTACGCGAATTTCTCGCCTGGTTTTAGATACTTTGGCTAATTTCTGAAGGTTTATTTTGGTTAAAATAGATTCTGTGAACCTTTCTCAACCATCTAGAATCAAGTTTTCAAAACAAAATTGTATATTTCCAAAATAATTAATAAATATAAAAGTGTTCACCAAATTCGATTGACGTATGTCTTAGCTCACTCGAAATCAGTTAAAAATAATAACATAACCCTAAATCGGCCTTGTGATGACGCACAACAGAAGTCATCTACGACATACGGATATCTTTCGAACTAGAATGGTTTCAATTTTGATTTAAGAATAAATAGAAGTAGATTTTAATGTGGAAATAACATGAAAACATGCACTAATGATAAAGGTACCCAATACTTGTTGTCTCTGTACTAACATTCTCTTTTAAATAGGGTGGTTTCATCTCAAAGTTGAAATTCCTTGTTAAAAGATTTGAATATGGATCTCCCGCCAAGCGACTGATTCTAACCTAACTAATGTGGTCTATTGCGTTCGAAAACTGAAAAGTTGAGTAAATTTTACTCTGTGACTGTCGTCCGAAATGTCGGAGTATTCGACTCCGAGTTCATTTTACTCCTGTCAAAATTGACATAACTCATGGGACGGCAAATCTAGTATCTTTGTCTCACTGTTTATGAATGTTCTGTGAGGTTATTTAATAGTTTTAATACTGCTCCCAATATATATTTATAATTAGAGTTACATATATGTGAAGAAAACAATAATAATAGGTTCTTTCTTAAACCAACATAACCTATTTTCCGATATTGGAACAGAACTGTGCCAGTGTCAGTGTCAGAGTTAACTACAGAGTAAATCTGTCAAACCTTCAAAAACTCTACTCTACTCCGTGGAGTTAATTTTCGAACACAACCCTGGCACAGCTGCTCAGACCTTGCGTTCCGAAATTGCTGGCATTACTGGCCACAGTAAGCAATATCGGAACGCTTTTCAGTGACAGTAATCTCAAACTGTTGTTAATTTTCGGAACGTTCGAGCAGTAACAAACGAAGCTTTGAACGAAGGAACAACATAACCTATAATTTTCATATTTGAAGTCCTTTTAAATGTTAGGTCTGTAATCGGTGGGTGAAACGATGGCTGAAATTAACCAAGTCTTATTGAATTCAATACTCAGGGATAGCGATTTTACAGTTTTGATGTTGATTAGTACTAAAAGAGACTCATAACCTAAACTATTTGAATTTGGGGAAGGAATACTGGCAGTACTGGCACTATACGACCACTTCTGTGGCAGTAGAAAATTAACTCCGTAGAGTAATATTTACTCCATTGCGTTCGAAAACTGAAAGGTTGAGTAAATTTTACTCTGTGACTGTCGTCCGAAAAGTCGAGTATTCGACTCGGAGTTCATTTTACTCCTGTCAAAATTGACATAACTCATGGGAAGGAAAATCTAGTATCATTGTCTAACTGTTTTATGAATGTTTTGTGATGTAATTTAATAGTTTTTATACTGCTCACAATATATATTTATGATTAGAGTTACATATATGTGAAGAAAACAATAATAATAGGATCTTTCTTAAATAAGAAGTACTGTGATATTTTTCGGAATTTGAGAGAAAAAACCCAGAAAAAAGCGGTTTAATGAGAGGACTTGACATATTCGCTGAATAGTTTTGCGAATAATATTGAATGGAAGAATCGATGGAAATTATGGTACAATTATTTATTATGGTACAATTATGGAATGCTCTAAATTTGAGGTATAAATTATGGTACAATTCCATAATTATGGTACATCTGGCATCGCTGTCTCTCATCGAGCGAAGCTATCGTCGAAGACGATCGATAAACGAGTGCCGCCCACTTTCTAAAGTGGGGGGTTTTTCGATGTGGTGACTCTTCGATGCAGTAAAGTTCGATGCAGTAGAGCTTCTGTGCAATGAGTCTTTCGTGTAGTGAGGCGCACCGCATGAATACTACTACCATAATTTTTTTTGCAAGTCATTGTGTAACATCTGGGTTTGTGAAGACACTGGAAACTTCGGTTTGTCCTTGGGACAATCCCTGGTCCCTAAGTTGTTAAATTGCACATCTATA
Organism: Halyzia sedecimguttata; assembly: GCA_937662695.2. Taxonomy (NCBI): domain Eukaryota; kingdom Metazoa; phylum Arthropoda; class Insecta; order Coleoptera; family Coccinellidae; genus Halyzia; species Halyzia sedecimguttata. The sequence continues at coordinate 25,341,171 of OW569415.2, forward strand.
TGCCCCCGTCCACAAGCCTCAAGGGATGTTTGTTTGTGTTAGACCGATACCGATTGAGTGATTAGCCCGTGCTGCAGCCTAGAGAGGCTTATTGCACCTCGGTCAGTCTCCTATTAGCTGACAGGGTTTCATGGTTATGCCCCTCAGCTCGGTTTGCTAGCCTCCATAGGATCTCTTAGTCAATCCTCTACAGCTCAGGTTTACTTAGTCGAGCTAAGTCCTGCACGACCGACATAATATGGGTCTCATGTAACATCCCCACTGCCTTGTCGGTGTATTACATAAGGTCCATTTTCCTAGCAAGTAGGAATAGGCTCTTGACTAGGTTCCTCGAACGGTTTCTGGCACTCAGGGTCGTATCGTCGCCCCCATAGTGAAGTCTCCATTTTGTTTGGGCTGGACAGTCAAATATGACATGTGAGGCAGTTTCGTCTGCCGCCCCACATTTCCTACAAACAGAGTTTTCTCAGAGAATTCTCATGTCCCCACTCACGGTAAAGTGTCTGGTTAGTAGGCCAGTTACCGCCCTGAGCTTACTCCTACCCAGTAGTAAGACTTCTTTATTTAGTGAGGGGCCGAGTGTGCTGTGCAAGGATACATTTTTCAAAAATGCCTTTCAGAGCCGATTTGGTCACCCCTATTGTCGTCTCTGGCCCGAAGAGGGGGATAGCCGAGTCCTTTCTAGCGAGTGAGTCAGCTCTTGCCTTCCCTTCAACCCCTGTCTGCCCCAGAACCCACCTGAGCTCAACTCGGTTTCTGGCAGCCAAGGTTCTGTCGGCAGTCACCAGCCTGGAGTTAATTCTCCAGCTAGCTATTGCCTTAAGTGGTTCCTGACTGTCCGAGAGAATTTGTATGTCCCTATTGAAATAGCCCATACACGACACATATCGTGATGGCTACCACTTCCGCCTGGGATATAGTGGTGCATTGCCAAAGCGACATCGAAATGCTCACATTGGATGCAGCCCCATACACTCCAGCTCCAAAGCGTCCGCCTATCACTTAACCGTCTGTGAACCATGCTACTGTGAGGTCTTTTCTTCCCCTCTGCTGTGGCCTCAAGTGAGAAGTTGGGTAGAGCTTCCAAGGCTACTGTCAGGGTAATCATCATAGTACCCAAATGAAGACAGAGTAGGTTTCTATGCTTTTAAGAGCTATCCAATTTGTTTTAGACCACCATACTTAGGGTTGGCATATGGTATCCAAAAGGAGGACATGTCCTCCTTTTCCATATTTTGTCCTCCCTTACCTATTTTATGTCCTCCTTTTTGATTGACGATGTTTAGCTACATGATCAGTTCTGCAACATGATTTCATTCCTTAAATCGAAATCAGATGGTGATGCCGATGACAAAAAATACTATGATTTAAAGTTGTACGAACCTTGGATAATCTTCTTTAGAAATACTAAAAAACATTGAATGTTTCTCAGAACTTCTCAAGATCTGCGAGTTTTATTTTTGTATAACTGCACATAACGCGAATGTAGAAAGAGTGTTTTTGCTAATTAATACCCAGTGCAGAAGAGAAAAACCGACTAAGCGTGGGCTCAGTTAAATCTTTGATTATCGTTCGGTACAACTTGAAAACATGTCATGTGGGGATTTTTGTCATTATTTGTTGAAAAATCAAGATCTTCTGCAAACATTGGCAGCTCAGCTAAATGTAATTAAGATTAACTAAAATATATAAAAATAGTTGTTTAATAGTGAATGTCCTCCTTCAAATAAGAAAGTCCTCCTTTTTAGACTCATCAGTCCTCTTCTATACAATCATCATCTGGCAACCCTAACCATACTACGGCCATCCCAGTTGAAACCACAGTCGCGTTTGTTGTGGAAGTTGTATGTAACAAATCTTCTTTATTTTCTCAGAGAAAAGGCCATGGCTCTCACCGAAAAACTGCGCGACCAGCTCGAACTTCAGCAGTACCTCAGAGACTGCGATGAACTCGGCGAATGGATCCAAGAGAAGCATATCACTGCCCAGGACGAAACCTACAGGTCTGCCAAAACTGTCCACTCGAAATGGACGCGCCATCAGGCGTTCGAGGCGGAGATCGCAGCCAACAAAGAACGTCTTCACAATCTGGAGAAGGCGGGAGAAGAGTTGGCCAAGGAGAAACCCGAGTTTGCCGGTTTCATTCAGCCTAAGATGGAGGAGTTGACGGATCAGTTCGACGTTCTCGAGTCCACAACCAAGGAGAAGGGCGAGAGGTTGTTCGATGCCAACAGGGAGGTTCTCATACATCAAACATGCGACGATATCGATTCATGGATGAACGAATTAGAGAAACAAATCGAAAGCGACGATACTGGAACGGATTTGGCGTCCGTCAATATCATGATGCAGAAACACCAGGTAAAAATTGGTTCAAGCGCTGACGTGAAGTCAGGAGCTTCTGCGCGTATGTTCTATTGTCCATTCCCCTGTATTGGACATTCTTAATCGAATTTACCATGGTGAATTCTATTGTCCGTTCTTCTGTATTGGACAATCTTAATCGAATTAAGCATGGTAAATTCGATTAAATGTCCAAAAAATTAACTTAACACTATAATTTAACCCTCCCTTAAAGGGGGGGTCAAATTATAGTGTGAAACTCGGTACAGAGTGATCATAATTAATTTTCAAACAACAACTACAAATAACGGTCAAAAATTGCTGAGAAACTATCAGGTTTAGGTGTGGGAAAACCTTATGAAGATAGTTTCAAAATTAATTTTTACGTTCAACGAGATATAGAAATACAGAATTAATTTTTTTTCTGTATTGGACTATCTAATATTTCTACTCGAAAAAATACTGGTTTTTTCATCAATTTCTATTTAAAAAAACTCCATATTTTAAATTTTTCGCGTTTCTCGTAAATAGTGCTTCTAAGGTATAAAGTGATCTGAAGAAACATAATTTGAGCTTCCCATTCCATTTTTGAGGTCAAATACAGGGTGTTACATTTAAAAATGTAACTTTGGTCTATATCTTTGTTTTCGATCACCCTGTATATATGAAAATAGTTTTAAATTGTGCTTTTGAACACCCTACACACATCACAAAAAAACATTTTGAAAATATTTTCATTCACTGCCTCAAAACGAGCTTCGCGTCTGTGGTAGGCCACCCGGTATATTGAGAAATCGTTATATTAAAACAAGAATGCTCGAATCTCCAACAATATTTAACCGATCGTATTAAAACTTGAAACTTGGCAGTAGAGTTACGTTATGTAGGCTCTTGCAAAATTTCAGCAATTTCGAACGAATAGTTACTGATATATAGAATTTTTTTTTTTTATTTTCTATGATTTATTAAAAATTTTCTACAAATGCTATCCTCACCAAACTTTGCAAACATTTTTGCGTTGGCATTCTACAACTAATAACCATGTTTGAATTCAATCGGTTCAGTGTTTTTCGAGTTAATGAGGAACAAAAAACCACCAAATTTCAGAAAATTTCAGATGGCTATAACTCTAAAACCGTTTGGCCGATTATGCTCATAAACAAACTGAAATGTCGCGTTCTGGTGCACATCCTAACCTGAAAATTTCAAGCCGCTATCTCATTCCGTTCTCAAGTTATCGTGACAACAAAAATATTTTTTAATAATTTTTTTAAAATTTTCTAGCCATACGATTCGCACAAAATTTCACAAACGTGCTAAGGTTCATATTCTACAACTACCCACCAAATTTCAATTCGATCGGATTTATATTGGTTGAAAACAAAATTATTACTCGGAAACCACTGGGCCGATTATGCCCATTAACGAACTTGTCCGTCGTATTGGGATGCGCAACCCACCCTGAAAATTTCAAGTCGCTGGCTTGTTTCGTTCTCAAGTTATCGTGGCAACGGCCGGACGGCCGGACGGCCGGCCGGACAGAATCAAATTTGACCTCGAATTCTTCATTGGGGAGTCAAACTTAATCGTTTGAGACCATTTTTTTCAAAAAATTCGAAAGTTACAGACATTTGGGCAAAACTATAACGCGTATGTTCCCCAGAACATACGCGCAAAAATGATATACATTAAGGGCCAATTTCACCAAGCTCTAAACTGAAATCAATGTTGATGTAAACTCCGTTGGAGACAATGTCGGAATTTACCATGCTGGTTAAACCGCGTTTTACGTTAACTGGCCATTTTTGGTGTGCAATAAATAGAAACCGAGTTTATGCGGTTTGACATTTGTCAATATTTGAATTTGAGTATTGTTGACACTTTTTGCTGCGCTTATTTCGTAGATTGTGGTTAAGAAATTAAGAATACAAAAATATACTTTATTATTTCATATGATCTAGTTGGCTTGTACCATTCCAGATGCCTACATAATATTGAAAACTACAAAATTAATTATATTTAAAATGAAAGTTTGTTATCAATACTTCAAACGTTATTGGTATCTCTCATTTAACAATTTGAAATGATGTAGGGAATTGTTTTAGGCTTTTGAAGGAATATAGAAGATAAATCATATTAAGTTAATGAAATCATTTATTCAACATAAACAATGAATACCTACAAAATATTGCTGAAACATATAACTTGGTTTACGAGAATACTGTAAACGACATTATAATTAATCTTTCATGGCATTCCTCATTCGGGATTTCAGTTTTGATTCTATCTTGTTTTAATTTTTCCATTTCTTGTTCGACTTGAAAATAAGCGGCGATGAAGAGCCAGGTTTTCTTTTTCGTAGCCACATTCATATTGTCTGCTTTTTAACACTCGACTATGCAAAAATATTTACGCACTATATGAAAAAAAATAGCTTTTCCTGAAGCTTGAAACACAGCATTTCATTTCCGTCCCAACATTTTCTACACAACACCAACTCCTTTTTCGATTAAATTAGGCTCTGCATGGTAACAATTCTCAAATTTAAATGAAGGTAAACTTAATTCGTAAATACTCAGGTAAAAACTACTGTCAAATTGGTTTATTTTGCGACGTTGCCATTATTCTTGAGCTTCAAACTAGGATTACCCCGAACGCCCTTCAATTATGTATGGAGAAATCGGCATTCTCTAAACCGAGATTTAGATCTCCGTTTAGGTTAAACCGAGTTTGTTAGATCTAAGATTAATGATTTATCGATGAAATTGGGCCTAAGAAGCCTATCTAGTGGAATGCAAAGTATACCGCCGTATTCACAAAGCATTCAATCTCCGTTAAGTCCTAACTGAGGTCCTCAGTTAAGGATAAATAAGAATCGCAACCTCAGTTAACGTGAAATAGGCCTGTTTCGCCAACGTTAAATACGTTAATTGATGTTGCGATTCTTATTTATCCTTAACTGAGGACCTCAGTTAGGACTTAACGGAGACTGAATGCTTTGTGAATACGGCGGATTGTGATGCTCCTTGAATGTTATGGTTAACCTGTATTAAACAGTTATACTGGTGGCCCACCACAGACGCGGAGCCCGTTTTGAGGGAGTAAATGAAGATGTTTTGAGAATATTTTTTTTGTGATTTGTGTATGGTATTCAAATGCACAATTTAAAATTATTTTCATATATACAGGGTGTTCTGAATCAAAGATATAGACCAAGGTTACATTTCTATAAATGTAACACCTTGTATTGGACCTCAAAAATGGAATGGCAAGCTCAAGTTATGATAAGTTTCTTCAGATCACTCTATACCTTGGAAGCACCATTTACGACAAAATAGCGAAAAATTGAAAATATGGAGTTTTTTAAATAGCTAATTAATGAAGGAACCAGTTACACCAGCGATACAGACAGTATTTTTTCAGATAGATATATTGGCTACTCCTATATAGGTAAAAGAATTAACTCTGGAATATACAGAGTGATCATAATTAATTTCCAAACATCTACTACAAACAATGGTCAAAAACTTTCTTATTTCAAATGGTACATCTGGTATTTCTATATCTTGTTGAATGTGAAAATTAATTTCGAAACTATCTTCATAAGAGGAAAAGTTTAACGGGTTAAACTTTTCCTCTTATTGATATTACTCCGCATGATCCATATTTCTATATCTTCATAAGGTTTTCCTACTCCTAAACATGATAGTTTTTCAGCAATTTGCGACCATTATTTGTGGTTGATGTTTGAAAATTAAGTATGATCACTCAGTTCAGAGTTAATTTTTTTCTGTATAGGAGTAGCCAATATGTCTACTCGAAAAAATACTGTCTGTGTTGCTGGCGTAACTGGTTTCTTCATTAATTGCTATTTGAAAAAATGTGGGAAAACCCTGTGGACAGGAGCTTTGGCGCTCTTGTTGAAACTTTGACAAATTATATCTCCTAAAGTATTGGTTTCTCAGAGTTGGGAATTATAACAATGAAATCTTATGATAGAACTGCATCATAAAATAAGATAAATCAAAAAAGAATCCATTGATATCATTTCCAACTCGGAGAATCCAAAACTTTCGGAGTTATGATTTGTCAAAGTGGGCTTTCCCACTTTTTCAGTTTGGCTACTGTGCGTCAATTCTCGAGAATTTTCGTAATTAAATTCAAAACGTAGGTCTATGACTCATCTCATGTTGGATTTATATACATCAGGAAATTATAATTAGAGTATTCTATGAAATCATATAGAATTGAGAATAATTGAGGAGCAACTCTTCAAAACGCATTTAGTCCAAAAACCATTTTATTGGGAATCAATGAAGAACTATTTTTTTCTTCCACCCTGGCTTATAATTTGAGTACGTCGAGTTTGTTTGATAGAAATTCACATCTAAAGTTAATAACTAATCTCATTTAAATCAATAATAATAATAATAATCCTTTATTCGAAATAGGCAACCTAATATACAAACATTCTATATGCTACAACAGAGAATAAACTTCCATGCGCAACATTAACATTCAATATCCATTACAGTACACTTTATTCATTAATGTTTTTCTTTCCTAGCTCCTAGAAGGTCAAACATATCAAACTAACTAAACTAATTGAACAAATTTTTTCCCAAAATTTTAAACATATTAAACTAATTAAACCAACCCAACTAATTCTCTTTTATATTTAATTCACATTTAGGCTTTCAATATCTCATACATGCCGTGTTTTGATGTTCAGGAGTAGTTGGTGTTTAAACTCATTAAGCGATCGGGACTGCTTGATTCTGACAGGAAGGTCATTGTACTCCAACAACCCTCTATGAAACAACGAATTGGCAGTTCGAGCATAAGTTGTTCTTTGAACATAAAAATCATTGTTTCTTCTGGTGGGATAGTTGTGTACTTGATTGTGGAATACAACAAACCTATCAAAATAAGGAGGAGCCTCACCAGATACGATCTTATAGATCAAAATCATCGAATAATAAAATAACCTATCCCTAACGGAAAGCCAATCCAAGGTCTGAAGCATCAACATAATAGGGGTATAAATACCTATTGCATCTCAGAATAATACGCATTCCTCGGTTCTGCAGTTTTTGCAGGGCAGCGATACTACCTCCATCGAGCAACGCAAGCACACTAGCACAGTAATCAAAATGTGGCTGTATAGTTTTATAGACAGTTAGTGTTGTCCGAAGTGTAAGATCTCTACTAATTCTTGAGAAGAAAAATAGTTTTTTCAATATTTTACTGTACACATACTGAAAATGCTTCCCAAGGCTTAATGTATTATCAAAAATGAATCCTAAATATTTCACTTCTTCGACAATTTCAATAGTTTCACCGTTAATATTTATATTCACCACATTTCTGTCAACCAGATTATACCTATAATGTGTTGTTATGATCATGGCTTTGGTATTACTGACATTCAGTTTAAGTTTCTTGATGTTCAGAAAGTGTGACATATGATTTAAAGTACAATTAATTTTTTCAACTGCTCTATCCAGGCTTACACCACTCGCAGCCAGCACCATATCATCGGCAAATAGATTAAGGAATTCACAATCTTGAATATAGTTCACATCATTTAGGTATAAGATAAACAAAAGAGGTCCCAGTACACTTCCCTGGGGTACTCCAGAGGGGACACCTTTATTATCCGAAAAAACATCATTGACTTTAGTACACTGTTCTCTATTCAATAGAAAACTGTTGAACCACGCTAGTGCAGTGCCTGTTATGCCGTAGTATTTAAGTTTAACCAGTAGAAGAGAGAGGTCAATAGTCTCGAACGCTCTTTTAAAGTCAAGGAAGACTGCAACAATATATCTACCACTATCAACCTCTAATTTCCAACTAGACAATGTCAACTGCAAAGCAGTTTCGCATGAATGCTTGGATCTGAATCCGGATTGACAATCCATTAGTATTCCATTGGTCTCAATATACCTAGATAACTGGTTATAAGCAGCTAATTCCAGTATTTTCTCTAAAGGTGGTAAAGTATTAATAGGGCGAAAGTTCACAGCTTCATTAGAATTGATAATCTTTGGTACTGGCACAACAGTACTTACTTTAAGTTCCTGTGGGAAATGCCCGGTCACCAGAGACGTGTTTACAAAATTTAATATCACATGACCTATGACTTTGAAAATACTCTTGACAACTCTATTATTAACAACAGCAGAGTTACTTCTATTATCCAGTTTGTTTATCACAGTTTTCAATTCACATAACGTTAAAGGCAAGAACTCAGACATACGGGATGTAACCACAGGAAGTCCTATAATTATCAGACCAGGGAGCAGTTTGTGGGATAGTCTCCTTAATCACAGCAATACTGTCTATAAAGAAAGAATTGAACATCTCAGCTTTTTCCTTACTAGAGTTAACAGTTATGTTTGTTTGTTGAAAGTTGAATATAATTTCGTTTGGGATGGGATTATTGTTTGGCCTGATAATAGTTTTTAGTGTTTTCCACATCTTTTTAGAGTCATGTAAACAGTTATCGATTTTGTTTTCATAGTATTCAAACTTTTTCTTTCTCAGCATACCTACAACATCATTTCTATAATTCTTATATAAGTCCCAACAGACCTGTTTGTCGAGTTGAGTAACACTATTTCGGAAGATTCTATATGCTCTATCCCTGTTCTTGGCTACTTTTGCAACCTCAATATTGATCAGATATACACAGAAAATGTAAAAAACGTTTGGACTTAATGCGTTTTGATTCATCCCATTGTATATAATGCGTTTTGTTGTGTTGAAATTGAACATAATGCTGTTTGTTGCGATTTATTATAAATTTAGAGAAAACTGTCTGTACAGTAAGTGTTGGCCAGTAACCTAATTAACACTAGCAAATCGATAAAAAAAAAATTTTAGTTATATTTAATTTGTTTTAAAAATACAAACGTAAACGTACTTCATGGCGATGCGGCTTACATACTTTGGATTTGAATTACACAGGGACATAATGCCATTTGGAAGATTTTGTTTACATAGGGCTATAGAGCAATATAAATCATTTCTGAATCCGCTTCAAACTCAATTTCGCCCAAATTGGACATAATGCGTTTTGAAAAGTTACTCCTCAATTATGAAAATTTTGAAGAATCATATATCCGAGAGTATTAGTTTGTTAGAGTTGAGAATGACATCAATGAATTTTTATGGTGAAACTGCAGCTTAAAAAAAATTTAATTCAAAATTTGTATTGGTAAAAAAAAATTCTTGTTACTCCGAAACCACCGATTTTGCCCAATAACGAACTTAACCGAGATTTTATCTCCTAAACCTACTCTGAAAATTTCAACTGTCTAGCTCATTACGTACTAGAGTTATCATGTTAACGGTCGGCCGGACAGAATCGATTTTGACCGTAGATTCTTGATCAGTGAATCGGACCAAATCGATTAAGACCATTTGCAGCCAAAAATTCGAAAATTACAGACATTTGGGCAAATTGATAAGCACTCTGTTCCGAGGAACAAGAGCGCCAAAAACTCCATATTTTCAATTTTTCGTAAATGGTGCTTCTAAGGTATAAAGTGATCTGAAGAAACTCATCATAATTTGAGAATGCCATTCCATTTTTTAGGTCAAATACAGGGTGTTACGTTTAAAAAAATTTAACTTTGGTCTATATCTTTGTTTTCGAACACTGTATAATTTCAAATTATGCTTTTGAATACCCTACACACATCACGAAAAAAATATTCTCAAAATATCTTCAGTTACTCCCTCAAAACGAGCTCCGCCACTGTGGTATATTTCAATGTTATACCGTGCACGATTCACAAGGTTAATCACTCCCTCTGGGCTTGCCAGCTGACTTGGAGATAGAGGTGTAGACTGGCTCTAAAATAATCCCACCGGCTGTAAGTGAAGGTGGTGAGACCACAAATCAGTTATGGCAGTATTGCTTGGTGGGATTGCACCTTTAAAGGGAAATCTCGACTCCAGCTTGTGAAAATCCGGAGATCTTCATGCATGATGGTGACGGGAGTATTTTGCTCCACGCCCACTGCAGCTATATGCCTACTAGACTTCGCCCCTCTTCACCTAGTGATCAGGAGCGTAGCCCGGAAGGAGAATGCAGATTTCTGCATATGATCAGGTTCATTCCTGGTTCTCTGCAGGCTGACTTGGAAGCCAACAGGATAAAGAGCATGTAGTGAGACATATCTAGAACCAAAACCTACACAGAACCATCTTGCGTTCTGGCGAATGGTCAATGGACACAGACAGACCAAGTTATTCCACTCCCACTTGAAGAACTGGGCCAAAAAGGTTCTTTCACTGATGACGATTGACGGGTGCACTCACGGGACACTGTCCTGTGAATTATCATCTACGGAACATGGGAAATTGAATGAACCTTGAAATTGTTGGTCTTACCTAAATACCAAATTTAAACTCTATCAGATCTGTAGTTTTGAAAATATTGGAAATATAAAATTTCAAATGGTAGTATCTCCGAAATCATTGACGGATTTTGCCCATTCACGAACTCTGCCGGCACATTTCGAGATGTCTCTAAGTTCCCTCATTCGAAAGATTTCGTGTTTACGGACGGACCTTAAAATTGAAATTGACTACAGATTATGCAACAGTAAGTGAAATACAATCGTTTGAGACGAATTTCCGCTCAATATTCGAAAATTACAGACTATTGCCAAAATAATAGCGCCGTGGTACAAGCTTCATTCGATCAAAACCGACAAATTACTTGAGTTTACAGAAAATATCTCGATTTTCGTTTCCAGATGATAGAAACACAAATGGCTGTCAAAGCTAGACAAGTGACAGAACTGGAAAAGCAAACGCAGCATCTCGAAACGAAAGCACCTGAAAAGAATATGGAAGATATCAAGATAAAGAAAGTTCAAGTAGAACAGAGGTTCCAACAACTGAAACAACCGTTGTTAGAAAGGCAGAGGATTTTGGAAAAGAAGAAGGAGGCACTTCAGTTCAGACGAGATGTAGAAGATGAACTTCTTTGGATCGCTGAAAAGATGCCTCAGGCAACATCGACGGAATATGGAAACAGTCTGTTCCAAGTCAATATGATGGAGAAGAAGAATCAATCATTGAGGACGGAGATTGATAATCACGAGCCAAGAATAAACACTGTATCGAATAATGGTCAGAAACTAATTGATGAAGGTAAGATGATCAAATAAATTTATTTCATAAATTGCACCATATCTAAAGAGAAAATCTAAATTTTCTCTAATTCATACAGGTCATGAAGATGCTTCAGAATTCAATAGATTGATCGGAGAACTCCACAAAGCATGGCAAGAACTGAAGGACGCAGTTGAAAATAGAAAGGAGAACCTATTGCGGAACGAAAGGGCACAACAATACCTCTTTGACGCCAATGAAGCCGAAAGCTGGATGAGTGAACAAGAACTCTATATGATGGTAGAAGACAGAGGTAAGATTCTATTCGAATACTTGAAATTTATTTATTAATTTTGATGTTCATTGTTTAGGTAAGGATGAAACATCGGCCAGAAACTTCATGAAGAAACACGAGAGTTTGGAAGCGGCAGTTGAGGCGTTTGCAGACACTATAAGAAGTTTGGGTGAAACTGTCAGGTCACTAGCTGCTGAAGGTCATCCTTTAGCTGAGCAAGTGGCTGTTAAACAATCTCAGCTAGACAAGTTGTACGCTGGTCTCAAGGATCTGGCCGGAGAGAGGAGAGCAAAATTAGATGAAGCTCTACAACTATTCCTCTTGAACAGGTATTGATTTTGGTCTCGAAGATATTGCCATTAGGTGTACAACTTCCGCCATTTTCCTATTGAAGGATTCAGCAGTAAGACATTAGTCAATTTGTGTCTATATCATAAATATGTTCTCCATTGATAATGTCAATTTTTTAGCTGAATTCGCATCATTTCCTGTAGGTTTTAATTTTTTCCTCGTTATAAAACAAAATGGCAAAAGCGAAGTTGTATGTCTAAATGTCATGCCCTCAAATTTTGAGATTATGTTTATACTGTTTTGATGTAAAAAATTCTGTCATGCACGAACCACAGCCCTCTATAGAGATAGCCTGGAACACACTCTGACAACGACGCAATTTATCGTCTCTAACGATGAAACAACTATATCGTAACGTTTCAGAGTCTATATCAGACTCCTTCGTCAGACACGAAAATCTTGAGAATTATTTTTGTTGATTGCTATTATACATTTTTTTCAGAGTTTAGGAGAGAAAACCCAGAAAGAAACCATTTAATAAACATATGAGACCCTACTTGGTCAATAAATTGAATAACTACATTTCATTCTGCACAATATTATTGAGATCAACTTGAAATAGGAACCTGGGTTTCCTGGGTAGTTGTTATTCAATTAATTGTTCAGCAAGAACAAGTGTAGTTGTTCAGCAAGAAGGTGTAGGGTTAACACTTGCCAAATTAAAAAAATTATAAACTTTGAAAAAATTCTCAAACATACCAATTATAAGACTAATGAGGTAGGCTAATGAAAATTGTAATAATAAAGTCATATTAGAGTTTGTCATTTTTTGGTTCTTACTATAGTGGTGAGTTTCTGCTATCTCCAGATTTTTCTGTTTCTTTTCCATTCGGTCGACATTAACATTGTTATTCTTAAGCCTGGTCCTCAGAGCCAAGTAGTGTAGTTTGCGAAACGAAATGACAGCATTTCAGCCAATCAGAGCTAGTAAATAAAATTTTCTCTAACCCAACCTATTCTCTTCTCGTTGTCAAAATCTGTGGCGACACACCCCCTTTGAAGTTGAAATTTCCCAACTTCATGATGATCAAGTGAACAAATCTGGGTAGTGGAGATTGTCGCAAATGACACTACGTAGCTCTGAGAATCAGGCTTTATTTTCTACGGAATTTCTCAAAAGTAAATTTGCGAAAACAGAACAAAGTGAATTAGGAATGTAAACCAGAACTACAAGTCTGAATTCTGAATAATAAAAGTCCAATTCAATGCTACGAAGAGTAAATTCACATAAAATTATTTTTTGATCTGAACTGTGTAAAAATGTTGATAAAACAAATTGATAAATTCTGAATCTGAACCTCCATTAATTATATTTCTATAGCGGGAAAGCAGATTAGTAAGATGAGACTATCTGCTCAGGGTTAGATCAAAAGGAAGAATCCAATTCAAATCACTGCATGAAATCTGAACATTCTTAATGAATAATTTAAGATGAAGGTCCTTATTGATTTGTACTGAAGCATCTACAGATGAAGACTTTTCAAAATTGAATACATATATAAAAATAAACAAATTGAGTTCTTGATCTCCCATCCAGATGTATCAATTTTTGTTGAAAAATTATTAGAAAGGTAATCAAAATCTCTCATAAAATCGGAAGAAATTAAAGGTTCCATTTCACTTATATTTCTAGTCCAGCTTGTTGTCTATAGTCTCAACTGAACTGTACTCATCTCCAAGTAGAAATAATCCCAAGGAAATTTCACTATTTACACACCGTTCAATCACAGAACATAAATATCCAAATATATATCACTGTATTGCACTAATTCACACCGTTATACACAAAAATACCACGAAATACCCTCGAAAAATAAAACTGGTTGATTCCAGAATAAAAGCAGTAATCGTCCATTTACAATAACAAACGTTCGACTGCATCGTCTGGCGGTGTTGCCATTTTATCATGTTCTGGGCTTCCCATCATAGTCGGCATTACATGAACTGAGCTATTTCTAGCTACTCATGAGTTACTTAAGGTGGTTTCACTTTTAACTTAGGCTATTTCCTCAATTAATTTCATCACGTCATCGAATCTTCCAGGGACGTAGGGGACTTGGAACAGTGGATCGCAGACAGAGAAGTTGTGGCCAGTTCCCACGAGCTGGGACAGGACTACGATCACGTCACCCTGCTTTGGGAGCGCTTCAAGGAATTCGCCAAAGACACCGAGACCGTGGGAACCGAAAGGGTGGCAGCTGTTAACGATATTGCTGATCAACTGATCGCATCAGGACATTCCGACTCGGCCACCATAGCGGAATGGAAAGACGGCTTGAACGAGGGCTGGCAGGACCTTTTGGAATTGATTGAGACCAGAACGCAGATGTTGGCAGCCTCAAGGGAGTTGCACAAGTTCTTCCATGACTGTAAAGATATATTAGGCAGGATAATCGAGAAACAGGTGGCTATTTCCGATGAGTTGGGCAGGGACGCCGGATCTGTGAATGCTCTACAGAGAAAACATCAAAACTTCCTGCAGGTTAGTAAGGCCTAATAGCATATGAATAAGGTTATAGAGTGGCACATAAGTCGTGATGAATCTAATTAGATCTGTTACTTTATGTTTGGCAATTTCCACACAGTTTTGCATTTCTATTTATTTATTTATTTGACAGGTACTCTAAACTCTAAAATACCATACAATTGACTACAGTTATACAACAAGTAAATGAAAGAAAATCTCATACATTTTTGAAGAAAATAATTTTGTACGGTATTGAATAATGGTTTCATGATTAATATGGAACAAATGTCATAACCTATTCCATTTCTTTTCAGGACCTCCAAACGCTTCAATCACAAGTTCAACAAATTCAAGAAGAATCTGCGAAATTGCAAGCCAGTTACGCAGGAGATAGAGCTAAAGAAATTACGAATAGGGAACAAGAGGTTGTTGCCGCATGGGCCTCTTTACAAGCAGCTTGTGATCAGAGAAGAGGAAAATTAGCCGATACAGGTGTGTCCTATAATTTTATTTCATAATATTGGAACATGGGATTCTGTGTTCGGCTAACTTGTTTCATAATTAGTCAAGCGATGCAACATTATATTAAGAGTGATATCTTGAAAAAGTAACCAAATATAAAGGAGATCCATTTTCTTTTTTATTCAGGGGATCTTTTCAAGTTCTTCAACCTAGTAAGGACTTTGATGCAATGGATGGATGACGTCATCAGACAAATGAATACCAGTGAGAAACCCAGGGATGTTAGCGGCGTTGAACTTTTGATGAATAATCATCAGAGCTTGAAGGCGGAAATAGACGCAAGAGACGATAATTTCACATCCTGCATATCGTTGGGCAAGGAATTGCTGAACAGGAGTCACTACGCTAGTGCTGAAATTAAAGATAAACTTGTAGCTTTGAGCAATCATAGGAATTCAGTGCTGCAGAGGTGGGAAGAAAGGTAAGGCCATGTTTACTTTTACGAATTTTCATTTTCTCCTCAATAGTAGGTTGGT
This sequence comes from Halyzia sedecimguttata, assembly GCA_937662695.2. Lineage (NCBI taxonomy): Eukaryota > Metazoa > Arthropoda > Insecta > Coleoptera > Coccinellidae > Halyzia > Halyzia sedecimguttata. Next base: position 25,356,757 of record OW569415.2, read on the forward strand.
TGAACTATTTCATAAAAATTCATTTCTATAAAAGTCTCAGAATATAGGAGAATCATTATTAGTTCGGAGTTGACATTAATCTAATAATGAAATTAAAGGACCCTGCCTGTGCTCATCATCTCTGACTAAATAATAGGCACTCTTCTCGTGCTCTAGAGGAGAAGATCAAGCGACCTACCGATTCATTGATCAATGGCTAGAAGTATTGATATGTAGCCAAATTAATGGCTATGCGGAGTCTTGGTAGATTCATAGCTACGCGGATTTAAGGCTAGGTGGGTTAATGGTCAGGTAGATTAATGGCTAGACTAGATAGATTACTCACTTGGCGGGTTAATGCCTCACTAGTTTTAAAATTCACCATACTGGAAATCTAATAAATTGAGAATACCTGGTAGGTAGAATTATTATTAGTTCGAAGTTGAGATTAATCTAATAATGAAATAAAAGGACGGGACATCGTCTCTCTAACTAAATCAAGTGTAGTCATCTCATGAAAGAAAAACGTTTATTGTTTAACTCTCTTAGTTATTGCGTGTTCTGCTAATTCATCAAACATTGCTGCAAAGAGTCTTGAATTTATTTTGATAATGACGAAAAGTTTGAAATAATGCGGAGAGAAGGACAATAGATTTTAAAGTATCAGACATATCTGAAATTGAGTAACAAATATTTCTATACCGAATTAACCCTAGAAAATTAAAGTTTCACATAATCTGTTTTGGTTGCAGACCAAGCAATATTTCCCGGTTATTCAGTAAAATTCTGAATAACATTTATGTTAAATGACTAGAAAAATAACTAAGATATTCATGCTATCTCTGAAAAATTCATGTGACATGTAATGTTTCCAAGGATATGCCTCAAAGCTCTGATAAGAGTTTTATACTGTTAATTACCCAATGATTTTCACTGATTTGTCTTTCTTTTAGATGGGAGAACCTCCAACTTATCCTAGAAGTTTATCAATTTGCAAGAGATGCAGCTGTAGCCGAAGCGTGGTTGATAGCTCAAGAACCATACTTGATGAGTACGGAACTGGGGCACAATATCGATGACGTTGAAAATCTCATCAAAAAACATGAAGCGTTCGAGAAATCGGCGGCAGCTCAAGAAGAAAGATTCAGTGCATTAGAAAGGTTAACGACTGTAAGTTGATTTAAAATATTGGTTGATGGTAAAGAGTGGATTTTAACTTTATTATCTAATCTTAACTTTTGTTTGTGTTTGAACTTTTTGTTTTTATCTTTCTGCAGTTTTTTCATTTTATCTCAAACTGATTGATATCTTCACTACAAGGTCAACTTGTGAAAGGGACATTTACAGTAGTTTAAATTTGCACTTTTTTCACTTGGCTTTATGAAGAGCAATTTATAATATGCCAAATTCATTACTCCATTGAAAACGTGAATGCTATAAATGTATACTCCATACGCTTTTATAAAGTCTCCCGGTTGGCCATGATTTAGGTCTAACACGTTTTTGTAACTGAAACTGAGGCAGGTTGGCACTCCTGAAATATCATCAATGTCAAAACAATTCTCTGAGACGTTGCCAATGCAAATTTCTACTCTCAACATAATCTTCCATCTTAGACAAAATATTATTACAGACCATTTTCTTCAAATAATAAAGAACTCTTCGCTTTGAACTTGAAAATGCCAGAAGTAGTTTTGAAGAAACAGAGACAAAGTATCAGGAAGTGTTATATAGAACTTAAATCTGCTTCTTCCGATCGTAACCCTGATGTTTTGGAATCCATAATTTATGAGAAGCTATGGAACTTCATTCTGTCTCAGGACATGTTGAACTCTCGAATGAAATTACTGCTTTTCCTATAACTATATTTTATTCAGGTTTAACAATGACTCTGTTTGGTTTGACTGGTTTCGTAGTACTACTACATTTTGAAACTGGTGTATTTCAAGTTGCGCAACAAGGTATTCAAATGTCTTCTGTAGGTTTATTTCTTGATCATTTTGAAAAGTGGGAATTCCATAGGTACGTCTGTTCGTTTAGAAGTTCTCCTGCTGGGTTATTCAGGTACTTTTATTCTTTTTTAAATGAACTATCACAAAGTAACGGACTACTTTTTTTTACATTAAAATTTCAACACTTGATTCTTGATTTCCATACAAGAATATAGCATATCTGAATCTTCCAACCGGTTTATGTATGTGAAATATTCCCATAGTAACAACAGATGAAAAATTTTCTTGAACAGTCGCCAGGTCTTTGGAATTTTTGAATTCGCATAATATCTTCTCAAATTAATTATTTTTCCCAAGAAAATTCACATTCTGAAAAATACGTAATTACTACGACTTCTATGTAGAGAGGACAACGTTGCGTAGTTATCTGACAGGAAAATGAGCATAACCTAACATTTTCAAAATATTCACGGTGAAACGTTACAAAATTTCATGGCCAACCGGGAGACTTTATAAAAGTTGATGGAGTATACATATTATTATTATTATTAATAATAATATGTATATCCATTATTTTTCATCAAAATTTCAACACTTGATTCTCGTTTTCCGTTCAAGAAAACAGCATAACTGAATCTTCTCGAATTCATTATTTTTCCGAAGTAGATTTACATTGTGAAAAATACGTAATTACTATGTCTTCTATATAGAGAGGACAACGTTGCGTAGTTATCTGACAGGAAAATGACTATAACCTAACATTTTCAAAATATGCATGGAGAAATGTGTCAAACTTACATGGCAAACCGGGAGACTTTATAAAAGTGAATGGAGTATAAATTCAAATGTCCTTCAGCTGTGAAGTTAATCAATAATAATCAAATCATCATTTATAGGTTGTGCATGTTTTAGAGATTCTGAGTATGAAATGGAAAAACTGTCTATCTATTTCTGTTCCTTCTTTCATGTTGCTTGTGTTTGTAGTTAGAAAAATGTGGTGACAGCCTTAAAAATGGGATGGAAACATTGCATGATCCAGATTTGCACCATTCCGATTTCACACCTATCTACCCGACCGTTGACATCCCAAAGCCCATTCAATATCGCGACCTAAAACCACCGTACGTTGCCGAATTGATAAGGAATCTAGTAAGAAGTTTAGACAAATTCTACAGTACCAGAGTTATATGTCGTAGACGGTTTAGTTTTAACAATGGAACAGTAAAATATTATCCAGATCTGAATATGGCACCAAACAAACAAATAAGTTTCCTACATCACAAAATTAAAAGGAATCATCCTGCCGATGCAAATTTCGAAAATCGCATAAAAAATGTAGATCTTCGGAAAAATATCAAAACCTCTTCGAAAAATTTCAATAGGTCATTTTCCCTGTATGACCCTGATTGGATTCCAAATTTGAACGAAGAAAGTTTCAACCCTGCCGTAGTACCGAAAAAAAAAGTTTCATTTTTAAATCAAGATGGGTATAACAATAGATTTGTCACCGAAGACTTTCTAATGTCGGAGAAGTATTCCAACTTTGTGGAAAATGGAGGTACAACGATTTCTGATACAAGGAATAATTATAATGTAAAACAAAATAATACCGAGAATAGAACTAAGGTGGTTTTTAGGGAAAGAAAAGTGAAAATGGGTGTTGGGATGAAACGAATGTCGTTTCCATTAATGTCTAAATTGGGTTCGGTAAGTTGGAGTGCTTTGCTTTGACTAAGTTGCAATTGGCTATGTTACTAACCTCTAACAATTCGAATATTTTCAATTAATCCATGTTTTGTAATGAAATACAACACTACAGGTTCGGAAAGAATATATCTTCGGTATTGTGATATAATGAGAGCGTAAAGAATAGCTTGCTAAATATTGAGACAGCATTAGACAAAGGCTACATGGTCGATCTGCCATCAATCTCGCATCAGTTCAGTCCGTGACCTTGATCACGATGAGACTGATGCGGATTAATGGACTGACGAAGCACATTAATATTCCATCAATCCATCGGTTTCCCGTCAATCTGATATAAATCCATGATTGATGTGATGCGAGACTGATACCAGATTGACCGTGTAACCTCCGTCTTACAATACTTCCTCAAATTGCGCGAAGATGGGATCGAATTATCGTTTGACGTTACCATACAGAGAACCGCGGAACCGCCCCTCCTGCGAACCAAAACAAGCCTCGAGACCTCGAAGAGTCGAGTGGGGTAACAGGAGGAGAGAACAGCATTGCGTCTCTTGATTATGTGGTATCATAATATATCTGCGTTCTTTGTTACTCTCATAGTTTTCTGTCTATACCACAGATAGAGGACGACCGACAGGTATTTTTTTACCAATCAGAAAATCATGGCGGTATTATTCATTAAGTTGCATTGAAAATATTCGCTTTAGTTATCATTTTTGTTATTATGCTTCTTTGCCTGAGTCATCTGCTAGTATCATCGAGTACTATCGATATATTTCTCAAATTTCAGTTTGAATTGAGAGAAATGAAGAGGAGACAGGAAGCCCAAGAAAAAGCAGAAGCGGAAGAAAGGGCAAGAAGAGAAGCAGAAGAGGCCGAGAGAAGAGCTCAAAGGATGGCCGAAGAGGCTGCTGCGGCAGCTTCCACCGATAAACCTGATGCTGGTCCATCTGCCACTGAGGAAAAGACAGGTAAGAAGAAATATACATTCATTCATATCATTATTTTATTTTCCTTGATCACAAAGGTTTCTCTTTCTATTAACTGTAAGTGTTGCTTAACTTTTTAGCCGTTGATTATTCAGGGAAACTGTAGCGAACAATCCTTTATTTCGAGAGTGCAAATTTTTTCAAGTTCCCATGTACATGAGTCCTTAGAGGTTTCATTTTCTGAGGATACAGGATGTGGAAATTTTTAAATGTTGTGAGGCTTCTGGTATTTGCATATTATTTATACAGACAAGAGTACACTGGTTTACTTATATGCTGCAATTGAATTTCACCCCTTGCTGGGGCCAGTTTTGTATATCTAATATATATATATATGCGGAACAATAACGTTCTCCTGAGGAGCTCTGCAAACTCACACTCTAAGTCGCCTTGTAGTCTTTGTATTTAAGAGCTCAAAGTAGTAAATAGGCAGTTGGAAGGATTACACAAACTTGTTATCTCAAAATAAAGCAACTTTACTAATCTTTGTAATTAATTAACAGTCTCTGATGATGAGAACAACCTTTGTGATCATTTGCCTTTGATAAAAATTACACATCAGCAATTTATGATTTTCACATCATCAACATATGTTAGTTGCCACACTTAAATTAATGTACCTACACTTCGCCATTTAACCCCACTTTTCAACCCCTTCAATGCAGCGGGAAGTCAAAGGACTTCTTCCTTGAAAGCTAGTTCACCCGGTGAAGGTATTTTCACGTTATTATTCGATTCGGTTCGAGTGCTACAGAAATGTACGAACGATTACTTCAAATATCCTCAGTTTTTATGGGAATCATCAGGGTAAATTTGAGGTTTTTATGTTGAAGACGTAAAAAAATATTTCTGTTTCACTCAAACTGTTTCACTGGATGATTTCTTAATTGGAGACTGATGGTGATGGTTTCTATTGCTTATAAGTCTAGTCTATTCTTACCTAACAAATCATAGGCATCGTGTTATTAAAACGACTTCACTTCAAATATCACACTAAATGAAATCTTTATTTATTATCACTTCACAATATATACGCCGTAATTTTGTACTTCCTTCGCCTAATGTAAAAAAGCACAATTAATGAAACAGGTAAGTATCCTTCTAATTTTTGGCTTGCTTGCGCTTCTAACTTTCTGTGTTTCTTGCATGGTTGGATGTTTATTCTTATGTGTGTGTGTGTGTGTGTACAGAATATAAAAGTATAATTATTTCTTTTGTATTTCCATTAAGATTTCTTTTTCTGGGTGTTGTTATCTGTTGAAATGAATATACTGGGTATTCCACCTCATGCAGTTTATTCAATAGCCCTGTTATTGTGTTTTAAGAGAAAAATGATTAGAAGAAAAGTTGTCCAAAATTATGGTTTCATATTAATATCTAGTAAAACGAGGTATTGGGTTCCACATTTCAATTCGATAAACAGAGACGACCATAGCAAAGCCCTTAGTTTAATAAAGACAGAACAACGCATGACAAAAACTCGATTTTCACTTATTGCCCTATCCACTACTAAATTGCTGTCTACTGTGAGGGAAGTGATTAGTAAGAACTGAATTTTTCTCTATCGATCTTTGAGGTTGATTGATTGAGTAAGGGTTCTCAGGTCCAACACTACATATTTCCGAACAAAGTTCAGCGCCCCTAATCCAGGATCAGTATGGGAACAGCTGTTTTTTTTTCTATGAACTCCGAGTCTGTTGATCGAATTCTCCTGTGAAAATAGGTCATCTTCGTCAACAAAGCCGAATATGTTATACTCCATTCGCTTTTTTTATAAAGTCTCCTGGTTGGCCATTAAAATTTGACATATTTCACCATGTATATTTCGAAAATGTTAGGTTATAGTAGTTTTCCTGTCAGAAAACTACGCAACGTTGTCCTCTCTACACAGAAGTCGTAGTAATTACGTATTTTTCACAATGTGAATTTTCTTGGGAAAAATGATGAATTTGAGAAGATATTATGTGAATTCAATAATTCCACAGTCCTGGCGACTATAGAAGAAAATTTTTCCTCTGTTACTGGCAATATTTCACGTATATAAACTGTTTGGGAGATTCAATTATGCTATTTTCTTGTATGGGAATCAAGTGTTGGACTTTTATTGAAAAATAATGGATAGAGTAGTCCGTTACTTTGTGATAGTTCATTGGAAAAAAGAATAAAAGTACCTGAATAACAGGAAAAATTCTAAATGAACAGACGTACCTATGGAATTCCACACTTTTCGAAATTCTCAAGAAACAAGCCCACAGAAGACATTTAAATACCTTGTTGCACAACTTGAAATACATCAGTTTCAAAATGTAGTAGTACTACGAAACCCGAGTCATTCTTATACTTTAATAAAATATAATTATAGGAAACGTAAGTAATTTCACTCGAGAGTTCAACATTTCAGAATTAAGTTTTCCTATTACAGATTTCGGTTCTGTATAGCACCTCCTGATACATTGTCTTTGCTTCTTCAAGACTACTTTCGGCATTTTCAATTGCAAAGCGAAGAGTTCTTTATTATATTTGAAGATAATAGTCTGCGATAATATCTTGTCTAAGATTGAAGATTATGTTATGATTATGTTGAGAGTAGAAATTGGCAACGTCTCGGCGAATTGATTTGACCTTGACGATATTTCAGCAGTGCCAACCTGCCTCTGTTTTAGTTACAAAAACGTGATAGACCTAAATCATGGCCTACCGGGAGATTTTATAAAAGTGAATGGAGTATGTAGTTCTAATGCCAGACAAGCTTCGCATTTGAAGAGGACATGGTTGGTTTTTTGTCCTCCATGTCACATATTCTGGATTGAGAGGAGTTCCGATGTCTCCTCATCACCTTCAAGTGATTGAGAGGAGAGCCCACACGGTCTATTAGAAGAGATAGCGTTCCCGCCTTGGCAAGGATATCTGCCTCCTTATTGTCCCTTATTCAGAAGATCACAATCTGACCTCTGTTATTCGAGCTTGTCTGAGTTGAGACACTCCCAACTGCTCGACTCGGGCCTTTAGTCTTAATACCTGAAGCCTTGCCGATCCCATTATAAATAGGAACAAGGGTGGAAGGTTTATGGTAACATCAAGTATAGCAGTGGAGATTGTTGACATTGCCTTCACACTAAGCTTAGCTAGGCGTTGCAGACTAGCAAGTTTGTTTCTGACTGTTTGTCTAACTTTAGGCCACCACGTCGCTGCCCCGTTCGTTAGAGAAGGTCTAACGACATCATCAGGAAGGTTCTAGCTCTTTTCAGTATTTTATCCAGATGAGAAATCCAGTTCAGTTTAGCATCCAGGGTTAAGCCCAGATACTTTACTTCCCCATCTATCTGAATTCATATTTAAGTTTAGCCGAACTCGTAATCTCATCCACTTGTTTGGCAAAAGAATAGGAGAAAATCGTAGTCGTACTTTGTTTATCTTTGCACTCTCTCTCTACGATGTGTCGTTTCGTCGCATATACAGGTGTCCCAGAAGTCGACGTCAAGCCGGAAGCGGGTGATATTACAAGTCATGATAGTTATCAGAAAAATATTTAAAAAAATCTAGGTGATGCAATTTCAAAATTATAGGCATTTAAAGAAAATCGTCAAAATCTATACTTTGGGATGGTTTTTCAATTCCCATTTCTACAAATCCTAATTTTTTGCCAATGTTATTTTTGTTATATCATCCTGAATAATGCGTCCGTATATAATTGCCCAAAACTTCATGACTTCGGCAAGTAACTGTAAAAGTTGGCACATTTAATGAGGATTCCAAAATTGTATAACAATTTCTAGTAATTTTGCAAGTTTTTCGGCTGGAATATTTTCTGCTGAGAAACCCGTTTTCGAACTAATTTTTCCTAAAAACAATTGATTCTACTGTACCCAAGCCTTTAAACAGAAAGCTATTAATTCTACGATGTGTGAGCGATGTAGATAATGACGCTAGATAAAAGTCGCTCTTCTACTGTTTCTAGGTAGTCTGAATCTTTTTTTTTTGTGTTTTATGTTCATAATTGAATTTTCTGATTCAGAAAACTTTTTTAATAATTATTACAACAACAAAAATTTTGAAGAAATGTTCAAACTGTCTCCCTTCAGCCGCAATATACGTTTGACATCGTCGTAAAAAGGATCGAAGTATCCTCCGTTATTTACATGATTATTATTCAATTCATAAGAGCCAAGGCTAATGCCTATAGGGGCTTATAAAAATATACATTTTAAATGTAAAAAGTTCGAAATTAAGTCATTTTGAGATTAACAGTATTGACGAAAACAAATAATTGAAACAAGAAAAAAACTAACCAAAAAGAAACACATGATGAACGGTATCATTATTCTTCACCGTAGCTCAGATACATTTTCGATACGTTTTGAGTAATCTTTTTCTTTCACCGCTCCCCAGTAAAAAAAAAACTAATGAATTCAAATCAGGTGAGATAGTATCAGACCGTCTGCCCGGGTATACTTCATTGAAATGTTCTCGAACCGAGCGGAAATAGTACTCGGGGCCATCTTGCTGGCACCACATATCTCTACGTATGCTTAGTGACACGTCTTCCAATAAATTCGGTTATAGATTTTTCTAGAATTCCCTCATTAAATGTGGAAATTCAACATGCCATTCATGTAGGATGTGTAGATCCATGTAACTGTCATTACTGAGGTTTTCAGTATGTGCACTATGTCATGGCTCATTTACTTTGGGACGATGGTGCCTGATGAAATTTGTCACCGAATGAAAGTCGACAATTACAGTTTTGTTCATGCGCAACTTTCAACACCTTTCAACCCACCCTCCATTAAAGGGTTCGTAGGGGTTGAAACTTGTGCATGATCAAAACTGTAAAGGTCGACTTTCATTCGGTGACAAATTTCTTCAGGTACCATCATCTCAAAGTAAATGAGCCATGACAAAGTGCACATATTGAAAACATCTTTGAACTAACTATTTTTCAAAAAAGAAAAATTTATTCTTGAAAATTTCTGCACGCCTGTAAAGAAGATACAAAGACCATGCCAAAAAAGTACCACATGACCCACTTTCCCTATTCAAAAAATTTAGAGGGTTGATGGGGATGGCACAGGGTGCAACAAAAATCCTTCAAAAATGCATGAACATTTGGTAAAAGTAAAACAAAAATTGACCTGTTTCATGATTTTGTTGCCCAATATTTTTCTTCTGAGAAAATGAATTTGTTCCATAATTTTGACGCGCACTGTATAAATACAAGGGGTCATAGCAGCAACATTGACCACAAATTGATTATTTTGGAGTTCCATTTGATCTGTAATCTACTTAACCTAGTTTGAATACATGAACATTTCAGATATTTCTTCTAGATTCACCAGTACATAATGTGGGAATATTTTAATTTGACACTATTATAGTATGTTATCAATTACACAATAAGAGGTATGTTGAAGCAGCCGCTTTAGGTGGGACATCCTGTAAATTTATATGTTTACCTCCAGGTTCTCTCATTCGTGGTATAGGATTCTGAATTCGAGCAGATAAGAGGAGGTGGTAGTTTCATTCAATTGGTCACATATTAATTGGATTATGAGATGGTTCCTGGAGGGTTAGATTTTGTAAATGAGATTCTCAACACGGTGTCTCAAAAACTAAAAAACCATCCTTCAATGAATTGGAACTTAAATTAACAATAAGTTGAACATATTTTATGAAAAACCTACTTTTCCTCTATACATTATTGTGTCAGATTTTAAAATTCCAAAGATTAGCGATTTAAAAAAAAATTGCTTAGGATGGTGCCTATTTATGCAATTTTTGAGACATCCGCATGAGAATTGTATAGGTATTTTATATTTTTGTTGGCATGTGTTCTAATGCATGAGCATGTCTGTCTGTATGTATAGTGCATGGAGCCCAGCACCTAGAGGCAACACGTAGTAGTCCGAGGACCCCAAAAATACAAACCCCTGAGCCTAGTAATATTGCTAGTAAGGCCCTAAAACCTAGTCCTGGTAAGTAATATGGACACTGTTCAGTTTAAAGCAGGGCGATGGCAATTAATAGTAATTCATCTATTCGATTGTTTATTCAATAATCAAAGTTATACTATACATAACACAGGCCAACACACATTTTGGTGCCTGCGATTTTTTAACTGTTCCTGAGTAATTTTTGGATGCAGAATGTAAAAAAGTTCTCAGATTTTGTCTATCAGATCTAGTTTTTGAGATGTTTTAAAAAATTGTGTATATAATTTACGTTATAACTGTTATAATATATAATATTACTATTGACAGTTAAAAAAATCAAAGACACATGGATTTAAGTATTTATTGCAAAAACTTAATTTACATAATTACATTAGTCACTAATCACATAAAAATTTTCTTTTATACGATTTTCTAGAATGGAGTTTACTACGGCAGTCTCGCTGAAGGCTCCAGCAGTAGTCCGCCATCATGTGGCTATCCCATCGTCCTTGATAACGATCTTCCATAGTTTTAATATCCTGGTGGAATCTTTCCCCCTGTTCTTCACTACAATCACCTAAGTTTTCTGGAAAACGATCTAGGTGGCTGTGGAGGTAGTGAACTTTTATACTCATGTTACAGCCGAGAATATTAAAATTTGAAAGCATAGTTTTCACTAATTCTACGTAATTCTCTGCTTTATGATTGCCAAGAAAATTTTGTAGTACTTGAACAAATGAACTCCAAGCGTTAGATTCAGTCTCGTTCATTGATGTGGTGAATTGTGGATCTTTAACAAGTTGCCTTATTTGCGGACCATCAAATATACCAGCTTTTAGTATTTCCGTGCTAATGCCAGGAAATTTACGTGACAAATACCCAAAACAATTTCCATCTCGATTTAAGGCCTTCACAAATTGCTTCATTAGGCCTAGCTTGATATGCAAGGGCGGAAGTAAGATTTTTTCTCTTGAAACCAAAGGTTCGTTGATCACGTTTTGTATTCCTTGAATCATGACATCTCTTGAAGGCCAATTTTTGTTAACCCAGTGCTCATTTTTAGCTCTGCTGTCCCAAAGGCATAAAAAACAAGGATATTTTGTATAACCACTCTGCTGTCCAAGGAGGAAGTTAATCATTTTTAAATCAACACAAATTGACCACTGATGTTCTTCGTATTTAAATTTCTCAAAACTAATGCTATTGTTTCATATTCTTCCTTCATGGTAGTAGAATGACCAATAGGAATTGAGCCATATTTGTTACCGTTATGTAAAAGAACACATTTTAAACTACGTTTTGAACTGTCAATAAAAAGGCGCCAATCATCTGGAGTGTATTCAGGCAAACTCATTTTTTCTAAGAGCCCTTTTACAATTGTTACAGAATACCAAGTCATTTTCCTGACTGAAAAAAGGCAGCAGATCCTTATCTCTTTTACGATAAAATGTAATATTAGTACCTCGACAAAGTAGATTTTTTTCTTTTAATCTGGATGCAAGTAATTCAGCGGATTCCTTTGAGAGATTCAGGTCTCTTATAAGATCGTTTAGTTCTTCTTGATTGAAACACTGCGGAGTTGCTAAATCTGCTTCAAAATCGCTGTCGTTTTCTGATTGAATTCTTTTAACTTCGTCAGACGTTGATGTTTCTGTATCATCTTCTGTCAGTTCGGGTAGACTGCTGAATGATGGAACGGGTATTTCTTCCGAATGCACTACAGGCCTTCTTGCAGAATCTAGATCAGGATATGTCCATTTGTGTCTATTGTTTCTATTTATGCCTTTAATATTAACGAGACAAAAATAGCAGTCGTGGTTCCGCGGTTCTCTCCAAACCATTGGTACACCAAACTTTAGGTACTTCCTCTTTCCAGTTGTCCACTGTCGCAAATGTTCAACACATGTTTTACATATGAAATGTGGGGCCCAAGATTTATCTTGATCTCCTAAATGAACGCCAAAATAGGCAAGATAAGCTCTTTTCACAAAGTCAGAAATCGTTTTTCTGCTCTCTTTCAAAGTGTATTCACCACACACATAACAAAAAACATCGGGATGATTTACACAGGTACGTCTGCTTGTGGATGCCATTGTTTCAGTTTAGTGTCTTGATACTACAAAACGACCAAAATTTACACAAAATGATAGCACAACTTTACTTGGGAAAACTCAGTAATATACTAAATCAAGTACAGCCAAGCAGGTATAGAAGGATCGGGTCATAGGCAATTACAGGTATAAAAGTAATTAAGAGCATTGTATTGAGTAGTTCCTAGTATAGGAACATTGGGTCAGGGACAATTCCAGGTATCCATTTGGCTAATTAGATTCTGGGAAATTTCTATTTTGACGATTAAGTACATATTTATCTCTTTATTTGTTGTCCTTTATCAGAAAAAAATATATCATTTAACGTGTAACGTGTATCTCAAAAACTAGAGCTGATAGAAAAAATCTGGTGGCATTTTTGGAATCAGCACATTAAAAACATCTAAAATCAGATGTTAGATTTCTGGCACCAAATTTTTTTTTTCATTTTGTTGGCCTGTGTAATCATTAAAGGATACTGTGGGAGGTATTTTCATCATTAAATGGTTTCTTTCTGGATTTTCTCTCCCAAACTCTGAAAAATATATATAAAATAATTCATTTTTTATTTTGCTTCTGCGTAAGAAACACAAGATATTTGTCAGAAGCAATCAATCGAACAATGTTGCCTAACAAATAACAACGAAACAACATCAACGAATAAACAACTATATCGTAACATTTCGGAGTCTATATCAGACTCCTTCGTCAGACGATTAACGAAAATCTTTAGAATTATTTATAAGCGGTATCCTCGCTAAAAAATCATTAATGTTGATAGTTATTCTAAAACTCGAGAATTGTCATATTGACAGTAATCATAGCTAACCTGATTATATTAAAAGGAAACTTAAGGAGTCAACTTGTATTTTATTGAACAGAGAATGCAAATTGCTCAATTGGTATTGACCATATTCGGCTGAATATTATTAATATTTTTTTTTATTGATTTTCGTTAATTGTCTGACGAAGGAGTCTGATATAGACTCCGAAACGTTACGATGTAGTTGTTTCTTCGTTGATGTTGTTTCGTTGTTATTTGTTAGGCAACATTGTTCGATTGATTGCTTCGACAAATATATTGTGTTTCTTACGCAGAAGCAAATCACAAAATAATTAATTCTTTATTTTATAGATATTTTTTCATAGATTGGGAGGGAAAACCCAGAAACCATTTATACTATACATATGTGGAAATACATAAATAAGCCAATGCTTCTAGATATTTTTTAGGACATCGGATATTTATCAATTAACACAGTATTCACATTTGTTCAAGGTCTTTGAGATATTGATTTCTTGACGATATGTTGAAACAAGCAAAAGACATTTCAAGGTTCCAAACTAAGATGTCTTAAACCCTGGTGTGTTCACTCAATCGCATTATTTGTTTCGAACCTTTATGGCGACATCACTAGAACGTGGTGTACTCCACTGTAAATGATTATAGAGTAGTTATATATTGATGTAACTCCTGTAGCATCACAATTAACTTTTGAGAACTGAATCTGTTTAGTTCATTATATGTAAACCCCATATGTTGGAACAGCAATTTCATCTTGCCTCTACATAATGAAGTCAAATAAGGGATTTATAGGTAAAGGAGTTTTCAGTATCCTCCAAATCTAAATGATTAAGTAGATCATTCAGAACGACTTTCAACAATAAACATGAATAAACAATGCTTCGAATTCAATTTGAAATCTCGGAAAAGTTTCTAGTGTCGGCATCTATCGGGGAAAACTGTAGTAGAACAATATCCTTGTATTTTGACATTATTTGGACCGAAAATATGTCAAATGTATTCTACGCATCTATGCGCAGACTAAAGGCTGGTTTATGCTGGCTGGTAACTTTAACTTAATCATATATATAGACATTTATTTTTAGTGTTATGCTTTATAATCAGACTAAATAATCCGTTAACTTATTAATTATTATTATTAATATTAAGTAAACGGATTATTCAGTCTCAGTATCAACCATAGCGTTAGAAATCTATGTTTCAATTTTTAAGTTAGGGAATAAGTTAAAATTACCAGCCAAAACCAAATGTCTGTAATTTTCGAATTTTTGTCTGAAAATGGTCTTAAACGATTTGGTTTGGCTCACTGATCAAGAATCCGTGGTCGAAATCGATTCTGTCCGGCCGTCCGTTAACACGATAACTCTGGAACGGAATGAGCTAGATAGTTGAAATTTTCAGAGCAGGTTTGGGATCTAAATATCTCAGTTAAGTTCGTTATTGGGCAAAATCGGCCGGGTGGTTTCGGAGTAACAAAAAAAAATATTTTTTTTACATTACAAATTTCGAATTCATTCTTTTTAAGATGCAGTTTCATCATAAGAATCCATTGATATTATTCTCAACTTTAATAAGCTAATACTTGGAGATATGATTCTTCAATAATACATCGTTCTTCTAAGTTTGTTTTGAAAGCTAAACGTCATTAATGTCAAACGAAACTAAAAGTGTATTTCTGGAGAGTTTGGTTAAGATTTCCTACATAATTATTCTGGTTTGAGTTCTCTCTGGAATGATTACATTAGATTTGTTTCATAAATAAAACTGGTTATTTCATTTACTCAATTTTTCTTAATGACTCCTGACAGTTTTGAAACACTTGTAGCCAAAATTGGACCGTCATATAAAGATAAGATGAATATGAAGATAAGATGGATTTTGGTCCATGTTGTTCCAGGTATAAGTGAATACACCATTGATTTAGCCATCTTATTACGCACCCTTGAAATAAAAAATAAGCTGTTAACTGCCATTTGTCGCCCTGCTGTTTTTTTTTTTATATAGTTGAGCTTGTGCATGAAAATGTTGTGAGTGTTTATCGCTGCTTTATTTGCGCTCGTATATTTCTAAGCACCACGATCCGAAGAGAAACCAACTAAACGCAAGGACCGCTCAAGAAGCAAGTCCCCCTTCCGCAGTTTCAGATGGAAGAAGGGTTCTTCTAAGAGCTCAGGGACAGTGAGTGACGACGAAGCTGGCGTCACCACACCAGGTATTTTTTTTTATTTTCTAGAGAAACGATATTTAATCAGAGATAACTTGACATGAAATTTGTTCGACTCACTAAAGAAGAATCCGTGGTCATAATTATATATGTCCGGTCGTCCGTAGACACGATAACTCTCGATCGAAATGAATTTGAGAGTTTAAATTTGCAGGGTAGGTTTGGAGTCCACATGCACCGGTCAAGAATTTGAATGGCAAATTTCGGCGAGTGGTATCGGAGTTATTGTCATCTTGAATTTTGTTTTCCCAATAACTCGAAAAATACTGAACTGATCGAGTTGAAACTTGGAAGTTAGATGAAAAATACTGACACGAAGGCTTATGGAAAATTTCGTTAGGATCATATGACTAGAAAATTTAAAAAAAAAATATGTATCTGAGATACTATCCGTCAGATATCGCTGAAATTTTCCCAGATCCTTCAACACCTTATTTTACACCCAACTTCTAGACTTAGACTCGATTGGATCTGTATTGTTGGAGATAGTGGGAAAATACTTTTTTTTCTGGAATCCAATCTAGAGCCTTTGGCGCTCTGGCTATGAAATTGAACAAGCGCGCCAAAGCCGACTGACCCGTTTGTCATTGTTTACCATTTTTTTTATTTTAATTTTTTACAAAAAAACAATTTTTTTCACGAAATTTGGTGAAAACTTACGTTTTTATGTCTCAAACACACTGTAATTTTTTTATTAATTTTTTCACCTTATTTTGACTTGATATCGAAAAAAAAATCTAATTTTCAATCGTTGATTCTCACGTCAAAATATCTGCTTTTTTGAGTCACTGCTTTCTGATGGTGTAAAAAATACACATTACTATGGTAAATTTTCTCAGAAAATGCTACGAAATAACAGGTAGTAAGGCCCAGACCCTCCTAGTCCCTTCCCCACTTCTCTATGAAATACCTGAATCTCGGTAGTAGATGTAGATGCAAAAGACCGACGCAAACACTTGTGCAAAGTTTCGTAAGGATCGCATGGAAAAATTAAAAAAATGTTCCAGGCTGCGGATTATTTTGCATGAAATTCCGAAACCAAATATCGGATTGAGTCGCATTTTGGCACTGGTGACCAATAATGTCGTGCAAAATTTCATTGAAAAAAAAACCCCTAGGAGCCTCAAAATAAATTTAACAATTTAGAACTTCAAAAACTGGGCAAATTATTTCAGTTGTTTTCAACGTGAATCATAATCTGTTCATTTTCGAATTCGGTTCCTACACGTGTTTTATTTGATTATTGCGATCGCTAGCATATGTAGAAGGGCAACTAATTTAAATATGGACTTGTATGGTGGCGATCACTATCGTCAACGTTTGAACTGGTGCATTGGGAGGCAGAATGCATTATGTTGTCTTCAGCGATGAATTGCTATTCAGTCTAGGCATGCATGATGGCAGTAGAATGGTCGCCACCGTGAAGACCGACGTGATAATGGGTTTGCTGGTGATAGGCCTTATGTTCTGTTGGAAAAATGGTTTGGGGGCTATTGCTTATGGTAGCCGTTATCCCTTTATTTGAAGCAGTATGACAGCTGTGTGTTAATGTTGATGATGTCCTACAAACCACTGTACTATCTTATCTTGATGGCCGGCCAAACGTTCTTTTCTAACAAGACAACCATCAAACGACGGAGATTCTCCAATAAGCAGGCACTAAGTTTTTGCCGTGGCCATCCTATTTACCTGATTTCAATCCTAGTTAATCCACGAAGTTCAAATTGCTTGGTTTTGTCTATCTCTAGACCTGCACTCGTAATATTAAATTTTCTTGCAAATGTTAATTATTTCATTCCTAATATAAGACTACTATATTAAAAAATACAGTTGAACAAATTATTCTTTTTGGTTATATTTATGTGTATGATATGTATTGACATTGTATGTTCTCAGTTTGCAATGCTCCAAATTCCCAGTTCATTTGGTTTAATAATGAGACAAATTTTTTTACTTTATAAGTTATAACAAGCCCATTTGAAGTGAATTAACTATATCAACATCAATAGATTTATAAGTACAAATAGAACCACCACCTACACAAATATTTTCGTTTTAGTAATAATACTAGAACGAAAATATAAAAAAAGATAGTGATAACACTATATATAAATATGAAAAAAATATAATAATATAAATATAAAAAAAATATAGTGATAATACTACTAGATAGTGATAACACTATCTCAAATATTTTATGCATGAACATATTATGTTGAAAAATCTTGGTCCAGTAGAGCCTCTTTCCAATGATAAATTTTCTTTCTAAATGTTGTATTGTGAAATAAATTCTGATGGACCTTGAAAACGAACTGAAATTGCTTATGTCTTTACAAATCAATTTAATAATCTTTTGAAATTCTCTCAGAACGTGGCAGTCCAGACGACGACAATGTCGAAGGTAGTCTTGTACGTAAACACGAATGGGAAAATACCACGGCCAAGGCGTCCAATCGTTCTTGGGACAAAGTGTATGTGCTGCTTCAGGGTACGCAGATATCTTTCTACAAAGACTCTAAAACGGCACACTCTTCTGCTGATCAGACCTTCAAGGGAGAAGCTCCTTTAACCTTGCATAAAGCCAAGGCTAGCCGAGCAGATGACTATAAGAAGAAGAAGCACGTTTTCCGATTGAAGTGAGTAATGTTCAGACTAATATCTCCACAATGATTTGGTTGATATAGTTGTATTGAAAATTAAAGGCGGGTTTATACAGCAAATAAGATAAGACAAAATAAAATAAGGAATAAATTAAAATAAAATAAGGTAGTTAAACATGTACATTTCTATGAGAGCGTTTTTACACGAAATAAGATAAAATTAGAAATAAGGATAAGAATTAAAGTTGGCCAACTCTCATCTTTATTTCTTATTTTATGTTATTTTGTTTGGAAAATGACAATGCGCATGCTCAAAGAGTGAAATTCATAGAAGTTGCATAAAATTGTCGAAAACCTGCGATTTGATTGGTTCATTCTTATTTCTTATAATGTTTTAGATCCTCTGTATAAACTGTTCCTTTTAACCCTTAATTCTTATTTTATTTTAATTTTTTTCTTATTTTATCTTATTTGCTGTATAAACCCGCCTTTATATTTCTATTCCTTGATATTTAATCAAGTCAGCAATTTTATCAACATTATCTAAGAATATCTCTCTCAATCATGTACTTTGTGTTGTTATGAAATCTTTCCTCTTGGTAACTACAATTATCAGATAGAGAAGTTTCAGTATAATCATTCTATATTTTTGTGTATGAGAATTCTGTTTCAAATCAAGCTGAATAATTTTTTTTCAAACCAGTAATTCATAACCAGAAACCGACTGAATCAGATTAGTGTTAGTGGTTTGATTTGAAGAAGTTAGGTTAGACATAGATGCATAGAATACTATTCTATGCATCTTGGGTTAGACCATAGAAGTAGATTTTCAGGAATAATTTCTCCTAACCCTTTGGCGTCCACCATTATATCTTTCAATTATTGTTTTCATTTCATTTTGTGAATCTTGAAATTCATTGATATTGTTAGTTGATATTTCAAATCCCGTTGGTTAACATTTATCAGGTTTGATTAATGGATTTTTTTGATATTTCTTCCAGGTTAGAAAGTGGCGCTGAATTTTTATTCCACGCACAGAACGATACTGAAATGAACATGTGGATATCAAAGATCAATAGTAGAGCAGATGCAGATTCGGCAGGTCCTTCACGCTCCCAAACCTTGCCAGCTTCTGCTCAAAAAGAGGATTCTAAACGACGCAGCTTCTTTACTCTCAAGAAAACGTAAGTTGTACAGGAATACTTACGGTGGGTTTCACAAAGCATTGACAGCTCTTAATTGCCAAATCAGTGTGATTCTATGTCAATTACCAGTTCATTTTTGATACAACCACTAAATTAAATCCAAAATTACGCTAATTGAAGCTTCGTGAAACTCATCATTAGAGTTGAAATATTTCAAAGCCAATTTCGATTGAAACTGTTAACTATTGATTTCTTACCTGTATTTTTTTTTCAGGTAAATTCTGCTCTAATTCCATTGAATTTCTTACCTGTAAGCTTTACCTGATCAGACTGAACGAAAAATCAGTCCCTTTCACTTATAATTTTGGATTTAGCATATTCTTTTCTATTGTAGAATGCACAGAATAGGAAATAATTCTGATGAGAAAAATCAAGATGAAAAAGAGTTAAATTCCAATAATCCTGACTGTCAAGTAAAATTTTGACTGGAGCACAAAAAATGTTATACTAAAATATTACAAGATGACGTAATTTTTAGGTTGTTACAAAAAGTGTATATCAATAATTGAAGGACATTTCTCATTCAGATTTTTTGGTTCAACTCTGCAAAATATACGCAGAATCCTTGGAAAAAACGTTTTTAACTATTATAGTCCTTCAACCCTTGTATTTTCTGATAAGAATAATTGATTATTATTGTATGTAAATCAGTATATTTGCAAATTGTTCAGCCGCTGTGTTCGTTTGAATGTTTTTTGTTTTGTTGCAATAAATAATTCTATTTCAAAAATAGCTTGGCTTATCAAAGATAAGGATGGAGTCTTTATATATATATTTATATTATTTGTAATAATTTCAAAAGTTTAGTAATATATTTTACATAAAAAATGTGTGCTTTTAAAAATAAAGTTATAAATAAATATTGTTTTTAGTATATTCATTGATTTATTTTCACCTTTGTGGATATCACCAATGACAAGGAGATCCGAGTATCCGAGTTTAAATAACGTGCGTTCAAAAAAATACGTAGTCAAGTAGGCTATGGAATTTTAAAACTTGCAATGTCTGAACTACGTTCAGAATATTGACGTTCAAATTTCCATAGCTTACTTGACCACGAATTTTTTTGAACGCACGTTACAAATGTCAGTTGTTGGAAACGAATGAATATGGTAGTAACTACCAGATAAGATGTCTAAAACAATGGTGTTCGTATGAACTTCTCGTTGTTTGACAGGAAAAAATTGGACAAGATTGACTGACATGGTAAATGTTTCATGGGGACGCCACCATGTCAATCACATAATTTTCTTTCATTCATCGATCAACGTGAAATATTACGAATAACTTGCTAGGAATACAAAATACGCAAAATTTACCCATAAATGTGATTTGTTGATGAATCTTGGCCATGTATGATTGCCAAATTCGCTAATGCCGAAACCTTAAAAGTTAAGTAAAACTGTCATCGCTTGAGGAACAGACGTTGACAAAAATCTATTCAAAATTACAGTAAATCCCATGTAACTTCTGAATAGCACTACTAGAAAATCGAATCAGTGCATACACCAATTTATAGACGACCTTAAAAATCTCAAGTTCGGCAGCCGTCAAAAGTGATTGTTTTAGAGATGTGTTGAGAGCCGGTCTGGTGTGATTGAATCCTCACTTTGGCGCCATAGGTCGCGGGATCAAATCCCGCTCAGGGCATGGTTGTTGGTATGCTGTGTGAATGTTGAATTTGACTCTCATCGATTGAATTATATCACCACTACTAGTATGACCCATGGCGTAAAACCGAGCACAATTAAATAGATAAAAAATTGGTTCAAGCCCTGTGGACAGGAGCTTTCTGGCGCTCTTGTTCAAACAGACAAATTATATCTCCCAAGGTATTGAGAATTATATCAATGTATTCTTATGATAGAACTGCATCATAAAGAAAATTCAATTCAAATAATAGTTTATTTATCAAGATTAAATGAGCAATCTGAGAATGAGAACTACACCATGGAAAAAATCAAATTAAAATACCAGAAATGAATTTGACTCTCTCTTATAGAACAGGATGACATATACGAGTAAGAACACAGATCATATAATAAACCATCTCGCCTATTGTGGCCAATAGCGAACTTAACCGAGATATTTATCTCCCTAACCTACCCTGAAAATTTCAACTGACACGTTCATTCCGTTCGTGAGTTATCGTAGAAACGAAATTAAAAAATTTTCAAAATTTTTTTTGACACTACGGTAACTCGATCAATACAAAACATCACATGCGTCTAAAGCTCATGATTCTTCAATTTGATGCTAAATTTCAGATAGATCGAGTGATCAGTTTCGGAAATATTCATAAAAAACGTTTTTAGTAAAAAACGGCCATAACTCTGAAACCGCTTGGTGGATTTCGCCCGTTAACGAACTCGTCCGAGATATTTACGCTCCAAGTCTACCCTGCAAATTTCAATCTTCTAACTCCTTCCGTTCGAGAGTTATCGTGTTAACGGGACGGCCGGACAGAATCGATTTCGAGCACGGATTCTTGATCAGTGTGAGTCGATCCAAATCGTTTGAAACCCATTTTCAGCCAAAAATTCGAAAATTGCAGCATTTGGGCAAGTTGATAAGCACTCTGTTCCGAGGAACAAGAGCGCCAAAATAAGCTCTGTGGACAGGGGCTTTGGCGCTCAGATCAACTACTATAGCGAAATTATTCGAACTTTGACAAATCATATCTCCGAAAGTATTTTTGTCGTTATTCCGAAACCACCCAGGACCCAGGAGGCCGATTTTTCCCAATAACGAACTTATTGGGTGATATTTATCTCCCAAACCTACTCTGAAAACTTGAACTGGCTAGCTCATTCCGTTCGAGAGTTATCGTGTTAACGGCCGGCCGGACAGAATCGATTTTGACCAAGGATGATTGATCATCAGTGATTCGAACCAAAACTTGTAAGACCATTTTCAGCCAAAAATTCTAAAATTACAGACATTTGGGAAAATTGATGAAGCACTCCGTTCCGAGGAATAAGAGCACCAAAAAATATGTTGTGATTTTGTCACTGTGTCACAGGAGCACCCTGTTCCGACTCCTCTGGAATCGATGTGATTTTTGGCACTCTTGTTCCTCGGAACAGGAGTGCTTATCAATTTGCCCAAAATGTCTGTAATTTTCGAATTTTTGGATGAAAATGCTCTTAAACGATTTGGTTCGACTCACTGATCAAGAATCCATATGGTCAAAATCGATTATGTCCGGCCGTCCGTCCGTTAACACGATAACTCTCGAACGGAATGAGCTAGACAGTTGAAATTTTCAGAGTAGGTTTGGGAGATAAATATCTCGGTTTCAATTAAATTTTTTTTTTAATATGCAGCTTCATCATAAGAATCTATTGATATCATTTTCAACAATAAAATAAGCTAATACTTTCGGAGATATGATTTTTCAACATTCCAATAATACATCGTAATTCTATGTTTTCACAGACTATCTGTCTGTGTTCACTGTTCATGCATGTAATCTAATGGCGATTTCCATTGACACGCTCGGATCACTCGGAGCTGTCACACTGACATGTTTGACAGATATTTTCGGTTCAATTGGACAGATGCATGACAGATGAGATCGATTTCGAGTGCTCCGAGCGTGTCAATGGAAATCGCCATTATTTACCTATACCCGACATGTCAAATGTATATCTCAATAATCTATAATAATCTAACAAACAAAGGATTATTGAATGCAAAATGACCAATTATAGGATATTGTAATTACCCCTACCCTATATGCCCTTGGATAATCCATATGATGATGGAAATATAATAATTTGGTAAGTTCAGAATATCTTCAGTGGAAACAAAACGGGCCAAGTTGACCAAGTTTCAATTAATATAATATAATTTTCAGAGTAGATTTGAGGAATGAAAATCTCGTATAAGTTCGTACTCTAATTTTAAATTAGTTTCTTTTATGCATCAGTTCTATTATGAGAATTCATTGATATCATTCCCAACTCTGAGAAACACAAGAGCGCCAAAGCTCTTGTCCACAGGGCCATCCTACTTTTTTGTCACGGCTCCGGCCAGCCGCGGAGTCGGGGTTCCTCCGGCCGGCGGAGCTCTTCCTCAGTTTGGTAAAGTTAGGTTTTGAAGGCTCTCGCAAAATTTCAGCGATATCGGACGGATAGTTTCCGAGATATAGGATTTTTTCAATAATTTTTTTAGAATTTTTTAGTGATCTCACGAAATTTGTGCGTCGGTATTCTACAACTAATTACCATGTTTGAATTGGATCGGACTAGTATTTCTTGAGTTATTCAGGAAAAAAAAATTCAGATATGGTGTATAACTCCAAAACCGTTTGGCCGATTATGCCTTTTAACGAACTTAAATGTCGCATTGGGATGCGCAACAACCTTAAAAATTTCAAGTCACTATCTCTATCCTTTCTCAGGTTATCGTGAGGTAGGTACATAATATTTTTTTCAAATTTTCTAGTGAACGATCCTCACGAAATTTCACATACGTCTTTAAGTCGATATTCTACAACTAGCTACCAAATTACAATTCGATCGGATCTGTATTTTTTGAGTTATCTAGAAAATAATATTCCAGATGGGTATAACTCCGAAACCGTTGGGCTGATTTTATGCCGCACATCGAACTGCAAGGTCCCATTCGCGGGATGCGCAACCTACCCTGAAATTTGCAAGTTGCTATCTCTTTCCGTTCGAAAGTTATCTTGGCAAATGGTCACCCAACCAGCTACTGAACTCACCCAAGACTGCTCGGATCTGCAACAATCTAAATCCGATCGTGATCCAATTTGGAACTTGGCTGTAAAGCTGGATTTTAAAGATTCTCGAAAAATTTCAGCGATGACGAGTAGTTTCTGATTTATAGAATTTTTTTCAATGATTTTTAAAAATTTCTAGTAATACGATCCTCACGGAATTTCGCAGAAATTTGCGCGTCTTCATTCTACAACTTATTATTATACCATCTTTGAATAGGATCAATTTCGTATTTTTAGAGTTATTGAAGAAATAAGAACTAAATTTCAGATAGGTATTACTCCAAAACTGTTTATTATGCCCATTATGCCTACAAACAAACTCAAATAATGTCGCATTCGGATGAGCAACCTATCCTAAAATTTGCGAGTGGCTGCTTCTTTCGTTCCTAGAGTTATCATTGGGATAAATATTTTTTTTTAATTTTCTAGTGAAACGATCTTCACAAAATTTCACATATACTCCATTCACTTTAATAAATTCTCCCAGTTGGCCATGATTAAGGTCTATCACGTTTTTGTAACTAAATTAGAGGCAGGTTGGCACTGCTGAAATATCGTCAAGGTCAAAACAATTCGCCGAGACGTTGCCAATGCAAATTTCTACTCTCAACATAATCTTCCATCTTAGACAAGATATTATTACAGACCATTTTCTTCGAATAATAAAGAACTCTTCGCTTTGAACTTGAAAATGCCAGAAGTAGTTTTGAAGAAACAGAGACAAAGTATCAGGAAGTGTTATATAGAACTTAAATCTGCTTCTTCCGATCGTAACCCTGATGTTTTGGAATCCATAATTTATGAGAAGCATTAGACAAGATATTATCTCACCATTATCTTCGAATATAATAAAGAACCGGAATCTGCAATAGGGAATCTTCATTCTGACATGTTGAACTCTCGAATGAAATTACTTATTAGTTTCCTATCATTATATTTTATTAAGGTATAAGAATGACTCGGGTTTCGTAGTACTACTACATTTTGAAACTGGTGTATTTCAAGCTGTGCAACAAGGTATTTCAATGTCTTCTGTAGGCTTATTTCTTGAGAATTTCGAAAAGTGGGATACGTCTGTTCGTTTAGAAGTTTTCCTGCCGGGTTATTCAGGTACTTTTATTCTTTTTTCAAATGAACTATATCACAAAGTAGCGGACTACTCTATCCATTATATCTTCAATAAAATTTCAACACTTGATTCTTGATTTCCATACAAGAAAATAGCATAATTGAATCTTCTAACCAGTTTATATACGTGAAATATTTCCAGTAACAGCACAGGAAACATTTTCTTCTATAGTCGCCAGGACTGTGGAATTATTGAATTCACATAATACTTCAAATTCATTATTTTTCCGAAGTAAATTCATATTGTGAAAATACGTAATTATACAACGACTTCTATGTAGAGAGGACAACGTTGCGTAATCTGAGAGGAAAATGACTATAACCTAACATGTTCAAAATGGTGAAATGTGTCAAATTTTCATGGCCGACCGGGAGACTTTAAAAAAGTGAATGGAGTATACCTCTTTATAATTTATATCGGTATTCTACAACTAGTTCAATTCTATCGCGGATCTATGTATATTGGTTGAAGACAAAATTAGTACTCGGAAACCGTTTGACCGATTATTATGCCCGTAAACGTACTTGACGGCCGGCCGGCCAAAATCAAATATGACCTCGAATTCTTCATCAGTGAGTCGAACCTAATCCTTTATTGAGATCATTTTCGGCAAAAAATTCGAACGTTACGACATTTTGGCAAAATGATAGCTTGCTCTTTCCGAGAACATATGCGCAAAAAAAATCGAATAAGATAAATTACGGCTACGGGAATGGATCCCGGTACCTTCTTCTTACGAGTCCAGCAAATTAACTCCTGCGCTATCACAGAATATATCGTTATGTTATCGATATGTTCTGTGTGCGCTATGATAGCTGTTTATAGATTCTGGGATGAAAGCAGGTGAATTTGAACGAATTTTATTACTTTTCTCTTTTTTTCAGATTTCTTATTTCTGGAAAATATCATCTTTTTACTATTATTCGACGGTTTTTATCCCTCATCTTCACTTTTTGCCTAGTTTTCCGTTCGAAAACGGTCCGTAGCGGCATAGTCTGCGCGATAATTTTGAACCTCGTACGTCCATTCTAATATATCCAACCTGACAGATGTAGAATTTTTTGATACGTCGAAAGAAATTGAAATTCTTCCGAAAAATAACATCTTTCCTTACGTTGATTTCAAAATGGAAAACCTCACATAGTTTATTGAGCGCATCGATTTTTCGACATAAACTCGCCAGCAAATCCTACTTTGGAGCGTGCAACCCGTCAGATTCATATCACTCTACTTTTCGACCACTGATTTTGTCGTGATTCGGGGTCCGGACGTGAATAAAATTTGTTTCGTAATTTTTTCGAAAACGGTAATAGATAATAGAGATTTCGTCTTCAGTTTTCGCTTTTTACCGTTCGGTAGTTTCGGTCACGTGCTGTGACCACCCTCGAAACATCCCTTAAAACTTTTAAAAATGATTACTTAGGAAAAATACGTCACTCTCGGATTTTTTTTTAAATACATAGATTTTTCCCAAAAGTCGCCACTATAGCCTGCTTAGCGACAATTACAACCATCCCCTTTCCCCCCCGTAAACTCAAAATCCACTCTTTTCACTAGAGACGTCCCCTAAATTACACAAATTTTCCCTAAGTAAAATTATAACGTCCTTTGCCAGATACTGCACTCGCCCAACGATTCTCGGTTTCCATTATTTCTTCAATAACTCCTATAATATAGATCGTGTTCAAATTTGAAACTTTAGAATTAGGATTTGAAGGCTTTTGCAAAATTTCAGCAATATCGGACGGATAGTTTTAGAGCTACATAATATTTTTGCACGCATGTTCAATATATTTTTTGCGCGTATATTCTGGGGAACATCGCGTTATCATTTTGCCCAAATGTCCGTAATTTTCGAATTTTTCGCCGAAAATGGTCCAAACGATTGAGTTCGACTCCCCGATGAAGAATTCGAGGTCAAATTTGATTCTGTCCGTCCGGCCGTGGCCACGATAACTTGAGAACGGAAAGAGCTAGCGACTTGAAATTTTCAGGGTAGGTGGCGCATCCCAATACGACGGAGAAGTTCATTAATGGGCATAATCGGCCCAATGGTTTCGAAGTAATAATTTTATTTTCAACCAATATAAATCCGATCGAATTGAAACTTGGTGAAAAGTTGTAGAATATATACACCTAAGCACGTTTGTGAAATTTCGTATCACTAGAAAATTTTAAAAAATTTATTAAAAAATATTTTTTATCTCTCGATAATCTGAGAACAGAAGAAATAGCGACTTAAAATTTTCAGGTTAGGTTGTGCATCTGACTGTGACATTTGAGTTTGTTTATAAGCATAATCGGCCAAACAGTTTTGGAGTTATCCCCATCTGAAATTTGGTTGTTATTTCCTTAATAACTCGAAAAATACCAAACCGATCCAATTTAAATATGGTTATTAGTTGAAGAATGCCAATACGGAAATTCTTGGAAAATTTTGTGAGGATCGTATCACAAGAAATTTTTTTAAAAATCATTGAGAATCTTTGAAAAATAAGTCTATATATCAGAAAATATTCATTCGACATGGCAGATATTTTGCGAGAGCCTTCAGAACCTATCTCTATTACCAAGTTCCAAGTTTGAACACGATCGGATCTATATTGTTGGAGATCTGAGCAGCCTTGTGTAAGTTCAGTAGCTGGATGGGTGACCGTTGCCTCGATAACTCCCGAACGAAAGGATATAGGGACTTGGAATTTTCTTGCGCATCTAAATGGGAGAGTAAAGTTCGCTGTTGGACATAATCGGCAACGGTTTCGGAGTTATACCCATCTGGAATATTATTTCCTCGATGACTCAAAATATTGTATGCTTGTATGCTGCAGACTACTAAATATCGCCTTCAAAAAATTCAGAATTACTGCTGCAGATTTGTGTTTGGTCTACGGAAGTACGATAGAGTTTCTGCCAAAATAAACGAACTTGGTTGGCTTAGAGTTGAGAATCTTTTCAGGTATCACATGAGTTCATTCGTTTATCGAGTACTTTTCACCTCCACTCCCCCGTACCTCAAGGATAGGCTAGTATATAGAGGTAGTTTGCATGACCGATCTATACGTCACTTTTATAACTTAGACCTGCCAAAATTTCGTCTTGCCAGTGTTGCCAGTTCAAGTCGAGGTTTCACCTACAACGCAGTTACTGTGTACAATTCTGTACCCTTTACGTTTAAAACACGCTCGGAAGGATTTCTAAAAAGAAACTTTCGAGAATCATTGCTGGACACACAAAGAAACCTGTTTGCTGCATAGGTTCTTTCTGTTTCTAGTATGTGCATTATTATATATTTTTTTTCTCTTTTTCTTCATGGCTGCGTCCCATTTCATTTTCATTTTCCCTTATATTTAATTTAATTTTAGACAGACTACATTTATTTGATTTATTATTTTTAGATTTTTAAGTATACAAATTTCAAATTTTAATTTTAAGTTTTCTTTGTTAATTTTAGTAGAGGTTAAGTAGGAGTAGCTTTAGCTAAACTTCGCCTCTCCCCTTTTTTCTTGTACTGTATTATAAGTACAAAATAAAGGCAATTTATTATTATTATTATTATTATATATAGACCCGATCAAATTGTAGCTTGCTAACTAGTTGTAGAATATCGACATAAAGACGTGTGTGAAATTTTGTGAGAACCGTAGCCCTAGAAAATTGAAAAAAATTACGAAAAAAAAAATTGAATTTACCATGGTAAATTCGATTAAAAGTGTCCAATACAGGAGAACGGACAATAGAATTCACCATAGTTTATTTGATTAAGAGTGTCTAATACAGGAGAATGGACAATAGAACAAAAGCTCCTGACTTCACATCAGTGCTTGAACCAATTTTTTAATTCTCTAGTGATACGATCCGCACAAATATTTGTGTCGGCATTGTACAACTTATTACCAAGTTTCAATTCGATCGGTTTTGAATTGTTCTAAAACATACTTTTTACTCTGAAACCGTCAGGCCGATTATGTTTATTAACGAACTTGTCCGTCACATTTGTATGCGCAACCTACCCTGGAAATTTTAAATCGCTATCATTTTCTGTCCTCAAGTTATCGTGGCAACGGCCGGCCGACGTTTGTGCAAAATTATAGTACGCCGTTCCCTAGAACAAGCGCGCAAAAAGATTTCGAATGTAATCTTGTTTACAACAGTAAAATATTGGATGGAATAGTTTAAACAAGGCTATACGATAGCCAAGATGAATATCAAAACCTACCCTGCAAAGTACCGAAAATATTTCCTCCTGGATGAAATGATAATTTAGCAATGAAACAGTCAATAATAAAATAAGGAAGTTATGGTATAAAAATATATATTTATAACAAAAGTATATCACCAGTACATAACAAGTAACAATTCGAAGAATTTCAAATATCTTGGAAAAATCACTAGGAATTGACATAAGACTTTATAATAATGTTGTAAAATCACAAACTTAACAAAAAAGGGACCAACAAGAAATCGGAATAAAATTTTCAAAATATAGAAAAGTTTAAAATCATCTTATTTACTCAACTGTGATCAACAAGTCTTCTGCTTCTAGTTTCATACCCATATCAATGTTAATTGATTTAACCACTCCTGCTACAGGACTCTGTACTACAGTCTCCATCTTCATCGCCGAGAGTATTACCAATGGAGTACCTTTTTCAACCTTGTCACCTACTTTGATTCTGATATCTATAACTTGTCCAGGCATAGGTGCTCCTACTTCGTTTTTGTTGGCTTTGTTTGCTTTGGGATGTACTTCAATTTCTTTGCCAGCGTCTTTGTCTCTTATGTAAACTGATCTCAATGTTCCATTCAATTCAAAGAATACTTCTCTCTCTCCATTTTCGGTCAAGTCTTCGGCCATTGCTAGTGTCTTGATACCCAGGGTCTTTCCTTGTTCAATTGAGACTTCGAACTCCTCACCTACTTTTGGACCCACCAAGAATATTCTAGTATCCAGTTTGTCTACAGGACCGAATTTCTCTTTGAATGCAAGATATTCATTGGTAACCTGTGGATAAAGTGCTGCAGATACCACATCTCTATCGTTTGCACTGGTGAAAGTTTCCTTAAGGTCCGAGCTTAGTTTCTTGAAATCGAGAGGCGCTAAAGATGCACCAGGTCTTCCTTCAATTCTAGGCATGTCTCTGAGGATTTTAGAACGAAGAGGTTCTGGGAATCCACCATGAGGTTGGCCGATGTGACCTTGCAAGTATTCAACCACTGATTTTGGAAATGATAGCTCTTCAGCTTTGTCTAAAACATCTTGACTCTTCAATTTGTTCTGCACCATGAATTGTGCAAGGTCTCCAACTACCTTAGAACTTGGTGTTACTTTAATTATATCGCCAAGAAGTAGGTTTGCTTCAGCATATGCTTTCTTGACATCTTCGAAGAAGTCTCCAAGACCTAAAATATTGACGTTTAGAAACATTTGATTTTTTCCGGATGAAAGCTAACTTACCTAAAGAGTAAGCTTGGAATTGAAGGTTAGTGTATTGACCTCCGGGAATTTCATTGTTGTAAACATCTGCGTTTCCACTCCTCATAGTGGTGGTACATTCAAAAGGTCCGTACAATGTTCTGGTTTGTTCCCAATAAGCCGAATATTCAGAAATCTTGTCCAGAGCTAAGCCTGTATCTAAATTAGTTCCCTGAAAATATAGTAATGTTATTTTTGTCTAGTGGCTGATTGCAAGAACCAGGCAGTTTGATTTTTAAATGTTTCTACCTTTGTCTGCAAGGAACTAGATTATTTCATACAGCCCTTGGATCTTAAAGAACCAATAAAAGTCAATAATATTGAATGAACATTACCTGTAAACAAGCAACAATAGCTCCCATGGATGGCTGACTGGTGAGACCAGACATCGAATCAACTGCAACATCTACCACATCTGCTCCAGCTTCTGCGCATGCCAGCATTGACGCTACTCCAGCTCCACTGGTATCGTGAGTATGAATGTGAATGGGCAGATCCGGATACTTGTCACGAATAGCAGTCACTAAGAGTCTTTAAAACAGAATAAAAATGAAAACAGACTTAATAAACATGACAAATAACACACGCCCCTTGTGCTTCCCATGGAACGTAGAAATGTAATCATTTCAATATTCTAATTTAATTTCAAATATTGTTGTCAAGCTTTGGAAAGAAAATAGGGAAGGACATAAATGACTACCTGCTACAATGAAAGAAGTCCAAATGCATATTGAATGCAGTGTTGACCTGCAAATCTGGTATAAAGGGTGATTCCAAATTAGACGTGAACCTTGGAAGAGGTGTTAGTATGACTCATTTGCTGTTGTTTGAGCCATATTTACTGATAACCGAAAATCAACAGTTTCCGAGATACTTGTGTTCTGGTGATTTTGAGAGATTCCTCACATTAATCCATTTTTCCTCAATTATTTTCTACGTTGACCAAATTTGATTATAATTTTCGGTTATTTTTATCAGAAAAGGATATAATATGTATGAAAAAAGCAAAACTATGCTACATAAGCTGTTGAAAAAGAAGTCCCTGTGATACTGAACGGATATTAAAATAATTTAAAAATCGGAATGAGTACAACTTAAAGAAGAAGGAGTGTGTGAGTTCTCTATATTTTTTCAAACAAAGCGAAATCTGTAGAGGTTGCTTACTTTCCAGCTTTAGGTTTAAGCAATCCTGCCATATCTTTGATTGCCAACACATGGGTACCTCCCTTAACCAACTCCTCTGCCAGTTTCAAATAGTAATTGAGGTCATATTTCTTCTTCTTTGGATCACTTACATCTCCTGAATATGATATAGTACCTTCTACTATACCTCCAGCCTTACCAGCAGCTTCCATGCCTACAAGAATGTTGGGCAAGTAGTTAAGAGAATCAAATACCCTGAATACGTCCATGCCAGTTTGAACCTGTTAAAATATAAATACTGAATATTTACTTCTTCTAAAATACATGCAAGAACGACAAAATTGACTGAAAACGAGTAGAATAGGTACACTTTTGAATAATACTTTATGCGAACTTGAACTGAAAGGTTGTTTTTATGTCTTAGTAACAGGAAATCAAAGCAAGGCAACATTTAGAAGATGGCCAATAGTACATATCTGTCAATTCGTGTATTACATTGATACACATACCTATACATTTTGTACGGACTTCACATAGAATCTGTCACATTTAAATACTGACGAATACTCACTGCTAGTTCACAGAATTTGAACACTACATTGTCTGGATAATTGGTATATCCTACAGCGTTCGCCCCCCTCAGAAGCATCTGGAAAGGTATGTTTGGTATCAACTTCCTCATCTCTTCCAGCCTTTCCCAGGGGCATTCATGTAAGAATCTCAACGCTACATCGAAGGTGGCGCCACCCCAGTTCTCCATAGAGTACAGCTGGCTGAAATTATGGGAAACAAAAGGAGATATTTTCAGTAAATCGTGAGTTCTGACTCTGGTTGCCAGAAGGGACTGATGGGCATCTCTGAAAGTTGTGTCCATTAGCAGAAGGTTTTTCTTCGATCTGACAGCTTTTGCGAAAGCTTCAGGACCTTGTTCTTTGTAAATCTGACGGAGACCCTTTGGTGGCTTCAGACCTAACCGAAGGAGTATATATTAGATTCTAGAGAAGTGTTTTGTTTCAATTCAAAGTGCTACCGAGTTCCAATATCCTTTAAATTTTTTCAACAATTGAAATGAAATTCAGAAATTGAAGTCAACATGATAATGCAGAATTGAAGAAGTGAATAATGAAAAAAGTAATTTTTTAGTCTGCAAATCAATTAAGCAATTTTCATTAGGCATTTGCATTGAAATATCTTTTAATAAATTTGATAATTGAGCATAGTTGGCCCTTGCCAGACCTGTATACTCTGCAAGGCTAATTATATGAAAAATGATATCAGCAAATTACAACCAATTTTTGTGGAATAGATATTCCTCAAAAATATAAATAATAAAAAATAAATTGGGAATACACCCAAATGAAAGCCAAAAATATTATGCATGAATGAAATAATAATAAATATTCTTCTTGAAAACTCATGAGCATTTCGACAAAAAAAAATATAAAAATTGAATTAGTAATAATTATAACCAATATGTACATAGCAGTTCTTCAAAATTCGGGCAAACCATGCATATGATGTAACATAATATTGAAATAATAACAAAAAATATATACTAACTTTCTGGGCATTTTGGGGCCAAGTACTCTGTAAGGAACAAAATATAAACAA
The DNA here is from genome assembly GCA_937662695.2 of Halyzia sedecimguttata. Classification (NCBI taxonomy): domain Eukaryota; kingdom Metazoa; phylum Arthropoda; class Insecta; order Coleoptera; family Coccinellidae; genus Halyzia; species Halyzia sedecimguttata. The sequence goes on from OW569415.2 coordinate 25,390,341, forward strand.
AATGAAATGAAGGCACTCAAAACTAAAAACAGGATTATTTGGTTAGGCTAGGAATGCACGTATATACAAAAAGAAAAGCTTCACAGGAGAAATACTTCTTATTTTCATTTCACGCAAACGGAATAAAATATCTGACAGTATTTTCATTTTTGTGTTCAGCTGCCGGTAAACTCGATATTTAAATTAAAATAAAAATTTTTATTGTATGAATCAAATGGCATTTCTTTTGTACTAGCAGCTTTTGCATTACTATTGTTTCAGCACTGAATATTTCACTAAATGTAAATACAGTGGACCCCCGGTAGTCCGACAAACGTTTTGCAAGGCCGTGTCAGACTATCGAATTTGTCGGATTATAGACTACTGCGTAAGACCCCCTATAGTCCGGTTGAAAAAAAAGTTCCTTGTAATCCGACAAATTACCGATCAAAATTAGAGTTGGGCATAATTGAATGATTTCAATAATCGATATATAGGTTCTCGAGAGATTTCAATAATCGAATGATCATTCGAGATATTGATCATTCGGTATTCCACTCAGTTCTCATCGCGTGAGCGGTTTAGGTTATCCCTTATCTTCAATATAATTGCGTCGGCTCCCTGCAGTATTAAGTTTCACATTTTATGGCTTCATTTTATTACATTGCCGTTGGTCCTGTGATAATTTATAATTATGCTATTTGGTTTTGGTCCAATATTTGAAAATTTCTTTCCAGCTGTTTAAAAGGGAATGGAGCTATGAAATGAATTATTATAACCTTCAAATTCCCTAGAATGCACAATTATATACCTATTTATAATCACTAAATACAATAATACCGGCAACATCAGTTCTGTCGGAAAGGTTATTTTCGAAATGTGGACAATCAACCAACATCCGCCGTAATAGATTAGCGCCAAAAAAATGTAAACCAAATAATTTTTCTGAATGGCGAAATGTATAATGTCAATGAAATTTGTACTTTTTACTTTATTTCATTCTGTTTTTCGCAAAAACATATTTTTAATCACATAGGTATTACACGTCCAGATTGAATTTTCTATGACCTTTTTTGGCGCTCTAGTTCCTCGGAACTGAGTGCTTATCAATTTGCCCAAATGTCTGTAATTTTCGAATATTTCGATGAAAATGGTCTTAAACGATTTGGTTCGACTCACTGATCAAGAATCCGTGGTCGAAATTCATTCTGTCCGGCCGGTCCGGCCGGCCGGCCGTAGGCACGATAACTCTCGAACGGAATGAGCTAGAGAGTTGAAATTTTCAGAGTAGGTTTGGGGGATGAATATCTCGTCTAAGTTCGTTACTGGGCAAAATCGGACAGAAGGTTTCGGAGTAATAAAAAAAATATTTTTTTTTTACAAAACAAATTCCAAATTAAATTTTTTTTAATAAGCAGTTTTATCATAAGAATCCATTCATATCATTTTTAACTCTAACAAGCTAATACTTTCGGAGATATGATTTTTCAAAATTTCAATGTAAATCGTATTTCACAGATTGATATAATTATTCTATGTATATTCTATGTATGAATTGTCATAAAGTCAACTTGACAGAAGGGAATATTGTAACTTCAAGAATATTGGGGTTGAAATACTCGTATTCTAGCGATGCAACGGGGACCTCACCCGAAAATGTTTGAAAATATTACGTAAACATTGAAAGCATAATTCTGTAGTTCGAGAGAGGAGAAAATTTTGTGAACGTAGATCAGGAAATTTTTGATCGATTACAAGGTAAACTATTATTATTTATCTTCTTTTATACATGTTTTATGGAATACCTACTATTTGTAGGTACTTTAAACCTGTTTTGGGCAATTGTCATACGAAACTTGTTTTTTTGGCGCTCTAGTTCCTCGGAACAGAGTGCTTATCAATTTGCCCAAGTGTCTGTAATTTTGGAATTTTTGGCTGAAAATGGTCTCAAATGATTTGGTTCGACTCACTGATCAAGAATCCGAGTGCGAAATCGATTCTGTCCGGCCGGCCGACCGGCCGTAGGCACGATAACTCTCGAACGAAAGGAGTTAGCGGCTTGAAAATTGCAAGGTGGTTTTGGAGCGTAAATATCTCGGACAAGTTCGTTAATGGGCGAAAACCATCAAGGGGTTTCGGAGTTATGGCCGATTTTAATAAAAATATTTTTTATGAATATTTCCGAAACCGATCACTCGATCTATCTGAAATTTAGCACCAAATTGTAGAACCATGACCTTTATACGCATGTGAAGTTTTGTATTGACCAGATTACCGCAAAGTGTCAAAAAAAAATTTGAAAATGTGGTGCAGTTTCATTCTCATGATTGCTCATTTAATCTTGATAAATGAACTATTATTTGAATTGAATTTCCTTTATGATGCAGTTCTATCATATGAATACATTGATATAATTCCCAACTCTGAGAAACCAATACCAGATATAATTTGTCTGTTTGAACTAGAGCGCCAGAAAGCTCCTGTCCACAGGGCTTGAACCCATTTTTTATTCCTCCAATTAATTAGTTAATTAAAGTTTGAGTAATTATTGGAAATAAAATTCGAGTCAATTCAATAGATGCATGCATAGTACCAATTGAAGCAATTGAAGCTTTCTACAAGCACCAAATGCCACTTATACAAATATTTAAAAAATAACGATAAAAAACTTGTTGAACGAACTTCCGGGTCCGAGTTCTTAATTAATAACAAACGGAATATATCTGAATATTTTGAACGAACAGCTACTGAATAAGATCAGAATAATAATGAATACCTCAATTTTCAATGGAATAAATAATAAAATCATTCACTAGCTACTATTTCGGCAGCACCCGACCAGAATCCAGATGGCAGCAATAAATTCTATCGATTGTTGAAGAAGCCTTTCATATCTCATACTTATATGCCACCAAAGGAACTTCGAAATATCAAAACATTCAGAACGTATACGAACGAATTACGAGTACGAGATATCTCGTATCTCATCTCAGTTCATTCAATTCTTACTCGAGCCGAGTGATATCTCATCTGGATGCCATATGATAGACGACTGAAAATCATTCGAATGAATTCACTCACATTTTTCAGAACATCTCGAGATGTTTCAAAAATCGAAATGTTCGATTATTTTCATTCGAGAGGTTCCATCACTAATCAAAATATTTCAGCAGTGATTCGCATGTCGGATTACAAGTGGCGCCGGATAAGACGGGGGCCGGATTACGGGGGTCTACTGTATGTCAAAGCGTTTAGGGTGAACTTCCTGGGGTATTAAGAGTTGGCAAATGATACCAAAGGAATTAATTGAAACTTGAAATCCACTCAGATAAAATTCACAACAGCCAAACCAAACACCTGAATGAATAATGATAGTATTTACCCTTTGATACGTCTGGTACATGTGGTTTTATCTCGCTTGGTTTCAGACTTGTGGCTAAGGGTGTCTGAGGCCCATTCACCAAAACTTCAGCCATGTAATTCAGCAGTTTCTGAGCCCTGTTCTGTGTCGGGAAAAATTTAAATAGTTGGGGATTCTCGTCGATAAAGTAGGTGTCTACAGATCCGTTCAAGAACTTTTGGTTCTCTAGTACGTTGAGCAGGAAGGGAATGTTGGTCTTAACACCTCTAACTCTGAATTCTCTCAAAGCTCTGTTCATTTTTGCACAGGACGATGGGAGATCTTTGGAATGAGCTGAAAAAAATCATATATAAGATATGAGCGACGGTAGCTTAGTGGTAGGGCATTGGACTGAAAGGTCTTGAATTCATATCCCGTCCTGACAGGATTAAATTTTTCTACCTAGATGGTATCAGTCACCAGCCACTTTTGGTCAAAATTCAATTGTTTACCTAAGGACACCGCTATAGCTAGTTTGCATGAAGTAGTTTTTCATGAGCGAATAACCAGTTTATCCATATTCCTACACTTACCTATAATCTTCACCAATAAAGAATCGTAGTAGGGCGAGATGATTGCTCCAGCAAATGCACTAGCCCCATCTAAACGAATACCCATACCCTCTCCCGATCTGAACACTTCAATACGGCCAGTGTCAGGTTGGAAGTTTTTGGCAGGATCTTCAGTAGTAACACGACACTGAATGGCAAAGCCCTGCAGAACAAAATCGTTCAAATTCAAAGAATTCAACCCTATTTCTTCAATACTTACATCGGTTTTGATAGTTTCTTGCTTGATGCCCATTTCTGGGAGGGTCATACCCTCAGCAATTCTTATCTGGGACTGTACCAAATCAATGCCAGTTATTTCTTCTGTTACAGTATGTTCAACTTGCAACCTGCAAACCTCAAAATGCTTTAATGCTCCATTTATGATCGGTTAGCGCTGTTAAGTGCATTTTTAATATACATTGTTTTTCTGAGAACAATTCTTCAAGAGTATTGTATGGGACACCAGTACTTATTGGCACTTCTTTCTAATAATTCTTTCAGTTTTCTATATTTCTATGTGATAATTACTACGAACCAAGCGTTCAACAAAGTCATTTCTTGAAAGATCTTTGTAGCTGACCGTGCCTACTAGTTGTAAAAACCGAAACTCGCTTCAATCGCGGTGTACAATACATTCCAATACTCCAAAATATTGGTCCTTCGGGCCGGAGTTCAACAAAGCAAACTTGGATTTTTTGCCGCTTAAAACGAAACTTATTTTACCCTTATACGTTAATCAATACTGTCTATTACACCAAAATATTGGTCCTTCGAACCGGATATATTCCCAAACCCAACTATAAATGTTTTACTCGCAATATTAAAAACACTGCAAGCTCTGAACTAAATATTAAAGAAGGGCAATGGTTAAGTATTTTACTGCCTTCGAACCACTATAATCTCTCACCTTGCGTTGACTTCAATGAAGTAGAAATTTCCTTTACTATCACAAAGGAACTCAACTGTTCCAGCATTCTCGTAACCCACATGTTTGGCTAGTTTGACAGCTAACTCGGTCATCTTGTCCCTAATGGCAACGTCTAAGTGAGGTGCTGGAGCCATTTCAACAACTTTCTGGTGCCTCCTCTGAACAGAACAATCTCTTTCATAGAGATGGACTATATTTCCTGCCTTATCACCTGATAGAATAAAACTCCAAATCAATGCGAAATCAAAATTGAGAATTACTAGTGTTTGAGTTTGAATGAGAATTAAACTTAGATCCTCATGTCACAGCAAATTAATAGCTGCGATATTCTTCGACAGATGTTCAAATTTGCTGCATTGGAAAATTACATTGTATGTACAGTGCTTTCCAGCAACTCCGCACCAAGAGGGACTTTTCTATTAATATTTCCGAATTTTATTTCTTACAAAAAGTTGGTGCATCAAACATTATAAAAAATGATATAAACTCATTCAACTGCGACATCCGGTTTGAGTGGAAATCATCGTGTTATCATTTTGCCCAAATGTCTGTAACATTCAATTTTTTTGCCGAAAATGGTCTCCAATGAAGGTTCGACTCACTGATGAAGAATTCGAGGTAAAACTTGGTTCTGTCCGGTCGGCCTTCCGTTGCCACGATAACCTGAGAATGGAAAGAGATATCGATTTCCGATTTTTTTTGTGCATCTGAATGCGAAATTTGAGATTGTTAAAAGGCATAATCGGCCAAACGGAATTGGAATTACACCCATCTGAAATTTGGTTATTATTTCCTCAATAACTCGAAAAGTACGAATCAGATCCAATTCAATTCAATTCAATGCATCAGAACTATTCGTCCGACATCGATGAAATTTTGCGAGAGCGTTCTAAACCTAACTCAACTGCCAAGCTCCAAGTTTCAACACAACCGGATCTATACTGTTGGAGGTCCGAGCAGCCTTGTGTGAGTTCAGTTGCTGGATGTGTGACCGTTTCCTCGTTAAATTTTGAACGAAAAGAGATAGGGATTTGCAGTTTTCAGGGTAGGTTGAGCATCCGAATCGGAGAGTTAAGTTCGTTGTTGGCCATAATCGGCCCAACGATATTTTCTCAATAACTCAAAAAATACAGACCCGCTCGAATTGAAACTTGATAACTAATTGTAGAATATCGACATAAAGACGTGTGTGAAATTTTGTGAGGAGCGTACCTCTAGAAATTTTTAAAAAAATTTGGAAAAAATATAATGCATTTCACGATAACTTGAGAACGGAAAGAGATATCGAATTACAATTTTCAGGGTAGGTTGCGCATTCGAATGCGACATTTAAGTTTGTTAATTGGCATAATCAGCCAAATAGTTTTGGTGTTATACTCATCTGAAATTTTGTTGGGATTTCCTCTATAACTCAAAATATACAAATCTGATCCAATTGACTCGGTGATTACCTGTAGAATGCCGACCCACTAATTTTCGCGGAATTCGTGAATATCGTATCCTGGAGTTACTTGAGGCGTAAGTTTTTTCGTATTTCAATTCCAATAGAATACATATGCCAGAATTAAATATTCTGTGATCATATACGATTCTCTCGTTACTGAAGTATGTCATTAAAATGGTATGAAATAGATTCATATATTACAAAAGCTGAGAAAACGGTATATATCGATGCTAAATTTGATTAAAAGTGTCCAATAAAGATGAGTAGACCTCCTGCATTCACGCCACTGCTAGAACCAATTTTGAAACAAAAATGTTGATTATCTCGAAAAATTCGAAGTTTTTGTATGAAATGCTCTAGGAAAACTTGTTTGAAATTACAAATTTGATCAATGTGCAAATATTAAGGTCGAAAAACCATGAAAAATATATATTTTTTTTTTACCTATATAACTCATTTGAAAAGTGAGTAAATACCTAACTTTTTGGTGACTGGACAATATTAGTGTCGGCTTCAATATCGTAACTAGAAAATTTTATGCGAACTTGATTTTTCGAAATTTGTTAGAATTTTCCCTATAACGTCGGTTCATACTGGTGCAAAGTGGCTCCTATTCGTATTTTCGGCATTAATATCTTTCAATTTCACATTCAATTCACATCTGAGAATCCCAAGAATGCATATCTTACTGATTGAAATATTATTTTGTCATGAATATCCATCGTAACTTCAATTTCAACACCATATTTCTCACGGTTTTCCTACCTGAATTTTAGCACATTGATCTAAATTATTATATCAAACAAGTTTACTTACAGCCATACAAAAAGTTAGAATTTTTCGAGATAGTTGACATTTTTGGCGCTCTATATTGTCGGAACTGAGTGCTTATCAATTTGCCCAAATGTCTGTAATTTTCGAATTTTTCGATGAAAATGGTCTTAAACGATTTGGTTCGGCTCACTGATCAAGAATCCGTGGTCGAAATTCATTCTGTCCGGCCGGCCGTAGGCACGATAACTCTCGAACGGAATGAGCTACAGAGTTGAAATTTTCAGAATAGGTTTGGCAGATAAATATCTCGGCTAAGTTCGTTATTGGGCAAAATCGGACAGATGGTTTCGGAGTAACAAAAAAAAATTTTTTTTTTTACAAAACAAATTCCAAATTAAATTTTTTTCAATAAGCAGTTTTATCATAAGAATCCAATGATATAAATTTTAACTCTAACAAGCTAATACTTTCGGAGATATGATTTTTAAAAATTTCGATAAAAAATCGTATTTTTACGTTTTCACAGAAATATATAATTATTCTATGTATGAATTGTCATAATGTCAACTTATTTTCCTGAGATATGACATTGTCTCTTGCTAATAGTTGGTTCGAGAAACGTCAAAATCGACTTAGAGAGACAAAGGTAAAAAACCGTCAAATAAACTCCCATGTGGCAATTAAGAATATATATCCCAGGTAAGTACCGACGTTTTATTCTAATACCGGAGATCGACAAGATCGTACGAGGAGCCCGATAGCCGGTGTGTCTACGCTGTCGGGTTTTCGGTTTCGGAACGAGAGAAGGCGGGACTTTTTGGCGCTCTAGTTCCTCGGAACTGAGTGCTTATCAATTTGCCCAAATGTCTGTAATTTTTATTTAAGATGCAGTTTCATCATTGAAATCGACCGATATCATTTTCAACTCCAACAAGCTAATACTTTCGGAAATATGATTTTCTAAATTTCAATAATGAATCGTACGTACTTCTATGTTTTCAAAGAATGCTATAATTATTCTATCTAAGCTTTAGTATATGATCTGTGTTCATACTCGTACATTTCATCCTGTTCTATAAGAAGGAGTCAAATTCATTTCACCTATTTTAATTTGATTTCCTCCATGGTGCAGTTCTCATTCTCAGATTGCTCATTTAATCTTGATAAATAAACTATTATTTGAATTTAATTTCCTTTATGATGCAGTTCTTTCATAAGAATACATTGATTTAATTCCCAACTCTGAGAAACCAATACTTTCGGAGATATAATTTGTCTGTTTGAACTAGAGCGCCAGAAAGCTCCTGTCCACAGGGCTTGAACCAATTTTTGTTTGAAAATAGCGATTTCCGCCGGAGTTGGTCGAGTTTAACATCATATTTTATAATTTTTGAATTTTAGAAAAAATATAAAATTCGGTAAAATTAATATAAAAGAAAAGTAATTCTTAGTGCGGAGTTGCTGGGAAGCACTGTTTAAGAGAATACAGGGTGTCCCACGTTCGAGTGCCTATTAGACGTTTCTGGAGAACTGGACATATTTGGAATCTGAAAATTGGGATTATGATATTCCTTGAAAATTCTCTACAAAGCTAAAATATTTTCGAAGCCCAAGCACTTCCGGTTATACAGAGAGTGAAAATAAATTTGATGAAAAAAATGTTTCGTCAAGTTTTGCATTCCTGGTATGATCAAGTATTCAATGCTGAATACATTTCTGTTAAAACCATTGTATTTATTCGAATAGTTTTCAGAATATCGAAAAAAAAACCGGAAAAAACGTCAAATATGTTTAGTCAGTATTATGTTCATTTTTCTTATTTTAAACATCCTGAACGTGAACCGTTTTTACAACATCGAAGAGGAAGAATGTGGAAAGGTCATGCAACTTTTGAATTTCAGAAATATCATCACAGGATGTTTCAAATTTTGTGTCGAAAATTGTGATCAAAAATTGGCCATAACTTCTGTTTTTCAAATTAGAACCCTATTTTTGGCGCTCTAGTTCATCGGAACTGAGTGCTTATCAATTTGCCCAAATGTCTGTAATTTTGGAATATTTCGATGAAAATGGTCTTAAACGATTTGGTTCGACTCACTGATCAAGAATCCGTGGTCGAAATTCATTCTGTCCGGCCGGCCGTAGGCACGATAACTCTCGAACGGAATGAGCTAGAGAGTTGAAATTTTCAGAGTAGGTTTGGGGGATGAATAACTCGGCTAAGTTCGTTATTGGGCAAAATCGGACAGATGGTTTCGGAGTAACAAAATAAAAATTTTTTTTTTACGAAACAAATTCCAAATTAAATTTTTTTTAATAAGCAGTTTTATCATAAGAATCCATTCATATCATTTTCAACTCTAACAAGCTAATACTTTCGGAGATATGATTTTTTAAAATTTCAATGTAAATCGTATTTCACAGATTGATATAATTATTATTCTATGTATGAATTCTCATAATGTCAACTTGACAGAAGGGAATATTGTAACTTCAAAAATATTGGGGTTGAAATACTCGTATTCGAGAGAGGAGAAATTTTGGTGAACGTAGATCAGGAAATTTTTGATCGATTACAAGGTAATTTTTTATTATTACTTATCTTCTTTCATATTTGTTTTATGGAATACCTACTATTTGTAGGTACTTTAAACCTGTTTTGGGCAATTGTCATACGAAACTTGTTTTTTTGGCGCTCTAGTTCCTCGGAACAGAGTGCTTATCAATTTGCCCAAGTGTCTGTAATTTTGAAATTTTTGGCTGAAAATGGTCTCAAACGATTTGGTTCGACTCACTGATCAAGAATCCGAGTGCGAAATCGATTCTGTCCGGCCGGCCGACCGGCCGTAGGCACGATAACTCTCGAACGAAAGGAGTTAGCGGATTGAAAATTGCAAGGTGGTTTTGGAGCGTAAATATCTCGGACAAGTTCGTTCGATCTATCTGAAATTTAGCATCAAATTGTAGAATCATGACCTTTATACGCATGTGAAGTTTTGTATTGACCAGATTACCGCAAGGTGTAAAAAAAAAAATTTGAAAATTTAAAAAAGTTTTTCCACAATAACTCTCGAACGGAATGAGCTAGGTAGTTGAAATTTTCAGAGTAGGTTAGGGAGATGAATATCTCGGTTAAGTTCGTTATTGGGCAAAATTGGCCAGATTTAATTCGATTTCTTCCATGGTGCAGTTCTCATGATTGCTCATTTAATCTTGATAAATAAACTATTATTTGAATTGAATTTCCTTTATGATGCAGCTCTATCATATGTATACATTGATATAATTCCCAACTCAGAGAAACCAATACTTTCGGAGATATAATTTGTCTGTTTGAACTAGAGCGCCAGAAAGCTCCTGTCCACAGGGCTTGAACCCATTTTTTTATGATTGCGTTGGATTATGCGGTGAAAAATAATCATAGTTTTCTAACATGAGTATGCTCCTAAATTCAATTTGATTTTTTTTTTAATTTAGGAGCATAATCATGATAGAAAACTATCATTATTTTTCACCGCAGAATCTAACACAATCATACAAATATAGGGTTCTAATTTGAAAAACAGAAGTTATGGCCAATTTTTTATCACAATTTTCGACACAAAATTTTAAACACCCTGTGATGATATTTCTGAAATTCAAAAGATGCATGACCTTTTCACATTCTTCCTCTTCGATTTACGTTCAGGATGTTTAAAATACATAAGAACAATGAACATAATACTGACTAAACATATTTGGCTTTTTATCCGTTTTTTTTTCGATATTTTGAAAACTATTCGAATAAATACAATGGTTTTAACAGAAATATATTCAGCATTGAATATTTGATCATGCCAGGAATGCAAAACTTGACGAATAATTTTTTTTCATCAAATTTATTTTCACTCCCTGAATAACCGGAAGTGCTTGGGCTTCGAAAATATTTTAGCTTTGTAGAAAATTTCAAGCAATATAATAATCCCAATTTTCAGATTTCAAATATGTCCAGTTCTCCAGAAACGTCTAATAGGCACTCGAACTTGGGACACCCTGTATAGTACACGGCAATGAACTACTTACTATTAAGTTCATTTTGTTTTACGCATAGGTAATGCATTTACCGAATCTTATAAAATGTATATTCCAAAATGTGGGCGAAGTGAGAAAAATAACAGAAGATTGTTCCGAAATTGATTTATCTCAGCAATTTCCCAGAAGATTCTTATATTTCGATACAGAACATAAGTTCTCTCAGATCTCTTACTTCGTGTTCTGTACCGAAATATAAGAATCTTCTAAGAAATTGGTGAGAGAAAACCATTTCGGAACAAGCTTCTGACATTTTTCACACTTCGCTCACATTTCGGGATATACATAGACTTAAGTTAAGTTAGTTAATGAGCATAATCAGCCAAACCATTTCGGAGTTACATCCATCCGAAATTATGCAACTCAAACAATACAGATCCGATCGAATTGAAACTTGGTAACTAGTTGTAGAATGCCAACACGAAGACTTATGCGAATTTCGTAAGAAACTTATCACTAGAAAAAAATAGAAATGTTTTTTTCTTCAGAAATTTTGGAAATAATCCGTCAGATTCCGCTGAAATTCTAAGCCGGCATTCTACTATCGAGTACGGAGTTTGTATGAGGCGTAAATATACAATGGAACATGCGTGTAAAAGCCTCTGACTTCACGTCGGTGCTTTTCAAGTATTTTTAGTATAAAAACCTACCAAGTAACTGAACCTCTATGTGTCTGGGCCTTTCGATGAATTTTTCAATGAACATCGCACCGTTTCCGAATGCCTTTTCTGCTTCTGAGGATGCCCTAATGAAGTTTTCTTCTACTTCTTCCATTTTCCTCACTACTCTCATACCTCTACCTCCACCACCGTATGCAGCCTGCAATCATAACATATTTTCAAATTATTATCCTCAGTTCAAAATGTCAAAATCTTGTACATTTTTAGCGCACTTGTTACTCGGAACAGAGTGCTTATCAATTTGCCCAAATGTCTGTAATTTTACAATTTCAACTGAAAATGGTCTTAAACGATTTGGTTCGACTCACTGATCAACAATCCGTGGTGGAATACGATTCTGTCCGACCGGCCGTTATTAACACGATAGCCCTCGAACGGAATGAGCTAGACAATTGAAATTTTCAGACTAGGTTTGGGACATAAATATCTAGGCTAAGTTCGTTATTGGGCAAAATCGGCCGAATGGTTTCGGAGTAACGAAAAACATTTTTTTTTTACATTACTACTCTTGAATTAAGTTTTTTTTAAGATGCAGTTTCATCATAAGAATCCATTGATATTATTTTCAACTCTAACAAGCTAATACTTTCGGAGATATGATTTTTCAAAATTTCAATAATACATCTTAGTTCTACATATGTACCTATTCACGTCAGAATGCGAATTCTAACTGTCTGTGTTCACTGTTCATAAATGTCATCTAGCTATTAGAGACAATTCCTAGTTTGAAAATATTTTCTGCTGGAAAACAAGTATCCGATTCTTGAATTTGTGAATATATACAAGACTGTTTTGAACCGAAAATAATATTGACTGGTTGCATATTGAATAATTTATGTATAAATTTGGGATGATGTTTCGGAAGATTTAGAATTGGATCATTTTAATGTTGAAGGCAATAGGAAAGAAGAACATAATGGAGTCATCGAAAGAAATTACTGTTCGTTGACCACTGAGGTAATTATTACCTTTTACTTCCTTAAATAGTGAGACATTTTCCTATATACAGTATTTTCATAATGTTGCTAGCAAAAAAATGCTGAAATATGGATCTACATTTGTGTATCAAATATTTTTTCTCGAGTTAAGGTTCATAATACAGAATGAATGTGTTAGTGGTATGAACTATTAAATTATGAAAAGACAATAATTAGTTCGTCAGCCTCTGTCTACTCAAATATCAGGAATAAATGGACAATCTGTTATGATTGTCTCCAGCCTTGCTCTAGACATTTCGATGATACTTTCCTTATTATTTTAAATGATAATTTTTGAAGTATCAAAGCATTGAAGATTGCTGATTTAATCTTGATGAATACACTATTATTTGAATTGAATTTCGTTTATGATGTAGTTCTATCATAAGAATCCATTGATATCATTCCCAACTCTGAGAAAGCAATACATCGGAGATATGATTTGTCAAAGTTTGAACAAGAGCGCCAAAGCTCCTGTCCACAGGGCTTGAACCAATTTTTTTATCTTCGCCGTAACAGCTGAGTATTACATCATATGAACAGCTTCTACAATCTACAAAACAGAATGTTCCTTAGGTTAATTGCAATATCAATAGCTAATTATCCCCAATACATATATATATAGTAACGATCAACTGAACTTATATTGAACTCACCTTAAAAATAACTGGAAGGCCATGTGTTGAACAGAATTCTCTGGCTTCTTCTTTAGTTGTAATTGGTCCATCTGTACCAGGCACTATTGGTACACCTGAATAAGAGAATGGCACATTTTCATCATTCATTTTCGAAAGGAATTACATAAAAATACAAGCAGAAGATAATAGAAATATTTTATTAAATTTCACCCTTACATCACCCCTTGATCTGGCTGAAATGCTTAGTAAATCAATGCTGAATAGTATTCGATTTTTGTACCAGGATTAATAAATTTCTTGCAGTATTGATTGCTACATCGATTTTTATTCACCTTTAAATTTTCATTTTGTACTGAATGGATACAGAATAAACAGTATAAAAGTTTAATAGGATAAAATTTTGGCCCTCTTGTTCCTCGGAACAGAGTGCTTATCAATTTGCCCAAATGTCTTTAATTTTCGAATGTTTGGCTGAAAATGTTCTTAAACGATTTGGTTCGACTCACTTATCAAGAATCCGTGTTCAAAATCGATTCGATTCGTTAACACGATAACTCTCGAACGGAATGGGCTAGACAGTTGAAATTTTCAGAGTAGGTTTATAGATAAATATCTCGGTTAATTTCGTTATTGGACAAAATCGGCCAGTTGGTTTCGGAGTAACGAAAATATTTTTTTTTTACATTACAAATTTCGAATTCAATTTTTTTTAAGATGCAATTTCATTATAAGAATCCATTGATATAATTTTTAACTCTAATAAGCTAATACTTTCGGAGATATAATTTTAAAAATTTCAATAATACATCATACTTCATTTCCACAGAATGCGAATTCTATCTGTCTGTGTTCACTGTTCATACATGTAATCTTATCTACCTATAACAGACATGTCGAATGTATGTCTGTTCTAACAAACAAAGTATGATTGAATGCAAAATGACCAATTAGAGAATATTATAATTACCTCTACACCCTATATGCGCTTGGATAATCCATATATGATGATAGAAATATATAATTTGGTAAGTTTATCAAATTGGGTTCAGAATATCTCAGTGAAAACAAAACTGGAATATTGGCTAAGTTTCAATTGATATGATATAATTTTCAGTGTAGATTTGAGGGATGAATATCTCGGATGAGTTCGTTATTCCATTTTAATTTAGTTTCTTTTATGATGCAGTTCTATTATAAGAATCCATTGATATCATTCCCAACTCTGAGAAACCGATAATTTTGAAGATGAATTGTCAAAGTTTGAACAAGAGCGCCAACGTTCCTGTCCACAGAGCCTTCCCATTTTTGGCGCTCTTGTTCCTCGGAACAGAGTGCTTATCAATGTGCCCAAATGTCTGTAATTTTGAATTTTTGGCTGAAAATGGTCTTGAACGATTTGGTTTGACTAACTGATCAAGAATCCGTGTTCGAAATCGATTCTGTCCTGCCGTCCGTCCGGCCGGCCGTTAACACGATAACTATCGAACGGAATGAGCAAGACAGTTGAAATTTTCAGAGTAGGTTTGATGGATAAATATCTCGGTTAAATTCGTTATTGGGCAAAATCGGTCTAATAGTTTCGGAGTAACGAAAAAAAAATATTTTTTTACATAACAACTTTTGAATTCAAATGTTTTTAGGATGCAGTTTCATCATAAGAATCCATTGTTATCATTTTCAACTTGCAGATTACTCATTTAATCTTGAATAATAAATTCAATGACAATTTTTGAAGCATTAAGGCATTTAAGCATTGTATATTGCTCTTTTATTTTATAAGATAATTTTTGAAGCATTGTTTTTAAACGATACTTTTTGCGCGTATGTTCGGGGGAACATCGCGTTATAGTTTTGCCCAAATGTCTGTTACTTTCGAATTTTTTGACGAAATTGGTCTCAAACGATTTAGTTCGACTCCCCGATGAAGAATTCGAGGTCAAATTTGATTCTGTCCGTCCGGCCGTCCGTTGCCACGATAATTTGAGAACGAAAAGAGCTAGCGACTTGAAATTTTCAGGGTGGGTGGCGCATCGCAATACGACGGACAAGTTCGTTAATGGGCATAATCGGCCCAGTGGTTTCCGAGTAATAGTTTTGTTTTCAACCAATATAAATGCGATCGAATTGAAACTTGGTGAGTAGTTGTAGAATATGAACCTAAGCACGTTTGTGAAATTTTGGGCGAATCGTATGGCTAGAAAATTTTAAAAAAATTATTAAAAAATATTTTTTTTTGTCACGATAACCTGAGAACGGAAAGAGATAGCTGCTTGAAAATTTCAGGTTATGTTGTGCATATGAATGCCACATTTGAGTTTGTTTATGAGCATAATCGGTCAAACGGTTTTAGAGTTATAGCCATCTGAAATTTTCTGAAATTTGGTGGTTTTTTGTACCTCATTAACTCGAAAAATACTGAACCGATTGAATTCAAACATGGTTATTAGTTGTAGAATGCCAACGCGAAAATGTTTGCGAAATTTGGTGGGGATAGCATTTGTAGAAAATTTTTAATAAATCATTGAAAAAAAAAAAAAAATTCTATATATCAGTAACTATACGTTTGAGATTGCTGAAATTTTGCAAGAGCGTTCATTTCCTAACTCAACTGCCAAGTTTCAAGTTTTAACACGATCGGTTGAATATTGTTGGAGATTCGAGCATTCTTGTGTGAGTTCAGTAGATGGGTGACCGTTGCCTCGATAACTTTCGAACCAAAGGAGATAGGGACTTGCAATTTTCAGGGTAGGTTGCGTATCCGAAAGGGAGAGTTGAGTTCGTTTTTGGGCATAATCGGTTTAACGGTTTCCGAGTTTTATCCACCTGGAATATTGTTTCCTTGATAACTCAAAAAATAAATATTCGATTGAATTGAAGCTTGGTAACTAGTAGTAGAAAATCAACACAAAGACGTGTTTAAAATTCTGTAAGAACCGTACTCCTAGAAAATTTGAAAAAAATGACGAAAAAAAAAATTTTAAGAACCGCGCCTCCAGAAAATTAAAAAAAAATCACGAAAAAAAAATTGTTTCAAGCACTGACGTGAAGTCAGAAGCTTTTGCGCGTATGTTCTATTGTCCATTCTTCTGTATTGGACACCCTTAATCGAATTTACCATGGTTAATTATGTCGTCCATTCTCCTGTTTTGGACACTTAATTCGAATTAACCATGGTAAGAGTGTCCAATACAGGAGAATGGACAACATAATTTACCATGGTAAATTCGATTAAGGGTGTCCAATACAGAAGAATGGACAATAGAACATACGCGCAAAAGCTTCTGACTTCACGTCAGTGCTTGAACCAATTTTTTAAATTTAATTTATTTCATGATGCATTTCTATCATAGAAATCTATTGATATAATTCCCAACTCTGAAAAACCAATACTTTCGGAGATATAATTTGTCTGTTTGAACAAGAGCGCCAAAAAGCTCCTGTCCACAGGGCTTGAACCAATTTTTTTTAGTTGAAATATTGACTTTCAATAAAACCGAAATTTCTCTCGATTTCAGTGGTCAAACTCTTTTGTGCCATGATGTTGTTTGACATTATAATCGCTAAAAGGTCTTTGGAAACTACATTGTTGCATTGTAATTTGGGCATTATCACATAAATTATAATAATTATATTTTGTATTTTGAAATTTCATTGGTTAAATCACTGAACTTGACACCAATTGAAAAGGTTTCCAAATCATGTACATTATGTAAGGATTAAAACAAAACATACCTGCAGCAATAGCAGCTTCTCTCGCCGCTACCTTGTCACCCATCTGATGAACCACCTTAGGAGTTGGTCCGATAAATCTAATCCCAGCATCAATGACCGCTTGCGCGAAATCTGACCTTTCTGAAAGGAACCCATAACCAGGATGCACAGCATCGATACCATGATCCTTACAGACCCTGATTATCTCAGGAATATTTAAATAAGCCTCTACAGGAGGCAAACCCTCTCCTACCAAGTAACTTTCATCTGCTTTCAATCTAAAAAAAAGTCCTAATCAGACAAATGATTTTTAAGACTTCACTGTAAAGTCGACATAATATGGAGTTCCGTTTGCAAATGGCCCAACTATAGATCGATGTTAGATAAAGGTGGTCGATTGCTCTTGCCTGCAATAAGAATTTTTATGTCTTCCAATGCTGATATTAGAAACTGAGAATTTCTGTGGCCCTGGGACATGAGCCTTCTATCTTATAGGTAGAGACACTAGCTCTAGAGTGTCTGAAAAGGAACCCTAAGGAGGTGCACATCTAAATTATAACGGACAGCCAGGCAACACTGACAGACCTGAAATCACCCCTCCAGGGTGCCTTACTGTCCTGAGAATACCGGAATACCATGAAGCAACTGGCTGGCCGCTGGAGGCAATAAGGTGACTCTTCTATGTGTAGTAGGGCACTGTGGTGTTGAAGGAAATGAGAGGGCTGATGAACTTGCGAT
This sequence comes from Halyzia sedecimguttata, assembly GCA_937662695.2. NCBI lineage: Eukaryota > Metazoa > Arthropoda > Insecta > Coleoptera > Coccinellidae > Halyzia > Halyzia sedecimguttata. Next base: position 25,408,232 of record OW569415.2, read on the forward strand.
AAGGGCTTCCAGAGTAACACCTGCTGGACCAGAACCCTCCCGCGGGCTTGGAAAAGACCCTTACAGGGCAACAGTCCAACAATGGGAGCAGAATAACAGAACTGCTCTTAGGATAAATACTCCAGTAGTGCAGACAAGGCACTGCCGGTATAAATACCACTTGGGCAAGTCAGCAGACGAAACATGCAGGCTCTGTGGATCACTGGCCAGCTCAAGAATTTTACATATTATGGGTGAGTCAGTTCTAAATCCTCACGAAGTGATAGCCAAGGCTCCTAATGATCATCATGTATTTTAACACCATTGATAATGTCCTTAGAATATGTAGGGTAATAGAACAAAATATCGTATCAGTCGCAGTTCTGAAGGGCTGAACCAAGCCATATAATATAAAAATGATATTGTGGCTTGGGTGACCGAACCTTCATTGATTAGTGAGAAGCCTATTTCATGGAATTTTCTTCGAAATCCACCTTCAGAACTAAATATCTTTTTAGTTTCATCACTGAGAAGGTTTCAGGAAGATATGTAGATTGGCAGCAATGACCATAGCCGATGATTCTGACATTGCCCGTCCCTTCTCTAGATATTCTGAGAGTAGCCTAATCTGTTTATTACTATGAGGAGACTGTAATAATCTCTAGTGCTCTTATTGGACACGTTCTCATGGCCTTGATGATGTTTGTGTGTATCCTTTCCTACCCTAAAAATTTAAGCTCTATCTTCTTCACTCACCTATGAATGTGAGACCTATCTTCCTTGGAGTAGATGGCCACTGACTTGATGCCCAGTTCGTTACATGCTCGGAATACACGAACTGCTATCTCTCCTCTGTTCGCTACAAGAACACTTCGAATAGGTTTGTACTCAATTTTGGTGGAATAAAAACATTTCGACCACCTTGCACATTTTGTATGTACCTTCAGTCGCAGTAGGGTGTTTGGGGTGGCGAAACGAATAAACATTTTATCAAGGAATTAGAAATTTCCTTCTGATGAGGTTACCTGAAACAAACAAAATGATTGTTATTCCTATTCGAAATGGACTCATTCTCTCTATTTTTGCGAGCTCGTACCAGAGCACAGGCCCGGTCTGGCCAGGTTTTGGTGGTAGCCGATTGTTAGGAAGGCCCCAAGAATGGATTTTCTATTGAACATTAATCTTAATAATGACTTGTGACTTCTCATTTTTGGTGCTCTTGTTCCTCGGAACAGAGTGCTTATCAATTTGCTCAAATGTCTGTAATTTTCGAATTTTTTGATGAAAATGGTCTTGAACGATTTGGTTTAACTCACTGATCAAGAATCCGTGCCAGCCCTCCGTTAACACGATAACTCTCGAACGGAATGAGCCAGGCAGCTGAAATTTTCAGAGTAGGTTTAGGGGATAAATATCCCGGTTAAGTTCGTTATTGGGCAGAATCGGTCTGATGGTTTCGGAGCAACGAAACAAAAAAAAGCAGTTTTATCATAAGAATCCATCGATATTACTTTCAACTCTAACAAGCAAATACTTTCGGAGATATGATGTTTCAAAATTTCAATAATACATTGTAGTTCTATGTATTCACAGAATGTGAACACAGAATCTGTCTGTGTTCACTGTACATACATGTCATCTTATCTAGCTATTAGAGACTTGTCAATTCGTAGTTTGAAAATATTTTCTGTTGGAAAACAAGTATCCGATTCTTGAATTTGTGAATATATACAAGACTGTTTTGAAACCGAAAATCATTATGACTGATTACATATTGAATAATTTATGTATAAATATTGGGGATGATGTTTCAGAAGATTTAGAATTGGATGATGTAGTTTATGAAGGCAATAGGAAAGAAGAACATAATGGAATCATCAAAAGAAATAACCCGCACAAGCTGTTGAGATCTTATGAGGGGTCTCTTTGGAAGACCTAGGAGTGTTAATATAATCATATTATTTATCATGCAATGAACATGTCATTACTCCTCTTAAACCAGCTCATCAGTCTAGTCATCAGTGCCATTATTTTTGGCGCGCTTGTTCACCTGAATAGAGTGCCTTTCAATTTGCCTAAGTGTCTGTAATTTTCGAATTTTGGGCCGAGAATGGTTCCAAACGATTAGTTTCGAGTTTCGATTCACCGATGAAGAATCCGAGATCAAACTTGATTCCGGTCGTCAACACGATTACTCTCGAACGCAATGAGTTGAGAGTTGAGAATTTCGGGGTAGGTTTGGAATCCAAATGCGCCGGCTGAGTTCGTTAATGGTCAAAATCTGTCGATTAGTTTCGGAAATAAAGCCATCTGAAATTGTGTTTTCCCAATAACTCGAAAAATACTGATCTGATCTGAATTAAAGCACGGTAATTAGTTGAAAATACCGACACCAATACATGCAAAATTTTGTGAGGATCCCATAACAAGAAAATAAAAACAAAATTTCTTGTGTTATATGAATGAATTTCATTGTTCAATCTCCAACGTCCATTGTTCGGACATAGATAAGGCACTCCAGCACAAAATGGCCTGGCAGAGTTAAGATACTCTGCCTCTTAAATGACAATCGTCTCAATATTTCAAGTTATCAAGAATCCTTATAGCTCTTCGTTGAACTCGAAACAATCCAACCCTAAGCACCTGCCTGATGCCATAATATAATATCTCAAGTGAGTTTCAATAATAGAGAAATACTCCGTTTTGATAATATCTTGTGACACCGTTGACAACATATTCACGAGCATATTGTGAAGTACAAATATATCCTGGATAATTTTGTCGGAAGAAAATCAGCGTGATCACCACAGGTGATTGTTGGATCCATGATCATGCCCAAAAAACGTACCCACTGGATAAGAAATATCAGATTATCGGAGCGTGAAAGTTAACTCCCTAAGTCTTGCTCTCATTAAAATGTATATCACAAATTAAATATTGTTTTCTTCGTTGACCCAATATTGAATTTAGAACACTTCTCAAATTTCACCAAATAATTTATCGAATAAAACAACTCATTACATTTGGTGAATATAATAGTGAAATTGTTTTTTGGCGCTCTGGTTCCTCGGAACAGATTTGCCTAAATGTCTGTGATTTTCGAATTTTTGGATGAAAATGGTCCTAAACGATTTGGTTCGACTCACTGATCAAGAATCCGTAGTCAGAATCGACTTCCGGCCATACGACCGGCCCACCGTTAACACGATAAATCTCGAACGGAATAAGCTAGACAGTTGAAAATTTCAAACTAGGTTTGAGAGATAAATATCTCGGTTAAGTTCGTTATTGGCAAAATCGACGAGATGGTTTTGGAGCAACGAAAAATTTTTTTTTATACAACAAATTTCAAATTCAATTTTTTTTTAAGATGCAGTTTCCTCATAAGAATTCATTGATTTCATTCTACTAAATTAATAATTTACGAGATATGATTTTTCAAAATTTCAATATTAAATGGTAACTCTATGATTTCAAATGCTGTAATCGAAAATTAACGCCGTATCTATGAATTTCATGATCTGTGTTCATACATGTCATCATTGTCATCTCATCTACAGATAAGAGACATGTCAAACAAATTGAATAGCTGTTGGATAATCCATATGATGATGGAAATATATACCTTGGTAAGTTAATCGAATTGGGTTCAGAATATCTCCAGTAAAAACTAAACTAGAATATTGGCTAAGTTTCAATTGATATAATATAATTTTCATAGTAGATTTGAGGAATGAATATCTCGGATAAGTTCGTTATTGGGTAGAATCGGTTTGGTGGTTTCAGACTAATAATTTTTGGCACTCTTGTTGAATTTGATTTCTTGTATGATGTTGAAATTGATTTCTTTTATAATGTTTGAATTTGATTTCTTTTATGATTGGTTGATATGGTTCAAGCTCCAACAAAAATTTCAATGCCTGGTTCTTATAGTGTTTGTACACATCTATTGATTTGATATATGAAGGAAAAGAATTATACAACTCTTGAAACACATGAATTCGGAGTTATTCTTACTTGAAGGAAGATTGAGAGATAGATAGAGATATGGTTGATTACATCTTGTGCAGCTATTGCTTTTATATTGGATGAAGTATTCGCTATTTCTGCGCCAAAAATCCATTTGTCCTCATGAGTATCCAAACAATATCTTATGGGATTTATCAAGGGATTTATTGTGTAATACCAGAGTTTTATCGAATACAGTTGCATCACAGCAGCTTCACACAGGATTCACCTATAGTGAATGCGTCAAGAAATATTTGAAATTATAATTGACCGATTTGCATTCATTATATTGTAATCTTTGCTGATGATTTTGGAAATTTCAGTGATATTCGGGCGGGGGAATGATAGTTAGCTTCAGAAAACATTGGCCGCTGTTCAGGGGTGATATGATATTCCACGTTTGAAAAGAGTAAATCTAATAATGGGTTGTGAAAACTTAGCAGGTTGTTATAATTCTGTTATTAAAGAGTTAAACCTAAGCACTGATTCAGATTTAAATTTATTAAATATATAATTATTATTGACAATTACCTAAGCAAATTATATACAGGCATTCCCACCACCTCTATTTTCTTCGCTCTATCTTAATATATATATTTCTTGTGTGCGTGTGTATGTGACTGAACTCCTCCTAAACGACTGGACCGATTTTGATGAAATTTTTTGTGTGTGTTCGTGGAGATTCGAGAATGGTTTAGATTTACAATTTGGTCTACTGGAAAATGTTTTTGGCGTTGGAGTTTGAGTTGGCGTTGAAGTTGGCGTTGGGGTTGGAGTTGAAGTTGGAGTAGGTATTGTGGTTGGCATTGGTTATGGAGTTGGCGTTGTAGTTGGAGTTGTAGTAGTTGTAGTTGGATTGGAGTTGGAGGTGGAGATGGAGGTGGAAATGGAGATGGAGGTGGAAATGGAGATGGAGGTGGAAATGGAGATGGAGGTGGAAATGGAGATGGAGGTGGAAATGGAGTCGGAGTCGGAGTCGGTGTCGGAGTCGGAGTCGGAGTCAGATTCGGAGTCGTCGGAGTCGGAGTCGTCGGAGTCGGAGTCGTAGTCGGAGTCGGAGTAGGAGTCGGAGTCGTAGTTGGAGATGGAGTTGGAGTTGGATTTGGATTTGGAGTTGGCGTTGGCGTTGGGCAGGCGTTGAGGAGGCAGTACGAAGTCTGCCGGGCCAGCTAGTAGTCTATATGAACTGTTGGAAAATATAGCAATTAAATATTATTTGGGGTGGAATGTTCAGAAAGCAATTTACCAGCTTCTCATAATATGCTTGATGAAATTATGTCAAAATTATCCACATAGTGACTTAGCCCAAAGGTTTTAGGTATCGCAAGGTATAGCAATCCCAGTGTAACTTCTTTAATCCGAATAGTTGATGGCATGGTAGTTGTCCGGAAACCTGCACGCGAAACAACTAAGAACAAACTAACCGTACGCTGGTACACTAGCCACCCCAACAATCTTCTGAATAGCTGGCCATACACGTACGTCCTTTCGCGCGGATTATCATGGCGCGTTGTAACGTGGCGGTTATCATGCCAAAAAGAACGGCATAGCGAAAAAACCGTCGTTGCCCATACACGTTGTGAATTATTCAGATAATTTTGCACGTGATGGTTCGTAGCGAATCATTTGAAAGGATAAACCGTGTGTGTATGGCCGAAAAACGTCGGAAAAAGTGTCATTTGGAACGGCATTCAGTCATCTTCGAATTTTCAAGATGATGAACTGAATTCTTGGCGATTCCGCTACACGAAGGAGTCGTTCACCATCCAGTTCAATTTAGTTAGTTGAATATTTTCGTGTTCTCCGAAAGTATTAGTTTGTTAGAGTTGATAATGATATCAATAGATTCTTATGATGAAATAAAATAAATTGTATTTGAAATTTGTAATGTTAAAAACATTTTTTTTGCTTACTCCAAAACCACCAGGGCCAATTTTGCCCAATAACGAACATAACTGAGATATTTATCTTCCAAAACTACTCTGGAAATTTGAACTGTCTTGCTCATTCTCTTCGAGAGTTATCGTGTTAACGGACGGCCGGACATAATCGATTTTGATCACGGATTCTTGATTAGTAAGTCGAACCAAAACGTTTGAGACCATTTTCAGCCAAAAATTCAAAAATTACATACACTTGGGCAAATTGATAAGCACTCTGTTCTGAGGAACAAGAGCGCCATGGCAGAAAAGTTGGCTGGCTAACAAAGAAAAATATTGTCACATGTCGCTTTTACGACAATTAAAAGATAATAATAATCTCGATAAACTTGAAATAGTATTAAAGGTGGACGCAAAGACATTTGATCCCCGACCGCTCGATCATCTGTGTGTATGGCGCTGAAACGCCATTCCAGAGGAAAGGACGTGAGAAATCCCTCAAAGCTTTATCATGGCGTGCTGCAATGCTCACTCACGCAAGGGATTTTCCACATGATTTTGTAGATAACACGATAAATCGCGCGAAAGAACGTCCGTGTATGGCCAGCTAATCGTGTCTCTACTCGTTAATTTCAGACGCGGTGGCTTGTATGCGTCCGGATTATAGAGATGCGTCCGGACTATGTGTTTTGAAATCAGGCGTGCGCAGTACTGGATATCCGGATTTAAATGTGACCGAATTAGTGCGGTTATAAGTACTGCAATATCATTACTACATAGATACATGTCCTGCATGAAATTCTATTCAAACAATTAAATTGAATCTTATGCAATTTTTTTGAGGATCGTATGACTAGGAAATTTTGAAAAGGTTTTTGAAAAAACTCTGTATCTCAGAAACTTTTCGTCAGATATCGCTGACATTTTGCAAGAGCCTTCAAAACCATATCGTACAGCCAACTTCTAGATTTAAACTCGGTCGGATTTATATTCTTGGAAATATTGGGAAAATATTATTTTTTTTTCAAAATATACTAAATCCAAAGTTTTGAAAGCTTCCACATGTATCTACCTAATCGATTAAATTTGTAAGCTCGTCTGCTTGTCTGCTTCTCAACCAAGAGCAAATCGATCAAATATTTCTGCTTGGTCTGACAATGTGCGAACGCAGATCGGGTTGAACATAAAACAAGGTTTTTATTTAACGATCGATTAACGAGCAAACAGATATGTGAAAAAAGAAGGCACTTCAGGGCTGTTATCAATAAGTAATTGTGTGTACTCAAATATGCTTTCCATTCGAAGCCGAGTTGAAACAATTACTAAAGCCGATACTACTCAAACACTCTGAGTAATATATAAATATTCACTCAATAAAATTGTTATAATTGAAGAGTGCTCATTTTACCTTCTTCAGGACCTGAACCCTTGGATTCACATCCATAGTAGTTTCTAGAAATTTTCAATTAATTAAATATCAAACATTGACATTTTTGGCGCGCTGTTCAGGTGAATAGAGCGCCTATCATTTCGTCCAAATGCCTGTATTTTCCAAATATTTGGCCGAGAACGGTCTCAAACGATTAGTTTCAGCTCGCTGATCAAGAATCCGAGGTCAAACTTGATTCGGTTCGGCCGTCAGCACGATTACGCTCGAATACAATGAGTTAGAGCCTACGCACACGGGCATACCAAATCAACGCGATTCCAATTTCCTATGTCCATTTCCTAGACTCGGTTTCCTTGGGAACCATGGACGGATTACTACAATTAAAATTCCAGCGTCGCTACGATCGGAAGGGAAGCTAAACTTCCATGACTTTAGAGACAGTCGAACTACACCATCGTTCCGCTTCCGTGCCGGTCGCGTGAATCGTGTAGCCTGACAACGCTGAAATTACATTTGTAGTAGGTAATCAACGTGCATCATTCCCATGGAAACCGAGTGTAAGACAGGACATTGGAATCGCATCGTTTCAGTATGCCCGTGTGCGTAGGCTCTTAGGCATGTGAGGATCGCGTGACTGGAAAATTGAAAAAAAAAATGGGTTCAAGACCTGTGGACAGGAGCTTTCTGACGCTCTAGTTCAAACAGACAAATTATATCTCCGAAAGTATTGGTTTCTCAGAGTTGGGAATTATATCAATGTATTCTTATGATAGAACTGCATCATAAAGGAAATTCAATTCAAATAATAGTTTATTTATCAAGATTAAATGAGCAATCTGAGAATGAGAACTGCACCATGGAAGAAATCGAATTAAATCTGGCCAATTTTGCCCAATAACGAACTTAACCGAGATATTCATCTCCCTAACCTACTCTGAAAATTTCAACTACCTAGCTCATTCCGTTCGAGAGTTATTGTAGAAAAATTTTTTTTTAATTTTCAAATTTTTTTTTTGACACTTTGCGGTAATCTGGTCAATACAAAACTTCACATGTGTATATAGGTCATGATTCTACAATTTGATGCTAAATTTCAGATAGATCGAGTTATCGGTTTCGGAAATATTCATAAAAAATATTTTTACTAAAATCGGCCATAACTCCGAAACCGCTTGATGGATTTCGCCCATTAACGAGCTCGTCCGAGATATTTACGCTCCAAACCCACCTTGCAAATTTCAATCCACTAACTCCTTTCGTTCGAGAGTAATCGTGCCTACGGCCAGCCGGCCGGCCGGCCAGACAGAATCGATTTCGACCTCGGATTCTTGATCAGTGAGTCGAACCAAATCGTTTAAGACCATTTTCACGAAAAATTCGAAAATTACAGACATTTGGGCAAATTGATAAGCACTCAGTTCCGAGGAACTAGAGCGCCAACAATTTTCGTATGACAATTGCCCAAAACAGGCTTAAAGTACCTACAAATAGTAGATATTCCATAAAACATGTATGAAAGAAGAGTAATAATGAAAAATTACCTTGTAATCGATCAAAAATTTCCTGATCTACGTTCACCAAATTTTCTCTTCTCTCGAACTACAGAATTATGCTTTCAATATTTACGTAATATTTTCAAACATTTTTGGGTGAGGTCCCCGTTGCATCGCTAAAATACGAGTATTTCAACCCCAATATTTTTGAAGTTATAATATTCCCTTCCGTCAGTGCCGTTATAAATTGAGAGAACTGAGCATTCTCTTACTTCATGTTCCGTTCCGAAATGTAAGACTTTTCTGAGAAAAACTAATTTCGGAGCAAACAACTGAGATTTTTCTCACTTCGCTCACATTTCGGAATACACTTTATTCTCATAACTCTTCGATTGATTAGATAATGTCATGTCTCAGGAAAATAAGTTGACATTATGAAAATTCATACATAGAATAATTATATCATTCTGTGAAATACGATTTATTATTGAAATTTTGAAAAATCATATCTCCGAAAGTATTAGCTTGTCAGAGTTAAAAATGATATCTTTGGATTCTTATGGTAAAACTGCTTATTGAAAAAATTTAATTTGGAATTTGTTTTGTAAAAAAAATTTTTTTTTTGTTACTCCGAAACCATCTGTCCGATTTTGCCCAATAACGAACTCAGCCGAGATATTTATCTTCCAAACCTACTCTGAAAATTTCAACTGTCTAGCTCATTCCGTTCGAGAGTTATCGTGCCTACGGCCGGCCGGACTGGCTGGACAGAATGAATTTCGACCACGGATTCTTGATCAGTGAGTCGAACCAAATCGTTTAAGACCATTTTCATCGAAATTTTCGAAAATTACAGACATTTGGGCAAATTGATAAGCACTCAGTTCCGAGGAACTAGAGCGCCAATATATTTAAAAAAATTATGTATCTCAGATACCGTTGAAAATCTGCCTTCAGCCTTCAAAATCTTATTTTACAGTAAAGTTCGAGATTTCAACTTGATCGGATCTACAGGTTGAGTCAAAAATGTGTATGTACTGAGCTTTCTGGCGGTGATAGCACATTGAAAAATGAGTATAGTTCGATGAATAAACTTATGACCGAAAATGCATATTAAGGCGACGATTAAATTCAAAAAATTTCTCCGCATAACTTCTAAACGATCAATGCGCCACCAGATTGAAATTTCTTGCATAAAGGTATGTTGTAAAAATACTTTTTTTGGCGCTCTAGTTCCTCGGAACAGAGTGCTTATCAATTTGCCCAAATGTCTGTAGTTTTCGAATTTTTGGCTGAAAATGGTCTCAAACGATTTGGTTCGACTCACTGATCAAGAATCCGAGGTCGAAATCAATTCTGACCGGCCGGTCCGGCCGGCCGTAGGCATGATAACTCTCGAACGAAAAGAGTTAGAGGATTGAAATTTGCAAGGTGGGTTTGGAGCGTAAATATCTCGGACAAGTTCGTTAATGGGCAAAATCCATCAAGCGGTTTCGGAGTTATGGCCGATTTTAGTAAAAACATTTTTTATGAATATTTCCGAAACCGATCACTCGATCTATCTGAAATTTAGCATCAAATTGTAGAATCATGACCTTTATACGCATGTGAAGTTTTTTATTGACCAGCTTACTGCAAAGTGTCAAAAAAAATGTTTGAAAATTAAACAAAAAATTTCTACAATAACTCTCGAACGGAATGAGCTAGGCAGTTGAAATTTTCAGAGTAGGTTACGGAGATGAATATCTCGGTTAAGTTCGTTATTGGGCAAAATAGGCCAGATGGTTTCGGAGTAACGAAAAAAAATTTTTTTTTAAGTAACAAATTTCAAATTCAATTTTCATTTAAGATGCAGTTTCACCATAAAAATCCATTGATGTTATTTTTAACTCCAACAAGCTAATACTTTCGGCGATATGATTTTTCGAAATTTCAATAATGAATCGTACTTCTATGTTTTCACAGAATGCTATAATTATTCTATTTAACTCGTACATGTCATCCTGTTCTATAAGAGAGAGTCAAATTCATTTCAGCTATTTTAATTTTATTTCTTCCATGGTGCAGTTCTCATTCTCAGATTACTCATTTAATCTTGATAAATGATATTAACTATTATTTGAATTGAATTTCCTTTATGATGCAGTTCTATCATAAGAATACATTGATATAATTCCCAACTCTGAGAAACCAATACTTTCGGAGATATAATTTGTCTGTTTGAACTAGAGCGCCAGAAAGCTCCTGTCCACAGGGCTTGAACCAATTTTTTTTATTACACTTTTCTGCTGACATCGAGTGACTACAAAAACTCAAGTATCTCGAAAACGGTTCAATTTTTTGTATTCAGATAAGAGTAATTTGCCCAAATGTCTGTAATTTTGGAATATTTCGATGAAAATGGTCTTAAACAATTTGGTTCGACTCACTGATCAAGAATCCGTGGTCGAAATTCATTCTGGCCGGCCGGCCGTAGGCACGATAACTCTCGAACGGAATGAGCTAGAGAGTTGAAACTTTCAGAGTAGGTTTGGGGGATGAATATCTCGGCTAAGTTCGTTATTGGGCAAAATCGGACAGATGGTTTCGGAGTAACAAAAAAAAATTTTTTTTTACGAAACAAATTCCAAATTAAATTTTTTTTAATAAGCAGTTTTATCATAAGAATCCATTCATATCATTTTCAACTCTAACAAGCTAATACTTTCGGAGATATGATTTTTTAAAATTTCAATGTAAATCGTATTTCGCAGATTGATATAATTATTATTCTATGTATGAATTCTCATAATGTCAACTTGACAGAAGGGAATATTGTAACTTCAAAAATATTGGGGTTGAAATACTCGTATTTTAGCGATGCAACGGGGACCTCACCCGAAAATGTTTGAAAATATTACGTAAATATCGAAAGCATAATTCTGTAGTTCGAGAGAGGAGAAAATTTGGTGAACGTAGATCAGGAAATTTTTGATCGATTACAAGGTAATTTTTTATTATTACTTATCTTCTTTCATATTTGTTTTATGGAATACCTACTATTTGTAGGTACTTTAAACCTGTTTTGGGCAATTGTCATACGAAACTTGTTTTTTTGGCGCTCTAGTTCCTCGGAACAGAGTGCTTATCAATTTGCCCAAGTGTCTGCAATTTTGGAATTTTTGGCTGAAAATGGTCTCAAACGATTTGGTTCGACTCACTGATCAAGAATCCGAGTGCGAAATCGATTCTGTCCGGCCGGCCGACCGGCCGTAGGCACGATAACTCTCGAACGAAAGGAGTTAGCGGATTGAAAATTGCAAGTTGGTTTTGGAGCGTAAATATCTCGGACAAGTTCGTTCGATCTATCTGAAATTTAGCATCAAATTGTAGAATCATGACCTTTATACGCATGTGAAGTTTTGTATTGACCAGATTACCGCAAAGTATAAAAAAAAATTTTGAAAATTTAAAAAAAGTTTTTCCACAATAACTCTCGAACGGAATGAGCTAGGTAGTTGAAATTTTCAGAGTAGGTTAGGGAGATGAATATCTCGGATAAGTTCGTTATTGGGCAAAATTGGCCAGATTTAATTCGATTTCTTCCATGGTGCAGTTCTAATTCTCATGATTGCTCATTTAATCTTGATAAATAAACTATTATTTGAATTGAATTTCCTTTATGATGCAGCTCTATCATATGTATACATTGATATAATTCCCAACTCAGAGAAACCGATACTTTCGGAGATATAATTTGTCTGTTTGAACTAGAGCGCCAGAAAGCTCCTGTCCACAGGGCTTGAACCCATTTTTGGCGCTCTAGTTCCTCGGAACTGAGTGCTTATCAATTTGCCCAAATGTCTGTAATTTTCGAATATTTCGATGAAAATGGTCTTAAACGATTTGGTTCGACTCACTGATCAAGAATTCGTGGTCGAAATTCATTCTGTCCGGCCGGTCCGGCCGGCCGTAGGCACGATAACTCTCGAACGGAATGAGCTAGAGAGTTGAAATTTTCAGAGTAGGTTTGGGGGATAAATATCTCGGCTAAGTTCGTTATTGGGCAAAATCGGACAGATGGTTTCGGAGTAACAAAAAAAAATTTTTTTTTTTACGAAACTAATTCCAAATTAAATATTTTTTAATGAGAGGATTTATCATGAGAATCCATTCATATCATTTTTAACTCTAACAAGCTAATACTTTCGGAGATATGATTTTTCAAAATTTCAATAATAAATCGTATTTCAACGTTGTCACAGAATGATATTATTCTATGTATGAATATGAATTGTCATAATGTCAAATGATGTTCCTGACAGATTATCTAATCAATCGAAGAATTGTGAGCGAAGTGAGAAAAATCTCAGTTGTTTGCTCCGAAATTAGTTTTTCTCAGAAAATTCTTACATTTCGGAACTGAACATGAAGTAAGAGATCTGAGAGTAGTGAGACTGCTTTTCATCCATAGACATAGATATAACTCTCGAACGGAATGAGGTAGGTAGTTGAAATTTTCAGAGTAGTTTAGGGAGATGAATATCTCGGTTAAGTTCGTTATTGGGCAAAATTGGCCAGATTTAATTTGATTTCTTCCATGGTGCTTTTCTCATTCTCATGATTGCTCATTTAATCTTGATAAATAAACTATTATTTGAATTGAATTTCCTTTAGGATGCAGTTCTATCATATGAATACATTGATATAATTCCCAACTCTGAGAAACCGATACTTTCGGAGATATAATTTGTCTGTTTGAACTAGAGCGCCAGAAAGCTCCTGTCCACAGGGCTTGAACCCATTTTTTTCACGTAGTTTTCTTCGCTCCATCGAATGCTTCTATTTTTTCACCAAAACGAATACAACGAAAGAAGTTGTTCCAAAAAAATCATGACTCGCCCTCTAAAAACACCCTTCATAACAAAATCAGAAATGTAGAAGTGTAATAAAAAAATTATTTTAACAACATGCATTTATGCACGAAATTTCAATCTGGTGGCATTCACCGTTTAGTTAGAAGTTATGCGGAGAATTTTTTTAAAATTTTATCAAGTTTGAATGGATATATCTCCCTTAGTATGCATTTTGGGCCATAAGTTTATTCATCAAACTATTCTTATTTTTCAATATGCTATCACCCCCAGAAAGCTCGGTATACATTTTTGACTCAACCTGTATATAAGCGAAGATATTGCCGAAATATCGACGATCGAGATGTTTTCGACAGTTTTTGATTTTTGACGTGCCTGGAGAGAATTTAAAATATCCTGACGTGTTTACGTAGATCGCGAAATATGCCGACTCGGACCGTTAAGAACCATCGAATAATATGTGACATGATGATAATTTCATGAAATTAGAAAATTGTGAAAACATATCGAATCTCATCTTATTTCGATTTCGAGTGTTTTTCATCTCATGGCACACTTATATTATTGAACTGATTTGTGTCCACCACAAACAAAGCACTGTTTATTTTCGACCAAACAGTAAATAAATATACTCGAATGGGTCTTTATGTCACCACAGACACAGCAATGTTTATTTTCGATCCAACAGTGATTTTATGTATTTGAGTCGAAACTAATCGTTTGGGACCATTCTCAGCCAAAAAGCGGATGATCAATGCATGATTCATGTCAAACTGAACCAGATTGACCGTGTAACCTCACAAGCAGCCGGCCCAGGTGGTCTAGCGGTTGAAGAACTAGCTAGGGTGCCAGAGGTCGCGGGTTCGAATCCACTCAGGGCATGGATGTGGTGTTGTGTGTGATTGTCCGGTATGAATGAAAAATAATTAATTAATATAACTACGTTGATCTGGGTACATGGCGAGCGCCGAGCCCATTAAAGAGAATAAAAAAAAAACCTCACAAGCACAAAGCAAAGCTTTATTATATGATCTGTGTTCATACTCGTACATTTCATCCTGTTTTATAAGAAAGAGTCAAATTCATTTCAGCTATTTTAATTTGATTTCTTCCACGGTGCAGTTCTCATTCTCAGATTGCTCATTTAATCTTGATAAATAAACTATTATTTGAATTTAATTTCCTTTATGATGCAGTTCTTTCATAAGAATACATTGATTTAATTCCCAACTCTGAGAAACCAATACTTTCGGAGATATAATTTGTCTGTTTGAACTAGAGCGCCAGAAAGCTCCTGTCCACAGGGCTTGAACCCATTTTTGGCGCTCTAGTTCCTCGGAACTGAGTGCTTATCAATTTGCCCAAATGTCTGTAATTTTCGAATATTTCGATGAAAATGGTCTTAAACGATTTGGTTCGACTCACTGATCAAGAATCCGTGGTCGAAATTCATTCTGTCCGGCCGGTCCAGCCGGCCGGCCGGCCGTAGGCACGATAACTCTC
The DNA here is from genome assembly GCA_937662695.2 of Halyzia sedecimguttata. Classification (NCBI taxonomy): domain Eukaryota; kingdom Metazoa; phylum Arthropoda; class Insecta; order Coleoptera; family Coccinellidae; genus Halyzia; species Halyzia sedecimguttata. The sequence continues at coordinate 25,423,338 of OW569415.2, forward strand.
GAACGGAATGAGCTAGAGAGTTGAAATTTTCAGAGTAGGTTTGGGGGATAAATATCTCGGCTAAGTTCGTTATTGGGCAAAATCGGACAGATGGTTTCGGAATAACAAAAAAAAATTTTTTTTTTACGAAACAAATTCCAAATTAATTTTTTTTTAATAAGCAGTTTTATCATAAGAATCCATTCATGTCATTTTTAACTCTAACAAGCTAATACTTTCGGAGATATGATTTTTCAAAATTTCAATGTAAATCGTATTTCACAGATTATTCTATGTATGAATTGTCATAATGTCAACTTGACAGAAGGGAATATTGTAACTTCAAAAATATTGGGGTTGAAATACTCGTATTTTAGCGATGCAACGGGAACCTCACCCGAAAATGTTTGAAAATATTACGTAAATATTGAAAGCATAATTCTGTAGTTCGAGAGAAAATTTGGTGAACGTAGATCAGGAAATTTTTGATCGATTACAAGGTAATTTTTGGCGCTCTAGTTCCTCGGAACTGAGTGCTTATCAATTTGGCCAAATGTCTGTAATTTTCGAATATTTCGATGAAAATGGTCTTAAACGATTTGGTTCGACTCACTGATCAAGAATCCGTGGTCGAAATTCATTATGTCCGGCCGGTCCGGCCGGCCGGCCGTAGGCACGATTACTCTCGAACGAAAGGAGTTAGCGGATTGAAAATTGCAAGGTGCTTTTGGAGCGTAAATATCTCGGACAAGTTCGTTCGATATATCTGAAATTTAGCATCAAATTGTAGAATCATGACCTTTATACGCATGTGAAGTTTTGTATTGACCAGATTACCGCAAAGTGTAAAAAAAAAATTTTGAAAATTTAAAAAAAGTTTTTCCACAATAACTCTCAAAAGGAATGAGCTAGGTAGTTGAAATTTTCAGAGTAGGTTAGGGAGATGAATATCTCGGTTAAGTTCGTTATTGGGCAAAATTGGCCAGATTTAATTCGATTTCTTCCATGGTGCAGTTCTCATTCTCATGATTGCTCATTTAATCTTGATAAATAAACTATTATTTGAATTGAATTTCCTTTATGATGCAGCTCTATCATATGTATACATTGATATAATTCCCAACTCAGAGAAACCAATACTTTCGGAGATTTAATTTGTCTGCTTGAACTAGAGCGCCAGAAAGCTCCTGTCCACAGGGCTTGAACCCATTTTGATATTATAAAACACCCAGGCCTGGACTATTTATAGGGTATAAATAGTCCAGGCCTGGCCCCAAACGATAATTAATAGCGATGATGTAAGGAAAGAAGCAATTTCAGCAGAGTGCTTATCACTTTGCCCAAATGTTCGTAATTTTCGAAATTTTGGATAAAAATGATTTTAAACGATTTGGTTCGACTCACTGATCAAGAATCCTTGGTCAAATCAAAATCGATTCTGTCCGGCCGGCCGGCTGGGCGTTAACACTATAACTCTCGAACGGAATGAGCTTGACATTTTCAGAGTAGGTTTGGGAGATAAATATCTCGGTTGAGCTTGTTATTGGGCAAAATCGGCCTGATAGATTCGGAGTAACAAAAAAAAATGTTTTTTACATTACAAATTTCAAATTCAATACTTTTTAAAATGCAGTTTTATCAAAAAAATCCATTGCTATACTTTTTAACTCTAACAAGCTAATACTTTCGGAGATATGATTTTTCAAAATTTCAATAATAAATCCTAATTCTATGATTACACAGAATGCTGTAATTGAAAATAAACGTCCGTATTTGTATCAATGAATTTCATGATCTGTGATCATACATGTCATCTTATCTGGTTTCTGGTTATAGTGGTTCTATTAAAAATTCGTTACTCATGATATAAAATAATAATAATAATAATACTAATAATCCTTTATTTCCTCACTGACAATGTTTACACTGTATAGGAATAGTCAAAACTACATAAGTAAATTTCCAAATGTTAATAATTTTGTAAATAAATACCACCTGTTCTAGAAAACAAGGTATGATTGAAGGCAAAATGACCAATGAAATAACTTCTGCTATCGTAGAATTATGTGGATTATAGGATATCATAATTTTTGGGTGATAATATAATGCCCTTGGATAATCCATATGATGACGGAAATATACACTTTCGTAAGTTAATCAAATTGGGTTCAGAATATCCCCAGTAAAAACAGAACCAGAATATTGGCTAAGTTTCTATTGATATGATATAATTTTGACAGTAAATTTGAGATATGAATATCTCGGATAAGTTCGTTATTGGGTAGAATAATTGATTGATAATTTTTGGCACTGGTGTTTTTTTTTCAAATTACACTTTTTAATTTGATCAGGCGAGTCATAGACCTACGTTTTGAATGCAATTTTTTATGATGCAGTTCTATCATAAGAATCCATTGATATCATTTCAACTCGAAGAAACCAATACTTTCGGAGTTATGATTTGTTTGAACAAGGGCCCTAAAGCTTCTGTCCACAGGACTTTCCCACATTTTTTTTAGGCGTATGTTCTGGGGAACATCGCGTTATTATTTTGCCCAAATGTCTGTAATTTATTGCCGAAAATGGTCTCAAACGATTAGGTTCGACTCACTGATGAAGAATTCCAGGTCAAATTTGATTCTGCCCGGCCGGCCGTTGCCACGATAACTTGAGAACGGAAAAAGATAGCGACTTGAAATTTTCAGTGTAGGTGGCGCGTCCAGATACGACGGACAAGTTCGTTAATGGGCATAATCGACCCAATGGTTTCCGAGTGGTAATATGGCATCAACCAATACATATCCGATCGAGTTGAAACTTCGTAGCTAGTTATAGAATACTGACACTATTACGATTGGGAGATTTGTGACAATCGTAGCACTAGCAATTTTTGAAAAAATTATTAAAAAATATTATTTATGTCACGATAACCTGATAACGGAAAGAGATAGCGACTTGCAATTTAAAGGGTAGGTTGAGCATTTGAATGCGACATTTGAGTTTGTTAATAGGCATAATCGGCCTTACGGTTTTGGAGTTATACATATCTGAAATATGGTTGTTATTTCCTCAATAACTCGAAAAATACGAATCCGATCCAAATCAAACAAAGTAATTAGTTGTAGAAGGCCGGCGCGAAAATTTCGTGCGGATCGTGAGGATCATAGAAAATCGTTGAAAAAATTCTATATACCAAAAACTCTTCATCTGACATCGCTGAATTTTGCGAGAGTCTTCTAAACCTAACTCTACTGCCAAGTTCCAAGTTTGAACACGATCGGATCTATATTGTTGGTGATCCGAGCAGACTTGTGTGAGTTCAGTAGCTGGATGGGTGACCGTTGGCTCGATAACTTTCGAACGAAAATAAATAGGGACTTGAAAATTTCACGGTAGGTTTTGCTTCCGAATGGGAGAGTTACGTTCGTTATTGAGCATAATCGGCCAAACGGTTTCGGAGTTATACCCATATGGAATATTATTTTCTCGATAACTCAAAAAATACTAACGTGATCGAATTGAAGCTTGGTATCTGATTGTAAAATATCGACATAAAGACGTGTGACGTATTGTGAAAATCGTACAACTATAAAATTGATGGACGGAATGAGATGGCGACTAGCAATTTTCAGGGTAGGTTAGGTTAGGTTAGGAGCCAATTAAAACTCGGTGATTACTTGTAGAATGCCAACCCATTTATTGTCGCGGAATTTCGTGAATATCGTATCCTGGAGTTACTTGAGGCATAAGTTTTTTCGTATTTCAATTTCAATAGAATACATTAATGAAAGAATTAGAAATTATGTGATCATAGATTTTCTCGTTATTGAAGTATGTAATTAAAATGGTAAAACGTATTCATATATTATAAAAGCTGAGAAAACGGTATATATCGAATATCGATACTACATTCAATAAAGAGTGTCCAATAGAGGTGAATGAACAATAGAACATGCGCGCAAGGGCGTAGCCAGGGGGGGGGGGGTTTGGGGGTTCAACCCCCCCGAAATGTTATTTTTCTCTTACAAAAAGAATTTGCTGCAGAAAGTGACCCCCCCCCCCCCCCCGAAATTAATTCCTGGCTACGCCCTTGCATGCGCGTAACAGCTCCTGACGTCACGTCAGTGCTTGAACCAATTTTTGCGCGTATGTTCTGGGGAACATCGCGTTATAGTTTTGCCCAAATGTCTGTAACTTTCGAATTTTTTGACGAAAATGGTCTCAAACGATTAAGTTCGACTCCCCAATGAAGAATTCGAGGTCAAATTTGATTCTGTCCGGCCGTTGCCACGATAACTTGAGAACGAAAAGAGCTAGCGACTTGAAGTTTTCAGGGTAGGTGGCGCATCCCAATACGACGGACAAGTTCGTTAATGGGCATAATCGGCCCAGTGGTTTCCGAGTAATAATTTTTTTTTCAACCAATATGAATCCGATCGAATCGAAACTTGGTGGGTAGTTGTAGAATATGAACCTATGAACGTTTGTGAAATTTTGTGCGAATCGTATGGCTAGAAAAATTTAAAAAAATTATTAAAAAATATTTTTGTTGTCACGTTAACTTGAGAACGGAATGAGATAGCGGCTTGATATTTTCAGGTTAGGGTGTGCTCTAGAACGCGACATTTCAGTTTGATTATGAGCATAATCGGCCTAACGGTTTTAGAGTTATAGCCATCTGAAATTTTCTGAAATTTGGTGGTTTTTTGTACCTCCTTAACTCGAAAAATACTAAACCGATTGAATTCAAACATGGTTATTAGTTGTAGAATGCCAACACGGAAATGTTTGCAAAATTTGGTGAGGATAGCATTTGTAGAAAATTTTTAATAAATCATTGAAAATAAAAAAAAAAATTCGATATATCAGTAACTAATAGTTTGAAATTGATGAAATTTTGCAAGAGTCTTCATAACCTAACTCTTCTGCCAAGTTTCAAGTTTTAATACGATCGGTTAAATATTGTTGGAGATTCGAGCATTCTTGTGTGAGTTCAGTAGATGTGTGACCGTTGCCTCGATAACTTTCGAACGAAAGGAGATAGGGACTTGCAATTTTCAGGGTAGGTTGCGTATCCGAAAGGGAGAGTTGAGTTCGACTTTGGGCATAATCGGCCTAACGGTTTCCGAGTTATACCCACCTGGAATATTATTTCCTTGATAACTCAAAAAAAAAAATTGGTTCACTTGAACCAATTTTTTTTTTTATGAAGGTATAAACAAATGAATTGATATAGATCTCAGAAGTGTATAAAGGCAGAAGTTGAATATATTGAAAATGAATAATAATATTGCATATTTACTATCCTTATCCTTCATTTCGCGAACGACCCCTCGTAAGTATGCAATCAAAGTGGGTGGTTGCCATTTGAAAAAATAAAGATGGCGTCAATTTCCGCCTTTTCGGAAACTTTTTTTTCAAACTGTTACTACAGTTTATGGCCGGTTACTAAATTTCAAATTGATATTCCATCGGGAAGTTGAATGATCGCACACGATCTACGTGAATCACTTTTGTCATGCTGAATACGATTTTTTATCGCAATACGAGAGAAATGTTTACTTGTATGAAAAAAAAATTATTTAACTCAATCATGTTACCTACACAGTGAAAAAACCCTAATTATTTTATCCTTCTAATATATGTCATTAACATGTCTTGAATTTTCTGGTGAAAGTACTACTTAATTAAAGTCCATGTAGAATATTACCTAGAAATCAATATTTCTGAATAACTCATTGAAGATTGTGCTCAAATTCATGAATAGATAAATTCAAGAGATCGCACGATGATCTTCAACAAATAGATCACAAATTGTGTTTCTCAAGGTCATAAAGTTTGTTTAAAGGATAACAAATCAACGAATATCAACAACGACTTTACATAATCGAAATGCCCAATCTATTAATATAACAGTAAATTGAAGAAAATAAATACGAAAGCGTGTCAGGTTCGACTGATGAAGTGAATTGAGATGGCTTTATAGTGCATTGTGATTTTTTTTATTGAATGTACCATTAAAAATGTGGTGATCGAATTATCAACACAAACTCAGAATTTTACTTGATTTTCTCTCAAACTCGGCTAGATGCCCCCGTAGGTAAAAACACTATAAATTTACACGAAGGTTCAGTGTTTTCTATAAAAAATTTAACAACTTTCCCTATAATTTTATTTAAGTTATCCTTGTTTCGAATATAAAATTCGGCTGTACCTACTACGTCTGGGACGTGTTCGACGTTTCGTCTTCAATGTTGGTGTCATTTTCAAGGGATTAAAAGTAATTTTATGAATAATTTAATGCCGTGGCCTCAATTTTCCTAGTTCCCACTGGGTGATGAGACCTGGGAAGTAGGGATATTGAGACCTCGGCTTGAATGGGAAGTCGCTATCAAGTTGCGATACCAACTAATATACTAAAACGGCAATTTATGATGTTTGAAATTTCGTGAAAAAAAAACTATACCTTTTCAGGTTCGGAAATTATTTTTATCCGAAATAATTTTTTTTAATATAAAATATTAATATGGAAAAAAGTTTCTTGCGAAACAAGGTTTAGGGGTGGCTCTTTCTACCCCTTGCAACCATAGAGGAACACCACCAAAATTTTTTTTGAGTGCCTTCTCGCTCGCATGAAATGTCTGCTTCATTTTATTCTTGTCAGTTTTATGATAATTTATGATATAAAAAAATTAAAAACTCTTTTTCGGACGCCATCTTCAGGGGCTGTAACTAAGTAGGGGGGGGGGCTCAAAAAAGAAATGTTTATATGAAAGACCCACCCTGCTTTTTGGTAACGAATCATCCCCTGAATTTTGTCGCAACTATTCATTTAGAATATCGTATATCAATTTCAAATCAAGAAAATTTGCTTCATTTACACTCTGATCTGATAATATCTGTTCATAGAAATACGTACAATATACTATATAAGATTCTCTTTGACCAACGAATGGTTTTAAATATCGATATAAATGCATCTAAATAGCTGTTTTCCAACCTCCTCTGAAACTGTTAATGATTCTTTTGTTGTAAGAAAATTGTGATAACATAAAAAAAAGTAGTAACTTTTGACTGAAACATTTTTCATCGGATTATAAAATATTGAACTAAATTTTGCAGGAATATCGATGGAGAAACTTTGATGCGATGTAATGAGTCATTTTTTAAAAGAAATGGTATGAAATTAATAAAAACATGATCATTATTAAAATTATATTCAATATTTTCCCAACCGTTTAAATAATTTAGTTCAATATTATGAAATCCGATGAAAAAAGTTTCACACAACAGTTAATCCTTTTTGTTTTAAAGAATAAGTATCTGCGTACAAAATATACCTTTCCATTTAAAAGAATCAAGTTGACCTTGAAATAATCTTGAAGTCAATGTCAAGGTTAAAAAAAATATGTGCATTTTCTGTCACCCGTGCTAGCTAACAACTTTTATTTGAAACATATATAGGGATTAAATGTTGATTTAAAATCAACTTTTAAACAAATTGCACTCCCCTGATAAAAACGACATGACCACAGACAGACATGACATTTGGAATTATATCATCATAAAAATTTACGACTTCAGTTCAAATATCAAAAACCGTCGACAACTTTGTTGTTCGAGTGTGATAAAGTGGACCAGTACACTCCAACCGCTGTGATATTTCGATATTTTGACAATATCTCCAACAATATAGATCCCGAGTTCAAATCTGACGGATAGTTTCTGAGATGAAGAATTTTTTCAAATAATAGTTCCAAAATTTTCTAGTCATTCGATTGTCAAGAAAATTTCCGTAAACTACCAAGCATTAATTCGGTCAGATCAGTATTTATTCGGAAAAGTTATTTGGATTTTGTCCATTAAAGAAATTAGCCGGCGCATTTGCTGACGGCCGAACAGAATCAAGTTTGACCTCGGATTCTTCATCAGTGAGTCGAAACTAATCGATTGAGACCATTCTCGGCCAGAAATTAGAAAATTACAGACATTTGGACTAATTGATAGGCACTCTGTTCACCTGAACATCGCGCCAAAAACCTAATAGTATGCGTGTGTTCGCTCGCGACTGAAACAACAAACAAGATCATGTTGGCAATGATTACATCTATTTAGAGTCATACCAAACTAAAAGTAATTACTTCTAAATTTTATGGAGCATGCAACCTTCTATTCCTTTTGCGAATTAGTTGGAAATGAGAGAAGGTTCGTTAATTCATTAACGTTGATTAATTGTGCAAGGATAGACAGCAAATATAGATCAGTATACAGGTTGATTCCATTGTTTAAGTTGTTAAGTAGTTAAGCAGTTTTCCATTTCTTCTAATTCAAATTTTATATGCGTATTCAGTAGGTCTGAGAATCGGCTACTATCTATTTTTCATACCCCTAAGTGATACGGGTTGTTCACCCTTAAATTTTTTTTTTAATTTTTGGACGAAATTTTTTGTTTTTATTTTTTTGCGCGTATTTTCTGGGGAACATCGCGTTATCATTTTGCCCAAATGTGAAATTTAATTCTGTGGTGCCGTCCGGCCGTTGCCACGATAACTTGAGAACAGAAAGAGCTAGCGACTTGAAATTTTCAGGGTAGGTGGCGCATCCCAATATATCCCAATATAATAATCGGCCCAATGGTTTCCGAGTAATAATTTTGTTTTCAACCAAAAAAAATCCGATCGAATTTAAACTTAGTGAATAGTTGTAGAATATAAACCTAAGCACGTTTGTGAAATTTTGTGAGAATCGTGTCACTAGAAAATTTAAAAAAAATTATTAAAAAATATTATTTATGACACGATAACCTGAGAACGGAAGGAGATAGCGGCTTGGAATTTTCAGGTTAGGTTGTGCATCTGAATGCGACATTTGAGTTCGTTTATAAGAATAATCGGCCAAACGGTTTTAGAGTTATAGCCATCTGAAATTTGATTGTTTTTTGTTCCTCATTAACTCGAAAATTACAAAACCGATTTAATTCAAACATGGTTATTAGTTATAGGATGCCAACGCGAAAATTCTTGCAGATTTGCGTGAGGATGGTATAACTAGAAAATTTCAAAAAAATAATTGAAAATAATTGAAATATATCATAAACTATTCGTCCGGCATGACTGAAATTTTGGAAGAGCCTTCAGAACCTAACTCTACTGCAGAGTTCCAAGTTTGAACACGATCGGATCTATATTGTTGGAGAACCGAGCAGCCTTTTGTGAGTTCGGTAGCTGGATGCGAATCGTCGTATGATATGTTGTCTATGGTCGTATTATTGCGAGAACCTTCAAAAATATGAATGTCATGATGACATATTTATACAGGAGAATGGACAATAGAACATACGCGCAAAAGCTCCTGACTTCACGTCAGTGCTTGAACCAATTTTATAATGTGGCATTACAAAATACATACAACCCTAAATTTCCACCCTTCTATCAGCAACCCCTATTTTTAATAGTCATTTTAGTAATTAATCATTTTTCATCCCGCTCGATAACTGATCAATTATCACTTGGTAAGTTATCCCAGAGAAAGAGCTAATTAAAACCAAGTCGCCGTATTTTTTGTGAATGTTTTTCACTCTATTTCGATTAAAATTTCCCTGAGCTTATGGCAAAGCTAAATTTTTGTACAAAAAAAATATTTATTTTTATTAGAGTATCAAGGTAGTTTATTCCTGCTATACTTAGTGCTAGATTTTTTAAAGTTTCCGCGTCTTTCTGGATCAACACTCATTTGCCAGACTATACCGGTGTCACGTCACAGTAAACAGTACGGAGTAGGGAGGAGAACGAAGCCGGTCTCCTTTCTTACTCACCTTTTCTCACTTTTCTTAACCAGATACGTTTGAGTGGGTAGTTCGTATTCGCAACTGAACCAGGTAGGTGGCACCGCAATCGGGTTGTAGGTTTTTTTTTTAAGATTTTTCGCATTTGGAAATAAAATTGCAACCGCATTAGCCGATTTGGCGCAGGCGAAGTTGCGTGGGTCAGCTACTCATATTATAATACAGGGATATCCAATTAGAGGTTTCATTTTGAATACTAAAGGGTGGTTCAGCAAGAACTTGAATTTCGAATTGCGCGCCATTTTGACTTTCAATTGTGGAGTCAGCCATATTTGTTGTTTGTTTAGTTATAACATAGACATTTACGAAAATGGTCCGTTATAGCTTGGAAGAACGTTTGCCAATAGTGAAACCCCATTATACATATATCATATTACGGTGCCGCCGTGACTGTCGACGGTCATCGTTACCGGCCGTGTGGACAGACTTATTTTGCAAGAATTAGACGGAATGGACTTAAATGAGATGTGGTTTCAACAGGATGGCCCTACCTGTCACATCGCAGGGGAAACAATGACTTTTTTACAAACCAAGTTTTCAGGTCGAGTAATTTCTCATTTCGGAGACCGAAACAGGCCGCCAAGAAGTTGTGATTTAACTTGTTTGGACTATTTTCTGTGGTTTTTTGAATAGTAAGGTCTATGCGAACCATCCTGAGACAATTGAGGATCTCAAAGAAGAAATTGCACGTCAAATCCAGCCGCCCTTCCTGCAAAATGTACTGCAAAATTTCATCAAAAGAGTGCATACCTGCCAACAGAGCAACGGAGGCCATTTAACCGATATTTTGTTTCATGTGTAAATGTCATCACTACCTCCATACATATGTAGAAAAAAATGTTAATAAAATATTAAATAAATACCTCGATAAATAATTATATATTTTTAAAATTCCTGCTGAGACACCCTTTAGAATACTTGGCAGTTTTCAGTTTAAGAGACGTCCTTTTGACAGAGGAGAACTAAATGATGCATTTAATAATTAGCTGGAAAATAACTGAGGTCAGGAGCTTTGGGGCGCTTCTTCAATAGGATATCCAGAGCGGTCACCCATCGAAGTACTGAACTCGACCAAGACAGCTTGACTTCCAACAATATAGATCTCATCGAGTTTAAATCTAGATACTTGGCTCTAAAATAAGGTCTCGAAGACTCTTGCGAAATTTCAGCAATATCTGAACTGTGAACTGTAACAAGAAAATTCTATGAAATACTTGAAATAGTGAAACTTCTATGAATGGTGAAGGTTATTATTTAATTCAACCTTAGAACATAGAACTGTTCTAGGAATTCAATGAATCAGTTTCATATACCGCATTCCGAAATTACTCTTTCCAATTCATTAGAATATGTCCAATATACCCTATTTTGGGCACCTCGAGCCAGTATTGCGTTTTCCAACCTGCTCTACAACTGACATTTGAGAAATTTCAAATGATTTTTTCGTATTGAATCGGTATATAATTATCATAATCTGGACATTTTTAAAGATTATAAATTAATTACGCTTTTTCATTATTTGTTGTTTTATATTATATAAAATATCTCCGATTTCGGCAAATAACCGAATATTCTTCTTCAGGTGCCGTCTCCGCTTCGAAGGTTGGCAATCATCAAAGCGATTTTTATTTTGGAGACGGCGAATATTAAGTTAATGATATAATAATATTAAGTTATAATATATAATATTAAGTTGTCTACTTATATTATATCTGGATAAAAATATCGTTTGACAAAAATAACTTTCAATCAAACCTATATATACAGCGTGCCAAAAAAATAACGTAACTCGTCAATAATTCTTGTACGAATTATTATTAAAGAAAATCCTCGCACTCGTCGATTTTTAATTTCAAAAGCAATTTATCCTGTGCTTTTTGCGCGTATGTTCTGGGGAACATCGCGTTATCATTTTGCCCAAATGTCTGTAACTTTCGAAATTTTGACGAAAATGGTCTCAAACGATTTGGTTCAACTCCCCAATGAAGAATTCGATGTCAAATTTGATTCTGTCCGGCCGGCCGTCCGACCGTCCGGCAGTCCGGCCGTTGCCACGATAACTTGAGAACGGAAAGAGCTAGCGACTTGAAATTTTCAGGGTAGGTGGCGCATCCCAATACGACGAACAAGTTCGTTAATGGGCATAATCGGCCCAATGGTTTCCGAGTAATAATTTTGTTTTCAACCAATCTAAATCCGATCGAATTGAAACTTGGTGAATAGTTGTAGAATATAAACCTAAGCACGTTTGTTAAATTTTGTGAGAATCGTATCGCTAGAAAATTATTAAAAAAATATTAAAAAATATTTTTGTTGTCACGATAACCTGAGAACGGAAAGAGATAGCGGCTTGAAATTTTCAGGTTAGGTTGTGCATCTGAATGCGACATTTGAGTTCGTTTATTAGCATAATCGGCCAAACGGTTTTAGAGTTATAGCCATATGAAATTTGTTTTTTGTTCCTCATTAACTCGAAAAATACAAAACCGATTGAATTCCAACATGGTTATTAGTTGTAGAATGCCAACGCGAAAATTCTTGCAAAATTTCGTGAGGATAGTATTTGTAGAAAATTTTTAAGAAAAAATTGAAAATTGAAAAAAAAATTCTATATATCAGTAACTATTCGGCTGAAAATGGTGAAATTTTGCAAGAGCCTTTAGAACCTAACTATACTGTCAAGTTTTAGCACGATCGGTTAAATATTGTGGGCGAGCAGCCTTGTGCGAGTTCAGTAGATGAGTGACCGTTGCCTTGATAACTTTTGAACGAAAGGAGATAGGGACTTGCAATTTTTAGGGTAGATTGCGTATCCGAATGGGAGAGTTAAGTTCGTTTTTGGGCATATTCGGTCTAACGGTTTCCGAGTTATACCCGCCTGGAATATTATTTCCTCGATAACTCAAAAAATAAAGATTCGATCGAATTGAAGCTTGGTAACTAGTAGTAGAAAATCAACATAAAGACGTGTTTGAAATTTTGTAAGAACCGTACCCCTAGAAAATTAAAAAAAAATGACGAAAAAAAAAAAAATTTGTAAGGACCGTACCTACCCCTAGAAAATTTGAAAAAAATTACGAAAAAAAAATTGGTTCAAGCACAACTTACCATGGTAAATTCGAATTAAGAGTGTCCAATACAGGAGAAAGGACAACATAATTTACCATGGTAAATTCGATTGAGGGTGTCCAATGCAGGAGAATGGACAATAGAACATACGCGCAAAAGCTGCTGACTTCACGTCAGTACTTGAACCAATTTTTTGAATTTGATATTTCTTACCCCCTACTTTATTTCTTCAAATGGAATATATGGATTGTGATACATCAAATGAAAGGTAATTTGATTACCTATTACGCGATGTGGCTAAAAGTAGAATTGGTTGTGCCGTTTTTTGGCGCTCTAGTTCCTCGGAACTGAGTGCTTATCAATTTGCCCAAATGTCTGTAATTTTCGAATATTTCGATGAAAATGGTCTTAAACGATTTGGTTCGACTCACTGATCAAGAATCCGTGGTCGAAATTCATTCTGTCCGGCCGGTCCGGCCGTAGGCACGATAACTCTAGAACGGAATGAGCTAGAGAGTTGAAATTTTCAGAGTAGGTTTGGGGGATAAAATTCTCGGCTAAGTTCGTTATTGGGCAAAATCGGACAGATGGTTTCGGAGTAACAAAAAAAAATTTTTTTTTTACGAAACAAATTCCAAATTAAATTTTTTTTAATAAGAAGTTTTATCATAAGAATCCATTCATATCATTTTTAACTCTAACAAGCTAATACTTTCGGAGATATGATTCTTCAAAATTTCAATGTAAATCGTATTTCACACATTGATATAATTATTCTATGTATGAATTGTCATAATGTCAACTTGACAGAAGGGAATATTGTAACTTCAAAAATATTGGGGTTGAAATGCTCGTATTTTAGCGATGCAACGGGGACCTCACCCGAAAAAGTTTGAAAATATTACGTAAATATTGAAAGCATAATTCTGTGTTTCGAGAGAGGAGAAAATTTGGTGAACGTAGATCAGGAAATTTTTGATCGATTACAAGGTATTTTATTTATTACTCATCTTCTTTCATATTATTACTCATCTTCTTTCATATTATTACTCATCTTCTTTCATACATGTTTTATGGAATACCTACTATTTGTAGGTACTTTAAACCTGTTTTGGGCAATTGTCATACGAAACTTGTTTTTTTGGCGCTCTAGTTCCTCGGAACAGAGTGTGACTGAAAAAAGAATTTGTTAAGCCATTATTTTATTACAAAATTAACAATTTGTGATTGGTGTCAGGTTCTTATTCTTGAAATAATGGATATTGACAAATATCCTCCTACCCGCCGATTTCTATTTTCGAAGTTTGAGAAATGCATGCAGTTTTGAAGTTGGAGGTTTATACCCTTAAACCTCAACAATTTTTTTCTATTGGAAAAATATTGCTTGTGATATATCGCATCAAAGATCATTCGATGACCAATTCAGTTATGTGAACGAATATAAAATTCTACCTTAAAATTCTTGAAATAAAAATGTAACGATGAAAAGAAAAATTAATACACAAGTTGAAAACAGCTTTGAATTAATATATTAGATCGCAAATAAAACAATAAACATATAAGGTAGGAAATTTGACTAGTGACTCTTATCTAGAGTTACTGAGGAATCCAATATTACCTGCAGTGATTTATCTCTTGCCCGGTGTGAATGGTCGACAAGTAGCTGACAATATTTGGTTCTAACAAGATGGTGCGCCTCCCGCATTATAGAATTAAAGTGAGGATATATCTTGATGGCTCATTTCCTGAGAAATGGATTGGTAGGAGAGGATCAGTTGAATGGCCACCCCGATCTCCAGATTTGAACCCTCTCGACTATTTACTGTGGGGCCATTTGAAGAGTAAAGTTTACCAAAATCGGCCAGATAATTTGGAAGACCTGTGACGTAAAAGAGAAGTCGGAAGAATACCTGTTGCGGCGTTGAATAATTCATTGAGGAGTTTCGAAGAACGGCTTGCACATTGTCAAGCAGTCAACGGTGCTCAATTCGAACATTTAATGCATTAAAATTATTTTCCATCCTTGGATAGGATACTCAACGATTTCAAAAAGTGGGTACCTATCCATACCCAATTGATTATTTTCTGATGTTTTAATAAAAAATACGGCACAATCAATTTTCCTTCCATTCCCACCGTTGAGTAGGTAATCAAATTACCTTTCATTTGATGTACCACAATCCATATATTCCCATTTGAAAAAATAAAGTAGAGGGGTGCGGGGCGTAGGGGGTGAGAAATATCGAATTAAAAAAAGCACAGGATAAATTGCTTTTGAAATTAAAATTCGAGGGGCGCGAGGATTTTCCTTAATAATTCTTCGTACAAGAATTATTGACGAGTTACGTTACTTTTTTGGAACGCTGTATATGGCTCACTTTTCTTAAAAATAAGTTTATAAGTAGTCCTCTCGATCGGCGATACGTATTATAAATATCGAATTAAAATCAACTTTCAAACACATTGCCCTTACCTTATAAAAATGACATGACATTCCTAACTCTATCTACAGCATCATGAAATTCGTTCAACTTCGCGTCAGAAATCAAAAACCGTGACAAGTTTATTGGTCGAGTGTAATATAGTGGACCAGTACACTTTAATAGTTGTAATATTTCGGCAATATCTTCACCAATATACAGGGTGTCCCAAGTTCGAGTGCCTATTAGACGTTTCTGGAGAACTGTACATATTTGAAATCTGAAAATTAGGATTATGATATTGCTTGTAATTCTCTACAGAGCTAAAATATTTTCAAAGCCCAAGCACCCAAGCGGTTATACAGGGAGTGAAAATATATTTGATGAAAACATTTTTTTTTCAAGTTTTGCATTCCTGGTATGGTCAAGTATTCAATGCTGAATACATTTCTGTTAAAACCATTGTATTCATTCGAATGGTTTTCAAAATATCGAAAAAAAACGGAAAAAAGTCAAATATGTTTAGTCAGTATTATGTTCATTATTCTTGTTTTAAACATCCGCGTGAACCGTTTTTAGAACATCGAAGAGGAAGAATGTGGAAAGGTCATGCATCTTTTGAATTTCAGAAATATCATTAAGGGGTGTTTCAAATTTTGTGTCGAAAATTGTGATAAAAAATTGGCAATAACTTCTGTTTTTCAAATTAGAACCCTATTTTTTTATGATTGCATTGGGTTCTGCGGTGATAAATAATGATAGTTTTCTAACATGATTATGCTCCTAAATTAAATAATATATAATAATAAAAAAAAAATTAATTGAAATTATTGAATTTAGGAGCATAATCATGTTGGAAAACACTCATTATTTTTCACCGCAGAATCCAACGCAATCATAAAAAAATAGGGTTCTAATTTGAAAAACAGAAGTTATATGGCCCATTTTTGATACAATTTTCGACACAAGATTTGAAACACCCTGTAATGATATTTCTGAAATTCAAAAGATGCATGATCTTTCCACATTCTTCCCCTTCGATGTTGTAAAAAAATGGGTTCAAGCCCTGTGGACAGGAGCTTTCTGGCGCTCTAGTTCAAACAGACAAATTATATATCCAAAAGTATTGGTTTCTCAGAGTTGAGAATTATATCAATGTATTCTTATTAACTTACCATTACCATTCCCATCATCATATGGATTGAAGTATGATATTAAATTAGAATTCTCATATTTATAGGATTGCTGGAATGAATGACAATGAGACAACGTCATGTCTTACGAAACTAATTTTACATTATAACAATTCATAGAATACCCACAGAATAATTCTATCATTGTGTGAAAACGTAAACATACGATTTACATTGAAATTTTGAAAAATCATATCTCCGAAAGTATTAGCTTGTTAGAGTTAAAAATAATATGAATGGATTCTTATGGTAAAACTGCTTATTGAAAAAAATTTAATTTGGAATTTGTTTTGTAAAAAAAAAAATTTTTTTTGTTACTCCGAAACCTTCGGTCCGATTTTGCCCAATAACGAACTTAGCCGAGATATTTATCCCCCAAACCTACTCTGAAATTTTCAACAGTCTAGCTCATTCCGTTCGAGAGTTATCGTGCCTACGGCCGGTCGGACAGAATGAATTTCGACCACGGATTCTTGATCAGTGAGTCGAACCAAATCGTTTAAGACCATTTTCATCGAAAAATTCGAAAATTACAGACATTTGGGCAAATTGATAAGCACTCAGTTCCGAGGAACTAGAGCGCCAAAAACGGTTTACGTTCAGGATGTTTAAAATGAGTATAATTAACATAATACTGACTAAACATAATTTGACTTTTTTTCCTGTTTTTTTTTCGATATTTTGAAAACTATTCGAATGAATACAATGGTTTTAACATAAATGTATTCAGCATTGAATACTTGATCATACCAGGAATGCAAAACTTGAAAAAAAAAATTTTCATCAAATTTATTTTCACTCTCTGTATAACCGGAAGTGCTAGGGCTTCGAAAATATTTTAGCTCCGTAGAGAATTTTAAGCAATATCATAATCCCAATTTTTGATCTCAAATATGTCCAGTTCTCCAGAAACGTCTAATAGGCACTCGAACTTGGGACACCCTGTAGATCCGTTCGAGCTAAAATCATGAACTTTGATGCGAAATTAGGTGTTGAAGACTCTGGCAAAATTTCATCGATACTGACGGTTGCCCATTATCATACTTAACCAGCGCATTTAGACTCCAAACGTACTCCGCAATTACTCTCTAATTCATTGTAATCGAACGGACGGACAGAAATAAGTTTGACGTCAAATTCTTCATCAGTGTGTCGAAACTAATCGTTTGGGACAAATTTCGGCTGAAAATTCGAAAATTACCGACACTTCGGCAAATTAATAGGCTCTCTATTCAGGGGAATAAGTACGCCAAAATGGAACGACATACAGGATGGGCCACGGTCGATGGTACACTGGAACGGGACGTACGATTTTATTGAAAATTTGGTTCCTTGTCTAGGAACCACTGCTCCATCGATATAGAATATTTTCAGCGCTGCAGTGTTGTCGCTTATATAAAAAAGAACTAACAATTTTGATATTTCAAATGGAAGACCCTGTATATTATTGCTTTTTTCGATTCGCCGTAGCCTCCTGCTTATTTCTGTATCAACTTTCTCGTCCCTATTTCTAGCAGATATCGAGTAATTGATTGATTTACTTCTTTTTTTGTGCAGAATATACTCGAAGATATAGTTTCAATTAAGCTTTCATTACTTAGGTACTTGGAATCCTAGGGAACTAAAATTTCGGGTATGGATTACCCATATCCTGTGTATTTTTTTTTATTTACGTTTAATGAAATACGTCTCTAATCATACAGGGTTGTTCAAAATCCGAGGCTTTTCCGAGAAATCCTAAACGATAAAAAGTCCATTTTTTCAAATTGAATGACCTGTTTATCATAAAGATGTATTGAAAGAGAATCAATCAAACGATATAACATATTCCTATAGGAAACTAAATTGTAAGGTTTTCGAATTAAAAGCAAGTTTTCATGGCAATGGGAATATTATGGTACATTTTGTATTGTATCCTAGAAATTTCATAGAACATATAAATTATCATAATTTGAAAATCGGCATCGATTGTAAAGTATTATTGAATCTATAAACGGAAATTTTATTGAAATTATTGTTTGAAGCAGTGACGTGAAGTGACGAATTTACCATGGTAAATTCGATTAAGAGTGTCCAATACGGGAGAATGTAGAATAGAACATACCCGCAAAAGCTCCTGACTTCACGTCAGAGCTTGAAACAATTTATTTTCGTAATTTTTAAAGAGTTTTCTAGGAGTATGGTTCTAAAAAAAATTTACACACTTCTTTATGTCTTCTACAGCTAGTTACCAACCTTCAATTCGATCGAGAGTATATTTTTCGAGTTATCGAAGAAATAATATGCCTGGTGAGCATAACTCCGAAACCGTTGGACCGATTATGCTCAAAAAGTAACTTATCTCTCACATTCGGATGCGCAACCTACCATGAAAATTGCAAGTCCCTATCTCCTTGCGTTCCAAAGTTATCGATGCAACGGTCACCCATGCAGCTACTGAACTCACACAAGGCTGCTCATATCTCCAACAAAAAAGATCCGATCGTGTTCAAACTTGGAACTTGGCAGTAGAATTAGGTCCTGAAGGCTCTCGCGAGATTTCAGCGAGGTCGGACGAATAGTTTCTGATATATAGTTATATTTTTTTACTTTATAGTAATACGATCCCCACAATATTAAAATGTACTGTGGCTAATTGCCAAATAACTAAAACAAGACACACGGTGAAATATTTATTGATGTTAACCATCAACAAATATTCCGCGTGGCCGGACTAGACACCTCATAGCTCAGTGTTCCCCAAAGAGGAAAGTATCATTCAAGAGCAGACACAGACCCCAGGGTTTCATGGTTCTTACCAATCATCAGTGTGACTTAGCCTGAAACCGACTGAAAACAGACGGGGTTCTAGGAGACTTATTTCCATCGGTTGAGAACCGGTAGGGGAAAGGACCCCACCAGCGCCACCTATGGAGAATCCTTACGAACTCCGATCCTCTGCGATGAAGAAACCCTGAGTGATGTTCAGCGACGTTCATTCTTTTGCCGTAAGAGGGTCAAGAAATGGCAACGCCGTCTATCATATAGCGACCTTTACGGACTGAAAACGCCAGGTCAGTTTGGTTAGACAAACCAAAAACCAGTGAACATTAAAAAGAGGTGTACTGTGGCTAATTGCCAAATAACTAAAACAAGACCTTCTTCATCGCAGAGGGACGGAGTTCGTAAGGATTCTCCATAGGTGGCGCTGGTGGGGTCCTTTCCCCTACCGGTTCTCAACCGATGGAAATAAGTTTCCTAGAACCCCGTCTGTTTTCATTCGGTTTCAGGCTAAGTCACACTGATTATTGGTAAGAACCATGAAACCCTGGGGTCTGTGTCTGCTCTTGAATGACACTTTCCTCTTTGGGGAACACTGAGCGATGAGGTGTCTAGTCCGGTCACGCGGAATATTTGTTGATGGTTAAAATCAATTAATATTTCACCGTGTGTCTTGTTTTACGATACCCACAAAATTTGGCAGGAATTTTTGCGCCGGCATTCTACAAATAATCACCATGTTCGAATTTGATCGGATTATTATTTTTCGAGTTATTCGCATTCAGATGCTCAACCTACCCTAACAATTGCAAGGCGCAATCTCTTTTCGTTCTCCGTTTATCGGTTCAATGATTTGCAATGATTTTTTTAAAATTTTCTAGTGATGCGATCCTCACAAAATTATACAACTAACAACCATATTTGAATTGAATCGGATTTTTATTTTTTGAGTTATTGATGAAATAACAACCAAATTTCAGATTGATGTAACTCCAAAACCGTTTGGCCGATTATGCTAGTTAACGATCTTAAATGTCGTATTCAGATGCGTAATCTACCCTGAAAACTGCAAGTCGCTATTTGTTTCCGTTCTCAAGGAATCATGAGATACATAATATTCTTTTCGAGTTATTTAGGAAATAACAACCGAAATTCGGATGGGTATAACTCCAAAACCGACAAACTCACATTTCGCATTCAGATGCACAACCTAACCTGAAAATTGCAAGTCATTCCGCCTTATTCACAAAGCATTCAATCTCCGTTAAGTACTAACTGAAGTCCTCAGTGAAGGATAAATTTGAATCGCAACCTCAGTTAACGTATTTAACGGTAGATAAACAGGCCTGTTTCACGTTAATTTTCGTGTTAACTGAGGTTGCGATTCAAATTTATCCTTAACTAAGGACCTCAGTTAGGACTTAACGAGGATTGAATGCTTTGTGAATACGGCGAGCTATCTATCAGGTTATCGTGACATAAATAATATTTTTTAATCATTTTTTTTTTAATTTTCTAGTGATACGATTCTCACAAAATTTCACGAACGTCCTTGGATTTGTATTCTACAACTACTCGCCAAGTTTTAATTCGATCGGTTTTGTATTGGTTGAAAACAAAGTTATTACTCGGAAATTACAGACATTTGGGCAAATTGATAAGCACTCAGTTCCGAGGAACTAGAGCGCCAAAAACGGTTTACGTTCAGGATGTTTAAAATGAGTATAATTAACATAATACTGACTAAACATAATTTGACTTTTTTTCCTGTTTTTTTTTCGATATTTTGAAAACTATTCGAATGAATACAATGGTTTTAACATAAATGTATTCAGCATTGAATACTTGATCATACCAGGAATGCAAAACTTGAAAAAAAAAATTTTCATCAAATTTATTTTCACTCTCTGTATAACCGGAAGTGCTAGGGCTTCGAAAATATTTTAGCTCCGTAGAGAATTTTAAGCAATATCATAATCCCAATTTTTGATCTCAAATATGTCCAGTTCTCCAGAAACGTCTAATAGGCACTCGAACTTGGGACACCCTGTAGATCCGTTCGAGCTAAAATCATGAACTTTGATGCGAAATTAGGTGTTGAAGACTCTGGCAAAATTTCATCGATACTGACGGTTGCCCATTATCATACTTAACCAGCGCATTTAGACTCCAAACGTACTCCGCAATTACTCTCTAATTCATTGTAATCGAACGGACGGACAGAAATAAGTTTGACGTCAAATTCTTCATCAGTGTGTCGAAACTAATCGTTTGGGACAAATTTCGGCTGAAAATTCGAAAATTACCGACACTTCGGCAAATTAATAGGCTCTCTATTCAGGGGAATAAGTACGCCAAAATGGAACGACATACAGGATGGGCCACGGTCGATGGTACACTGGAACGGGACGTACGATTTTATTGAAAATTTGGTTCCTTGTCTAGGAACCACTGCTCCATCGATATAGAATATTTTCAGCGCTGCAGTGTTGTCGCTTATATAAAAAAGAACTAACAATTTTGATATTTCAAATGGAAGACCCTGTATATTATTGCTTTTTTCGATTCGCCGTAGCCTCCTGCTTATTTCTGTATCAACTTTCTCGTCCCTATTTCTAGCAGATATCGAGTAATTGATTGATTTACTTCTTTTTTTGTGCAGAATATACTCGAAGATATAGTTTCAATTAAGCTTTCATTACTTAGGTACTTGGAATCCTAGGGAACTAAAATTTCGGGTATGGATTACCCATATCCTGTGTATTTTTTTTTATTTACGTTTAATGAAATACGTCTCTAATCATACAGGGTTGTTCAAAATCCGAGGCTTTTCCGAGAAATCCTAAACGATAAAAAGTCCATTTTTTCAAATTGAATGACCTGTTTATCATAAAGATGTATTGAAAGAGAATCAATCAAACGATATAACATATTCCTATAGGAAACTAAATTGTAAGGTTTTCGAATTAAAAGCAAGTTTTCATGGCAATGGGAATATTATGGTACATTTTGTATTGTATCCTAGAAATTTCATAGAACATATAAATTATCATAATTTGAAAATCGGCATCGATTGTAAAGTATTATTGAATCTATAAACGGAAATTTTATTGAAATTATTGTTTGAAGCAGTGACGTGAAGTGACGAATTTACCATGGTAAATTCGATTAAGAGTGTCCAATACGGGAGAATGTAGAATAGAACATACCCGCAAAAGCTCCTGACTTCACGTCAGAGCTTGAAACAATTTATTTTCGTAATTTTTAAAGAGTTTTCTAGGAGTATGGTTCTAAAAAAAATTTACACACTTCTTTATGTCTTCTACAGCTAGTTACCAACCTTCAATTCGATCGAGAGTATATTTTTCGAGTTATCGAAGAAATAATATGCCTGGTGAGCATAACTCCGAAACCGTTGGACCGATTATGCTCAAAAAGTAACTTATCTCTCACATTCGGATGCGCAACCTACCATGAAAATTGCAAGTCCCTATCTCCTTGCGTTCCAAAGTTATCGATGCAACGGTCACCCATGCAGCTACTGAACTCACACAAGGCTGCTCATATCTCCAACAAAAAAGATCCGATCGTGTTCAAACTTGGAACTTGGCAGTAGAATTAGGTCCTGAAGGCTCTCGCGAGATTTCAGCGAGGTCGGACGAATAGTTTCTGATATATAGTTATATTTTTTTACTTTATAGTAATACGATCCCCACAATATTAAAATGTACTGTGGCTAATTGCCAAATAACTAAAACAAGACACACGGTGAAATATTTATTGATGTTAACCATCAACAAATATTCCGCGTGGCCGGACTAGACACCTCATAGCTCAGTGTTCCCCAAAGAGGAAAGTATCATTCAAGAGCAGACACAGACCCCAGGGTTTCATGGTTCTTACCAATCATCAGTGTGACTTAGCCTGAAACCGACTGAAAACAGACGGGGTTCTAGGAGACTTATTTCCATCGGTTGAGAACCGGTAGGGGAAAGGACCCCACCAGCGCCACCTATGGAGAATCCTTACGAACTCCGATCCTCTGCGATGAAGAAACCCTGAGTGATGTTCAGCGACGTTCATTCTTTTGCCGTAAGAGGGTCAAGAAATGGCAACGCCGTCTATCATATAGCGACCTTTACGGACTGAAAACGCCAGGTCAGTTTGGTTAGACAAACCAAAAACCAGTGAACATTAAAAAGAGGTGTACTGTGGCTAATTGCCAAATAACTAAAACAAGACCTTCTTCATCGCAGAGGGACGGAGTTCGTAAGGATTCTCCATAGGTGGCGCTGGTGGGGTCCTTTCCCCTACCGGTTCTCAACCGATGGAAATAAGTTTCCTAGAACCCCGTCTGTTTTCATTCGGTTTCAGGCTAAGTCACACTGATTATTGGTAAGAACCATGAAACCCTGGGGTCTGTGTCTGCTCTTGAATGACACTTTCCTCTTTGGGGAACACTGAGCGATGAGGTGTCTAGTCCGGTCACGCGGAATATTTGTTGATGGTTAAAATCAATTAATATTTCACCGTGTGTCTTGTTTTACGATACCCACAAAATTTGGCAGGAATTTTTGCGCCGGCATTCTACAAATAATCACCATGTTCGAATTTGATCGGATTATTATTTTTCGAGTTATTCGCATTCAGATGCTCAACCTACCCTAACAATTGCAAGGCGCAATCTCTTTTCGTTCTCCGTTTATCGGTTCAATGATTTGCAATGATTTTTTTAAAATTTTCTAGTGATGCGATCCTCACAAAATTATACAACTAACAACCATATTTGAATTGAATCGGATTTTTATTTTTTGAGTTATTGATGAAATAACAACCAAATTTCAGATTGATGTAACTCCAAAACCGTTTGGCCGATTATGCTAGTTAACGATCTTAAATGTCGTATTCAGATGCGTAATCTACCCTGAAAACTGCAAGTCGCTATTTGTTTCCGTTCTCAAGGAATCATGAGATACATAATATTCTTTTCGAGTTATTTAGGAAATAACAACCGAAATTCGGATGGGTATAACTCCAAAACCGACAAACTCACATTTCGCATTCAGATGCACAACCTAACCTGAAAATTGCAAGTCATTCCGCCTTATTCACAAAGCATTCAATCTCCGTTAAGTACTAACTGAAGTCCTCAGTGAAGGATAAATTTGAATCGCAACCTCAGTTAACGTATTTAACGGTAGATAAACAGGCCTGTTTCACGTTAATTTTCGTGTTAACTGAGGTTGCGATTCAAATTTATCCTTAACTAAGGACCTCAGTTAGGACTTAACGAGGATTGAATGCTTTGTGAATACGGCGAGCTATCTATCAGGTTATCGTGACATAAATAATATTTTTTAATCATTTTTTTTTTAATTTTCTAGTGATACGATTCTCACAAAATTTCACGAACGTCCTTGGATTTGTATTCTACAACTACTCGCCAAGTTTTAATTCGATCGGTTTTGTATTGGTTGAAAACAAAGTTATTACTCGGAAACCGTTGGGCCGATTATGCCCAACTTGTCCGTCGTATTGGGATGCACCACCTACCCTGAAAATTTCAAGTCGCTATCTCTTTCCGTTCTCAAGTTATCGTGGCAACGGACGACCGGCCGGACAGAATCAAATTTGACTTCGAATTCTTCATCAGTGAGTGGAACCCAATCGGTTGAGACCATTTTCGGAAAAAATTGGAAAATTACAGACATTTGGGAGAAATGATAACGCGATGTTCCCCAGAACGCGCAAAAAACGATTCAAATGGAAGGCAATAATTATACAAATGAAGTTTTGATGAAATTGTTTATTCTTCACGGTAAATGCTATCAAATTGTAGCAAGATCATGCAGAATGTTCTGGTTAGACCTAAATCTTATTCTGCATTTCTGGTGACAGCATGAAGATTTGCGTTAATAGTTATTTATGTACGAAAAACTGTCAATTAGAGTCGAGTCTGCAAATTGCTATCCGAGGCGGTGACGAGGATAGCAAGCAGGCGAGACAATAGACAGTTTGTCACCGAGGTGCATATTACGTTTTTTCATCAAAGCTTATGTTTCCAAAAAAAAATTAAATTATATTTTAAAGAACGCATTTATTTATAACAATTTCTTCAAAATTATTAAAAATCATTTTTAAAGGGTTTCTGATCATGAGAAAACGGATCAAGAGTAATATCATAAAATAAAAATTGGTTCAAGCACTGAAATGAAGTCAGAAGCTTTTGCGCGTATGTTCTCTTGTCCATTCTTCTTTATTGGACACTCTTAATCGAATTTACCATGATGAATTCTATTGTCTGTTCTCCTGTATTGAACCCACCGAATTTACCATGGTAAATTCGATTAAGAGTGTCCAATACAGGAGAACAGACAATAGAATTCACCATGGTAAATTCGATTAAGAGTCTTCAATACAGGAGAATGGACAATAGAACATACGCACAAAAGCTCATGACTTCACGTCAGTGCTTGAACCAATTTTGTGTTTCGTGAAGTCAGGAGTCCATTCTCCTGTATTGGACACTCTTAATCGAATTTACCACGGTGAATTATATTGTCTGTTCTCCTGTATTGGACATTCTCAATCGAATTTACCATGGTAAATTCGGAATGTCCAATACAGGAGAACAGACAATAGAATTACGGACTTTTTTTGGGAAATTTTCTCCCCTTTTTGAGTCTTTTATCAAATTTTCATAATCTCAAATAGTTTTTGAGATATATGCAAAAAACCAAACCCCCTTTTTCTTCACTTAATTGTTCCTAACTTTTGCAATTTTTACTAGCGGCCCTTCAATTTTCTCAAACAATATCTACGTACCATTCCGAATCGAATGACACCTCAATCATAATTTCCGGAGAACTCTAAAAAGTTTTGACCTAGAAGGCATTGTTGACTAGACTATTGTATGCTTATCATTAAAAGGTTTCTTTCTGGGTTTTCTCTCCCAAACTCTGAAAAATATCTATAAAATAACAATTAACTATTTTGTGATTTGCTTCTGCGTAAGAAACACAAGATATTTGTCAGAAGCAATCAATTGAACAATGTTGCCTAACAAACAACAACGAAACAACATCAACGAAGAAACAACTATATCGTAACGTTTCGGAGTCTATATCAGACTCCTTCGTCAGACGCTTAACGAAAACCCAGAAAGAAACCTTTTAATAATGAGTATACCTCCCACAGTATCCTTAAATGATTACTTATTGTATGCTTCAAAATAAAATTATTTACCATGTTAATTTGTCACTTTTCTGGCTATTCCAGCACCGCAGCTAGTGGTGGGGAAAAGGTTCGCACTGCAAACCTTTGCTCCAATTTGTGGGGTAAATCTGGTGCTCTATAGTAAAAATTCATGTTTTTAGAGGAGGTCGAGGATACAACCACTAACAACGCGTCACACCTATTCGATTGAAGGGGATGTTACGGGGGATGAAAAAAATGCAAACGTCAAAACTTCAAACCTTTACCCCCACCAACATTACTTTTTATGAATTCGTTATATCTCAGGAAGCAATGCTTACAACAAATTAAGTATTTTTGATCAAGCTCTATATTTACAACCAACGCTCATGAATGAATATACGTGATAAGTGATAAGAATATATATAGCGCTAACTTGTAGGTAAATCGATAACTTGCTCCGGTTTCAAAAATACCTAATACATAATACCCCATATTATCAGTACAAATACGTAGGTAATCAGATAATACAGGGATATTCGAAACCAGATAACACAATGCTACGAAAAATTATGTAATATTTGGATCAATTTGATAAACAAGAATTTCGACGTAATTAATATGTACTTTCTGAATGAGTGAGCAATCGAATAGACTGTGAGGATAGTAGAGGGTTTTTCAATTGAGGCAATTTTTTTATAGTATCTAGAGTTCATTAACTTTTTCTCCAATAAAAGCTTATTCAATTATAAAAAAAATTGAAATTGGTGAAGAAAAATTGAAAATGATCGAGAAGGAGTCAAAACAAGTAGAAGGTAATAGTATTCATACTATTATCATACGGAACAATGGTCACATTATCTCCCCTCAAATTACAATTTTTATCTGCCACTACTGAATTATAAAAATAATGGCAATCCCACACTATTTTAGACCTTATTAGCATCGATTTGATGGGTTCGATATTTTGCAAATTTTATATAGGATATTTTCGGTGGAACAATTTATTTTGTTGAATTAGCTCTTGTAAAAAGATCCCTTGAAAAACACCTTGTAATGACGAAACTAATGGGAACTCCATTTATTTGATCGAAGTCAATCGTGAAAAGTTTTTTGCAGGATATACGTAATTGAGATTTCGTTTCTCAAATGTTTTGGGTTTTTATTGAATTTTCTGCGTATTTTTAGAACTAGGTGAGATAGGAGAATCAAGAAAGACGAGTAGCTGCGCAATTGCAGCGGCAACTGACAGATAGTTACTGAAAAATAAAATAATTTTAAAAGAATATTCATGGCAATTCAGTGCACAGAAAGTCAGTTCGGGGGAAATAGTGTTGTTTCCGAATTGAAGTGTCCGTACCGTTGCCCTGGGGCAAATTTTGAAATTCATGTTACCCCTTACGGGCGTTTTTCGTTATGCGCATCCGCAGACGATAAGTAAATTAACTGCTGGAGTTTTCGTCTGAGAGGATTGGGGTTTTGAGGAGCAGGATGTTATTACTCACAGAATTCCCTTGGGAGTGTCTGCGCATGCGTGAATTGAAGGTGCGATATCTCCTGAACCAATGGTGCTGAAGAATCAGAGTTTTGTGTGGGGTGTGTGATTTTGAGAGGACTTTCAGCCACGAGTAGACTGCACATGCGCAGAGGAGATATGGGTCTTTTTTTGGTTGTATGCTCATGTTGAGTGCGGTTTACGTCTAGCGGTCATGCAACCCCTTTCGGACATTTTTCGTTTCGCGCATAGACTGACAAGAAGTGATTTACCTGCTGGAGTTTTCATCGGAGAGGATTGAGCTTTTGAGGTGCAGGATGCTATTCCTCCATAGAATCCCCTTGGGAGTGTCCGCGCATGCGTGGATTGGAGCTGCGATATCTCCTGAACTAATATTGTTGAAGGATCAGAATTTTGTGTGAAGTGTGTGATTTTGAGAGCACTTTAAGCCACGAGTAGATTGCGCATGCACAGGGGAGGCATGGCTCTTTTTGGGTTGTATGGCTCATGTTGGGAGTGGTTCGCGTCTAGCGGTCATGGGTTTGGTCATGGTTTCGTTATTGTGAGGTTTTAAAAGAAATTTCATGGCAATTCTGTACACGGACAAGTCAGTTTCGAGGAAGTAGCATAGTTTCCGAGTTGAAATTTCTTTATCGTGGCCCTAGGGCCAATTTATAAATAACTATATGTGGAAGATCTATATTAAATTACGTTCGGATTTGGAGAATAGACAATTGCGTTCCTAACACCAAACTGTATTGATAGCCATATTTGTCAAAGAACCTTGAAAAAATAGAAAAAAGCACTGACGTGAAGTCAGTACTCTTTAGCGCGCGTGTTCACGTTGGCTAATTTGAATTGATTGATGAGTGGTTCAAGCTCAGTGGATAGAGCGAGCCAGAGATCTACCCAGAGGTTAGTGGACACCATTCATTGTCGGGTCAAAAACTAACAGTGCTGTATCTAAGCAGGCATGAGGATATAGTAACAAAGTTGACAAAGAACGTAACTGACTCTCCTTAGTCGCACAACCTCTTAGGAGCTTCTGCGGGATCTCTTTGGGGAAGACTTGGGAGGGTCCGTATAATCATAATCATGTTTGTAGCACGCACGCCAAATGTAGATTGACTTTACAATGAAAGAAAAAGGCTAGAAAAGCATTGAGGTGGGGTCAATCTGCTTTGGCGTGTGTACTATAAACATGATTATGATTATACCGACCCTCCCAAATCTTCCCCAAGGAGATCCCTCAGAAGCTCCTAGGAGTTGGTGCGATTAAGTAGAGTCAGTTGTGTTCTTTGTCAACTTTGTTACTCTATCCTTATGCCAGCTTAGATATGGCACTGTTTTTCACCCGACAGTGAACGCTGTCCACTACCCTCTGGGTAGATCTCGCTTGAAACACTCATCAATCAATTCTAATTAGCCAACGTGAACACGCGCGCCAAAGAGTACTGACTTCACATCAGTGCTTTTTTCTATTTTTTTAGACCATAGCTCTATGCTCCAGAGCCGTCATATTCGTGCTCTGTATAAAGGAAAGGAATTTTATGAAAGCCGACAGCAACACTACAGAACAGTTAATATATCTTTATTATTGAGTACAAATTACAACATTCACGGAGAGAATTCGCTGAGGTTTTTCCCTGAGCTCTTGTATCATACTTCGAATTGTATGTTACTCCTTTACAAGCACTTCAATTCAAAAGAGCAGAAACGGCCAAGATATACTCAATGGTTTCGGATATATAACCATTTGAAATTTAATTTTCCCAATATTTTCAAAAGTCCGATCGAATTGAAATTTGGAACTTAGGTGTATAATATCGACTCCAAGGTTCACGCATGATTTCATGCGAATCGTATCACCACAAGAAAATTCATATCAAATCATATCTTGGAAACTTTTCACTAGATTTTGCTGAAATTTGGTATGTACCTGAAGTTCAACGATAAAATGAGTTACACAAAACAATTAGCTTTTTTATCATAATTGAAAATACGGATTCTTGCCCATTCGGAATTTTATCTAAATCATAAATTTCAGTAGAGTAGGTACGGTATTAAAAATCAGTGAAATGAACGAGCTCGTTAAAGCACCTGACCACACGGGAGTGTATTTAAGATTTGTTTGAATCAGTTGAAACAGACAACAAGAACATAAACTTCATTAATAATTTATATACTTTTTCCTGTTGGTATTGTTGCATTATATGAATGTATTTAGTTCCAATTTTATCATGCATTCTCTTACCTAGATATTATTGCTCGGTTAAGATTTTGTAATTTCATATCCGATGTTTCGGGTTTTCCTGCATATTCGGTCATGCAATTGTTTTTGATAATGAATGGTTTACATGAAACGAGTTTTACTTTATGACTAGAAATCTATAAAGTGAACCGTGACGAGTAACGTCGTTCACGTGTGAACAATTGAAGCCCAAACAAATAATATAAGATGATCAAATAAACATTTTAATGTAGGAATGAGTATTGTTCGAAACTATAAAATAATTATTTAATTATCCTAACGTGACACTCACGCGATGCTTGTACATTCATTAATGAAGCTTGTACCTACTGATACTACATACATTTTGCCGAAATGTATGTAGTTTTCGAATTTTGAACAGTAAATGTTGCCAAACGATTAACTGATGAAGAATCCGTAGCCAAAATACAATTAGTACAGGATCTGAAGAAAGGTCGTCCTGCACCTATCTGTTTACCAGATGAAACTCTTTGCGCTCTTGTTCCGCCAGGAACAGCATGCTATCATTTTGCGCGGATGTCTCTATTTTTGGAATTTTTGGCGAAAATGGTCTCGAACTATTGGGTTCGACTCAGTGATGAATTATCCGGGGTCAAATCCAATTCTTTCCGTCCGTAAGCACGATAACTATCGTACGAAATGAGTTAGATGGTTGATATTTGCAGGGTAATTTTCAGGAGTAAATATCTCGGGTAAGGTTTGTTAAGGTATTTCCGAAACTGATCGATCTATCTGAAATTCAGCATCAAATTGTAAAATCATGACCTTTATATTCATGTGCATTATTGTATTGTTCGGATAGCGACCAACTGGAAAAAACATACTTCAAAAACTTTAAAAAAAAATTTCACAATAACTCGAAAAATACTGATCTGCTTGAATCGAAACTCGGTAGTTAGACACAAACACCTGTGCAAAATTTGGTGAAGCTCGTATGACTAGAAAAAAATTGTCAACTATTTTGCGGAATATATTGCTTGAAATTCCTAAACTAAATATCGGATTGAATCTAATTTTGGCATTTCGTTGACCAATAATATCCCCTTGGGGCGTACAAGATTTCAATGAAAATAGACCACAAGAAACCAGAACAAAAAATTGATAATTTAGAACTTTAAAAATTGGGCAAATTATTTCAGTTGTTTTCCACGTGAATCACATCTGTTTACTTCGATTCATACACATGTTTTATCTGATTATTGCGATCGCTATCATATGTACGAGGGCAATTAATTTAGATATGGACTTGTATGTAAGGTGGCTATTTAATAAATGGGTGAACGATGTGTGGAATTTCAAATTGTTTTTAAAAATTTGTATGGAAGTTTAGCGACTGGGGAGGAACTGGAAGGCCATAATACCACATCATAACAATTATGTGGGCGTGCAAGCCTGTTTCGAGGAAATAGCGTAGTGTCCGAGGTGGAGTGTCCATAAGATGGCCCTTGGGACAGTTTTTGAAATTCATGCTGCTCCTTTCGGGCATTTTTCGTTATGCACATGAGCAGATAAGAAGTGATTTAACTGTTGGAGTTTTCGTCTGAGATAATTGGGGTTTTGAGGAGGAGGATGCTATTCCTCTATAGAATCCCCTTGGGTGGGTCCGCGCATGCGTGGATCGAAGCTGCGATATCTCCTGAACCACTGGTGTTGGAAAATCAGAGTTTTGTGAGTGATTTTGAAAGGTCTTCCAGCCACGAGGGGATTACGCATGCGCACAGGATAAGTGGATCTCTTTGGGTTGTATGGGTTATGGATCGAGTGGTTTACGTCTAGCGGATATGGGGTGCTGAGCCGATATTGTGATGTTTTAAAAATGCATGGCAATTATGTGAGCGGACAAGCCAGTTTCGGGAAAAAGCGTTGCCGAGTTCCGTGGCCCTGGAACCAACTTTGAAATTCACTATGCACTATCAGTGACGAGTGAACTGCGCATGCGCATAAGTGCGCTCACTGTTTATGGTATTGTTTGTGCTAGAATGCAAGTGAATTCCGTTGTGTGATCATGGGGTTCTGGTTGTGAGCCAACATATGAATCTTTAGCGTCCTCCTTTTGGCGCTCTTGTTTCTCGGAACAGAGTGCTTTCAATTTGCCCAAATGTCCGTAATTTTCGAATTTTTGGCTAAAAATGGTCTAAAACGTTTTGGTTCGAATCACCGATCAAGATTCCGTGGTCAAAATCGATTCTGTCCGGCCGGCCGTCCGTCCGTTAACACGATAACTCTCGAACGGAATGAGCTAGACGGTTGAAATTTTCAGAGTAGGATTGGGAGATAGATATCTCGATTCAGTTCGTTACTAGGCAAAATCAGTGGTTTCACAGTAAAGAAAAAAAAATAATTTTTTTTCACTACAAATTTCAAATTAAATTTTTCTTAAGATACAGTTTCATCATAAGAATCCATTGATATTATTCTCAACTCTAACAAACTAATACTTCCGAAGATATTAATTTTCAAAATTTCAATAATTAATCGTTATTTTATTATTGCATTTATTGTGCAGTTCTATCATAAGAATCCATTGATATCTTTCCCAACTCTTACGGTGGGTTTCACAAACCTTTGACAGCTCTTAATTGTCAAATCAAGCTTCGCGAAACCACCATGAGAAACCAATACTTTCGGAGATATTATTTGTCAAAGTTTGAATAATTACTCGCAAGTAGTTTGACAAGAGCGCCAAAGCCCCTGTCCACAGAGCTTTCCCACTTTTTTTGACGAATTTATAAATAACTATATTTGGATGATCTATATTAAATTACATTCGGATTTGAAGAAGAGGAGTAAGCAATTGCGTTCTTAACGAATGTACTCAAACCACATTTTTTTTTTATTTGGACCTACAGTAAAACTAATAGGCGTATACCAGATTACAGTAATGAACAGAATTGCCAAAGAAACTTGAAAAAAAATGTACTGACGTGAAGTCTGTACTCTTTGGTATTCTTGTATTTTGATAACATTCAATAATAAAAAATTGGTTCAAGCACTGACGTGAAGTCAGACGCTTTTGCGCGTATGTTCTATTGTCCATTCTCCTGTATTGACACCCTAAATTTTTTTGAAATTTTCTAGGGGTGCGGTTCTTAAAATTTTTTTTTTCGTCATTTTTTTCAAATTTTCTAGGGGTACGGTTCTTACAAAATTTTAAACACGTCCTTATGATGATTTTCTACTACTAGTTACCAAGCTTCAATTCGATCGAATATTTATTTTTTGAGTTATCAAGGAAATAATATTCCAGGTGGGTATAACTCGGAAACCGTTCGACCGATTATGCCCAAAAACGAACTCAACTCTCCCTTTCGGATACGCAACTTACCCTGAAAATTGCATGTCCCTATCCCCTTTCGTTCGAAAGTTATCGAGGCAACGGTCACCCATCTACTGAACTCACACAAGAATGCTCGAATCTCCAACAATATTCAACCGATCGTGTTAATACTAGAAACTTGGCAGTAGAGTTAGGTTATGAAGGCTCTTGCAAAATTTCAGCAATTTCAAACGAATAGTTACTGATATATGGAATTTTTTTTTTCATATTTCAATGATTTTTTTAAACTTTTTTACAAATACTATCCTCACGAAATTTTGCAAGAATTTTCGCGTTGGCATTCTACAACTAATAACCATGTTTGAATTCAATCGGTTTAGTATTTTTCGAGTTAATGAGGAACAAAAAACAACCAAATTTCACATGGCTATAGCTCTAAAACCGTTTGGCCGATTATGCTCATAAACAAACTGAAATGTAGCATTCTGGTACACATCCTAACCTGAAAACTTCAAGCCGCTATCTCTTTCCGTTCTGAAGTTATCGTGACAACATAAAATAATTTTTTTTTAATTTTCTAGCCATACGATTCGCACAAAATTTCACAAGCGTGCTTAGGTTCATATTCTACAACTACTCACCAAGTTTCAATTCGATCGGATTTGTATTGGTTGAAAACAAAATTATTACTCGGAAACCACTGGGCTGATTATGCCCATTAACGAACTTCTCCGTCGTATTGGGATGCGCCACCCACCCTGAAAATTTCAAGTCGCTAGCTCTTTTCGTTCTCAAGATATCGTGACAACGGCCGGACGGACGGACGGCCGGACAGAATCAAATTTGACCTCGAATTCTTCATTGGGGAGTCGAACTAAATCGTTTGAGACCATTTTCGTCAAAAAATTCGAAAGTTACAGACATTTGGGCAAAACTATAACGCGATGTTCCCCAGAACATACGCGCAATAACTGCAACTCAAAAATAATGTATTAGGCAGTGATAACTGATTTTTTTATCTGACCTGTTATAAGGAAACCTCGGTAAATCTGAAGAAAAACATGTTTCATCTGGTAAACAGATGGGTGCTGGACGACCCCTATTCGGATCTTAAACTAAATTCAGTCCGTCCTTAAACACGATAGCTTTCGAAATTATTAACTTGGGGACTTGAAATTTTGACGGGTAGGCTCGGTATCAAAATGCAGTGATCAAGTTCGTGAATGGGCAAAATCTGCCCAATGTTTTAGGGGATATATCCATTCGAAATTGAAGTTCCTTGATTGTTTAATCGATAAATACGCTTTTATCCGAATGCAGAATCAAAACAGATTCCAGATTATGCATATTTGAAATTTTGTTTTCTTGATATAACGGATCGAAATAACCATAAATTTCAGTAGTGTATGGTGCTACAAATCGGGACAATATATAGATCATCCTCATGACGTCACGTAAACATTTTTGTTCTTATGTAAGATTCTAATGTTTTCTTCTTAAATTTTCCAAAGGAATGCGTACGTGTATAAAATTTGAATAACTGTATGCATTTCGAACAACTCCAACTATTAGACATAATAGCAAAGGTCATTTTCAGTATGAACTATAAAATGAGATATCTATAGATGTTTTCGATCAAAGTTCAGGATTCATTATTTTTGAAGAATTTATTAAATATTATCAAGAATTGCGGACACGCTCGGTGCGCCTTACTACAAGGAAGACTCATTGCACAGACGCTCTACTGCATCGAACTTTACTGCATCGACGAAGCAATCCATCGAAAAACCGCCCACTTGCTAGTTAGTGTTCTGTCCTTTCGTCGATGCAGTAAAGTTCGATGCAGTAGAGCGTCTATGCATTAGGTTTTCGATGTGGTGCACCCTACTCGACACGCTAGACTTGTTCTTAAGATGGTTATAATCATGTTCTATCTACATTTTGAAATATGAAAAAAATCTTGTTTCTCCGATTGACAGCAAATATTAATTAGGCAGACACATATCAATCACTAAACTATTACTTTTCTTGCCTTGGCAGTAAAATGATTATTCTCAATGGTAATAAAACATTTCTTAAGTTGACAAACTATAATTATTATGGACATATACCTACATTTCCATAGCAACCAACCATTCCAACAATTGCGGTTTCTATCAAATTTTGTTTTAATTTATCACTACAGGAAAAATAAAGATTGTGCAATAATTTGCAAATACATTATCCTACATATATCATTATAAACAATCCGATAAAAAAATTATGTTTCAATAATCGAATATAAACGCTAAAAATTTTAAACACTATTCAAAATATATCAATTCTTCTTATTCTTAACTATATAACTAGAGGTAACCCAGTGACAGAGTGTTGAACTTAGGGTTAGGAGCATAATAATTAATATAAATGCTATATGCTATATAGTCTAAGGTTAGGAGCAGATGGACCCGGGGCCGTAGCTAGGGGGGGGCAAAATGGGGCAATGCCCTACCTTAAATTTCCAATGCCCTACCTCAAAAAATCGTAATAATTTAAATAATATGCTAAGGAAAATGTTTTTCCATAATGTGACGAGGAAAAAAATTATTACTCGCAAAGCAATTCCGAATTAACCACGGGTTGTTAGAGATTGTGAACTACATCAATAGAGTGCACCGTGCCATTGTATATAGATAACACGCTGCATTTTCAGAAGCACCTCATGTAGGTACTAATTATTTATTCTGCACAAAGATGCAAAATCTTCAGAATTGTTGATAATTATTCGGAACTTCTCGAATTTCAGAATAAACAACTATTTCGTAACGTCTCACAGTCTATATCAGACTCCTTCATCGGACATTTAACGATAATCTTCAGAATTATTTTTGCGCGTATGTTTCATTATCATTTTGCCCAAATGTCTGTAATTTCTGAATTTTTGCCGTTAATGGTCTCAAACGACTGAGTTCGACTACCTGAAGAACAATTTGAGGACAAATTTGATTCCGTCCGGCCAGCCGGCCGTCCGGTCGTCCATTGCCACGATAACTTGAGAAAGGAATGAGATAGCGACTTGAAATTTTCCGGGTAGTTGGCGCATCCCAATACGACGGACAAGTTCATTGATGGGCATAATCTGCCCAATGTTTTCCGAGTAATAATTTTATTTTCAACCAATATGAATCCGATCAAATTGAAACATGGTGAATGGTTGTAGAATATGAATCTAAGCACGTTTGAGGAATTTTGTGAGAATCGTGTCACTGCAAAATTTTAAAAAAATTATTAAAAAATATTTTTTATGTCACAATAACCTGAGAACGAAAAGAGACAGCGACTTGAAATTTTCAGGTTAGGTTGTGCATCTGAATTCGACATTTGAGTTCGTCTATAGGTATAGTCAGCCAAACGATTTTTGAGTTATACCTATCTGAAATTTGGCTGTTATTTCATCAATAACTCGAAAAATGCAGAACCGATTAAATTCAAACATGGTAATTAGTTGTATAATACCAACGTGACAATTCTTGCAAAATTTCGTGAGGATCGTACAACTAGAAAATTTTGAAAAAATCATTGAAAATTATCGAAAAAAATTCCATACATCAGAAACTAT
Source organism: Halyzia sedecimguttata (assembly GCA_937662695.2). NCBI lineage: Eukaryota > Metazoa > Arthropoda > Insecta > Coleoptera > Coccinellidae > Halyzia > Halyzia sedecimguttata. The sequence continues at coordinate 25,460,439 of OW569415.2, forward strand.
TCGTTCGATATCGCTGAAATTTTGTGAGAGCCTTCAGAACCTACCTGTGCAGCCAAGTTGCAAGTTTGAACACGATCGGATTCATATTGTTAAAAAAAATTAAATAAACCTGAAGAAATAAATATTTTGATATTAACTACCTATTACAATCAAACGTAGGTACGATGAAAATTGATTCATCAGATTACATCGAGTAAAATTTTTTACTTCTGCCCTACCCATAACCTCCATTGCCCTACCTCAAAGTCGTCTCTAGCTACGGCCCTGGATGGCCCGGGTTCAGATCCCGCCTGGGTAACGATTATCAGGTGAAGGTGCCTCTCAATTCGTCCAAATGTCTGTAATTTTCGAATTTTTGACCGAAAAAGGTCTCAAACAATTAGTTTCGACTCACTGATGAAGAATCCGAGGTCAAAATTGATTATGTCCGGCCGATAGCACAATTACGCTCAACGCAATGAGTTAGAGAGTTGAAATTTTCGGAATAGGGTTGGTGACCAAATGCGCCGGCCAAGTTCGTTAATGGGAAAAATCCACCGAGTGGTTTCAGAGTTATAGCCATCTGAAATAACTCGAAAAATACTGATCTGATCGAATCAAAGCGCGGTAATTAGATGAAAAATACCGACACTAAGACTTTTGCAAAATATTGTGAGGATCATAAGAGTGGAAAATTAGAAAAATATATATTAAAATCATTCTGTATCTCAGAAACTATCCGTCAGATATCGTTGAAATTCTGCGAGGGGCCTGCAAAACTTTATTTCATATTAAAGTTCTAGATTTGAACCTCATCGGACCTACATATATTGATGAAGATGTTGCCGAAATATCGAAATATTTCAACGATCGAGATGTACTGGTCCATAATTTTACACTCAACAAACGAATTAGTTGACAATTTTTGATTTTTGACATCAGAGAATTTAAAGAATAATGAGAAGTTTGCGGAGATCGCAAAAAATGCCGATTCGGGCCGTTTTCGAACGGGAAACATGGCAAAAAGTGAAGATGAGGAAAAACTCTGTCGAATAATATGTAACATGAAGATAATTTCATGAAATTAGAAAATTGTGAAGACTTATCGAAAATAAGTAACGAAAGTTGTTCAACACCGTGCTTTTACACTTTATCAGTACTCACACTGCGTGGCCTAATTGACCAGCGATCTGCTTCATAACTCATGCACCGGGATCGATTCCCGTAGCAGAAATTGTTACTTTTTCGTTTTTTGGCGCTCTAGTTCCTCGGAACTGAGTGCTTATCAATTTGCCCAAATGTCTGTAATTTTCGAATTTTTCGATGAAAATGGTATTAATCGATTTGGTTCGACTCACTTATCAATAATCCGTGGTGGAAATTCATTCTGTCCGGCCGGCCGGCCGTAGGCACGATAACTCTCGAACGGAATGAGCTAGACAGTTGAAATTTTCAGAGTAGGTTTGGGAGATAAATATCTCGGCTAAGTTCGTTATTGAGCAAAATCGGACAGATGGTTTCGGACAAACAAAAAAAAATTTTTTTTTACAAAGCAAATTCCAAATTAAATTGTTTCAATAAGCAGTTTTACCATTAGAATCCAATGATATCATTTTTAACTCTAACAAGCTAATACTTTCGGAGATATGATTTTTCAAAATTTCAATGATAAATCGTATTTCAACGTTGTCACAGAATGATATAATTATTCTATGTATGAATTGTCATAATGTCAACTTATTTTCTAGAGACATGACATTATCTAATCAATCGAAGAATTGTGAGCAAAGTGAGAAAAATCTCAGTTGTTTGCTCCGAAATTAGTTTTTCTCAGAAAAGTCTTACATTTCGGAACGGAACATGAAGTAAGAGATCTGAGAGTAGTGAGACTGCTTTTCATCCATAGACATAGATATAACTCTCGAACGGAATGAGGTAGGTAGTTGAAATTTTCAGAGTAGTTTGGGGAGATGAATATCTCGGTTAAGTTCGTTATTGGGCAAAATTGGCCAGATTTAATTTGATTTCTTCCATGGTGCAGTTCTCATTCTCATGATTGCTCATTTAATCTTGATAAATAAACTATTATTTGAATTGAATTTCCTTTATGATGCAGTTCTATCATATGAATACATTGATATAATTCCCAACTCTGAGAAACCAATTCTTTCGGAGATATAATTTGTCTGTTTGAACTAGAGCGCCAGAAAGCTCCTGTCCACAGGGCTTGAACCCATTTTTTTTTCATTTCTATCGAAATACTAACTTTGAAGAATGGTATATTTACTGAATTTATGTCGATGTTTCAATAAAATTACGTGAGACGTGGATAATTTCGTAAATTATTAGCTATTTTACTAATTTAAATTTAAGATTGAACTGATTTGTGTACTTACGCCACCACAAACAGAGCGCTGTTTATTTCGTCCAAACAGTAAATGTATGTATTCGAATGAGGTATTAAGCCTCCACAGGCACTGTTTACTACCACAGGTGTAACTGCTGAACGTATTATGTTTAACTGCAGCAACCTAAACGCGACCTTAGGAAGGTACATCTAAGAAACCCAACACACTATTCCTATGCTGAGAAGGACCCCTTTCTGGCAACTCGCGGAATTGTTGTCAGCTCCAACTTAAAGCCTTAAGGGAGGAACAATGGGCGACAAGGCCTCCGTTCAGCCCAAGATCGGCAGCGCAGAAGAAGAAGAGGAAGAACAAATTTGAGAGCTTGGAGGGAATATCTAAGAGAACCTTAGAGGTTCATAATTGTATTTCATAATCATCATGACGTTAATAAATACACTTGTTTTAACACTTGAACAACGCCAAATTGTGGAAATTTATTCTCAAAATTAGTGTCCAGTTCGCGAGATCTTAAGAGCTCAATCGTCCATTTTATGACAAGGTCAACGTGAAGCCGCTCGTGTGCTGAATATGAGCAATCCTGTTGTATCCAGAGTTTACCGAAAATACCAGAAGACTGGTAGCTTTCAACAACGTATACAGATTCTCGCAGATAGCGGTGCACTTCAGGAAGAGATGAGCGACTCATGGTCAGTACTTCGCTGAGCTTCGAGATTCAACGGGTGTTCAAATCTAACAAGAGGTCAGAGTAACGTGAGGAGTGGTTGCGAGTCAGTGGACAGTCAGTAGAAGACTCAAACCAGCCAACCCTGCCCCAAAAAGGCCAGCTACCGGACAGAAGTTGACACCATTCTCGAGAAGCCCGCCTAGGTTTTGCAAGAGAATACGTCGATTGAACTAACGAGGAATGGCGCTCTGATCTGTTCTCGGACGAGAGTAGAGTGTGCCTTCATGGCAGCGACAGAATATAACGAGTCTACAGAAGGCATGGAGAACGATTTGCGCAATGCTGCATCCAAGAAAACGTCGCTTTTTGAGGAGGTTCCTGCAAGGTCTGGGCAGGCATTTCAATGGTCGCAAAAACTGAGCAGACCGGCGGCCAAGCTAGAGGTCTGAAAGCTAACCGATACGTCGAAAAGATACTGGTGGATCTTACGTTGGTTTTGTCGGAGAAGATTTAATCCTGATGCAAGATAATGTCCGCCCATACACCACAGCTTTTGTACGGCAGTACTTGCAAGATGTTGGCATTCGTACAATGGACTGGCCAGCACGTACGTAGCTCGGACTTGAACCCAATTGAGCATTTATTGGACCAGCTCAAAAGGAAGGTCCAGCTAGAAATTCTACAACAGCCGCGAAATTTGATGAATGCGCTTTCTGATGAATGGGACACCGTACAGAGCAAGACGTCGTAAAAAACTTGTCCATGAAGATCCGTTTTTTTTCATTAAAACTTATTATTCCACCATTTCTCCCACTAATTTCAGAATTTCAATCTCTCCAAAATGTTGGCATTGTTTTTCTTTCATCAATAAAACAAAATGTTCCGTATACTCATTTTAAAGCTATGGCTTAGGGCTTTGTGGAATTTTAATAAAAATAAATTTGCCGTATTAGTTTTTGTGCCTGACACCAAATATAACAGCAGACACTGCGAGCGTTCGGCCTGAGTCGATTTTTTTGCTCGCGAGTGAATATTAGTATATGATACTTATGAAGAGAATTCGGGACTTGCTACTCATTTTTATTTGTTGCTATATTTTGTTTTTTAAATTACGATTTCCGGTTTCATAAGTTTTTAGCCAGAATTTTTGCAGTCTTCCTGTTCCTTCAAGTACCTATATATACCTAGTACCTGCATATATATATGTATATATTGTTTTGGTGGAGGGAAATTCGAAAACAATGTGAATTCACGGCGGACTTTGGCCACCAACAAAACAAAATTTTTCTAGTTTTAATGCCACTCGTATTTGAATTCAATATCCAGAAAAACACTCTTAAATGAATAACAATCGACAAACACCGAACATGCCAAGGTACAAGGTACATTTTATTTGGTCAACGATCAAAAGAAAGTATGACAAACACAGACTTAATGATATTGCCCCAATTTGTCAAGGTTTATTCAAAATAAGGATTTTTTTCAATATTTCATTGCGTAACTGAGAGATGTCATGAATGGAAATCGCGGTAAATTTGAGATTTATAAACACACAATTCGAAAATTCGGCCAGTAGAAACCGTACTTACGTTTGGATGTGGTTCTCAGTTAGACGAAAAAAATTAGAACTGGAACAGTTACGATAACCTCACCACACCGCGAACTGTACCAAACTGGCGGCGTGATTGACATGACTTTCAGCTGTGGAGAACACGGTGGTGTTGTTCAGGATTACCGGACTTGCCTTGCTCATGAAACCGGAGGGGCCCCGAGGTAGACTTACTATCATACGCTCACGTGTAACGTGTGTTGCCTATCGAAAAGATTGTCATTGACAAGGTTAAACTCAGGTCAAAGGCAAGGTAGTGGTAGAATCACTCTCTTTTCATCAGAACACGCACTGATTATCGTTTATCACATCCGAGAATATTAATACTATTGAACATTAGTGATGGATCGTGATGAAGAAAAATGTCATCGATATATCATATGATTATATTGACTTTCCTAGGTCTTCCAAGGATACCCTTCATAAGATCACAGCTTGTGCGAATTAGAAAAATCAGAACTGTTCTGTCAAAGCAGTCTCTAGAGACAGCCGCAATAGGTATATCGTCTTTTGGAGTCCTTTTCCTTCGATGCAGTAATGCGGGCTTTCGTATATTTCCAATTTAGAACACTAACGAATTCGTTGAAATAGTATTTTTTTTCGGAATCCCTGGGGCCTGGAACAATAAACGAAATGATACCCTATACTATGGTCAATGAATTGCATGTCTTCTGCACAATATAAAGTTGAAATTATTGTAATTCTATACATTGTTCAGCAGGAATAACCACTAGAAGATGTAGGGTCAACTATAGCTCTTGCCGTAAAAATTGGAAACAAACAAAATTTTTGAAATACATATAAGTGGGTATATGCTCGAGCATAACATTTATAAAATTAGGGTAGGCTAATGAAAATTGAGATAAATTCATATTGAAGCTTCTAATTTTTCGTTTCTCTTGTATCACCCGAATGATTTCCATTTCCTGTACATCAACACATAGATTATTCCTTAAAATTTTTACATAATTCTTCAAATGAAGGTTATCAATTATTGATTTGAACTGAAGAATATAAAGATAATGACTTTTCGAAATTGAACATATAAAAGAAAATAAAAAAAAAATTAAGAACCATGGTAAATTCGAATTAAGTGTCCAATACAGGAGAATGGACAACATAATTTACCATGGTAAATTCGATTAAGGGTGTCCAATACAGAAGTATGGACAATAGAACATACGCGCAAAAGCTTCTGACTTCACGTCAGTGCTTGAACCAATTTTTTTTTCGTGATTTTTTTTTAATTTTCTAGGGGTACGGTTCTTACAAAATTTTAAACACGTCTATATGTTGATTTTCTACTACTAGTTACCAAGCACCAATTCGATCGAATATTTATTTTTTGAGTTATCAAGGAAATAATATTTCAGGTGGGTATAACTCGGAAACCGTTAGACCGATTATGCCCAAAAACGAACTCAACACTCCCTTTCGGATACGCAACCTACCCTGAAAATTGCAAGTCCCTATCTCCTTTCGTTCGAAAGTTATCAAGGCAACGGTAACCCATCTATTGAACTCGCAACTTGCGAAGACTCTTGCAAAATTTCAGCAATTTTAAACGAATAATTACTGATATATAGAATTTTTTTTTCTATTTTCAATGATTTATTAAAAATTTTCTACAAATGGTATCCTCACCAAATTTTGCAAACATTTTCGCGTTGGCATTCTACAACTAATAACCATGTTTGAATTCAATCGGTTCAGTATTTTTCGAGTTAATGAGGAACAAAAAACCACCAAAATCATAAAATTTCAGATGGCTATAACTCTAAAACCGTTTGGCCGATTATGCTCATAAATCAGAATCAGAATATTACACTACATCACATAATTATTATATCACAAAATCAGAAAGTAGTTAAAGATCATAGAATATTACATTACATCACATATTATATCACAAAATCAGAAAGTAGTTAAAGATCATGCACCTAAGTGACCAAACACAAACACTTGTGTTGTGCAATTCCAAAAACACATAACACTATTGTAGACAATTTCCAAACATGTATGAGCAAAAGTTTCAGCAATTTACCATTTCTATTCTACTCCAATATATTTATAAAATGTGTGTAATTTCGAAAAATAAATCTCCTAGCTTCAACCGAAAAACACTTGAACTCAGTGATAAGCGTAACATCTCTTGGCAAGAGATTGCACGTTTTGGGCAAGGTATAAACAAAAAATCGATGGCAAATACCCTTCTTGAATCTTTGGGTCGACAAGAACCCCCTAACAGCACCACGGGTTTGATATATCGAAGGCATACAATTATTGAAAAATTTGTTTCTGAAAGCATGTAAACATAAACTATGAAAATATAGAGTTCGGATATTGCAAATATCCTCACTATAAAGCAGACTTGTGTGATATCTCCTTTGTTTTCTAAATATAACCTTCAGTATATAGTTTTGCGTAATAATTAGTTTTTGTAATGAATTCTTGTACATTCCCCCCCATACAAAGATACCATATCGAAAAAATACTGAAATGTCGCGTTCTGGTGCACATCCTAACCTGAAAACTTGAAGCCGCTATCTCTTTTGTTCTCAAGTTATCGTGACAACAAAAATTTTTTTTTTTTAATTTTCTAGCCATATACGATTCGGAAAAAATTTCACGAACGTGCTTAGGTTCATATTCTACAACTACTCATCAAGTTTCAATTCGATCGGATTCATATTGGTTGAAAACAAAATTATTACTCGGAAACCACTGGGCCGATTATGCCCATTAACGAACTTGTCCGTCGTATTGGGATTCGCCACCGACCCTGAAAATTTCAAGTCGCTAGCTCTTTTCGTTATCGTGGCAACGGCCGGACGGCCGGCCGGACAGAATCAAATTTGACCTCGAATTCTTCATTGGGGAGTCGAACTTAATCGTTTGATACCATTTTCGTCAAAAAATTCGAATGTTACAGACATTTGGGCAAAATGAAACGCGATGTTCCCCAGAACATACGCGCAAAAAGCACTGACGTGAAGTCAGTACTCTTTGGCGCGTGTTCACGTTGGCTAATTTGAATTGACTCTGGGTAGATCTCCGGCTAGCTCTATCCAGTGAGCTTGAAACAGTCATCACTCAATTTAAATTAGCCAAATAAACACACGCCCGCTAAGAGTACTGACTTCACGTCAGAGCTTTTTTTATTTTTTCAAGTTTCTTCGACAAATCTGTCTATAGCATAATTTACCATGGTAAATTCGATTAAGGGTGTCCAATACAAAAGAATGGACAATAGAACATACGCGCAAAAGCTTCTGGCTTCACGTCAGTGCTTGAACCAATTTTTTTTTCGTGATTTTTTTGAAATTTTCTAGGGGTACGGTTCTTAAAATTTTTTTTTCGACATTTTTTTCAAATTTTCTAGGGATACGGTTCTTACAAAATTTTAAACACGTCTTTATGTTGATTTTCTACTAATAGTTACCAAGCTTCAATTCGATCGAATATTTATTTTTTGAGTTATCAAGGAAATAATATTATTGGTGGGTATAACTCGGAAACCGTTAGTCCGATTATGCCCAAAAACGAACTCAACACTCCCTTTCGGATACGAAACCTACCCTGAAAATTGCAAGTCCCTATCTCCTTTCGTTCGAAAGTTATCGAGGCAACTGTCACCCACAATACCGTCTTTACCATAAGGGCACACGGGACCCGTGCCCAGGGCCCCCATCCTTAGGGGGGCCCCGAAAGACAGACAATTTCTGTCACATTTATTATAAAAAAAAAATTGTCGAGCACAATAACAGTAAGCACCCAAGTCGAAAATAAAATTTACTGTGGTCTTAAAATTTCAAATCAAAATTATGTTTATTTAACCAAATTAAGACAAAATCAAGTCAAACTTTGCCAATTTTTTTTTTTTAAATATATAATAGCCCTAACAGTTGACCTCATTCTGACTTAATCAGCTTAGTTAGGATCGATTTAAGACAAAAAAGTCAAATAAGACTAAACTTGGCTCAATATAAGTAAAAAAAACTTAGTTCTAGCACTGACGTGAGGTCAGGAGCTTTTGGGCGTATGTTATATGGTCCATTCTCCTATATTGGACATGCAGGTAAATTCGATTAAGAGACAATAGAACATACGCGCAAAAGCTCCTGACTTCACGTCAGGACAAATTTTGTTTTCGTATTTTTTTTTAAATTTTCTAGGGGTACAGTTCTCACAAAATTTTACACACGTCTTTATGTCGATATTCTACAACTAGTTACCAAGCTTCAATTCGATCGAGTCTATATTTTTAGAATTATCGAGGAAATAATATTCCAGGTGGGCATAACTTCAAAATCGTTGGACCGATTATGCTCAAAAACGATATTAACCCTCTCATTGGGATGCGCACCTACCTTGAAAATTGCGAGTCCCTATCTCATTTCATTCAACATAGTTATCAAGGCAACGGTTACCCATCCAGCTACTGAACTCACACAAGGCTACTCGGATCCCAAACAATATAGATCCGATCATGTGCAAACTTGGAACTTGGCAGTAGAGTTAGGCTTTGAAGGCTCTCGCAAAATTTCAGCGATGTCGGACGAATAGTTTCGGATATATATATTTTTTTCAATGATTTAAAAACAAAATTTTTAACGAAACGATCCTCACGAAATTTCGCAAGAATTTTTGCGTTGGCATCTACAACTAATAACCGTATATGAATTGGATCGGTTTTGTACTCCAAAATCGTTTGGCCGATTATGCTTATAAACAAACTCAAATGTTGCATTCTAATGCAAAACCTAACCTGAAAATTTCAAGTCGTTATCTCTTTTCGCTCTCAGGTTATTCTGACATAAATAATATTTTTCAATAATTTTTTTAAAACTTCCTAGTGACACGATTCTCACAAAATTTCTCAAACGTCCTTAGGTTTGTATTCTACAACCACTTACCAAGTTTCAATTCAATCAGATTTGTATTGGTTGGAAAAAAAAATATTACTCGGAAACCATTAGTCCGATTATACCCATTTTCGAACTTGTCCGTCGTATTAGAATACGCCACCTACCCTGAAAATTCGCTGTCTTTTTCCGTTCTCAAGTGACCGTGTCAACGTTGATGTTCCCCAGAACATACGCGCAAAAAGTGGGAAAGCTCTTTGGACAGGGGCTTTGGCACTCTTGTCAAAGTACTAGCGAGTAATTATTCAAACTTTGACTGCATCATAGATATTGAAAAATCATATCTCCGAAAGTATTAGTTTGTTACAGTTGAGAATGATGTCTTATGATGAAACTGCATCTTTAAAAAAATGAATTTGAAATTTGTAATGTTAAAAGAATTTTTTTTTTCGTTAATCCGAAACCACCGATTTTGCCCAATAACAAACTTAACCGAGATATTTATATCCAAAACCAACTCTGAAAATTTCAACTATCTATAGCTCATTCCGTTCAAGAGTTATCAGGGTAGAAAAATATATAATTCGCTTTCTTTACTTTCCAAAAGGGCCCCAAATTATTGTGTGCCCAAGGGCCCCAGCATAGTTTAAGACGGCCTTGGTCACCCATCTACTGAACTCACACAAGACTGCTCGAATCTCCACCAATATTTAACCGATCGTGTTAAAACTTGAAAATTGGCAGTAGAGTTAGGTTCTAAAGGCTCTTGCAAAATTTCATCAATTTCAAACGAATAGTTACTGATATATAGAATTTTTTTTTCAATTTTCAATGATTTTTTAAAAATTTTCTACAAATACTATCCTCACGAAATTTTGCAAGAATTTTCGCTTGGCATTCTACAACTAATAACCATGTTCGAATTTAATAGGTTTAGTATTTTTCGAGTTAATGAGGAACAAGAAACAACCAAATTTCAGATGGCTATAACTCTAAAACCGTTTGGCCGATTATGCTCATAAACAAACTGAAATGTCGCGTTCTGATGCACATCCTAACCTGAAAACCTCAAGCCGCTATCTCTTTCCTTTCTCAAGTTATCGTGACAACAAAAATATTTTTTAATAATTTCCTAGCCATACGATTCGCACAAAATTTCACAAACGTGCTTAGGTTCATATTCTACAACTATTCACCAAGTTTCAATTTGATCGGATATATATTGGTTGAAAACAAAATTATTACTCGGAAACCATTGTGCGGATTATGCCCATTAACGAACTTGTCAGTCGTATTGGGATGCGCCACCTACCCTGAAAATTTCAAGTCGCTAGCTCTTTTCGTTCTCAAGTTATCGTGGCAACGGCCGGAAAGAATCAAATTTGACCTAGAATTCTTCTATGGTGAGTCGAACTAAATCGTTTGAGACCATTTTCGTCAAAAAATTCGAAAGTTACAGACATTTGGGCAAAATGATAACGCGATGTTCCCCAGAACATACGCGCAATAAAATCAGTTATGGGACCCCCGTTAGGAACGCAATTGCTTGCGCATATTCTTCAAATCATTAGTTAGTTTATTTATAAATTGGCCCCAGGGCCACGACAAAGACATTTTGAATCGAAATTTTTTCGCCTAGATCTTCCAAATATAGTTATTCATAAATTGGCCCCAGGCCCACGGCGGAATATACAGACATTTCAATTCTAAAATACATTATTTTCCTCGGAACTGACTTGTCCGTGCACATAATTTCCATGAATTTTATTTTAAAACCTCACAAGATGGTTCAGCACCGAATCCATGAACGCTAGACGTAAACCACACCCAACATAATATACCATCTACAGGGTGAGTCTTTAAGTTGTACATTAATTTTAACCATAGATTCTTATCATCAAATGAAATACTTTTTTCATTTAACATTTTTTCAAATTCGGCTCAGGTAAAAAGATACAGGCTGTTGCAATTTCGAAAAAAAATCCGTTTTTGGCGCTCTAGTTCCTCGGAACTGAGTGCTTATCAATTTGCCCAAATGTCTGTAATTTTCGAATATTTCGATGAAAATGGTCTTAAACGATTTGGTTCGACTCACTGATCAAGAATCCGTGGTCGAAAATCATTCTTTCCGGCCGGTCCGGCCGTAGGCACGATAACTCTCGAACGGAATGAGCTAGACAGTTGAAATTTTCAGAGTAGGTTTGGGGGATAAATATCTCGGCTAAGTTCGTTATTGGGCAAAATCGGACAGATGGTTTCGGAGTAACAAAAAAAAATTTTTTTTTTACAAAACAAATTCCAAATTATATTTTTTTCAATAAGCAGTTTTACCATAAGAATCCATTCATATCATTTTTAACTCTAACAAACTAATACTTTCAGAGATATGATTTTTCAAAATTTCAATGTAAATCGTATTTCTACGTTTTCACATAATGATAGAATTATTCTATGGGTATTCTATGAATTATTATGTCAACTTATTTTCCTGAGACATGACGTTGCCTCATTGTCATTCATTCCAGCAATCGTATAAATATGAGAATTATAAAATAATATCATACTTTTTGTTGGTTGATATTTTCATGCCGATGGTCAAGCCATGATGATGGGAATGGTAATGGTAAGTTAATAATATTGAGTTCAGAATATCTCCACTAAAAACAAAACTGGAATATTGGTGTATTGGAGTAGATTTGAGGAAAGATATATATTATCGTTCATCATAGAATTGAGGAATGAATATCTTGGATGAGTTTGTTGTTGGGTAGAATTCGTCTATTGGTTTTGGATTGATAATTTTTGGCACTCTTGTTGAATTTAAATTCTTCTATGATGTTTGAATTCAATTTCTGCTAAGATGAAGTTCTAAATTTCAATAATGAATCGTACTTCTATGTTTTCACAGAATGCTATAATTATTCTATCTAAGCTTTATTATATGATATGTGTTCATACTCGTACATTTCCTCCTTTCTATAAGAGAGAGTCAAATTAATTTCAGCTATTTTACTTTGGTTTCTTCCATGGTGCAGTTCTCTCATTCTCAGATTGCTCATTCAATCTTGATAAATAAACTATTATTTGAATTGAATTTCCTTTATGATGCAGTTCTATCATAACAATACATTGATATAATTCTCAACTCTGAGAAACCAATACTTTCGGAGATATAATTTGTCTGTTTGAACTAGAGCGCCAGAAAGCTCCTGTCCACAGGGCTTGAACCCATTTTTATTTTATAGCTTTGACATCCTTTTCCCAAATAAAATGAATGTTGATGTGAATAAGTTTACTATAATTATGACACATATTTTACAAATATTAGATTCTCTAGTTTTTTAGTTTTAGACTCGTGGATTCATAAAACTAAAAGATATTCGCATAAAGAAAGGAGATACATTTTTTTTGACTTATTCGAAGAATATTCAATGGTTTAAGAACATTGAATTATTCTTCATAATTTCTCCTTAAACGCACCGTTTTCGAGATATTCTTCATTGAATGTTATAAAATGGGAAACTCCAGAAATTTCACTACTTTTATGGATCCACCCCTGAGCGTTGGAATCCCGCATCAAGCTGTAAACCACGTTACCGTACCTTCTTCTTGTCTGCCATTAATTTAATAGATAATTTATATGCAGGAGTGTATTAGCACATTGTGAAATCTTTAAACGGTAAATAACTATTCACCAGAGCCGAATTTGAAAAAATGGTGAATGAAAAAGAAGTGATCCATTCGATGAGAGGAATCTATGGTTAAAATTAATGTACAACTTTGAGACTCTCCCTGTATATACAACCCAAAAAGAAACACTTCTCCTCTGCGCATTCGCAATCTTCTCGTGGCTGAAAGTACTCTCAAAATCACACGCCTCACACAAAACTCTGACCCTTCAACACCATTGGTTCTGGAGATATCGCAGCTTCAAACCACGCATGCGCGGTCCCTCCCAAAGGGATTCTCTGGAGGAGTAGCATCCCGCAACTCTAAACTCCAATCCTCTCAGAAGAAAACTCAAGAAGTTAAATCACTTCTCGTCGGCTCATGCGCATAACAAAAAATGCCCGAAAAGAGCAGTATGAACTTCAAAAAAATGGTTTTCGAGAGTTATCGTGCTAACGGCCGGACAGAATTGAATTTGACCTCGAATTCTTCATCAGGGAGTCGGACCCAATCGTTTGAGACCATTTTCGCAAAAAAAATCGAAAAATATACAGACATTGTGACGAAATGATAGCACGCTGTTTCTTGCGTAACACGCGCGCAAAAATCTCGCCCTAGCCATCTGATCAATACAAAACTCACGCAAATATAAAAGGTCATGATTCTACAATTTGATGCTAAATTTCAGATAGATCGAGTGCTCGGTTTCGGAAATATTCATAAAAAATGTTATAACAAAAAATGGTCGAGAACTCCGAAACCGATGGATATATTAATGCTCCAAAAGTACTCAGCAAATTTTAATCCTCTAACTCCTTTCGTTCGAGAGTTATCGTGGTAACGGCCGGCCGGACGGATAGACTGGGTTTAACCTCGGATTATTCATCAGTGAGTCGAACCCAATCATTAAGGCTGGTTTTCCTGTCACGCTGACGGTCGGCGCTGACGGTCAGCGCTGATCGGTCAGCTCGTATCCTTTTAGCATTACGCTGATCACATTGAGAAATAGAAGGATGCTATTGTCTCTGGCTCACTGAATGTGGAGGCTTGTCGGCGCCAGCTAGTCAGCGGCGCCGACGCGTACGTGCGCGTATATAGCTCAGCGCTGACGGCCGTCAGCACCGCGTGACTCGAAAACGCTACCTATAGCTACATACATATTGACCCATCAGCGCCGACCGTCAGCGTGACAGGAAAACCAGCCTAATTGTGGCAAAATGATACAATGCCTGTTCCTTGCGGAACACGCGCGCAAAACTTACGTCTCAAAGTAATTTCAGAAACCGATATCATAGCTAGATAACACATATATGTATATGTACGATATTCACGAAATTCCGCGAAAATTAGCGTGGCGGCATTCTAGAAGTAATTACCGGGTTTTAATTGAATGGGATTTGTATATTTTGAGTTATTGAGTAAATAACAGCAAAATTTCAGATGTGTATAACTCCATAACAATGTGGCCTACTATATAATAATAATAATAATAATAATAATAATGTTTATTCAAAGAAATTCCTACATATTCAATATTCCATTTTACAGTTTAGAAGTTTTTATCCCCGAATAAACTATAATGCCTCGCAAAAGTCAGAGACTTGTGCGCGAGAATCCCAACATTGCCCGTCAAGCAAACCTACAAAACTGAGTAAAGAACCCGGTTTATATACACAAATATCACCCACAACATCAATTTGCAAAAATGAAAAACTATTCTCAAAATTTCAAACAAAATTCCGCCTATTATGGAAACGACTCCAGAACTGAAGAGGTTGTTCTCCTATCCATAATTTGACCTGTCTAAGGTATGAAGATCGCGGTACTGCTTCTTTTATGTGCGCTGGCAATTTGTTGAACAATAGGGGTGCAAGGTAAGTGAAATTTCTCTGTCCTATTGTTTTTTTCACCATTGGTAACGCCACCGCTATATGTCTCGTCTTATGACATCGCTTCTTTTCAGGTTGCTTTTTCTGATGATATAAGAGAGAGCGTGCATAGAGCTGTCGAACCGTGAAGACATTGGCCAGATCGAAGAGTTCATCAGAAGGGTATGTGATTTCCTTTCCATATATAATTTTTAAAATCCACTTTTGCATTACTTCAACTGGATTACAATAGCAATCCGATATTCCTCCCCACCCAAGTATACCATAATGCAGATGAGGTTCCACTAATGCATGATATGCTATTTTTAGTTCCTTTATCTCGCATATCTCTCTGAGCATTCTGAATTTCGGCAGTAACATACGGATCTTTCTTACAGTGTAGTCTGCATGACAGTTCCACCTTAGATGACTATCTATCATAACCCCCAAATATTTAATCGTCTCGACTTTCTTTATTTCCAGATCTAATTTTATATGCAGTCTGTCAAACTTGGGTAAATTGTTTTTGTAGCTGGTAAACATCACAAAGTTAGTTTTTTCATAATTTACTAATAATTTCTTCATGGAAAAGTACTCTACAACCTTTGTGATTCCATCCTCCGCGGCTTCCTTCAACAGCTGCCACGTTGGAGCACTGAAAAAGAGTGCGGTATCATCAGCAAAGGCAAGAACATCACCACTAATACTCAACTGGAATAAACTATTTATGTAAATTAAAAATAGTATGGGCCCCAAAACAGTACCCTGAGGCACGCCACATGTTACAGTTAACTTATCACTAATTCTTCCATCAATCCGCACAACTTGGCTTCTCTCCTTTAGATAGCTTTCAAAGAGGCTATGGGTACCTCCTCTATATCCCAGATCTTCCAGTGTATTTAAGAGTATATCATGATCTACAGTGTCAAAGGCTTTTTTCAAATCCACAAAAATACATATTGCCGGTATGTCCCTGTCAATTGCATCCGATATTGTGGATACCAATGTAGCTATAGCATCTTGAGCAGACCTCCCTGCTTGAAAACCGAATTGTTTTGAAGAAAATGGCGTGTATTTGTTGACGAAACTTAGTAAACGATTTTTAAGTATTTTCTCAAATATCTTCGACAGTGAAGACGTCAACGATATTGGTCTGTAATTACTTAGGTCTTTTTTGCTCGAAGATTTATGAACTGGAACAATGACAGCTGTTTTCAATATGTCAGGAAATACACCACAGTTGATGCTCCTATTTATATTGTATGTCAATGGCTTAACGATGTGTGATGCAATCCTCCTCAATGTTTCTGATTTAATTCCATCCAGACCGGGGGATGTATTACCCTTGAGTGATTTTATTGTAGTCAGTACTTCAGCTTCATCAGTTTCAAACAATACCATCGAGCTCAAATTTACCTTTCTATGTTCATTTGCCATACCTCTCTTATACATCCGTGCTGTCTCGTTCAGTTGCTTTCCTATTCGAGAGAAATACTTGTTGAACTCATTTGCAATATCCTCACTATCCTTTACCACCGCATCGCCCTCCATATTCACGACTTCATTAATTTTTTTTTCATGTCTTTTAGTTTGATTTATAATCCTCCATAATCCCTTCGAGTTTTGGCCGTTTTCTTCTATAATGGTTCGGTAATACCTCTTTTTTGCCTCTCTTATTAAACAACTTAGCAAGTTTTTGTATCGTTTGAAATGGACCACTAAATCCATATTATTTGGGTTGTTTGCCATTTTTTTATATAATTTGTTCTTCACATGCGTTGCCTTTACCAGACCTTTCGTGATCCACTGTGTCCTTTTTCTATAAGTATGTTTTATTTTGATCTGCTTTGTACTGCTGCTTATTCCATTTTTCAGAACTTCCACGAACCTTTGCCAAGAACAGTTGACATCTTCATCATATATACTATCCCAATCTACGTTGCTCAGGGTATCATCTAGCTTCTTGTAGTCGATGTAACCTCTAGTCTATATATATATATATATATATTTTTTTTTTTTGGATAATCAGGGATGGGAGCACCTTGATGATATACCAAACGTTGATCATCAATGGCAAATTTTTGTAGAAACCTTGCAGACAGCTACTAAAAATAGCACAAGGACGGTTATAATTACTCACAAATATAAAAAAAACTCCTTGGATCACAAATGGCTTGATTAAATCTATACAAGAAAAAAACAGACAATACAAAAATATGTTGAAGTTAGAATTGGTGAGCAAATTTAAAAAGTACAAAAATAAATTAGAACAACTAATCAAAAAAACCAAAGCAGACTATTATCGTAAAGAAATAGATAAAAATAAAGACAACTCGAGAGGATTGTAGAGGTAGCGAGGTAGAGAATATACAGGATGATACATTGATTAGGGAGAGGAAACAAATTGCAAATGAATTTAACAAATACTTTACTGAGATAGGAGTAAACCTAGCAACAAAAATTGGTAAAACGCCTGAAAGTAAATTGAATACCAGAATACTCAATTCTATTGTGTTTTTTGATACAGATGAGAAGGAAGTTGTCGGTGTTATAAATGAGTTGAAAAAAGATAAATCCCCTGGATCGGAAGGTATAACAACAACAACAATAAGAAATATTGGCGACAGTTTCGCAAGTCCTTTAGGAAAGCTCATAAATAAGAGCATTAATAGTATGGTATATATCCAGAAATATTAAAGACATCAGTGGTAGTACCTATATACAAATCAGGCAATAGGAAAAAACTCACAAATTATAGACCAGTATCTTTAACTTCCACATTGACCAAAGTATATGAGAAAATTTTGAAACAAAGGCTCTGTGAATTTTTGAAAAAATATAAAATTTTGTCTGATAGACAGTTTGTATTCCAGAAGAACAAATCAACTCAAGATGCTATAGCAAGGCTTGTCGACAACATATATGATGCTATTGATAAAAAAATACCGGCCTTGTGTGTTTTCGTAGATCTGGCAAAGGCGTTTGACACAGTAGAACACATGGAATTACTCAGAATACTGGAGTCAATAGGATGTAGAGGGCCAGCACTCGAACTTATGGAAAGCTATTTAACAGGACGTTCCCAAATTGTAAAAATAGGAAATGAAAAAAGTATAGAATGCAATATTACATATGGAGTGCCACAGGGAACAGTGCTTGGTCCAATATTATTCTTGTTATATGTCAACGACCTTTTTCAATATACTATAAAAGGAGAAATAATCAGCTTTGCAGATGACACTGCCATCTTCTTCAAAGCACCAACTTGGGAAATATTAATGGAGATAGCACAGAAAGGACTATCCCAAGTGTTTGAATTCTTTAGAACAAGAAAATTGACTGTCAATCTTGAAAAAACAAAGTTCATGACGTTTACCAGTTATAGAAACAACCTGCCAAACTATACTGAATTAACGATAATAAAAGATGACTCACATGTAGGGATAAAAAAAACAGACAGCATAAAGTACTTAGGGTTGATGATAGATGCACATCTAAGATGGGACCTCCATGCAGATATAGTTACAAAGAGAATTAGACTGTTAATAAATATGTTCAAGTCGTTAAGGGAAATATGCACTATACAGGAGCTAAAAAAGCTATACCATGCATTGGTTGAACCACACTTGACATATGGAATACTGGGATGGGGAGGAGTAAGTGACATTTACCAAAAGAGGATAGAAGTAACACAGAAATGGATATTAAAGATAATATATAGAAAAACACTTACTTACCCATCCTTCGAGCTATATGAAACAGCAAATGTTTCAACGGTACGACAACTCTATGCTCGCTCACTTCTGATGCATCAGCACAATCAGAAGCCAGAAGTACCTGGAAAAGAACGAAAATACATACTTAGGAATATATCATTTGCACTGCCCAGAGCTAATAAGACAATTGGACTGAGGGTCTTTACTTACCTGGCACCACTGTTGTATAGCAAACTACCGACAGTCGTAAGGCAGGACACAAACACTAGAAGCTATAAAAGGAAAATCAAGAGCTGGATTAAAAATAAGATAAAGTGGAACAAGTTCTTTAATCGAAATCACTATATTTAAGATGTTGTATTTTGTTTATTGTTGTCTTTGAAGAATTAAAAGTTGTTTGTTTTTCGATATGGGATATATGTAATAGTATAAATGGGGACATCGGATTCAAAAATTCAAAGTGGGAAAAAAACTCACGCACAAGTGGCATCACTTTTGTGAGAAAGATTGTTTATGAAGAACTCCATTGGTTATAACTGTATGCATGTTTGTTGAACCATATTTGTTTCTAAATAAACATTATTATTATTATTATTATATATATTATGCCCATTAACGAACTTCTCCGTCGCATTTGGACAAGCAGGCAGTCGCCCAGAACATGCGCGCAAAAATAAATAGTGTTTTTGAGCTTCTTGATCTTTCATCCAGATGCAATTTTTGTTGAATAAAGTAACCTACCTAATTTTTAATAAGGCTATCAAAATCTTTTATGAAATCGGAAGAAATTAAAGGCTCTAGCTATTTCTTTTCAATTTCTAAAAATTTTCATATCGCTTCTAGACTAGCTTTTGGTGCTGGTTTTGCATGGTAGGTATTTTGGTAAAGCGAAATTAAATAAATAATATATGTTCTATTTGACTGTAAATATATCACAAAAAGGTTTCTCTCTGAAAAATATAATAATAGCCTTCATATAATGAGTTTCTATACCTCCCACAGTATCCTTTAATGATTATGTAAATATATCCTCAGTCAAAAGTGTTAACCTGCCAACTCCATTTAACACAATTTTACAGTAGAGCATTCTATCTTCGCAGAAACTCAAATCAACAAGTTTTATCGAAAATTTGTCTTAAAATGACAAGAAACCATGTTTTAGTTCTTTTTAACAATAAATAAATAAACAAAATAAGTCGTATTAGAATTTTTACACTGAAAATTATGAGTTAGCAGGTTTTCGCTTTCAAAAAAATTGTTGAAGCCCACAATTTAAGGAATTAAGCTTTCATTGAATCCAAATATTTCAGCAATATTATTCAATGGAAATATAACAAAATCAGAATTTCTTTGTTTACATATAAATATCAGAACTGAAAAAATTTAATACTTAAGTATAAACATTACAGGTATTGGCAACCGATCCACGTCAAATGAGTATAACCGATTCCGTTGAAATGGGTATTACCGATTCTGTCTTGATATTATGTTTTCTTGTAGAATTTATTTATGTTTCTTATAGACCGATGTCTCATTGCCATTTATATTCAGTATGACGTAATCATTCAGGTTATTATCATACTCAAGTATGCTTACCGGACTTAAAAAGGTGCTTGCAAATATGGTTGATGGGATGCAATTCCAATAATTCGAGGATTGCTTTGAAAAGTCCAATAATGTAAAAAGGGGTGATTTTTAGATGCTTCAAATTAATCTTTAGATAATTATGATTGTAGAGTAATAGTGGATCAATGTTACCATCTTCTCTGTTCTTATTCCGTTAGGGATTCAACATCCAACCCTAGTTCTATTCATATGGGTACCAGTTATCTCAATGCAGCTGAAAATCTCTCATAAGAGCATAGATATTAGTCTGAACAAAAGATATAATAAAACTATAATCCAACTTTTAACCTTCATTTTAATTCTTAATATGCTATCTTATGATTACTGAATGCTATTTCATGTGTTCTCAATAATACAATCTATGATTCTGTTTTTCTAACTCTTTCTTGTGCTAATCCCAATAATGAACAGTCAGCTTCTAGTAAGGTGAGATCTTTCTCGTAACCTAGAAATTTTGAGGATAGTTCTAAATCCTTGATTTGGAGTCTTACTCTAGCACCTCTGATATACCCACTGAAATTAAACATCTTGAATACAAAATCATTCTGAAAATGTTGAAATTAGTTCACCTAGAATTTTTCTTCGGTCTAGGACAAACACAATGAAATTTCCATCCGAAGTCTATGTATAAATCATCTTCCACAACATGAAATATTTTACCAATAACCACTTTACCTGAGGGATCACCTAGCTGAAAAAAAATATGTTTTCACCTGAAATAAACCAAATATGACTATTTCTTACATCAATGAACTTAGAGTTTCTCAACAAGCTTTCAAACGTTTCGGGAGCTTGCGGTTCTGGTTTAGTGATATCATCAAATTTCTCAAAAGATTTTGCGAAACCGCTTTGTTTAGGAGATTGTCCATCCACAGATGTCTGCTTTCCACTTTCATTACAAAAATATGCAGTCTGAATTGTTAACGCATTTTTTTTAAGAAGCTGAGAAGATATTATTCTTAACATATTAGTATATAAATAAATAAAATAAATGGAGAAATGCTGAGTGTTTTGAATGTGAAATTAGTGAGGTTAAGGGTTCTGATTTTGAGGTTAAAATCGAAAGATAAAGCTCCTTTCACACGTAACAGATTTTTTCCACCTATTGCAAATTAAACATACCAGGGATCTAGAATTTTATTCTATCTTTCCATTCAATATCTCCACTTTCAGTTGAAAATGTAATATAGACGACATAAAAAAATCAGGTGAAGATATATTTAAGATTCGGATCATAATTCATGCTAAGACCAGTCTCGGTTAAAGAAGTTGATTTTGATTCTTTTCTTATTAGAAATGACATGAATCTATAGTTATTGTCATTATGTCATAGAAATCATAACAATTCATTTCACAATTCCCTAAGTTGATAAATAATGGAGGACGAGTTACGTTGTGCATTTTGTAAACAATTGTATAGCAATCCTGTGTTACTACCATGTTATCATGCATTATGCTTAAATTGCGCTATTCAAATTCAGACACCTCCTGCCCAACAAGTATCACAAGCCACTTCAGAGAATGCAGAAAGCGTAGCCTCTGGCAGCTCAGGAGATTACCAAGAAAGCGACAAATTATCGATATTAAGTGAAACAGATAGTGGTGTTGTTTGTACTTCTAGACCTAATAGTTATATTGGTTCACCTAATGGAGTCATATACAGTGCGTTGAGTTTAACTTGTCCCCTTTGCTCAAAAGTAGTATACTTTGATGAAAATGGAGCATATAATTTGCCAAGGTATAGAGTAATGAAAAACATAGTCGACAAGTATGGAGAACTGAGAAATTTCCATTTGAAATGTCAGATGTGTGAATCTGAACCACATAATAATGCCACAATAATGTGTGAACAATGTGAAATTCTTTACTGTGATTCTTGTCGAGAATCCTGCCATCCTTTTAGGGGTCCATTGGCGAAACACGTTCTTTCTGAACCTCAGAGAGGTTTTTTAATGTCAAAAGCAAAAGACGGAAAGTGTGGGGAACATGGAGATGAAATGTTGACAATGTATTGCTTAGTTTGTAAAATTAGTGTATGTGCAGTGTGTCTTATGGACTCACGACATGCAGCTCATGATGTACAGAGTCTTGGAATGATGTGTAAAACTCAGAAGGTGATATAATTCATTAAATTTACAATTTCATTTTCTTATAAGAAATTATTGATTCTAGACTGAATTATCTCACAATTTACAACAACTTTCTGAACGAGCAAAGTCCACAACTGAATTTATTCAGCGTTTAAAAGGAATGAGTGACAAAGTGAATGTATGTATAATATTTATTTATACTTGGTATTTGGTTTTGTGTTCCATAATGGATAGAGAGCATCCTATATGTATGAACCTTTGTTATTGATCTTTTTAGGAAAATTGTGAGGATTTTGAGGCCATTGTTACTGCTCAGTGTGATGCACTGATAGAAGCCATACATATGAGAAGAGCACAACTTCTGGAATGTATTCGACAAGATAAGGAAATTAGAATAAGGGCTCTAAAGGAACAAGTGACTACTTGTACGAGCCGTTTACAACAAACTACTGCCTTGTTACAATTCTGTATTGAAGCACTAAAAGAAACAGATAGTTCTGCATTTTTGCAGGTAAATTAACTCATAATTTGTTATTATTGTATATATTGCAGTGGAAAAGGTACAATTTGATTTTTTAGGTTAGTTCAATGTTGATAGGAAGGGTTTCAAATACAGATCAATCTTGGCATAAAGAATGGACAGCTCCAAGAGTTTCACCCCATTTTGATCTTACACTTGATGATAAATCCGTCCTTAGAGCAATTGAACAGCTTAATTTTATCCAAATGAAACGTAAGTATTCCCATGAGCAATTTCCCAATAGACTTGATTTCTTTATATTCCAAAGTCTCAGAAAATTATTTCATCATATGACAAAATGTTTTTGTTAGCATGAAAAAAGGTGTGTAAAAGGCCCTTTACACGAGGCAACATTGATGCAACACATTGCATTGCATGAATATGATAATTCCATTTATGTGCAATATTGTATTTTCAAGGGATTGTACGGCCAACTTAAAGAAAACTAAAAGCACTTTTGCCTATACTTGTCGAAATTAACGTGCCAGTAATGAGTTCGGAGGAAATTGCTATTATTATAACTGCCCTAAGTTTGTTTTATGAAATGAAGAAAAGACATCAAAAAATAAAAGCTAGGTGGTGGTTGGTCAAGCCTTGTATGAATAGAATCTATGGAAATTTGAGCATTCCGGGACTTTTTATTGAATCAGATGATCTTAAAAGTTATAAAAATTTTGGGCAATATCAGTTAGTGGTGTCGAACGTGCCATTTTATTATGATAATCCTTAGACATAATGGAATATAAGCAAGCATGGTTTTCATACAATAGTATTAAACTTGTCGCAGGCTGTGTGCATTGTCCAGAAATGTTTGCTAAAATTTTATAAGATCATTATCATAAAATTCGCATAAACTATTTATGTGCACTAAACTTACTTGGGAACCGCTTATTTCTTGCTCATATTCATTGATAAAAAAATTCAAACCATATAAAATTGATCAAAACAGATAGTGCCGAAAAAAGTTTAGAATGATAGGTTGAGTCAATAACTTAGTGAATTTTATTTTTAATTTTTATTGCATGGTGTAAAGCGGCTTTTAGAAATTTTTATATTACATGAACATTTGGGGAATAAGAAATTTGTGCATGTTACACCCATGTTTGTAGAATTTGAGAAATTATCAACAATGAGTTATGAAATATGGTTGCACTTCGGTTGAATAATATTTTTTCTGATCCAAATGCAGCATATGTAGACGGTGAGGAGAGGGTACCTGCAGGTAAATACTGCATGGAATGCATGAAAAATAAAATTTCATAAAGCTCACAATTAATCAAAAGTATTAATGAAATACATTATGTTAGTGGGGACCTGATATCCAATGATATCAACCCTCAAGTATGAAATCCATGTCCAACTTGAAGATTGGAAATGTGAAGTCTTTTGAAAATTATGGTTTTGTCATAATCCTTTCATTTTGCATGATTTTTTTAATATATACAAAATTGTTCTGGATAATATACATTAATGATTTCCGCGCTACATAAACATGATTTTTCCCAGATGGGAGGTAAACATTGGTTGAGGATATCGTTATGTAATCCTATTGTTTCATTCCAAATTTTTGGCTAATCTTTTACTACGGAGACACTCATTCAATTTTGGAAATAGAAAATGATCTGAGGGGACCAGATCTGGCATATAGGGTGGCCGGAGCACTTCAATTAAGAAGTTCATTTTATTCAATTTTGTTTATCAAACCGTACAATGAGTTCGAATATTACGTAATTGATTATTTTTACTTCCTAAAGAGTATCAATGATAATTAATCTATGTTGATCCGAAAAAACTGGTGCCATGACTTTCTCTTCTGTCCCTCCATAGGTTTCACTGTTCCTCTCAGGTGATAAGTTTTTCATCTATGGTTTTGAATCAACTCCAGATATCAGCTTTGTTTTTGACACTGTTTCATTGTTATTGCTCGCAGCTCCATTTAAACTCAAATCGAAAAATAAACAATATTTGAAATATATTTTTTCTGAAATTGACAAGATATTATACAGGGTTGGGTTCGAATATTAACTCCGTAGAGTAATATTTACCAAATTTGACTCCTGTCAAAATTGACATAATTCATGAGACGGTAAATCTCGTATCTTTGCCTCACTGTTTTATGAATGTTCTGTAAGGTAATTTAATTGTTTTAATACTGCTCACAATATATATTTATGATTAGAGTTACATATATGTGAAGAAAACGATAATAAATAGGTTCTTTCTGAAACCAACATAACCGATATTCCGATATTGGCACCTTCTGTCACTGTCAGAGTAAACTCCAGAGTAAATCTGTCAAATATTTAAAAACTCTACTCTACTCCGTGGAGTTAATATTCGAACACAACCCTGGTTGATGGTCTTTTGAGTAGAAAACCTTCCCCCAGGTAAAACGGTATACAGTATAACCTCTTTAATCCGGACATACAGTACTCCGGACGACCGATTTCAAAACCCATAGTCCGGACGCATCTCTATAATCCAGACGCACACAAGCAACCGCGTCTAAAATTCACGAGTTGATATACGATTCAGAAGGGAGTGCTAGTGTACGTTTGGTTAGTTGTTAGTTGTTTGGCTTTCAGTTCACAACGATTTTTGTCCTAAAATGCCAAATAGAAAACACACAACGTTCAAAGATGCCGTTCAAAATGAAAAATATAGCAGTGAAAAATGAAGCTGACTCTAAAGTTCGACAAAAATTTCAAATTACTTCAAAGTTGAAAATCAATAAATAGATAAATTTAAATGTGATCTCTTGCTTATGAAAATTTTAATTCAATTTATGTTTCTGTTACCTTTTTGATGGATTGTTATCGAATCCAAGCTAATATGGGAGTGCCGAAGAAAACTCAATGAAGTAGGCAAGAACAACAGGGTCTCCTTGGTCTGGGTTCCTGGTCACGCGGGAATCATAGGAAATGAGGAGGCCAACACACTTGCCAAGAAAGGAGCACAAGCCCCCTTTATTGGCCCGGAACCTTCTTGAGGGGTTGGTAGACACACCTACAAAAGTGAATTCCCGACGAAAGAAGAAACTGAGAGAGGCACTTTCTGGAGATCTCTCTCCGGAATGCATCACTCCAAGAAATTCCTCCGGAACTTGGATACTGTCAGATCCAAGAAATACTTGGACCTCAGTAAGAACAAGCTGCACCTCCTCACTGGCTTCCTCACAGGGCACTGTGGCCTCAGGAAGCATATGATGAGATTAGGGCTAGCAGAAACTGACGAGTGCAGATTCTGTTGGGAGGAGGATGAAACTCCTTAACACCTGACAACGGAATGCCTCGCCATCTCAAACCAACGCAAGGAATGCTTTGGGCAAGAAATCTGCAGGAGCGAATACCTAGCCTGCTTGAAGCCATCCCAGATACTGGAGTTCATCAGAACTCTGGAACTGGAAAGCGAGCTGTAGATGGTAATGACATCGACAGCTCTGAATGAGGGGTACAATAGACCTTAAGGTCGCAGTGCAGCGTTACCCCCTACAACTATATACAATATATACCTTTTTGAATAATATATTTTATTTAATAAACAAGTAATTTCTATTTCTCTTCTAGTTAAGAATTTTAAATTACTTCAATGTTCTCTGTTGCTTTTATGAATAAATTATTTTATTTAATAACTATAAGAATAATTCTGTTGTTCTATAATCGGGACAAATCGAAAATCCGGACAACCACTTCTTGCCATCAACTGTCCGTATTAAAGGGGTTACACTGTACTTGTAATATAATCTAATGTATTTGAAAATGTTGTTGATGGCTGTGTATACTGTAAAAAATGAAAGAAGCAGCCTTGACATCATTCTCTCTCTCTCTCTCTATATATATATATGTGGATGATATTGGGAAAGTAGTCGGTCATACCATCTGAAACCTGCAAAACAGCTGTCAGAAATGTCAAACCCTTGAGAAAGATCTTCACTAAGATGAAAGACCGTGATGAGATGGAGGAGATGAGTGATGTGGTCTATCAGATTCCTTGTTCCAACTGTGACCAGGTGTATATTGGTCAAACTTCCACCAAACTGAAACGAAGATTGGCCTTACACAGAAGCAATATAAGAACTGAACGTGATGCCTGTGCATTATCCAAACATTCCATCCAACATAACCATTTCCCTGACCTGAACGGAGTGAGAATTTTAGACAGAGAATCGGATTACAGAAAGAGGACCTTTTTGGAGATGGTGCGGATCTGCCAGACAGACAATTCTGTTAACTCGAACAGAGATGTAGATGGGCTGAGTTCTATTTATTCTCTCCTCATCGACATGGATGCCAATATAAGAAGAGGTTGGTATGACAGACCAATCGATGAATAACTGTTCTCCCTGAACACCGAGTGATGGTTCCAATACAGTTTGTTTTCTATTCTGATCGTGGTGTGAAAGTTTTGGTGTCTTGTTGCTTTTTTCCATATCGGCATAAAAGTGCTCTCTCTCTCTCTTGTTGTTGAAATTTCAAAAAAAATTTTAATATGTCATTGTAATGTCATTTGTCGTATCGTTGATTTGTTTTCTTCGGAGATGACAATTTCTTTGATCTCCGAAGGTTAAATATCTTTGTGGTGTGACCAATTTTATCTATTTTATTGATGTCTGTGCCTTTTGACAGACTGACATAATTCAGCCATGGAGATTTGTTGACGTTTCCCACTGAGTTGACATCCCTCAAAATTGTTGTTTTGACTTGGAGTTTTTCCATTATTTACTGCAGGAAAATGATTACATGTATTTTCTAATAACTTTATTATCAAGCTCAAATTCGTGAGTTTTGTTACTTTATACTTGTAATAATATTATAACACCTTGTAATTTTAGCGACTCCTGATGAAGGGACAATACAGTCTCGAAAGCTCAAAAAAAAAAAAAAAAAATATGACCGACTACTTTCCCAATATCATCCACATATAATTATCAGTTAGTCGATAAACACCATTTCAGTCTATATATATATATATATATATATCTTTTAACATCGTTCATCTTCAAATTTTGTGCAGCCCCAGGCCCCCCCACTATGATGCCAGAAGAATGCAGCGCTGAAAATAATTCTGTCACAGTAGCCTGGAGATCTCCTTCTCACAGTCATGTAGAAGGATATGTGTTGGAATTAGATGATGGTAATGGAGGTGACTTTAGGGTGAGTTATTTTTGCGTATATTGTTCTCTTTAACCTTATCTTTGTTCTATGAAGTGAAACAATGGTCCGCATTAGTTAGGTTAGAAACATTCTCTTGGCAGGAGATCTATGTTCAAATTTTGTAACTTGGGGTCTAATGGAAGTTCAAATTTGAGATGAAACCACGCTATTTAGAAGTGCAACAGAGTCATTCGTCCATCGAATTTGCCCAACGCTTTTTTGAAAATAAACATTTTTGTTATAGAATATGATTCTAGCTTGTTGGGAAAGGTTCATTGAATATTTTTCAAGAGAAATCAATCTTAAGAAATTTTCTGAAGCGTCTGAAAACAGCCGAGAGATTTGCTTAATTTTTAGGGACATAAGAAATACATGGGAAATTCAGTGCTCGGATCCACAGATGGATCGTAATTCAAAATTTCCACCTAACCTCACATGCATACGGTTCGGTTCCATTCGGTTCGGTTCGTTTTCGGTTTCAACCGAACGTGTGTGAACGCTCCGGTTAATCTGAGTTCCCTATACACGAATCCAAACCTGATTGAAACCTATTCGTGTCGAGGGAGTATTCGGTGCTGTACGGTTTCTATTCGGTACCGAATCTGAACCGAAGCACCGTTTCACACTTGTCGTTAGCGACCGAATGGAAACCGAAAACGAACCCAACCGAATGGAATGAGAAACAAATCTTATTATACAGGGTGTTTCCTAAACATGCGGCAAAAATTCAGGGGGTTGTTCCTTGGACTATTCTAAGAATATTTTGTCCTTTGATGATTTTTGAAAAACCTATTTGTTTCGAAGATATAGGGGAAACAAAATTTTGGATAATAACATTTTATTATGAAAAATTACATGAAAATTCAACTCAACCTACAAAAACTGTTGAAAATGACCACCTCTACCCAGCATACAAGCATCCAATCTTCTCCTCATTGACTGCCGAACCCTTTCAAAAACACCAGGATCATTTCTTATTAAGTTACACCCAGCAATGATCCGATATCGCAAGTCTTCCACATTTTCTACTGGAGTGGTATAAACTAATGATTTTAGATGGCCCCATAGGAAATAATCTAAGGGGTTTAAGTCCGGGGAACGAGCAGGCCATAAATGAGGTCCACCTCTTCCAATCCAGCGATCTCCGTATGTTAATGTTAAAAACTCACGAGCAACCAAACTAAAATGCGCTGGTGCACCATCGTGCATAAACCACATTGCATGTCTTATTGCCAATGGTACATCCTCCAAAAACAGAGGTAACGTTTGTTCTAAAAAGTTGCGATACACGTCCCCGGTAAGTCTTTCTGGTAAAAATATCGGCCCTATTAGGCAGTCACCCACAATACCAACCCAAACATTCAATGAGAACTGATGTTGAAAACGATCTTCAATTACCTCATGTGGATTTTCGTCGGCCCATACATGGTTGTTATGAAAATTTCTTATTGCATTTCTTGAGAAATTCGCTTCATCGGTAAAAAGAATCAGCGTCAGTAATTGAGGAATTTGAACTAATGTGGTTAAAAGCCATTGACAAAATGCAATACGTGGGGGAAAATCAGTAGGAATAAGTGCCTGAACGCGTTGCATATGGTATGGGTATAACAAATTGTCTTTAAGAATTTTCCAAACAGTCTTATTACTCACATTCAAAGTATTGGAAATTTTTCGAGTAGAAGTACTAGGGTCTTCTTCGATCATGTCCAGCACATTCTCTTCCAGTTCCACCGTTCTTACTGTGTTTGGTTTTCCTGGTCCCCCCATTTTTTTCAATGCGCCTGTTTCATGCAGACGTTGATGAATATTTTGAAACAATTTTCTGTCAGGAATATTACGCCCAGGAAATCGTTCAATGTACAACCTCCTAGCTTTTAATGAATTTCCATCAGCAAGTCCATAAATGAAATGCATGTCAGTCATCTCGGCGTTTGTATAGCGATTCATAATAGTCAAAGATAAAATGTTAATTGCTAATACATCACAAAACGAATTCAAATGAAAACCGTGTTTAATCTGTATTCCTTTACCATCTGCACTTATCAATTTTTAGTCAAAAAACTGGCCGTTTTTAGTAATTGGAATGTTGTTAAACAAATTTAAAAATAAATTGTACCTACTTAGTAAACACAGAGCGGTACGCATTTTTATTTAAACTATTATTAATTTTAAAAATATGAAAAATGTTGTTCGCCCTGTATCTTCGAAACAAAGAGGTTTTTCAAAAATCATCCAAGGACAAAACATGCTTAAAATAGTCCAAGGAACAACCCCCTGAATTTTTGCCGCATGTTTAGGAAACACCCTGTATATTTTGTCTTTTAATCGTTTGCTAGCAACATTTGATGAGAAAATAGCGGTATTTTGTTATCTAATGACATTTTCAGTACCCTTTTCCCCTAATCATGTTACCGCTTGGACTCTAAAAAAATTTGATGATTCAATTGAGACTTTATCATGGGAAATAAGTTCTATCTTCCATAATATTGAACATTGCTTATTGATATTTCTTAATTTAGGAGGTGTATTGTGGTGTTGAAACTATATGTACCGTTGATGGTCTACACTTCCATTCCATGTACAATGCCAGGGTTAAAGCTTTCAACAACTCAGGTGAAGGAGAATACAGCGAGCTTATTGGCTTACAGACCGCTGAAGGTAAATCTAATTGTTTCATAAAATAATTATTCAAACTTTGACAAATCATATCTCCGAAAGTATTGGTTTCTCAGAGTTGGTAATGATATCAATGGATTCTTGTGATAGAACTGCATCATCAAAAAATAAATTCAAAACGTAGGTCTATGACTCACCTCATATGTTGGATTTACATACATCTGTAAATTATAATTAGGCGCAGGTTACACGGTCAATCTGGCATCAATCCGGACCCTCAGTCTCCTGTCGATCTGACATCAATCCATGGTTGATGTCAGATTGACCGTGTTACCTCCGTCATAGACCATTCTATGAAATCATAAAATTGTGATTAATTATTGAAATTTTGGAAAATTATATCTTCAAAAGTAATAGTTTGAGAATGATATCAATGGATTCTTATGGTGAAACTGCATCTTAAAGAAAAATTGAATTTGAATTAAAAAAAAAAAGATTTTTTCGTTATTCCGAAACCACCTCGCCAATTTTGCCTTTAACTAACTAAGTTAACCGAGATATCTATCTCCCAAACCTACTCTGAAAGTTTCAACTCTCTAGCTCATTCCGTTCGAGAGCTATCGTGTTAACGGACGGCCGGACATTATCGATTTTGACGACGGACTTTTGATCAATGAGTCGAACCAAAACGTTTAATTTAATATTTTCGGCCAAAATTTCGGAATTTGGGCAAATTGATAACGCGATGTTCCCCAGAACATATGCGCAAAATTGGGAAGGCTCTGTGGACAGGAGTTTTGGCGCTCTTGTTCAAACTTCTCCGAAATTATCGGCACTCTGTTCCGTGGAACAAGAGCGCCAAAAAATGCTGTACATTGAAGTGTATTCAATTTTTTTTTTATTTGATTATTGTTATGTTTGTTGTGTAAACACTGATCTGAGGTAACTGTTGAATTAGAGTTATAAAAATTGCCTTAATTTTTGCGCGTATGTTCTGGGGAACATCGCGTTATAGTTTTGCCCAAATGTCTGTAACTTTCGAATTTTTTGACGAAATTGGTCTCAAACGATTTAGTTGGACTCCCCGATGAAGAATTCGAGGTCAAATTTGATTCTGTCCGTCCGGCCGTATGGCCGTCCGGCCGTACGGCCGTCCGTTGCCACGATAATTTGAGAACGAAAAGAGCTAGCGACCTGAAATTTTCAGGGTGGGTGGCGCATCGCAATACAACGGACAAGTTCGTTAATGGGCATAATCGGCCCAGTGGTTTCCGAGTAATAATTTTGTTTTCAACCAATATAAATCCGATCGAATTGAAACTTGGTGAGTAGTTGTAGAATATGAACCTTAGTACGTTTGTGAAATTTTGGGCGAATCGTATGGCTAGAAAATTTTAAAAAAATTATTAAAAAATATTTTTTTTGTCACGATAACCTGAGAACGGAAAGAGATAGCGGCTTGAAAATTTCAGGTTATGTTGTGCATATGAATGCCACATTTGAGTTTGTTTATGAGCATAATCGACCAAACGGTTTTAGAGATATAGCCATCTGAAATTTTCTGAAATTTGGTGGTTTTTTGTTCCTAATTAACTCGAAAAATACTGAACCGATTGAATTCAAACATGGTTATTAGTTGTAGAATGCCAACGCGAAAATGTTTGCGAAATTTGGTGAGGATAGCATTTGTTGAAAATTTTTAATAAATCATTGAAAATAAAAAAAAAAAATTCTATATATCAGAAACTATACGTTTGAAATTGCTGAAATTTTGCAAGAGCGTTCATTACCTAACTCTACTGCCAAGTTTCAAGTTTTAACACGATCGGTTGAATATTGTCGGAGATTCGAGCATTCTTGTGTGAGTTCAGTAGATGGGTGACCGTTGCCTCGACAACTTTCGAACCAAAGGAGATAGGGACTTGCAATTTTCAGGGTAGGTCGCGTATCCGAAAGGGAGAGTTGAGTTCGTTTTTGGGCATAATCGGTTTAACGGCTTCCGAGTTATATCCACCTGGAATATTGTTTCCTTGATAACTCAAAAAATAAATATTCGATTGAATTGAAGCTTGGTAACTAGTAGTAGAAAATCAACACAAAGACGTGTTTAAAATTCTGAAAGAACCGTACTCCTAGAAAATTTGAAAAAAATGACGAAAAAAAAATTTTTAAGAACCGCGCCTCGCAAAATTAAAAAAAAATCACGAAAAAAAATTGGTTCAAGCACTGACGTGAAGTCAGAAGCTTTTGCGCGCATGTTCTATTGTCCATTCTTCTGTATTGGACACCCTTAATCGAATTTACCATGGTTAATTATGTCGTCCATTCTCCTGTATTGGACACTTAATTCGAATTTACCATGGTAAATTTGAATTAAGAGTGTCCAATACAGGAGAATGGACAACATAATTTACCATGGTAAATTCGATTAAGGGTGTCCAATACAGAAGAATGGACAATAGAACATACGCGCAAAAGCTTCTGACTTCACGTCAGTGCTTGAACCAATTTTTTATTTTGTTGTTGTTCTTTTGTAAAATTTGTCAAAACATTGAACTGAGTTCCACGTTTGTATAACTTGAATTGTTTGAATTCATATTGTTACAAAAATTATTTGATTTATAACTCAATCCATACAATTTATAATTCAAATGAGTGACTTTCTATTTTTATTCTTAGCTAAACTCGTTCCACTAATGCATACATTTAGTGAGTATCTAGTTTAGAATAGAATGTCTGTTTATAAATGTATCAAGATACGACAATCTGTACGATTTATTTCTTAAAATTAATTATTTCTTTTACAGTGGCATGGTTTACATTCGATCCTATTTTATCTGGTTCAGGCTTGCAGTATTTGCAAGAAGCAATGAATGTGACTGGAGAGGGCTGGGAGCATATGGTCGCTTTAGGAAGTGTGGGGTTCAGTCGTGGGGTGCACTATTGGGAATTCACGATTGAGAAATTCAATGCAGATACGGATCCGGCCTTTGGAATTGCCAGAATTGATGTAGCTAGGGACAAAATGTTGGGTAAGCATTCAAATTCAATATTAATAAAAAAAAAAAAAAAAAAAAATAAAAAAAAAAAAAACGTTTATTCGTCTAAACAGGAGGTTCTCCCAATTATAAGACAACATACCATCAGTACAAAGTTGATAACATATTACAAAGCTAACTTAGTGGAAACAAAATTAAAAATTAAAGGGCTAAACTGAGTCGCAGCAGGTCTCGTAATTTTAGTTTCAAAGCACGCACATCATCATTGAAGACATCAACATCATTACCTATACCATTGAAGTGTCGACACATAGCATACAGTGGAGATTTAATCATCATATTAGTCCTAGGTTTAGGCAGGTATAGCAACTGTTCGAGTCTACTTCCAACACGCGGAATACGGAAATTTAGCATGGCCAGCAAAACCGGACAATCCATATAAAAATTAAGCAGCTTATACAGCACAAGGCATAGGCAATAGACTCTTCTGTTCTCTAAAGATAAGTATGAGAACCTATTCAGAAGTGTGTTATGGTCAGAACCCCGAGGCGGATAAACTCCATCCAACCTGAATGCCAAGAACTTCAAGACCTGCCTCTGAACAGACTCCAGCTGATTGATGTGTGCACTATATATTGGACCCCAAACAATACTGCCATACTCGAGCCTAGAGCGAACAAATGAATTGAAGAGGGCAGTAAAACAGTTGGGATCCTCAAAATCTCGACAAGCCCTATTAATCAATTGTTTGGTGTGGATCTTTGTGAATTTCGACGAAAACTAAATGTTTCCACAGAGAATTGATAAATAAGTATACATTTTCAGTTGTATTATCTATAAGATTGGATATCAGTGTTAACTCTAATGAAATATTCTTTTGTTAGAGTTGATATCTATTGAGTTAATATTAGTTTATACGATTTATTTTGGTTTATTTTTCCACATTACAAACCTTTGGAATATACAGGGTTGGCAAAATGGGCGAAACACCTTGTTTATGGCTAGACTAGGGCTCGAACGATACATTTTTGCGCGTATGTTCTGGGGAACATCGCGTTATAGTTTTGCCCAAATGTCTGTAACTTTCGAATTTTTTGAAAAAAATGTTCTCAAACGATTAAGTTCGACTCCCCAATGAAGAATTCGAGGTCAAATTTGATTCTGTACGGCCGGCCGTCCGGCCGGCCGTTGCCACGATATCTTGAGAACGAAAAGAGCTAGCGACTTGAAATTTTCAGGGTAGGTGGCGCATCCCAATACGACGGACAAGTTCGTTAATGGGCATAATCGGCCCAGCGGCTTCCGAGTAATAATTTTGTTTTAAACCAATATAAATCCGATCGAATTGAAACTTGGTGAGTAGTTGTAGAATATGAGCCTAAGCACGTTTGTGAAATTTTGTGCGAATCATATGGCTAGAAAATTAAAAAAAAATTAATAAAAAATATTTTTGTTGTCACGATAACTTGATAACGGAATGAGATAGCGGCTTGAAATTTTCAGGTTAGGATGAGCACCAAAACGCGACATTTCAGTTTGTTTATGAGCATAATCGGCCAAACGGTTTTAGAGTTATAGCCATCTGAAATTTTCTGAAATTTCGTGGTTTTTGTTCCTCATTAACTCAAAAAGTACTGAGACGATTGAATTCAAACATGGTTAATAGTTGTAGAATGCCAACGCGGAAATGTTTGCAAAATTTGGTGAGGATAGCATTTGTAGAAAATTTTTAATAAATCATTGAAAATAAAAAAAAATTCTATATATCAGTAACTAATCGTTAGAAATTGATGAAATTTTGCAAGAGCCTTCATAACCTAACTCTACCGCTAAGTTTCAAGTTTTAATACGATCGGTTGAATATTGTTGGAGATTGGAGCCATAGACAAGATATACTATAGATGGGCCACTCTAACGTTATTTCTGTCCTTGCAACACTAGCGGTGCGGCACTGGGATTATTTGAAGCTCGAACGAGCGGGAAATTCAAATATATCTCCCATATATCCTATATTCTATTATATTGTTTTCCAAAACACTGCCAAACACCAAGTTGACGATAATTCGTCAAAAACCTGGCTTTTGACAATGTTTTTGGAACAATGGTTTTCGCTGTAATCGAAAGAAAACAAATGAAATCCCAAATCTCTCTTTAATAAAATTATATCAGATTCATGAATTTAAGTTCAACATTTCATGTGAACTAATGTACATATATATTAGAAAAAGAAAGAATATCAAAATTAAAAAATACATTTGGAATGAAAATAAAATTTAGTGTGACATCATAATTAATTATACAGCATACATAGACCTAATATAATTAAGATATTAGGTCTATGACAGCATATGAGGTAAAAACTTTCTTCAATAAAATTATCCTTATATACCTTCAAATTTGAAGGAGCAGTTAAATGAATGGCTGCCTATATCCAATATTCATTTACAAGGACAAAATCAAATGTGAAATATCGTACAAAAAATGGTTATCATTATGCGAGTACAACACTATGTGGAAGTATATTCTACTCCAATATACAATTAGAAGGACAGAATCAAATGAGAAATATAATACAAAAAATGGATATCATTATGCACAACATAATGTGAAAAACATTTTGTACGTGAAAATCACCCAGTGGTTTCTCTATATAGCCTATTTATAGCAGCTACATTTGCAAAACCTTGATCACAAAGAAGTGCCACGACATGAGGCCCACGATCTAACAATATCTTCAAGTAATTTGGAAAAATCATCACGTTTCATTCCACCATGATTGAAGAAATAAGCTAAGGTTGTTTGTTTCTATATATGAAAAACTCCCCTAGCCATGAAGACCATAACCTTGTCTGCAATATTAGAAGAACACTTAATCACTTTACTTGTATTCTTATTACAGTTTTTTACCGAACATCAAACAGTGATATTCGAAAAAGTTTATTTCACAACACTCAGATTAGTCAGATTTCACCAAAACTATGTAAAATGTAAAAATAAAAACAAGCACGCCGGTAGCGGACAGCGGGACAGCTGATCACAGATCAGCTGATGAAGCATCACGTGATCCACAAATCGAGCGAAGGCAGAGACATCCTCAAATTTGTGTGGGATTATTCGAACTAATCGAACTATTCTAAGGGACCAGACTTTAGTGAGAGAGTTTCCACCCCATGATTGGAGTATTCTTGTGTGAATTCAGTAGATGGGTGACCGTTGCCTCGATAACTTTCGAACGAAAGGAGATAGGGACTTGCAATTTTCAGGGTAGGTTGCGTATCCGAAAGGGAGAGTTGAGTTCGTTTTTGGGCATAATCGGTCTAACGGTTTCCGAGTTATACCCACCTGGAATATTATTTTCTTGATAACTGAAAAAATAAATATTCGATCGAATTGAAGCTTGGTAACTAGTAGTAGAAAATCAACATAAAGATGTGTTCAAAATTTTGTAAGAACCGTACCACTAGAAAATTCGAAAAAAATGACGAACAAAAAAATTTTAATAACCGTACCCCTAGAAAATTTCAAAAAAAATATCGAAAAAAAAAATTGGCTCAAGCACTGACGTGAAGTCAGAAGCTTTTGCGCGTATGTTCTATTGTCCATTCTTCTGTATTGGACACCCTTAATCGAATTTACCATGGTAAATTATGTTGTCCATTCTCCCGTATTGGACACTTAATTCGAATTTACCATGGTAAATTCGAATTAAGAGTGTCCAATACAGGAGAATGGACAAAATAATTTACCATGGTAAATTCGATTAAGGGTGTCCAATACAGAAGAATGGACAATAGAACATACGCGCAAAAGCTTCTGACTTCACGTCAGTGCTTGAACCAATTTTATTTCAGGTAACAGTTTTACACATTTTATATGCTATTCCTTAACACTTACAGATTATCCGTTCATACGTTTTTCAAATTATGACAACACCAACTATTATTTAAAATGGAACACGTGTATTTTTATTTTTTTTTGAGTAGGTATGGTTTTCCTGAAATATTCAATAGTATTTTAGCGGGTCTGTGATGCCATTCTATAGATAAAAATGGGTTCAAGCCCTGTGGACAGGAGCTTTCTGGCGCTCTAGTTCAAACAGACAAATTCTATCTCCGAAAGTATTGGTTTCTCAGAGTTGGGAATTATATCAATGTATTCTTATGATAGAACTGCATTATAAAGGAAATTCAATTCAAATCAAGATTAAATGAGCAATCTGAGAATGAGAACTGCACCATGGAAGAAATCAAATTAAAATAGCTGAAATGAATTTCTTCAGGAAGCTAGCTGAAAT
Source organism: Halyzia sedecimguttata (assembly GCA_937662695.2). Taxonomy (NCBI): domain Eukaryota; kingdom Metazoa; phylum Arthropoda; class Insecta; order Coleoptera; family Coccinellidae; genus Halyzia; species Halyzia sedecimguttata. Next base: position 25,498,476 of record OW569415.2, read on the forward strand.
GAATTTGACTCTCTCTTATAGAACAGGATGAAAAGTACGAGTACGAACACAGATCATATAATAAAGCTTAGATAGAATAATTATAGCATTCTGTGAAAACATAGAAGTATGATTCATTATTGATATTTAGAACTTCATCTTAGCAGAAATTGAATTCAAACATCATAGAAGAATTCAAATTCTACAAGAGTGCCAAAAATTATCAATCCAAAACCAATAGACGAATTGTACCCAACAACGAACTCATCCGAGATATTCATTCCTCAATTCTATGATGAACGATAATATATATCTTTCCTCAAATCTACTCCAATACACCAATATTCCAGTTTTGTTTTTAGTGGAGATATTCTGAACTCAATATTATTAACTTACCATTCCCATCATCATATGGATTGACTATCGGCATGAAAATATCAACCAACAAAAAGTATGATATTATATTATAATTCTCATATTTATACGATTGCTGGAATGAATGACAATGTTATTAACTTACCATTACCATTCCCATCATCATATGGATTGACCATCGGCATGAAAATATCAACCAACAAAAAGTATGATATTATATGAGGAGTAACTTTTCAAAACGCATTATGTCCAATTTGGGCGAAATTGAGTTTGAAGCGGATTCAGAAATGTTTTCTGTTGCTCTATAGCCCTATGTAAACAAAATCTTCCAAATGGCATTATGTCCCTCTGTAATTCAAATCCAAAGTATGTAAGCCACATCGCAATGAATTATGTTTACGTTTGCATTTTTAAAAGAAATAAAATATAACCAAAAACATGTTTTATCGATTTGCTCATGTTAATTAGGTTACAGGCCAACACTTACTGTGCAGACTGTTTTCTCTAAATGTATGAAAAATCGCAACAAACAGCATTATTTTCAATTTCAACCACATCAAAACGCATTATACAGGGTGGTCCGCGAGTAACTGTACAACGTTTAATGGTGAATAGCTGGTACCTTGGGGAGCCAGAAAACAACAATCAAATATGGGCTAAGTCTTTTCGTTTCTGAGATACAGGGTGATTTATTGATTTTGGCAAAACATTCAGATAGCTATAACTCCTGAACCGTTCTACGTATTCGCTTCAAATTTGGCACGTGTTGTCATCTCAGGCCATCAAATTGTTCATATACACCGCACCGAAATTGTACAGACCAGGACTAGGAAATTTTGATTTTTACTTCCAGGTCAAATAAAACACCCTGTACATGGAATGCCAAATTTTCGGATTCACCATCGGATTCTGCATAGATTTTCCTGCCAAATTCCGTTTTCCGCGTGAACGGCACACCTCCCGTTCATTTTTTTTTCTCGAAAATAAGATCACACCTCCGAATATTAAGTGGTGTTACGGACCTGCATTTTGCAATAGGAAGCTCATGACATTAAATTCGGTTATAAAAACATTTTTTATATTGAGAATCGAACTGAACATAAATAATAAAACAAAAATTAAAGAAAAAAAAAGAAATTCAAAACACATTTGAATAACTTTCGAAGCAAAACTTTGATTAAAGTTGATTTTCAAAGATTCCCCCGTTTTCATCAATACATTTTCTTGCTCTAAGTCTAAGTTGATTGACAGCTTTTCTAATAGTATTAGGCTGGTTCCGTATCTCGCTACAACTTAATTCTATTCTTTCAATAAGATGTTCCCTGCTACGTATTTCCTCAGCATATACTTTCTGCTTCAAGCAACCCCAAACGAAATAGTCTAAGCAAGTCAGATCTGGCGATCGAGGAGGCCAATTATAGGGTCCTCTCCTGCCAAACCAATGCAGCGGGTATGCATTATTAAGATGCTGAATAAAGCTATTAGTTGAGTGTGCTGGAGCGCCATCTTGCTGAAAGTACATTCCTCTAATATTTATGCTGGCATCGTTCAGTAACTGTGGAAGTTTATTTCTCAAAAAGTCAAGGTAAATATCTCCGTTCAAACGTGGGGGCAGAAAAGCGGGACCTACAAATTTGTTGTCATAAACACCACACCAAACGTTCACAGAAAATTTGTGCTGCGAGTTGCGCCTCTTTATACCTCTTGGATTTTGTCTCGCCCATAAATGTTCATTTTTAGAATTGAATATTCCATCTTTCGTAAATTGGGCCTCGTCAGTGAATAAAATTCTATTGATCTGCCGAACATTCCTGGTTATCCATCTGCAGAATTGTAGTCTCGCAATTTCATCTCCTTGTTCTAAGGTTTGAACTTTACTCAAATGATATGCATGCATCTTTTCTTTTTTAAGTACACGAATAATTCTTGTTTTAGGTATGTTCAACCTGCTACTAATCCGTCGAGTACTGATACTTTTATTTGATTCGACCACATTCAAAATTTGTTCTTCATTTCCATCTGAAGGTCTCTCCTTTTGGTGGGAAGGAAATTTTCCTCTTTCTCGCAAAGAACGGCTGATATTTTCGAAAGTTTGGTGATTAGGAACTGCTCTACCAGGATACCTTCTACAATATTCTCTCGACGCTGCTCGCCCATTCGAATTGCAGAAACCATAAACAAGTACCATGTCACATTACTCAACATTCGAAAAACGAGGCATAATTGAAAAAAAATTTAAAAACTAACAACTAGCAACAACATTCAATTGATATAACAATGACTGTCAAATGGAATATTTCTGTAGTCTGGACATAATATTACGGATTATTTTATTTGTGGTTGCATGTAGCAGAATGTCTATGCGATGCTGGTACGGAAAACAAAGTTTAATAAATATTTTGTTTCGAGAGATAGACAGGTACTCAAATGAATATTGAATTTCTTCATTTTCTTCATAATTTGTGGTTTGTTATTCATTTTCAGTTCGATTCTCAACATAAAAAATGTTTTTATAACCGAATTCAATGTCATGAGCTTCCTATTGCAATAGAATTAAGTTGTAGCGAGATACGGAACCAGCCTAATACTATTAGAAAAGCTGTCAATCAACTTAGACTTAGAGCAAGAAAATGTATTGATGAAAACGGGGGAATCTTTGAAAATCAACTTTAATAAAAGTTTTGCTTCGAAAGTTATTCAAATGTGTTTTGAATTTCTTTTTTTTTCTTTAATTTTTGTTTTATTATTTATGTTCAGTTCGATTCTCAATATAAAAAATGTTTTTATAACCGAATTTAATGTCATGAGCTTCCTATTGCAAAATGCAGGTCCGTAACACCACTTAATATTCGGAGGTGTGATCTTATTTTCGAGAAAAAAAAATGAACGGGAGGTGTGCCGTTCACGCGGAAAACGGAATTTGGCAGGAAAATCTATGCAGAATCCGATGGTGAATCCGAAAATTTGGCATTCCATGTACAGGGTGTTTTATTTGACCTGGAAGTAAAAATCAAAATTTCCTAGTCCTGGTCTGTACAATTTCGGTGCGGTGTATATGAACAATTTGATGGCCTGAGATGACAACACGTGCCAAATTTGAAGCGAATACGTAGAACGGTTCAGGAGTTATAGCTATCTGAATGTTTTGCCAAAATCAATAAATCACCCTGTATCTCAGAAACGAAAAGACTTAGCCCATACTTGATTGTTGTTTTCTGGCTCCCCAAGGTACCAGCTATTCACCATTAAACGTTGTACAGTTATTCGCGGACCACCCTGTATACAATGAGATGAATCAAAACGCATTAAGTCCAAACGTTTTTTACATTTTCTGTGTATATCTGATCAATATTGATTTAAATGAGATTAGTTATTACCTTTAGATGTAAATTTCTATCAAACAAACTCGACATACTCAAATTATAAGCCAGGGAGAAAGAAAAAATCGTTTTTCGTTGATTCCCAATAAAATGGTTTTTGGACTTAATGCGTTTTGATAAGTTGCTCCTCATATTCTGATTCTCATATTGATACCATTACTGGAATGAATGACAATGAGACAACGTCAACGTTGACATTATAACAATTCATAGAATAGCCACAGAATAATTCTATCATTGAAATTTTGAAAAATCATATCTCCGAAAGTATTAGCAAACCTACTCTGAAAATTTCAACTGTCTAGCTCGAGAGTTATCGTGCCTACGGCCGGACGGCCGGACAGAATGAATTTCGACCACGAATTCTTGATCAGTGAGTCGAACCAAATCGTTTAAGACCATTTTCATCGAAAATTTGGGCAAATTGATAAGCACTCAGTTCCGAGGAACTAGAGCGCCAAAAATGTAATCCAGTTGTATAAAGTCCCTATTCAAATAATTATGTTGTTATTTCCTGAATATCTCCAAAAATACAGATCTGATCGATTTCAATCTTGTCAATTAGTTGTAGAATTCCGACAAGCAAGTTTTTGCCAAACTTTCGTGAGGTGCGTATCACTAGAAAAAAAATTCATTAATTCGAATTTACCATGGTAAATTCGAATTAAGAGTGTCCAATACAGGAGAATGGACAACATAATTTACAATGGTAAATTCGATTAAGGGTGTCCAATACAGAAGAACAGACAATAGAAAATAAGCGCAAAAGCTCCTGACTTCACGTCAGTGCTTGAACCAATTTTTTTTTCGTGATTTTTTTGCAATTTTCTAGGGTTTCGGTTCTTACAAAAATTTTTTTTCGTCATTTTTTTCAAATTTTCTAGGGGTACGGTTCTTACAAAATTTCATACTCTTCTTTATGTTGATTTTCTACTACTAGTCACCAAGCTTCAATTCGATCGAATCTCTATTTTTTGAGTTATCACGAAAATAATATTCCAGGTGAGTATAACTCGGAAACCGTTGGACCGATTATGCCCAAAAATGAACTTAACTCTCCCATTCGGATACGCAACCTACCCTGAAAATTGCAAGTCTCCTTTCGTTCGAAAGTTATCGAGGCAACGGTCACCCATCTACTGAACTCACACAAGGCTGCTCGAACCTCCAACAATATTTAACCGATCGTGTTAAAACTTGAAACTTGGCAGTAGAGTTAGGTTCTAAAGGCTCTTGCAAAATTTCAGCAATTTTAGACGAATAGTTACTGATATATAGAATTTTTTTCTGCAAATTTCAATGATTTTTTGAAAATTTTCTACTGATACTATCCTCGCGAAATTTTGCCGAATTCTTGCGTTGGCATTCTACAACTAATAACCATGTTTGAATTCAATCGGTTTTGTATTTTTCGAGTTAATGAGGAACAAAATACAACCAAATTTTAGATGGCTATAACTCTAAAACCGTTTGGCCGATTATGCTTATAAACAAACTCAAATGTCGCATTCAGATGCACAACCTAACCTGAAATCTTCAAGCCGCTATCTATTTCCGTTCTCAGGTTATCGTGACTACAAAAATATTTTTTAATAACTTTTTAATAATTTTCTAGCGATACGATTCTCACAAAATTTCACAAACGTACTTTTATATTCTACAACTATTCACCAAGTTTCAATCCGATCGGATCTATATTGGTTGAAAACATAATTATTACTAGGAAACCATTGGGCCGATTATGCCCATTAACGAACTTATCCGTCGTATTGAGATGCGCCACCTACCCTGAAAATTTCAAGTTGCTAGCTCTTTCCGTTCTCAAGTTATCGTGGCACAGAATCAAATTTGACCTCGAATTCTTCATTGGGGAGTCGAACCGAATCGTTTGAGACCATTTTCGTAAAAAAATTCGAAAGTTACAGACATTTGGGCAAAATGATAACGCGATGTTCCCCAGAACATACGCGCAAAAATTTTGTATCTCAGAAACCATCTGTCTGATTCCGCTGAAATTCTGCACAAACCTTCAAGCTACATATACAGAGTGTTTGGCAGAACGTTGAACATACGAAAATGGTGGATAGGTGGGGTCAACTGCTTCTCACTCAGCCCTAATTTATTTGGCCCTGGCCCCCTGGATATTTAAAAAAAAATGTTCTGGTTTCTTCTAGTTTCACCACTTTCTTAACTTCAAAGTGTAATTTTTATTACAAATGGGTAAAACAGGCAATATTTTTTTTTTTTTTTTATATTTAATGTTGGCAGATTCATATAAAATTTCTGCTTTATTCAGATGTTGTGACGACCTTTTCTGGGGCTTTGCTGTAACCTTCCTTGCCAATAGTTGCTCGGGCGCCAGTTGCAATTGGTTTTATAAGGTTGCAACTCCTTGGTGAAATCGGTCACTTCGTTCTAATACCTGGGTAGCCTTTATACAGTGGAGAAGGGTTCGGTTTAATCTAGGATGGTAGCGATTAAAAGATCTTTGTCTCTTCCACAAATAGAGACTCTGACACTGTAGGATGGCGGTAATAAGATACACAAGGATTCTTTACAGTTTTATTTACAAAGTTTATTTACAATAGTTACAGTGGTAGGAGTAGAATTGCAGGTAAATAATGTAATACAGTATAAGATGTAATCAGCTTCGGCCGGGTGGACAGCGATTTAATGTCCACCCTGTATATATTAATAAAAGAAGGGTCCAGTAGCGGAATGAATAAAGCAAAGCGTAATAACACAGGCTAGCTAAAATAAATGAATGTTAAGTGAATTAAACTACTGGACACTACTAGTGAAAACGGGGTGAAAACGGAGGTGAGGAAATGGAGCGGGTGTTATCGGATTATGAGAGCATACACAGTGACTATCAGTGAATGAAAATAAGATTGAGAGTGTTGGCACGTGTATACGGATCCACACCGTAATTCTGATCAGAACTGACGACGCCAATATTGCTATATTAGAATAAGGGTCCGCTAATCGGGATGTCTCAGCAACCAAATTAGGTAGCAACCAATCGGTATCCGAGAGGCGCTCCCCCTAATTCAATCCACACTCTATTACGTATCAAACACTCACAAAGCGAGGACGCCCATCGATGAGAATAGTTGATGACGTGAATACGAGCGACGAATCCGACGTAGACGGTGTACCACACCGCACGCCACTGCACACTAATTCAGCTCCAAGTCGGTTAATGTACGAGGACACTAGCCCGACTCAGCTCGCTGAATGGTACTCAGGCCTGCAACCTGCAACCAACTCTGTCTCGAACGTTCACAAACGAGGACGCCCATCGATGAGAACAGTCGATAACAGAAATGTAATTTCAAACCCCGACGGATGCTGTGCGATGTATGTTTTCGGTGGTTCAAAATCGAATATGAATAAATACGAGGTCTAATCAGAATATACGTAGTATGTGGTACCGGTCAGTCGGACACGGCCAACTTACTTGGAATTACTCCACTTCACTGACTTTACTTTTTGGAGTCCTTTCTCACTAGTAAAAACTCAAACTTAAGGGAAAACTTATTTAAAACTACTAAAAAAAAAAATCAAAATTCGGACTAGACTCGTTAAGAGAATGATCGGAGCAAAAATAAAATTAGAATTTACTACTCAGACAATAATGTAGAATTATTCTGGACTCGGTGATTATCGGATAATTTACACAGAAAATATCTAAGCGATTCGGAGAATACCGGTGAATTATGAGAATCGGTGAATATCGGATAATTACACAAAAATACTAACTAAACTACTCGGTGATTATCGGAGAAATATCGGAATAAATATCTGAACTATTCGGAGAATACCGGAGAATTATGAAAAGTGATGCACGCAGCGAATTTATAGACTTTCCGAAAACGGAAATCACGTGTCAGCATTTTCGTGAAATTTTGGGTGGAGGAGGGCCAGCGAGACCACCCATTGGTCGATCATCGATTTCCGGTCATCTAGAACCTTCCAGAACATTCGAGATCAAATAAGGTCGAAAATCGCACTGCTGTTTTTTTATGTCGCTCAAACGACTGAAAACGACAACAACATGTGGAAAAACTCGCGGAGAGAGATAAGGGCCTGCGTATCGCGTTTTTTCCACATAGGCTCAGTTTCTTAAATGATCTCGAACATTCTGAATGAAATTTCCGGGAATTTTCGTTCCGAAAATCGACAATCGCCAACTTCAACGAAATGTTGGATTAATCCGTGGTCTCGACTGTTCCTAATTGTAATTATTCCGGTGCATGGTAATGAATAATTACAATTCGTACATTAACTTATAGTAACGAAAATCACTTCGTTACAATGTTAGCTAGAAAAAAGTTATGAGTCCTCAGACTTACAGAAAGATGTAGAAATTACTTAAATCTTAACTTCAACTTGCATTAAAAAAAAAACCACTGCCGTGAAGTCAGTCCTCTTTGGCGCACGTGTTCACGGTGGCTAAATTGAATTGAGTGATAAGTACTTCAAGCTAAGTGAATTGAGCGAGCCGGAGATCTACCCAAGGAATAGTGGACACCATTCACTGTCGGTTCAAAAATTAACAGTGTGGATAGAGTAACACTGTTGAAAAAGAACCCAACTGACTCTCCTTAGTCGCACAAGCTTCTAGATGATTCTGGAGGATCTTCTTGGGAAAGACTTGGCAGGGTCAGTATAATCATAATCATGTATATAGTACGCGCGCCAAAGCAGATTGACAATGCTTTTTTACACTTTTTCTTTCATTGTTAAGTCAATCTGAATTTGGCGCGCCTGCTATAAACATGATAATGATTATACTGATCCTCCCAAGTCTTTCCCAAGGAGATCTCTCATAATCTTCTAGGAGCTTGTGCGATTAAGGAGAGTCAGTTGTGTTCTTTTTCAACTTTGTTACTCTATCCTTATGGCAGCTTAGATACAGCACTGTATATTTTGAACCGACAGTGAATGGTGTCCACTATCCTTTGGGTAGATCTCTGGCTCGCTCTATCCACTGAGCTTGAACTCATCATTCAATTCAAATTAGCCACCGTGAACACGCGCGCCAAAGAGTACTGACTTCACGTCAGTGTTTTTTTTTTTCAAGTTCCTTTAACATATATGGCTATCAATACAGTTCGGCTGTTAGCTTCACCGTAGATCGAAAAAAAATGCGGTTTACGGACCTCCTTTACGAAAACAATTCCATCTTCTCCAAATCCGAACGCAAATTAATATAGATCTACCGAATATAGTTATTTATAAATTCGCCCCAGGGCCACGGTACGGACACTTTAACTCGGAAACAACGCTACATCCCCCAAACTGACTTGTCCTTGCACTGAAATGCCATGAATATTCTTTTAAAACCTCACAATATCGGTTCAGAAATCCAACATAACCCATACAACCCAAAAACAGTCACTTCTCTTCTACTCGCGGCTGCAAGTCCTCCCAAAATCACACACCTTACAAAAAACTCCGATTCTCCAACACTAGTGGTTCAGGAGATATTGCATCTTGAATTCCACGTATGCGCAGACCGTCACCAGGGGATTCTATGGAGGAATAGCATCCGCCACCCCAAAATCCCAATCCTCTCTGACGAAAACACCAGCAGTTAAATTACTGATGGTCTGCTCATGCGCATAACGAATAAAGCCCGTAAGGGGTAACATCGATTTCAAAATTAGCCCCAGTGCCACGGTACGAACACTTCAATTCGGAAACAACGCTACATCCCCCAAACCGACTTGTCTGTGCACTGAATTGCCATGAATATTCTTTTAAAACCTCACAATATTGGCTCAGCACTCCCGACATAACCCGTACAACCCAAAAACAGTCACTCCTCTTCTGCGCATGCGCAATCTACTTGCGGCTGAAAGTACTCCCAAAATCACACACCTTACAAAAAACTCCGATTCTCCAATAGTGGTTCAGGATATATCGCATCTTGAATCCACGCATGCGCAGATCCTCACCAGGGGATTTTATAGAGGAATAGCATCCGCCACCCCAAAACCCCAATTCTCTCTGACCAAAACACCAGCAGTTAAAACACTGATGGTCTGCTCCTGCGCATAACGAAAAATGCCCGTAAGGGGTAACATCAATTTCAAAATTAGCCCCAGGGCCACGGTACGGACACTTGAACTCGGAAACAAGCCATATATGTTAAAGGAACTTGAAAAAAAAAACTGACGTGAAGTCAGTACTCTTTGGCGCGCGTGTTCACGGTGGCTAATTTGAATTGAATGATGAGTACTTCAAGCTCAGTGGATAGAGCGAGCCGAAGATCTACCCAAAGTTTAGTGGACACCATTCACTGTCGGTTCAAAAATTAACAGTGCTGTATCTAAGCTGCCATCAGGATAGAGTAACAAAGTTGGAAAAGAACACAACTGACTCTCCTTAGTCGCACAAGCTCCTAGAAGATTTGGGATGGTCAGTATAATCCTAATCATGTTTATAGCACCACACCAAAGCAGATTGACTTTTTACACTTTTTCTTTCATTGTTAAGTCAATCTGCTTTGGCGCGCGTGCTATTAACATGATTAGGATTATACTGACCCTCCCAAATCTTCTAGGAGCTTGTGCGACTAAGGAGAGTCAGTTGTGTTCTTTTCCAACTTTGTTACTCTATCCTGATGGCAGCTTAGATACAGCACTGTTAAGTACTCATCATTCAATTCAAATTAGCCACCGTGAACACACGCGCCAAAGAGTAATGACTTCACGTCAGTGCTTTTTTTTTCAAGTTCCTTTAACAAATATAGCTATCAATGCAGTTTGGCTGTTAGCTTTACCGTAGATCGAAAAAAATTGCGGTTGTGGGACCTCCGTTAGGAACGCAATTGCCTCTTCTCCAAATCCGAACGTATTTTAATATAGATCTACCGAATATAGTTATTTATAAATTTGTCTCAGGGCCACCATACAGACATCTCAACTCGGAAACAACGCTATTTCCCCCAAACTGACTTGTGTCCGTGCACTGAATTGACATGAATATTCTTTTAAAACCTCACAATATCGGCTCATTACTCCCAACATATCCCATACAACCCAAAAACAGTCACTTCTCGTCTGCGCATGCGCTATCTACTCGTGGCTGCAAGTCCTCCCAAAATTACACACCTCACAAAAAACTTCGATTCTCCAACACTAGTGGATCAGGAGATATCGCTTCTTGTATCCACGCATGCGCAGACCCTCACCAGGGGATTCTATGGAGGAATAGCTTCCGCCACACCAAAACCCCAATCCTCTTTGACGAAAATACCTGATGGTCTGCTCATGCGCATAACGAAAAATGCCCGTAAGGGGTAACATCAATTTCAAAATTAGCCCCAGGGCCACGGTATGCACACTTGAACTCGGAAACAACGCTATTTCCCCCAAACTGACTTATCCGTGCACTAAATTGTCATGAATATCCTTTTAAATCCTCACAATATCAGCACTCCCGACATAACCCGTTCAACCCGAAAACAGTCACTTCTCTTCTGCGCATGCGCAATCTACTTGCGGCTGAAAGTCCTCTCAAAATCACACACCTTACAAGAAACTCCGATTCTCCAACACTAGTGGTCCAGGAGATATCGCATCTTGAATCCACGCATGCGCAGACCCTCACCATGGGTTTCTATAGAGGAATATCATCCGCCACCCCAAAACCCCAATCCTCTCTGACGAAAACACCAGCAGTTAAATCACTGACGGTCTGCTCATGCGCATAACGAAAAATGCCCGTAAGGGGTAACATCAATTTCAAAATTAGCCCCAGGGCCACGGTACGGAAACTTCAACTTGGAAACAACGCTGCATCCGCCAAACTGACTTGTCCTTGCCCTGAATTGCCATGAATTATCTTTTAAAACCTCGCAATATCGGCTCAGCACTCCCAACATAACCCATACATCCCAAAAACAGTCACTTATCTTCTGCGCATGCGCAATCTACTCGCAGCTAAAAGTCCTCTCAAAATCACACACCTTACAAAAAACTCCGATTATCCAACACAAGTGGTTCAGGAGATATCGCATCTTTAATCGTCGCATGCGCAGACCCTCACAAGGGGATTCTATGGAGGAATAGCATCCGCCACTCCAAAAACCCAATCCTCTCTGACGAAAACTCCACCAGTTAAATCACTGATGGTCTGCAAATGCGCATAACGAAAAATGCCTGTAAGGGGTAACATCAATTTCAAAATTAGCCCCAGGGCCACGGTACGGAAACTACAACTCGAAAACAACGGTGCATCCGCCAACTGACTTGTCCTTGCACTGAATTGCCATGAATATTATTTTAAAACCTCACAATATCGACTCAGCATTCCCAATATAACCCATCCAACCCAAAAAAATTTACTTCTCTTCTGCGCATGCGCAATCTACTCGCGGCTAAAAGTCCTCTCAAAATCACACACCTTACAAAAAACTCCGATTCTCCAACGCTAGTGGTTCGGGAGATATCGCATCTTTAATCCACGCATGCGCAGACCCTCATCAAGGATCTGGATTCTATGGAGGAATAGCATCCGCCACCCTAAAACCCCAATCCTCTCTGACGAAAACTACAGCAGTTAAATAACTACTCATCTGCGCATGCGCAATACGAAAAATGCCCGGAAAGGGCAGCATGAACCTCAAAAACATAGGTTTCGGCATTAAAAGCAAATTATTCCGCAAAATAGAAGTAATTTTTTGATTTTTTTCATGTCACGTGATCTACACGAAATTTTGCAAAAGTGTTTGCTTTGGTCTTTTGCATCGAACTACTGAGTTTCAATTTAATCAGATCAGTATTTTTCGAGTTATCGTGAAAACAAAATTTTCAAATTTTCAAATTTTTTTTTTGCCACTTTAGGGCCGTCCGTTCAACACAAAACTTCGCAGCCATATAAAGGTCATGATTCTACAATTTGATGCCAAATTTCAAAAAGATCGAGTGATCGGTTCCGGAAATATTCATAAAAAACGTTTTTACTAGAAACGGCCTTAACTCCGAAACCGCTCGGTCGATTTCGCCCGTTAACGAACTTGTCCGAGATATTTACGCTACGAAACTACCCTGCCAATTTCAACGCTCTAAGTCGTTCCGTTCGAGAGTTATCGTGCTAACGGCCGGCCGGCCGGACCGGACGGACAGAATTGAGTTTGACCTAAAATTCTTCATCAAGGAGTCGAACCCAATCGTTTGAGACCATTTTCGATAAAAAATTCGAAAAATACAGACATTGCGAAATTTAATACTGCGAAATTTTGCGAAAATTAATACTGCAAGGGTGGTAAAAATTAACGGCCAGTTTCATAATAAATTTTAAAGTTCCTTTAAATTTAAAGTATCCTTAAAAGTGACATTTTGGTTCAAAATATCCAAATAAAAGGATGCTTTAAATTTAAAGGAACTTTAAAATTTATTATGAAACCGGCCGTAAATGATCTACTGCTTGCCAGTAGCAGGGGTGCAAATTGAAATTCAACCTTGGGATGGTTACACAAAGCAGGTGGAAATTATTAAATAAATGAATAATTTAAAATTATTTAATTGTTTCATTAACGCTCCTAACTGGTTCAGCTATTTCCTCCGTACTTAATTCAACAACTTACATAATTTCAATCGATCATTTTTACCAACCTTGCAGTATTAAATTCTGCAAAACATTTCACTTTCCTTTAAGGTAGAGTTTCATCGGAAATTTCCTACTTGATAAAATTATGATATAACATATAACATATGTTTTTGCGCGCGTGTTCCGCAAGGAACAGCGTGCTATCATTTCGTCACAATGTCTGTATTTTTCGAATTTCTTACGAAAATGGTCTCAAACGATTAGGTTCGACTCCCTGATGAAGAATTCGAGGTCAAATTCAATTCTGTCTGTCCGGCCGGCCGGCCGGTTCGGCCGTTAGCACGATAATTCTCGAACGGAACGAGTTAGAGCGTTGAAATTTGCAGGGCATGGTTGGAGCGTAAATATCTCGGACAAGTTCGTTAATGGGCAAAATCCATCAAGCCGTTTCGAAGTTACGGCCATTTTTAGTTAAAACGTTTTTCAAGAATATTTCCGAAACCGATCACTCGATCTATCTGAAATTCAGCATCAAATTGTAGAATCATGGCCCTTATATGCCTGCGAAGTTTGTATTGATCGGATGGCTGTAAACTAGAAAAAAAAATTCCAAATATTTGAAAATGAAATTGAAATTTTGTTTTCACTGTAACTCGAAAAATACTTATCCGATTGAATTGAAGCTCGGTAGTTAGATGCGAAGTACCAATGAAAACACTTGTGCAAAATTTCGTGGGGATAGCATGAGTAGAAAAAATTTAAAAAAATTTTAACTATTAGCGAAATATTTTGCTTGAAATTCCAAAACAAAATATCGGATTGAGTTCAGTTTTTGCACTTCGGTAACGAATTATGACCTCTTGGGGTGTGCAAAATTTCACTGCGGAAAGACAACTTGGAGCCTAAAAAAAATTAATAATTTCGAACATCCAAACTGGACAATGATGATAATTAGATCAGACATGAGGCAATGATCAGATTTTCTAAAATATGTTTTCACTTAGATTTTCAGGAGATACATACCAAGTAGATTCTCTAACAGTTATTTCAAAGACTTTTATACTCTGTCAATAAATTATCAACTTTAAGTCGAATCAATTTATTAATTTAGATCCAGTCCAGAGCGTTCCTGCCAATAGGGTCTGAGGCTGAGTTCCTTGTTTTGTCTCATAGGTGGCAGGGGCGCTCAGGCCGCCTTTGAGAGGCTTAACACGGTTCAGTTTAGTTGAATTTGTTGGGAAGCTACAGAGTACTGATGAAGGCCAAGAAGCCAGTAACGCGTCTGCTCTTGCTTCTCGGCAAATCAATGAAATCCCTGGGATTTATTTGCATAAGTCTAATAATTATACGAAGCCATTATTGACCCTATTGCCAGGAACGCTGTAGACTTCTTGATTTATTAAAAACTGTATCGCCATTTTTCATTATTATTAATTTAGAACTGGTTGGTAGTCATTAATTTAGAACTTGTTGGTATTCACTAATAATCAGTGAACCAGCAATGAAACAAGAAACAATACAGGGTCTCCCAAGTGAGTGCCTATTAGACGTTTCTGGAGAACTGGACATATTTGAAATCTGAAAATTGGGATTATGATATTGCTTGAAATTCTCTACAGAGCTAAAATATTTTCGATGTCCAAGTACTTTTTCACATTTTATCTGAACATACATCGGGAAAACACGTTGTTTGAGTGCTCCGTCGGATTACTTGTTTTATGTCGGAAAAAGACTAAGCTTAATCTGAAAAATTTTACTGTCTGGAAGAGTAGGCTATTGTCACCAAATACTATCAGTTGTTTGTTGTGGAATATTATCTAGATTGGATTTACCTGGGAAGAACTGAGGAATTGTCTGCAGAGTTATCAAGGGTTTGAAAAACATTGACGAACATATGGTGATATCGGTGTCTGGGACGGAGGCGAAGTACTGCGGCATTTTGTTGTCGTATGTTGATAGTGAGAGGTGAAGTACTGAGACATTTTGTTGCCGTCGATTTCATAACGAAAGGCGAAGAACTGTGATATTTTATAGTCCATCTTGGGTCAACATGACCAAAAGAAAGTCTAAATTAGTTATTTGCGGAAAGTGCAAGGCTAATGTGACCAAAACACAGTACAGTCTCAAGTGTGCTGGAGATTGTGGAGATTGGTATCATAGAAAATGTACAGGGCTAGCAGATGAGGAGTTTTTGGCATGCGAGGGCCGAAAGAAGGATGAAAAATGGATTTGTAGCAAGGATATCCACGAAGAATTGGATACTGGCGATGAAGAACCTGAAAAAGTTCCTAGCAACCTTGATTTATTTAAGTTGATCAATCGTAGATTTGCTGAGATGGAGGTGGCGATAACGTTCAATGGCGATATGATGGAGCAGCAGAAGAACTCTGTAAAATCAATTACCGATGAGAATAGGAAACTAAAGAAGGAACATGAATTATTACGAAATCGTGTCGATGAATTAGAAAAGGAAGTAATTATAGTGAAGAAGAAACTACTCAAGGAGGAACAGGAGATACGCGGAAGAAATGTTGTCATCACTGGTGTGAGGTGATAAGGATGTTAAACCTAACGTGAAGAAGATTTTAAGCAAGTTGGAAGAAGATGATGGAGATTATAAGATATCTGTTATACCAACTTCTAATGTCGATAAAAGCCTTGTGGTTGTGCAGTTCGCAACTGAAGAGAAGAATAATAAGGTACTAGAAAAAAAAGAAGAAAATGGTCTTGAACAGGCAGAATTGATGAGTCAGTGGATAAAATATATATGAATGAGGATTTACCCAGGCCAACTAGGGAAGTTTTCAAGAGGGCTAGAGAACTTACAGTCAGTGGATATAAGTATATATGGTGTAAGAATGGTCAAGTCTGTGCACGGAAGAAGGACGGAGATGCTGCAGTGAAAGTCAATACAGCGTCTGATGTTGAGGCTCTGAGGTCGAATATGGGAGAGCGTCTGATGAGACTTCGAGGTCAAGGGTCGATGCAGAGTCTGATGTTCAGGCTTTGAGGTCAAAGTAACAGGTAACAAGTTACTTTTATATCTTCAGTTCCTGTTCTGTTTTGGTATTGTAAAAGTGTGTAGAGGTGTCATCTAGAAACATTAAAATAGCACATGTTAATGTGTGTTCTGTTACTCCTAAGGTGAATGAGATTGAGTCTCTTTTGGGAAGTAAGCATATAGGAATATTGTGCATAACTGAGACGTGGTTGAATGATAGGATCGCGAACGAATTGGTGGAAATAAGTGGATATGAATTCTTCAGAATGGACAGAGGTACTAGAGGTGGTGGAGTGGGTGTGTATGTGCTCAAAAGCCTTAAAGCTGCTCTTGCTCCTCTTAATTTGCAGATGGGATGCCCACTTGAAGGCATTTGCTTATCGTTGAATATAGCGAATGTGAATATCAGAGTTCTATGCTTATATAGACCTCCAAAATACAATAATCTATATTCGTGTATTAACGCCATTGATTCGCTTGTAGCAGAAGTCATGCCAACTTGTGATGAGCTTGTTCTTTTGGGTGATCTTAATGTAAATTTGTTGCATCAAAGTAAGGCTACTGAATTACTGATTGACACATTTGAAACCTACAACATGAAACAACTGGTGACTAAACCTACTCGGAAGAACGGTCTGCTTGATGTTATTGTGGTAACTAATGTTGATATGGTTAAGTCTGTCGTTGAACATGTTGATATGCATGGTATATCTGATCACCAAGTGATAATTTGTGAGCTGGCGTATGTGTGTGGGAAAGCTCGAACTATAATCAAAACATTCAGGACTTAAAGGGATTTCAATATTGGCAGTTTCCGGCATGACTTAGATGAACTAGAATGGTATGACATGTATGCTGCAGATAATATTGATGAAAAAGTTAAAATTTTGAATGAAAAAATAATTAATCTTTTTGTCACACGTAAAATAACTAAGCCAAAAGCGGAATGCTATACTAACTGCATAAGGGTCATGATTAAGGAAAGAGATAAACTTCTAACAAAATATAAACGGTCAAGGAATGATAATAACTGGGAGGAGTAATGCGAAATTAGGTTACGAATGCAATTAGACAGGAGAAAAAGGGGTATCTAAATCATGTAAGGCGAAATGGTGATGCTAGAGGATTATGGAGTACATTAAGAGAACTCAACGTGTATAATAGGTCCAACGATGTGCTTCCTCAAAAATTTGACGATCCAGGTCTTTTCAATAAGCATTTCATTGAGGCTATACGAGGAATAAATACCTGTGCTAGTGAGGGCGTAATAAGTTATTATTTATCAAACAAGATTAGTGGTAATCCCAATAGTTTTCACTTTAACAGAATAACGGAAACAATGATAAAGGACACGCTCGGGTTGATTAAGTCCAATGCTGTGGGATCGGATGGCATAAATTAAGAAATGCTTAAGATGTATTGCCCACAAGTTTCCCAGCACCTGATGCATATATAGAACCTGTGCATAGATAACGGTTATTTTCCCCTCCACTGGAAAACAACTGTGGTGGTGCCGCTGCCAAAAAATAAAGAACCCATTTCTATGGCTGATCTTCGGCCAATTAACTTATTACCTGTCATTTCAAGGTATTCGAGAAAATGTTGGCAAGTCAAATGAAAGATTATATAAATTAACGAGGTATATATCCAAATACTCAGTCAGGATTCAGAAAAGCCCACAGTACCACCACAGCCATGTTGAAAATTGTTGTCGATATTATGGATGCTTATGATAAGGGCGAGAATACGGCATTGGTCTTGTTGGATTTTAGCAAGGCCTTTGATCTGGTTGTGCACAGACTGTTGATTGCTAAACTTAAATATCTAAACTTCTCAAGCAAATCTAGAGAGTTGTTGGCAAGCTACTTGGAGGGGAGTGAGTAATACGTGACCATAGATGATAAAAATTCTGTTCCGCTTAAGGTGTCACAGGGTGTACCTCAAGGCTCTATATTGGGGCCCTTGTTGTTCGTCTTGTATACATTTGATATGTCTGAGAATATTGAGGAATGCAACTTACATCAGTTTGCAGATGATACACAGGTGTACATTAAATTTGAAAAACGCAAGGTTCAGGATGCGCAGTTTGCACTACAGTGTACTATCGATGGTCTGGTGGAGTATGCGTCGAATCACGGTTTGAGGCTGAATATAGGGAAGACTAAGCGAATGATATTTGGCCCATCACATATTGAAGTGAGTGAATCATTCAGTGTCAATGTCGAAGATCGAAACATAAATCGTGTAGACTGGGCAAAGAATCTTGGATTTGTTATGGATACCCAACTACGATTCAGAATGCATGTACAACTTACAATACAGAAAGGTTATACCTCCTTGAGAAACTTATATCGCAGTAGGTTGTTCCTTGACTTACAGTTAAGGAAAATGTTATGTGATAGCCTGGTACTCAGCTTTGCCAACTATGGAGACGTCGTATATGGGCCATGCCTTGATCAGGAATATGCATATAAACTGCAAAAACTACAAAACTCATGCATAAGATATATTTGCCGAGTTAAACGTAGGGAGCATTGTACTGGATATATAAACGTCATAAATTGGTTAAAAATGGAAAATAGGCGAGTTGTCCACTTGGCTTGTTTGTCACATAAAATTGTTGAGTCCTGTGAGCCAATATATCTGTTCAGGAAACTCAAGTTTAGATCTGAATGTCATAATGTCAATATTAGGAGTATTGCAGGCCGGCTTACAATTCCTAAGCATAATACCTCACTTTATGAACGCTCTTTCTCATATAATTGTGCTAAGTTGTATAATGATATTCCGCAAAATATTAAAGACAAGCGTAGGGGCTTCAAATATTACCTTGGGATATCTATCATGCAACGTCAAATAGATGGAAGTTAGTTGAATAAATGACGTGTCTAGTAATGTCCAATCAAATTGATTTTTATTGTGTGTAAATTGTTTGTTCATTTGTAAATGAATCTGTCGAGTATTATGTAAATATGCAATGTTTACGATTTTGGTCCTCGGTTAAGTGGAGAAGCTATTAGCTTGACTTCGCTGAGGTTAAAATAAAGACCTGTTATTATTATTATTATTTATTATTACTTCCGGTTATACAGGGAGTGAAAATAAATTTGAAGAAAAATTGTTTTTTTCAAGTTTTGCATTCCTGGTATGATCAAGTATTCAATGTTGAATACATTTCTGTTAAAACCATTGTATTCATTCGAATAGTTTTCAAAATATCGAACAAAAAATACGGAAAAAAGTCAAATATGTTTAGTCAGTATAATGTTCCTTATTCTTATTTTTACATCCTGAGCGTGAACCATTTTACAACATCGAAGAGGAAGAAATTTTGTGTCGAAAATTGTGATAAAAAATTGGCCATAAATTCAATTTTTCAAATTAGAACACTATTTATTTATGATTGCGTTGGATTCTGCGGTGAAAAATAATGATTATGCTCCTAAATTCAAAATTTCTGAGTTTTTTTTTGTAGTTTAGGAGCATAATCATGTTAGAAAACTATCGTTATTTTTCACCGCAGAATCCAACGCAATCAAAAAAAAAATAGGGTTCTAATTTGAAAAACGGAAGTTATGGCCAATTTTTGATCACAATTTTCGACACAAAATTTGAAACACCCTGTGATGATATTTCTGGAATTCAAAAGATGCATGACCTTTCCACATTTTTCCTCTTCGATGTTGTAAAAACGGTTTAAGTTCAGGATGTTTAAAATAAGAATAATTAACATAATACTGACTAAACATATTTGACTTTTTATCCGGTTTTTTTCGAAATTTTGAAAAATATTCGAATGAATACAATGGTATTAACATAAATGTATTCAGCATTGAATACTTGATCATGCCAGGAATGCAAAACTTGAAGAACATTTGCTTTCATCAAACTCATTTCCACTCCCTGTATAACCGGAAGTGCTTGGGCTTCGAAAATATTTTAGCTTTGTAGAGAATTTCAAGCAATATCATAATCATAATAATCTCTCGATTAAATATCGAGCGAATGGTGGCATATGATTTCACGCTTCAAATATCCACTGGTGGGGAAAGACTGATTTCCGCGTTTTGTCTCATAGGTGGCGTGGGCGATTAGGTACGATCGACCAAGCCGGCTCTGAGAGGCTTAACCCGGGTCAGTTTAGTTGAATTTGTTGAGAAGCTACAGAGTACTGATGAAGGCCAAGAAGCCAGAAACGCGTCTGCTCTTGCTTTCTCGGCAAATGAACCCCCTGGGGTCTACTTGACTTGTGAAATATATGCATAAGCATATTAATTATACGAAGCCATTTATGAAGGACCCGATTGGCAGGAACGCTCTGGACTTGTTGATTTAATATCATAATCCCAATTTTCAGATTCCAAATATGTCCAGTTCTCCAGAAACGTCTAATAAGCACTCGAACTTGGACACCCTGTATACAATCCACTCTATCGAAAGTGTAAATATAGTGTAAATGGATTTTTTACCGAATAGTTTTCAATTCAACCTCCCTCAATTAATGCGTGTAATGCGGTAATGCATGTATGTTATGCGTGGACAGGGTATGAATGACTGGATGAAATAAAGTACATTTCTAACGAGATGAATATATCGATGGGTGTGCCTCAGGGTAGTATTCTGGGGCCACTCCTGTTTGGTATATGATAGTTGCGAAAAAATTTAGGGGGCGATTCCTTGTCAAGAAATAGGGTGGGTCTTTTGTTGCTTTGATACAGCCCCCTAAAGATGACGCCCGAAAAGCAGTTTTTAATTCTTTTCTTAAAAACCAAAAAATCGACAAGAATAAAATTAGGCATTTTATGCGAGCGAGTAGGAACTCAAAAAAAATTTTGGTGGTGTTCCTCTATGATTGCAAGGGGTAGAAAAAGCCACCTCTAAATCTTTTTCCATATTCATATTTTACTATAAAAATAATAATTTTGGATGTCTTGTTCCATTATTAACAAATAAGTTCTCATGTTATTTCTTGCTAAAGTTCACGGTGTTTGAGATGAAAAAAAATTATCAGAGACCCACCCTATTTTTTGACAAGGAATCACCCCCTAAATTTTTTCTCAACTATTCATATACACTCTGTATAAATGACTTCCATGTGTTATTTTTGGGCGAACCAGCTATGCAGGTTCAGTATGCAGAAGACTCAAGAGTCTTGGTAATGTCAAGCAGTATAGTTTCGGCACTTCAAATCACCCAAGTTTCTTGCAAGGATTGAGAGCCTTGGAAACCGATTTCTCATGAATATTGAAAACACAGAAAGAGTGCATTTTGCTACAAATCTGTTTGGTGTGAGGTTTTAGCGTGGTTCCGTGATTGTACGATAAGTGCATTTGTAAAATTTTTGGGTGTGTTTGTGTATGGATTCCTAAGGTGGGGCTCTCATATGGAGCATCTCTGGAGGAGGTTGAACTGTGTGGTGTACCCGTTAAAGGTATTAAAAAATGGATGCGAGTGTCCCCAAGATTGTATGCGCGGCCAACTTTGATTCGGTTCTATTATGTATTATTTGGCCGATTGTGCCCATTAACGAACTTGCCTGTCGCATCTGGACGCGCCACCTACCCTGAAAACTTAAAGTCGCTATCTTTTTCCGTTCAGCAATGGCCGGCCGGACAGAATCAAATTTGACCTCGAATCCTTCATCAGAGAGTCGAACCCAATCGTTTGAGAGCATTTTCGGCAAATAATTCGAACATTGCAGACATTTGGTCAAAATGATAGCACGCTGTTCTCCAGAAAATACGCGCAAAAAAAAACATGTGCGTTCAATCCCCGCTTCTTTATATGGCTGAACTGGTGGGTCTAATCACTGAAGCAGTGGACAACAACAAACCAACTATAGGCATATTCATAGATCTGGCCAAGGCCTTCGACACCGTGGATCATGGTAAACTTCTGGAGACATTAGAAATAATGGGATGGAGAGGGACAGCCTATCGCTTGATTGAGAGTTATTTGAAAGGAAGAAGGCAAAAAGTAAGAATAGGAACGATTGTCAGTGAAGCAAAAACTATTACGTATGGAGTTCCCCAGGGAACAATCCTAGGACCAGTCTTGTTCCTACTATACATTGACGAACTATTCACTTTCGCTGCTCGGAATTGTGAGCTTCGCTGACGATACAGTTATTCTTTACTCAGCCCCAACATGGAATTTATTGAAGCAAAAAATTGAAGAGGACTTCACAGAGTTTGTAAGATTTTTTAATTCCAAAAAACTCACTGTCAATATAAGCAAAACAAAGTTTATTTCATTTACCAGCTTAAAAAGTGGAAGACATACATTTAGAACACTCTCGGTGAAAAATGATGATAGCTTACCTTTCCAGATACAGAATGCCGAGAATATTAAATATTTAGGAATAATGTTGGACTCTCATTTAAGATGGCACAAGCAGTCTAAACTGGTAGTTAGCAAAGTGAGGACACATAAGTAAAATTAAATCTTTGAAGGGAATATGTGACCTAGACGAGTTGATGAAAGTATACCATGCGTTAGTAGAACCACATATAACCTATGGTGTACTGGTATGGGGAGGAATGGCGGACTGGTACTACAAGCAAGTGGAAGTAATACAAAAGTGGATAATGAAGATCATTTACGCGAAGCCACGCACATACCCTACAGAGAAATTGTATGATATACCCCAGTTTTAAAGTACCAACACAATCTGGAGATACCTTGAAGAAATTACATGGGAACGAGAGGTAAACACCTTCCTTTGCCGAAAGTGAAAGTGAAAGTTGCACAAAGATCGTAGACATATCTCGCACCATTACTTTACAACCAACTTCCGCTAGATGTCAAGGAGACAAGAAATAGAATGGCATTCAACGGAAAAATTAAAACCTGGATAAAAAATGGCTTCAAGCCCTGTGGACAGTAGCTTTCTGGCGCTCTAGTTCAAACAGACAAATTATATCTCCGAAAGTATTGGTTTCTCAGAGTTGGGAATTATATCAATGTATTCTTATGATAGAACTGCATCATAAAGGAAATTCAATTCAAATAATAGTTTATTTATCAAGATTGAATGAGCAATCTGAGAATGAGAACTGCACCATGGAAGAACTCGAATTAAATCTGGCCAATTTTGCCCAACAACGAACTCAACCGAGATATTCATCTCCCTAACCTACTCTGAAAATTTCAACTACCTAGCTCATTCCGTTCGAGAGTTATTGTAGAAAAACTTTTTTTAAATTTTCAAATTTTTTTAAATACACTTTGCGGTAATCTGGTCAATACAAAACTTCACATGCGTATAAAGGTCAGGATTCTACAATTTGATGCTAAATTTCAGATAGATCGAGTGATCGGTTTCGGAAATATTCATAAAAAATATTTTTACTAAAATCGGCCATAACTCCGAAACCGATTGCTGGATTTCGCCCATTAACGAGCTCGTCCGAGATATTTACGCTCCAAACCCACCTTGCCAGTGAGTCGAACCAAATCGTTTAAGACCATTTTCATCGAAAAATTCGAAAATTACAGACATTTGGGCAAAGTGATAAGCACTCAGTTCCGAGGAACTAGAGCGCCAACAAGTTTCGTATGACAATTGCCCAAAACAGGTTTAAAGTACCTACAAATAGTAGATATTCCATAAAACATGTATGAAAGAAGAGTAATAATGAAAAATTACCTTGTAATCGATCAAAAATTTCCTGATCTACGTTCACCAAAGTTTCTCCTCTCTCGAACTACAGAATTATGCTTTCAATATTTACGTAATATTTTCAAACATTTTTGGGTGAGGTCCCCGTAGCATCGCTAAAATACGAGTATTCCAACCCCAATATTTTTGAAGTTATAATATTCCCTTCCGTCAGTCCCGTCATAAATTGAGAGAACTGAGCATTATATGGATTATATGGATGAAAAGCAGTCTCACTACTCTCAGATCTCATACTTCATGTTCCGTTCCGAAATGTAAGACTTTTCTGAGAAAAACTAATTTCGGAGCAAACAACTGAGATTTTTCTCACTAAGCTCACATTTCGGAATACACTTTATTCTCATAATTCGTCGATTGATTAGATAATGTCATGTCTCAGGAAAATAAGTTGACATTATGACAATTCATACATAGAATAATTATATCATTCTGTGAAATACGATTTATTATTGAAATTTTGAAAAATCATATCTCCGAAAGTATTAGCTTGTTAAAGTTAAAAATGATATCATTGGATTCTTATGGTAAAACTGCTTATTGAAAAAAATTTAATTTGGAATTTGTTTTAAAAAAAAAAAAATTTTTTTTGCTACTCCGAAACCATCTGTCCGATTTTGCCCAATAACGAACTTAGCCGAGATATTTATCTCCCAAACCTACTCTGAAAATTTCAACTGTCTAGCTCATTCCGTTCGAGAGTTATAGTGCCTACGGCCGGCCGGATCGGCCGGACAGAATAAATTTCGACCACGGATTCTTGATCAGTGAGTCGAACCAAATCGTTTAAGACCATTTTCATCGAAAAATTCGAAAATTACAGACATTTGGGCAAATTGATAAGCACTCAGTTCCGAGGAACTAGAGCGCCAAAAACAAACCCAAATGCTTCTGGGATATATTTGTCACCAGAAATAGATTTGTATAGTTGCTAGTTTATCTGTGTACAGAAAAATCTTTGAATAGCAACCCACGCACAAGTAGCTTACTTCTGTGGGAAATTGTTTGTTCATTTCAATGGAATTTTTACACATTATTTTTGTTATTTTTAAATGAATAAACATTATTATTATTATTATATTATTATTTAATTTATCCTTGCATGTGGAATTCATTCAGTTTTTCTATGTTAGTACATAATACGAGTATGTTAGGTATTATTGATTGCTGGGATTTGAAGAAAATAAATAAGTAAAAGTAGTTGTGGAGTTCACAAATTATTATTATCCTGCCAAATTAAACAATGTGCGATGCTAGTCATAGCCACCTGCTCACCGCACAGGCCCGATAGTTTTATGACCTTTCTTCATGTTTCAACTTAAACTAGGTCTATTACCATAATTCATAGCTGCAGACTAGCCACTAATGAATAAATATATAAAATACTCGTGTCACAATGCTCGTTCCCGTACTCCTCCGAAACGGCTTGACCGATTATCATGAAATTTTGTGAGCATATTGAGTAGGTCTGAGAATCGGCCAACATCTATTTTTCATACCCCTAAGTGATAAGGGTTGTCCACCCTTAATTTTTTTTTTTTTTAATTTTTAGACGAAATTTTTTGTTTTTATTTTTTTATAATGTGGCATTACAAAATACATACAACCCTAAATTTTCACCCTTCTATCACTAACCCCAAGTAACAGAGTGCTTATCAATTTGCCCAAATGTCTGTAATTGAAATTTGCAAGGTGGGTTTGGAGCGTAAATATCTCGGACAAGTTCGTTAATGGGCAAAATCCATCGAGCGGTTTCGGAGTTATGGCCGATTTTAGTAAAAACATTTTTTATGAATATCTCCGAAACCGATCACTCGATCTATCTGAAATTTAGCATCAAATTGTAGAATCATGACCTTTATACGCATGTGAAGTTTTGTATTGACCAGGTTACCGCAAAGTGTCAAAAAAAAATTTTGAAAATTTTAAAAACATTTTTCTACAATAACTCTCCGGAATGAGCTAGGCAGATGAAATTTTCAGAGTAGGTTAGGGAGATGAATATCTCGGTTGAGTTCGTTATTGGGTAAAATAGGCCAGATGGTTTCGGAGTAACGAAAAAAAAAATTTTTTTTAAGTATTTATGAATATTTCCGAAACCGATCACTCGATCTATCTGAAATTTAGCATCAAATTGTAGAATCATGACCTTTATACGCATGTGAAGTTTTGTATTGACCAGGTTACCGCAAAATGTAAAAAAAAAATTTGAAAATTTTAAAAAATTTTTCCTACAATAACTCTCGAACGGAATGAGCTAGGCAGTTGAAATTTTCAGAGTAGGTTAGGGAGATGAATATCTCGGTTAAGTTCGTTATTGGGCAAAATAGGCCAGATGGTTTCGAAGTAACGAAAAAAAAAAATTTTTTTAAGTAACAGATTTCAAATTCAATTTTTATTTAAGATGCAGTTTCACCATAAAAATCCATATTGATATCATTTTTAACTCCAACAAGCTAATACTTTCGGAGATATGATTTTTCGAAATTTCAATAATGAATCGTACTTCTATGTTTTCACAGAATACTATAATTATTCTATCTAAGCTTTATTATATGCTCTGTGTTCATACTCGTACATGTTATCCTGTTCTATAAGAGAGAGTCAAATTCATTTCAGCTATTTTAATTTGATTTCTTCCACGGTGCAGTTCTCATTCTCAGATTGCTCATTTAATCTTGATAAATAAACTTTTATTTGAATTGAATTTCCTTTATGATGCAGTTATATCATAAGAATACATTGATATATTTCCCAACTCTGAGAAACCAATACTTTCCGAGATATAATTTGTCTGTTTGAACTAGAGCGCCAGAAAGCTCCTGTCCACAGGGCTTGAACCAATTTTTAATAATCATTTTAGTAATTAATCATTTTTCATCCCGCTCGATCGATAACTGATCAATTATCACTAGGTAAGTTATCCCTGAGAAAGAGCTAATCAAAACCAAGTCGCCGTATTTTTTGTTCATGTTTTTCACTCTATTTCGATTAAAATTTCCCTGAGCTTATGACAAAGCTAAAATTTTTGTTAAAAAAAAAATTATTTTTATTAAAGTATCAAGGCAGTTTATTGCTGATATACTTAGTGCTAGATTTTTTAAAATTTCCGCGTCTTTCTGGATCAACACTCATTTGCCAGACTATACCGGTGTCACGTCCCAGTAAACAGCACGGAGTAGGGATGAGAACGAAGCCGGTCTCCTGTCTTTCTCACCTTTTCTCACTTTTCTTAACCAGATACGTTTGAGTGAGTAGTTCGTATTCGCAATTGAACCCAGTAGGTGGCGCTGCAATCGGGTTCTGGGTATTTTTCAGAATTACGTGAGTCCCTGGATATCTTGGAAATTCAATTGTCCTGGTAGGAGGCACTGCAATCGGGTTCTAGTTTTTTTTTAAGATTTTTCGCATTTGGAAATAAAATTGCAACCGCAATAACCGATTTGGCGCAGGCGAAGTTGCGTGGCTCAGCTAGTGAATAAATTTATTTCTTCCAGGAAAAGACGACAAAGGCTGGGCAATGTACATAGACCGTCAACGATCTTGGTTTCAACATGCTGGTGCTCATGAGCAACGCGTTGAAGGAGGTATTTCTGCAGGTTCGACCGTTGGCGTCCTTCTAGACTTGGATCAGCACATTCTCTCTTTCTTTGTAAATGAAGAACCCCAAGGCAATGTAGCTTTCAGAGACCTCTACGGAGTATTTTATCCCGCCATTAGTTTGAATAGAGGTGTCAGCGTTACTTTGCACAGTGCCCTAGATGCACCGTCAGATGTTGAGGAGACTTGATAAAGAGGTGACACATTATTGTTTCTGTGTTATATTTTGTTTGACTTCTTTGTCCTGAAGAAAAGATTGAAAACATATGGATTT
This sequence comes from Halyzia sedecimguttata, assembly GCA_937662695.2. Lineage (NCBI taxonomy): Eukaryota > Metazoa > Arthropoda > Insecta > Coleoptera > Coccinellidae > Halyzia > Halyzia sedecimguttata. The sequence goes on from OW569415.2 coordinate 25,526,324, forward strand.
TGTTATGTTTTAATTAGCGAAAGAATACAGGATAATTTACACTTTTGAATGAAATTATGACAATATAACAAAAATTATGCAAGTAAACTTGTATTCTTTAATGTAATAATTATTTCAAAATGTTTCACCCAGGTGATTTGTGAGAACTCATTCCGCCGTATTCACAAAGCATTCAATCTCCGTTCAGTCCTAACTGAGGTCCTCAGTTAAGAATAAATTTGAATCGCAACCTCAGTTAACGTATTTAACGGTGTTGAAACAGGCCTGTTTCACATTAACTGATGTTACGATTTAAATTTATCCTTAACTGAGGACCCCAGTTCGGACTTAATGGATATTGAATACTTTTGAATACGGCGGAATATCTATCAAAAATTAACATCATACATGGCTGGCTTGTTCTTGAAAACATTATCCATGAAGATTAAAACAGTTGAGCCAATTTTCGAGGTACATACATGGAGAAATCGAACCAATATCACCTCAAATAGTCTCTTTGAGCCGATATGTGAGAGCTTGCTGGTCTTTTTAAATTCTATGTAAAACAAATTTTGTTGATACATATTTATGAATATGGATATAATCCAGATTTAAAAAAAAATATGCATTATCCATATACATATCTTACAAATATTGGAACTGACATTGAAGAATTCAATACTTTATAATTCGTGAGAAAATATTATTTGTGGCGCTCTTGTTCTTCAGAACAGAGTCCCTATCAATTTGCGCAAATGTCTGTAATTTTTGAATTTCTGGCTGAAAATGGTCTCAAACGTTTTGGTTCGACTCACTGATCAAGAATCCGTGGTCAAAAACGATTCTGTCCGGCCGTCCGTTAATACGATAACTATCGAACGGAATGAGCTAGACAGTTGAAATTTTCAGAGTAGAGTTGGGAGATAAATATCTCGGATATGTTCGTTATTGGGCAATTGGGCTTGGTGGTTTCAGAGTAACGAAAAAAAAAAATTTTTGTTACGCTACAAATTTCAAATTCAAAATTTTTTAAGATGCAGTTTCATCATAAGAATCCTTTGATATCATTCTCAACTCTAACAAACTAATCCTTTTTAGGAGATGTGATTTTTCAAAATTTCAATATTTAATCGTAATTTTATGATTTCATACAATGCTCTAATTATAATTTGCTGATGTATGTAAATCCAAAATATGAGGGGAGCCAAAGACCTACGTTTTAAATTTAATTCTTCCATGATGCAGTTCTATCGTGAGAATCCATTGATATCATTCCCAACTCTGAGGAACCAATACTTTTGGAGATATGATTGGTCAAAGTTTGAATAATTACTAGCTAGTAGTTTGACAAAAGCGCCAAAGCTTCTGTCCACAGGGCTTTCTCACATTTTGTATTGTAAAATTAGGTGAACCTCATGAACTAAATATTTGAAATAGTAAATTATCCTTTATTCAAGTCATATTATATATGTTCTAAAATATTCGTACTTTTTCTCTCAACAAAAATATGTTCTGATATTTTTATTCCACTGCCAGAATGAAGAAGTTGTCTTTATTTTTATTTATTTTTTATATAATATTTATACGTCATCAGCTTGTTTGGGGGCCATGAATGATCAGTTTGAATCTTGCAATTGGTAGGTATATTGGTGCACATTAATAATACAAATATAGATATGTACTTATTATTCTCTAGGTTTCAGATAAGACTTTTTATACAAGGTAACAGATAGTTAAGATAAACTCAAATTTGTATCCATCCCCACATTATGCCGAACGAATTTCTCATTTTTTATAATTTCAAGGGTTCTCAAATTCATGTGTTCGAATGAAAGAATGAGTTGTCTAAAAACCCTCTTGATTACGATATTTTGAAGATGATCAGAAAATAATGCTTTAAATTGTGATTATTTCGTTTATTTATTTATAGGTATCATTGTATCGCATGTACTTAATTTTTCATAATGGAATTTTTTTTAATCTTCAATAGTAACCATAATATATTTGATGTCTTCCCACTAATCAATGTCTCACATAATGTTTGTATAGAATTAAGGTAATTTGAATCTACTCACCACTAAAAATCTTCCGAGGCAGCTAGAATGACAAAAAGTGAATCTAAAATAGTCACTTTGTGACTCAAGCCATTCACAATTTCCATAGGATACTATTGTTTTTCTGGGAAATATTTGATTTGATTTATTGTGTATTGGAGAACTATTATATTATTTGTTATTATCACATTTCTGTTTTGAATGTGTCTTGTATTTATTTATTTAAAAACTTACCATGAATGGTTTCTAATTCAGATGTTTCCCTGAGAACCAACCACAATTTATTTAAATTATGAACACTGTTGTTGAAGTCCTTAAGCTTTAGTTTTTCATTCCATTTTCGATAGTAAGTTTCTGTGTGATTTATTTATTTGAATTAATTTATTTATATTTGATTATGTATGTATATTTGTCATAATCCCTTGTTCATTTTTTTTAGGAATGAGGTGATAGATATTAAATAACAATTCCATATTTGTCTAATTTAATACATTCAGAAAGGGTGTTTTTGAAACTATATATCTATAAATCAAAAACTGTGACATTTTTAATATGAATGGTAAAGCATTCTCTCAAAAAATATGAGGTATTTGTATATTAAAGGTGCAGTACTTGATATTTTTCGCAGCTTTTCAAGCTTTTATACTTTGAAATAAATTGAAAGTGCTTTCTTGCCTCATTGATGAAGAATAATTATATTATTCAATAAAACTGTTTGAAATGAACATATAAAGACTGATGATTGTAAAATCGTTGTTTCATAATTACTCAATAATTATTGACATATCCATTTGATGTTTGATCTGATTGTTTTATATTCATATTTCGAATTTTTATCACGATGGACTGTTGGGTAAATATTCATAATTGTAGTGTACTGAAATATTTCGATTATTGGATTCTAATTCTTATTCCGTGAAATAATTGGATAAATTAGATCAAACACTTCGCAACTAAATTAACAATTAGCAATTTTCAATATTGCGTTAATTTTAGTGCTAAGTGTTGAATAAATATATCATTATTCCGTTGGGGATTAAAATTATTTCAGATCATATTACAAAAATGCTATTTCAATTTATGAAAGACTAATTTATATTCAAAAAAACTTCTAAAATTTGGGATATTTTCAAAATGCTGCAAAATTAATGTTTTCTGAAAGATAATATTATATATGGAAAATGGTTGTGCACATCAAGCAGTTAATAGAAATGAGTAGGCGGTGTACTTCGATGTGTTTAATTATAAAAGTCGAAAACCGAGCGCTTTCGGTCTGTCTAACAGACCATCATCAGGGTTTTCCTGGAAGGATAAGTATATTTATACAAACAAACAATTCAGGTGAGGATAAAGGAACATCTGAATAGACCCCAGTCGTCGGCATTCGGTCATCATATTAAATTCGAAGGCCACCAATTCAGTCCCAACCGCAACTCAAAGATCCTCCACAACATAAAAACCAGCAGACGCAATATCAGGATGAACCTTTTTGAGGACATAGAAATAAGTCGTGAAATGCGCTCTAATTCAAACTGCGTCAATACTCAGATAAATCTGAACTTGAATAGCTATTTCACTCCGTTGTTCAAGAGTTTGTTTTGAGCCTTGAGGTCCCTACCATATTTGTTGCTTGTTTCTTGGCGTTTCATATAGCATACATGTAATGTGACTTCGACAATTCCCCACCTTGTCACTGCGGCTACGCTGTATGAAGTTAGCTCCCGGTCGTCACTTCGACGACTGACATGGCGCAATTTTCGGGGTCATATTTGTTATTGCTGTTGTTAGGTTAACCTTTGTTTTCAATTTTGTGCTGTGGATATCAACTCTCCAGAAGTTTTTTAAAAAAGTTTATGTAATTCGAAATACCTACCAATGTCAATTAATGCACTTCTTTGTCGTCTGCGTTAGTTCCTGGACAGGTAATTTTTAATTTTTGTTTTGAATTGTTTGTTTGTATAAATATACTTATCCTTCCAGGAAAACCCTGATGATGGTCTGTTAGACAGACCGAAAGCGCTCGGTTTTCGACTTTTATAATTAAACACATCGAAGTACACCGCCTACTCATTTCTGATAATATTATATCCTAGAGATTTTCGATAATTCTTTTAGCCATATTTCTCATGTCCTAGTCGTAAGTTATTTTGAAAAATGTTAATTATGGATATTTATCAATGTTACTCTTTAATTCAATTTTATGTACCCACTTGTATATAAAATAAATAATCGAATATCATGTTTATTTCAATCACTCTGAAATCCTCAACCAAAGGTTGTAAACAGAATTTCCGAGGGGACTAATCTGGCAAATAGAATTGTAGAGTTCAGAAACACTCCCACAGAATTTAGCGGTTATATTCCAGAATTGAACTATGATGCCGTCCAATATTCAACCATTGTATAAGGGGCGGACTCACCCATAGCGGAATCTAACTTGATATTGAGTGAGGCCTTGTATCGCATAACTATAGCAATGTATTGCATTTAAACAAATTCACAGTGTGGTCTGTCAAACTTCAAAGGCTTTATACCGTTATAATTATTCTTTTCAAACAAGCATCATCCATACTCGCTATACAGGGTGTTCAGTGACTGGAAAAACTTATATGACAAAATACAACTCAACAAGGGGAACCTAAATCCCTTACAAATGTTGGGCAAGTCTACTTGTTACAGAGATACAGAATGATTTATATTTCTCAAAGAAATGTTTATCCTTCATAGCTTCCATAGATTTTATTTAAATTTAGTACACGTGTTAACTGTTGAATTAACTTCATCTGAGTATCAGTAAGTAATTCAAGGTCATGACTCAGAAAACTTACTTTTTTCTCAAGGGACAAAAAAATACTGTATGTATTCCATATTAGTTTGCGGTCGTTATTTATAGCATTTAATTAAATAACCTATCGAATGAGCTACTTGGCAATGTTGCCGCACTTAGCAACACTGTTTATTTCGACGATAAATTGGGCACATTTGGGTTTTTCAAGATGATCATCTTGGAAGATAAAATAAAATAATGTTTTGAATCAATTATTTCAAAATCCTTTCATTTTGAAGAATTTATTAACTCTCCAAATTCATGGTTCTTATGACGAATCACTGTTATGGAAGGCAGTTTGTAAATTAATTCTCAGGACTAGAAAATGTTCGGATGAGGGAGGAGAAAATTTTGAACATGAGTTATTATTATGGAGGTGTTATCATTGCCATCTAAAAATGAATTCATTCCGATAACTTGTGCAAAATAATATTTGCTCAATTTATTGTCGCATAAAACAGTGTTACTAAGTGCGGCATTGACTTAGTAACACTGTTGCTAATTATTGCTCATTCGATATGGGCAATTGTTGTTTTCTGAGTACGGACCTGTAATTTAAAACTGAAACTTATGAAGTTTAATTATCTGAGAACAGTTAACAAGAAGTGTACCAAATTCATATAAAATCCATGGAAAATCATCGAAGCTATGAAGGATAAAATTTCTTTGTAGAAACATAAATCACCCTGTATCTCTGTAATGAGTAGACTCGCCCAACATTAGTAAGTTGGATTTAGGTCCCCCTTGTTTAGATATACTTGCCCTATTAGTGCACTCGCTTACCCAACCTTGATAGTGATGTGTACTTCTGGAACTCAAAGTTACCTGTGGCTTTCATAAAGAAAACTTTTTTTCTATTAGGAAATTTTGTATAAGCACTCACGTAACATCAGGAGCTTTCTGCTTCAGTTCGTCTGTTCAATATATTACTTCTGAAATGTATGGTTATTAGAAGACACTGTTCGCAGCAAATCTATATATTTTTTAAACCAGTTAAATGCTGAAATTTTGCGAGAGCCTTCAAAACCTAACTTTACAGCCAAGTTCCGAATTTGAACCCGATTGGATCTAGATTGTTGGAGATCCGAGAAGCCTTGTGTGCGTTCAGTAGCTGGAGGGGTGACCGTTGCCACTATAACTTTAGATCGGAAAGAGATATAGCGACATTTAATTTTCGGGGTAGGTCGCGCAACCGAATGGTTGTTCAGTGACGTCCATTCTTTTACCGTAAGAGGGTCGGGGACTGCAATGAATCAATCAATGAATATTTCACCGTGTGTCTTTTTTAGTTATTGCCAATTGGCTACAGTTCACCTCATTCTCTATGTTTACTGGTTTTTGAATTGTGGTAAATTCGATTAAGAGTGTCCAATAAAGGAGAATGGACAAGAGAACATACGCGCAAAAGCTTCTGCCTTCACGTCAGTGCTTGAACCAATTTTTTTTTTTCAATGAATTTTTAAAAATTTTCTAGTGCTACGATTCCCACGAAATTTTGCAGGAATTTCCACGTTGGCATTCTACAACTAATAAACAAATTTGAATTGGATCGGATTAGTATTTTTTGCGAGATATTGAGGAAATAACAACCAAATTTCTGATTGATATTACTCGAAAACCATTTGGCCGATTATGCTAGTTAAAGAACTCAAATTACGTATTCAGATGCGCAATAATCTACCCTGAAAACTGCAAGTTGCTGTTTCTTTCCGTTCTCAAGGAATCATGAGATACATAATATTTTTTCGTAATTTTTTTAAAATGTTCTAGTGGTACGGTCCTCACAAAATTTTTCACACGTCTTCATATCGATATTCTAAAACTAGTTACCAAGCTTCAATTCGATCGAATTGATATTTTTTGAGTTATCGAGGAAATAATAATCCAGATGGGTATAACTCCGAAACCGCTGGGCAGATTATGGCCAACAGCGAACTTAACTCTCCCATTCAGATGTGCAGTCTATCCTGGAAATTGCAAGTCATGTTCAAACTTGGAACTTGGTAGAAGAGTTAAGGCTGGTTTATGCTGGCTGGTAACTTTAACTTAATTATATATATATAATATATAGACATTTATTTTTAGTGTTACGCTCTATAATCATACTAAATAATCCGTTAACTTATTAATTATTATTATTAATAATAAGTAAACGGATTATTCAGTCTCAGAATCAACCATAGCGTTAGAAATCTATATTTCAATTTTTAAGTTAGGGAATAAGTTAAAATTACCAGCCAGCATAAACCAGCCTTTAGGTTCTGAAGGCTGTCGCAAAATTTCAGCTATGTCGGACGAATAGTTTCTGATATATAGAATTTTTTCCAATAATTTTCTATAATTTTTTAAAAATTTTCTAGATATACGATACTCACAAAATTTTGCAAGAATTTTCGCGTTGCCATTCTACAACTAATAACCATGTTTGAATTGGATCGGTTTTTCATTTTTCGAGTTATTGAAGAAAGAACTAAGGGTATAACCTGTGGTATAACTCCAAAACCGATTATGCCTATAAACGAACTCAAATGGCGCATTCAGATTCTCAACCTAACCAGAAAATTTCAAGTCGCTATCTCTTCCCGTTCTTGGGTTATCGTGACGTAAATAATATTTTTTGATAATTTTTTAAAAATTTCCTAGCAATACGATGCTCACAAAATTTCACAACCGTCCTTAGGTTTATATTCTACAACTACTCACCGAGTTTCAATTCGATCGGATTAGTATTGGTTCTAGACAAATTACTCGGAAACCATTGGACCGATTATGCCCATTAAAGAACTTGTCCGTCCTATTGGGTGCGCCCCCTACCCTGAAAGTTTCAAGTCGCTATCTCTTTCCGTTCTCAAGTTATCGTGGCAACGGCCGGCCGGACAGAATCAAATTTGACCTCGAATTCTTGATTAGGGAGTCCAACCCAATCGTTTGAGACCATTTTCGGCGAAAAATACAGACATTTGGGCAAAACGCTAACGCGAGGTACCCCAGAACATACGCGCAAAAAAGGCAGTGTAATAGGGGATTATTATTTATTTTAAGCCTGAAACAGTCTACAAAATAGTGCCGTGCGCATGCGTATTTCTTCAAAATTTCAGGCGCAGTCAGTCAGGCTGACAAATAGGCACAAAAAAAGGATAGTGTAATAAGGGACACTGAAATACAAAGTTAAAACTGGATCAGAAGTGTAGTTTTGTAAATATTGGAAAAATAAATCTCTGAAACCATTGGGCGAATTTTGCTCCTTCCTGAACTCGATCGTCACATTAAGACCTTAAACCTAGCCTGCAAATTTCAAGTTCAAAGTTAACGTGTTTATGTTCAAATTGAATTAAATTCAACTAAGGATTGTTCATCAGTAAGTTAAATAGAAATGTTTCGCACCATTTACTGCTCGGAATTATTAAATTGGCCGTATTTAAAAATTTAGGCGAAATGATTCGATCGCGCATAAAGGTAAACGAGAACCACGCGAAACAAGGTAATAAAACAAATATTGGTGTGAAAGGCATTTAATTTTGTGCATAAATCAAGGGAAACAAAATTTCAAAAATAATGAAGCTTTGACAATTGGACTATTCAGCTGCAATGAATACTATTTCGAAAATACTTTAATTAAAAAGAAGGAAACAAACACCTTTCACGTGTTTTTCCTTTTATTTTTTTTATAACAAAATAATTTATGTTAAATGTATGCGAAAATTTGTTACCCTTTTAGAAAAAAATGTATAATCAAGAAAAATTATAAATAACTTCGGCATACAGATAACATCATATGTCATAAATAGTACAAAGTTCTCCCCCCCTATAAAAAACAGAAGTCTTTCAATAAGATCACTTCGAAACTACTTCCAAAGAAATAGTTTGGATGGCTTCAGACATCGTACAATACGTACTATTTTCATCTCATATTAACTTTTTATTGAAACAGACCAAAACAAAAGATTTTAATTTTGAAAATCCACCAAATGAGAGATGAAAATTTACAATTAGGTTTCATATTGTAAAAACGACCGAGGAAAGCCCTTTAATTATGAAATAATTATTAAGCTATCACAGATCGTTTGAGATTTTGATCTTTTTTCAAATTCTTCCTATAAGGAAAATAAATGACTGACTAGTCTCAACATCAGAAGATCTTAACTGAAGTCAAGAATAATCTCCTTATATATACAAAATTACTATTTTTTGATAGAGTAAATCATTCTCATTTTACCCATTTCCTCACAAAAACTAGGAGTCCCTTTCTCCACTCTCCACATGTTTCTCCAGTCTCCTCGCACTTTTAATGTCTTTGAAAACTTGAGATCAATCGCATGCTAAACATTAAAGAATTTCATTGAATCCTCGGAGATTTAGATGTACATGAATTTATTTTAAAATTCAATGAAATTCTCCAGTTTTCAAAATATTTCAATGTTTTCCATCAGCCTGTCCTTATTTTAACTTGAAATGATGTTGTTTTGAAGTTGTATGGGTAACTTACACAACTTCAAAAAATTCAATCAAGCATCGTTCAATTCGCCAAATGTTCGTTCATAATTAATTCGTAAATTTCTCGCGGATGGAATTCGAACATCAGTCGAATTAAATGATGATTTATCGAAAGTACAACTCATACCAAGAAAATACTTACAGGCCAATATAAACATATTGAAATATCTTCCAATACATGAACGCCCTTCCACTTTCACTAAGATTCCACTTTGATGTCTATAAATAAATCTTTTAACTGTCTTTTATGTTAACAACGAATTGAGCATCGGACACTTTTCCGTTTTGAAATTCTCTTACGTAAAAAATAACTCAACTGAAATAATGTTCTCTGATAAATATTAAATATAAATTGGAACTAGATCGACAATTTTTTCATCCATTCGATCCGAGAATTTAAGTAATTTGCTGCACCAGGTTCTATTTCTCGTCATTTTCATCTTCTAATTTTGAAGCAACATAAAGTTCTGGATCGATCACCTTCGGGATGGGTTTTATTTCCGTACCCAATTCTTGTTCGATGCGATGCAGGGTGAATCTGTCGTCATAGGTGATCAGATTGATCGCTAAACCATAATGACCGAATCTTCCGGAACGGCCGATACGATGGAGATAAGTTTCCGCCATTTTGGGGAAGTCAAAGTTGATCACAACATTCACTGCTTGTACATCAATACCTGCAAGACAATTTGTACGTGTTATGAACAATTTCAAAATAAATTTCCAAGAATTGCCTATATAAAGAGCGATGATCTAATTAGTACTTTAGGAATATACAGGGTGAGTTTTGACCACTGCATTAATTTCAACCAAAGATTCCTCTCATCAAATGAAACACTTTTTTCATTTAACATTTTTCCAAATTCAGCTCAGGTAAAAAGATACAGGCTGTTGAAATTTTGAAAAAAAATCAGTTTTTATTTTGTAGCTTTGACATCCTTTTTTCGAATAAAATGAATGTTGGCATAAAGTTTCCTATAACTATGATACATATTTTCCAAATATTAGTTATTTTCTAATTCTACTGGTTTTCAAGTTATGGACTCGTGGATTCATAAAACTAAACGAAATTAGCATAAAGAAAGCATATAAAGTTTTTCTTGAGTCATTTCAAGAAGATTCCATCGTTGTAGAAACATTATATTATTCTTCATCATTTCTCCTTAAACGCACCGTTTCGAAGATATTCTTCATTGAATGTTTTAAAATGGAAAACTGCAGAAATGTCACTACTTTTATGGATCCGTCCCTGAGCGTTGGAATCCCGAATCAAGCTGTAAACCACGTTAACATGCCTTATTCTCGTCCGCCAACAATGTCATAGATAATTTATATGCGGGAGTGTATTAGCACATTGTGAAATCTTTAAACGCTTGTAACTTTTTACCTGAGCCGAATCTGGAAAAATGGTAAATGAAAAAAGTGTTTCATTTGATAAGAGGAATCTTTGGTTAAAATTAATGCAGTGGTCAAAGACTCACCCTGTATACAGGATCTTTAATTAGTACACTAATTTTAACCATGGTTTCCGCTCATCAAATAAAACTTTTTTTTTTTCATTTTTCCAGAATTGGTTCAAGTGAAAAGATACACGCTGTTGAAATTGCAAATAAAAATCATTTTTCCTTTTGTAGCTTTGGCATGGTCATTCAGAATGAAATTAATTTTGGTGTTTTCTATAACATAATCTCCAATTACTTACGTCACTTCTAATTATTTTATTCAAACTAGTTTTAATGTGTTGAAATTCATGCGTTCAAGAAGTTGTTATCCACAATCAAAATTCAGTGTTTTTTCAACATGGGAGTCTTATGGAGGTGAAATCACGCTATTTAAAAGTGAACTTTAGTACAGTGTTTTGATGTCTATTCCACATCAAAATCTACTTCTATTTATCCTTAAATCAGTGTTGTTCGAAATATTTCCTATGTTGTAGGTAGATGATTTCTGTTTGTCGGAGTAAGTATTATGTTATTCTTTGTGGCTGATTTCGAGAAAGCTAAGACGTTCATCGAACTTGCCCAACAATTTTATAATCATTAATTCTTTTGAAAATAAACAATTTTATCATAAAATTTTGAATATGTCTTGTTGATTCTTTTGAAATTATATCACTTTGATTATAGGTTGTTGAGAATGGTTTACTCAATCTGTTTCAACAGAAATAAATCTTAAGAAATTTGCAGAAGCATCTAACAGCCGCCTAAACTAACTAATGTGGTGTATTGGGAAGAAATAATGGTTAAAGTTAACACTCTTCTTGATCATTCTCAAAGAAATAAGATCTATATATAGTTCGCTTGACCTAAACCATTTTGCCCCACAACTCACAATTTTGACACAATTTTTTCTTGAATTATCGAACAACAAACTCATTTTGACTTGGCGGATTATGGGGACCATAACCTGAACCAAATCAGCGCAAAGTTGCCTTTACAGGGGTTTGAATAGTAAATTGCGTTGTTAAATGTTACATGTTGTTTTCTAACAACCTATTGTAGGAATCTGTCAAATAATAGACTTGTTACACACTATGTCACTTCAAGATCGTAAAGGACTAATTGGATCACCCTGTATTTATTGTGATATTTGGTAAACATTTCAGGACCGCCTGAGAACGTTTTTCAAAATCAACAATTCCAGAGCGTTCTGCCAATATGGTATCGAAATGGGTTCGTATAATTAATACACTTGTGCATAGATTTCGCAAATCAAATGAACCAATTTTGAGACTTTATTGGCAGAACTCTGGACTGGCTGATTTGTTAAAAACGGTATCAGCCATTTTTCAATATTACTCAATAAAATAACTAATATAACTAAAACAAGCAGAATGTTGCTGCGATCCTTTTGAATATCTTACCTCTTGTGAAAAGATCAGAGCAGACTAGATTGCGACATAAACCCGACCGGAAATCGTGGAACACCCGGTTCCTGTGCGCCTGCGCCATTTTCGCGTGTATGTAATAGCAACAATAGCCAAGCTCGGTGATCTTTTTCGCTAGTAATTCCACCCTTTGCGTAGAATTGCAGAAAATAATACTTTGGTTGATTTGTAACTGCGAACAAAGAATTAAATATTTCAATAGATAATTTCAAAAATATTAAAAAGCACTGACGTGAAGCCAGTTAGCTCTTGCGCGCTTGCTCATTTTTGGGTCCTCAAAATTATGCAATTGAAACCGATGAAAGTCGATCCATGTGAAATCGTCATGTTAATCAAAAAAAATTTCTATTCAAACACAATAGGCTGGCCTCAAACTGCCAAGATGTCTTTCTCTGAATTCTTATTATTAATTTGGGAGGCAAGGAATTGCACACTAATCAACTATTCTCCTCACACATTCTGATATTGATGATTGATCAATTTGAATTTTTAAGACATGTGTGAGGCGAGGTCCAGAATTCGGATTATGAATTAAGAGGCATTCCGGCAGTTTTAGGCCAGCCTTATGTATCCGAATATTTTCAAGTTTCCATCAACCTCGTTAACTATGAGCTTGTAAGATGACTTGTTTCTGAGATATTGAACTTTTCTTAAATTTTTGTATTCTTCTGGTGATCCAATCTCATGGCATGAACCATAAAGTCGTTAATAATTAACGATTCAAATTTTCACAGACTTAGTTAAGAACATCAAGTTATGGCATACTGTAGACTTTTCAGATTCTACATTTGATAGGATTCAATATATCTGAACAGTAGACAGTGAAGAAAACAAGACATAATGAGGTAATAAAAGTTATTGGAGATTGCCACTGGTATTTCCAAACTACTCGAAGATATTCATATGATGATTTCATAGTCGTTATTGAAATTATGTGCAGATTCTTTAAAATACTTTGCATAAGTTGAGTGAAATATTAGAAATAAAACTCTTCTGATGTTCTGGTACGTTTTAGACTAGAACGCCATCTGAAATAAATATAGCGTCAAACGTCAAAGCTAAATTAAGCTTTTTCATCGGTTATCATTAGCGAGAATAAGCACAAATAATCGAATATAATAAAAACTTTTCTAGGTATTGTTTAAAGGTACAACTGATAACAGACGAATGATATATCGATATATTGACTCTCAACACTGATTAAAAATGTATTTATTTCAGATGGCGCAATAGTCTAAATGCTACCAGGTTACCGCTTTTGACGCTGGAAGTCAGCATAGAGAGCCATCATGAAAACCTTAAAAACAGGCGAGATTCACGTAATTTTAAGGTCCATAAGGAATGCATGGGGAATTCAGTTGTCAGATCAAAAGGATGGATCGTAATTCAAAATTCCCGCCTAACCCTACTAATGTAGTCTATTATACAGCATCTTTCAGACAACTGACAATTTAGGTAATTACCTACACCAAGAATAATAAAGAGAAATGAAAAAAAGTGAGAAAGCTCTAAGGACAGGGGCTTTGGCGCTCTTGCCAATCTCCTAGCGAGTAATTATTCAAACTTTGACAAAGTATATACATATACGAAAGTACTGGTTTCTCAGAGTTGGGAATATCAATGGATTCATATGATAGAACTCCACCATAAAAAATTATATTCAAAATGTAGGTCTATAATTCACCTCATATGTTGGATTCACATACATCAGCAAATTATAATTAAGTGGAGGTTCACGGTCAATTTGGCATCAATCTGACATTAATCTTGCCATAAATCCGGACCATCAGTCAACGCGTATACAATCAGTTTCCCGTCAATCTAACATCAATCCATGATTGATGTCAAACTGAACCAGATTGACCGTGTAACCTTCGTCATATACTCCATTCACTTTTATAAAGTCTCCCGGTTGGCCATGATTTAGGTCTATCACGTTTTTGTAACTAAAACAAAGGCAGGTTGGCACTTCTGAAATATCGTCAAGGTCAAAACAATTCTCTGAGACGTTGCCAATGTCTACTCTAAACAATCAACATAATGTTCCTTCTTAGACAAGATATAACTGTGATATTATCGCAGATCATTATCTTCGAATAATCTGCAATAGGAAAACTCCATTCTTTCTTAGGACTCTCCAATGAAATTACTTATTATTAATGTAGGCTTATATATTGACAATTCCGAAAAGTGGGGAACTCCATAGGTACGTCTGTTCGTTTAGAAGTTTTCCTGCCGGGTTATTCAGGTACTTTTATCCTTTTTTCAAATGAACTATCACGAAGTAACAGACTACTGTATCCATTATTTTCCATTATAATTTCAACACTTGATTCTTGATTTCCGTAAAAGAAAATAGCATAACTGAGTATTCAAATCAGTTTATATACATGAAATATTGCCATAGTAACAGATGAAAAAATTTCTTCAACATTCGCCAGGTCTTTTGGAATTGTGTAATTCACTAATATCTTCTCAATTTAATTATTTTTCCCATGAAAATTCACATTGTGAAAAATTCGTAATTACTACGACTTCTATGTAGGAAGGACAACGTTGCATAGTTATCTGACAGGAAAATGAGCATAAACTAACATTTTCAAAATATACACTGTGAAATGTGTCAAAATTTCATGGCCAACCGGGAGACTTTATAAATGTGAATGCAGTATAGAGCATTCTATGATATCATAAAATTACGATTAAGTACTGAAATTTTGAAAAATCATATCTCCGAAAGTATTAGTTTGTTAGAGTTGAGAATGATAACAATGGATTCTTATGATGAAACTGCATCTTAAAAAAAATTGAATTTGAAATTTGTAATGTAAAAAAATTTTTTCTTTCGTTATTCGGAAACCGAACGTCGATTTTTGCCCAATAACGAACTTAACCGAAATATTTATCTTCCAGCTCTACTCAAATTTCTACCGTCTAAGCTCATTTCGTTCGAAACTTATCGTGTTAACGGCCGGTCGGACTGAATCGATTTTGACCGCAGATTCTTGATCAGTCAGTCTAACCAAAACGTTTAAGACCCTTTTCAGCCAAAAATTCGAAAATTACAGGCATTTGGGCAAATTGATAAGCACTTTTGCGAGGAACAAGAGCGCCAAAAAAATATTAATACTGGATTTGACAAGCCAACCAATGATTGCCGAATGGTTTATATCGGTCAAACCAGTAGCTCATACAGCAAAAACGTATAAGAATAACATAAGAGTATTATTTTTAATACCTCACACTCTATACAGGGTGAGTCTTTGACCACTGCATTAATTTTAACCAAAGATTCCTCTCATCAAATGAAACACTTCTTTCATTTACCATTTTTCCAGATTCAGCTCAGGTAAAAAGTTACAATTGTTTAAAGATTTCACAATGTGCTAATACGCTCCCGCATATAAATTATCTATGACATTGTTGGCGGACGAGAATAAGGCATGGTAACGTGGTTTACAGCTTGATTCGGGATTCCAACGCTCAGGGACGGATCGAAAACGGTGCGTTTAAAGAGAAATTATGAAGAATAATATAATGTTCTAAAACGATGGAATATTCTTGAAATGACTCAAGAAAAACTTTATATGCTTTCTTTATGCTAATTTCGTTTAGTTTTATGAATCCACGAGTCCATAACTAGAAAACAAGTAGGAGTAGAAAATAACTAATATTTGGGAAATATGTATCATAGTTATAGGAAACTTCACGCCAAGATTCATTTTCTTCGAAAAAAGGATGTCAAAGCTACAAAATAAAAATGGGTTCAAGCCCTGTGGACAGGAGCTATCGGGCGCATGTTCATTCTGGAACACAAATTTTCCATTACAATAATCTTCATCTAGCTTCTATTTAGTATCAATTCCTGTAGAACGTGATCATAATAAGTGTTTTCCATATAATAAAATGTGTTTGTACTTGGTATGTAGGAAATCTGACATCAATTATTGGAATTAATTGATTTGACAAACAGCCGTCAAATGAGGTAAATAGATTTTTGTGACGATTTTCTGTGACCATAGAACGTCAAAACACGCTGGAATGTGAATTTTAAGCAATATCTTCTGGAATTGAGATCGTATCGAACTGAAATTTTGCACACTCGTGTAGAATGCTTGATTTAACGTCGGTACAAATTTTTTTATTAAAAAATTTTCCAACTGCCCGATCCCAACAATACTTAGATAATATTATATCCATAAATTAAGCATTTCATTATTGCATTTCTTGAAATAGGTACCTTTTCAAGTCGATCAACATCGTCCTTCTTTCGACGTCTAAACTATGACTTGATTCTTTATGTTTATGTCTTTGAATTTGTTTTCGGTGGAATTCAAAGAGAGAATAATCGATGAAAATACTGAGAGAGACCCAGGAAATTTGACACATTTTGTCTTATATCTCCAGAAATTGAAATCGTATAGAGCCAAAATTTTGCACAATGTTGCAAAATACTACAATTGACGTTAGTACAAGTTTTTGTTGCAATCTGATGAATAGTTCACGAAAAAAAAATTTTTTTTTCGAAAAAATTAAAAGAAATATTTTTTTAAAAGTTACCAACATTTCGATCATAACAGAATTTTGCCAAAAGTTGCGCGTTTATATCCTCGAACTGACTACCAAGTTTCGATTCAACATCTTCTTTAGTTCCTGAAATATCAGGGAAATAACCTCAAAATTTGAAATGTCTATAACTCCTAAACCGTCCGGCCGATTTTGCCCGTTAACGAACTTAACCGTCGCATTTTGATCAGAAACCTACCCTGAAAGTTTGAAGTCGATAGGACCTTCGGTGCTCCTGTTATCGTGCCTACGGCCGGAAGGCCGGCCGGCCGGACGGCACCCAAAAATCTGACACCGGATTCGTGATCAGGGAGTCCGAATTAGTCTATTAGCCAATTTTCAGCTCGAAATTCGAAAATTACAGACATTTGGACGAAATGATAGGACGATGTTCCCCTAGAACATGCGCCCAAAAACTGATTTTTTTTTCAAAATTTCAACAGCCTGTATCTTTTTACCTGAGCTGAATTTGGAAAAATGTTAAATGAAAAAAGTGTTTCATTTGATGAGAGGAATCTTTGGTTAAAATTAATGCAGTGGTCAAAGACTCACCCTGTATATCGTCGGCGACACCGCAAAACTAAGTAACTGCAAAAACCAACATTTTCAGAAGGCACTAAAAACTTCATAATTTTGGATTGATGAATTAGTTTAAATTCAAAATAGTTATAAACCACTTGATATTGATTATCTCAGTGTCTGTTTACTCTTTGAAAAGAAGTTGCACACCCGTCCTTACAAATACAATTAAATAATTACCGCCGAAATCTCATTTTTGAATTTTTATCAGTTACTTGGTTTTGCGGTGTCGCCGACATTATGCAAACCCTTTAAAGAAGCTGTGATGCATCGTTAGAATCCTTAAAATTAATAGATATAATTCCAAACAAATTATTTTAAATGTAGAAATGTTAATTGATCGTTCTTACTGAAAATCTTCAAGTAGTTTGGAAATACCAGCGGCAATCTTCAATATCTTTTATTACTCCATTATGCCTTGTATTCTTCAATACCTACTGTTAAGATCTTGAGTAAATGCTCCTAATATTGAATCAGTTCAAATGTAGAAACTCTGAAACTATTGGGAGGATACTGCCATTTGAAAATTTACCAGACTCATTTCGACATCAATCCTATTCTACTAATAGTATGTTACTCCCAAAATCGTCAAGATTATGTTATTATTCGATTTGACCATAAATTGTTCATCTGCGGGTCAAAATTAATTATTTGAGACCGTTGTCTGCTTAGAATTCGATAATCAAAGGCATTTGGAAATGATAGCGCTCCGGAACAAGCGCGCAAAAATACTATTTCACACCTAAATACATTTAAATTGTCAATGAAAAGTCACCTTTGAAAATAGAGTATTCAGGCAATGAACTTTCTGACGTTCCTGTACGAATGCATAATACTGTGTGACACCTTTGAGGGTCAACTCTTCCATCAGGTTAATTTCATATGGGTCCCTCAAATGTTTCTTCATGAACTGCTCAACAGTCAACGGAAAAGTAGCGGAGAAGAGCAGTATCTGCCTTTCCTGTGGAAGATTTTTTATAACCACATCCAACATACCCTTGAAGTCTTGCGATAGGAGTTTGTCAGCTTCGTCCAAGACAAGAATTCTGCACTGATCCATTGCAGCCACCTTTTTCTCCATCAGATCTAGTATACGACCTGGAGTGGCAATTATTACTTGTACCTGAAATGATCTTTTGTCAATTGTTAACAATATAAAGTTTCATTTTCAGATCCAGAGATCGAAAAAATGGCAAAATTCACCATAACAACCGCCTGTATATAATACAAATGATGTGGCACATATTTAATTAATTTTATCTGAAAGTTGAAGCTCTGAACTGTCTTAGTTCATGTTACACAGATCTGTCAATATCCGTTCTAGGGAGGGGGATTTGCAATTACCAGAAAGACATGTAATAGGAGATACTTGGGTTGCAGAGAGAACAACAATGCTTTCCACTCTTCATCTACCGAAGCATCAAGAAAGGCGTGTGTGTTGAGGTGAACTCCATCCTAGACTTCTGTGACGTCTGGATAAGGAGATCAGATGATTCCCATAAAGAACTGATATAATTTCAAAACAGCCTTCTCTCTTTGTTTTCAAAAATCATTGCACAAGGAACAACAAAAGAGAAAACAAGCAAAAACAATACAATTGTATGAAAAACAGCACAAAAAAATATAATCATTTGAACCATTCCAGGCAACAAACCCTTACAAGCTATACCAAAATTGTCCACTGTATTATAATAGGGCTCCACCCAGATTAACAACTTTACGATTTCCTTCCTGAATCTTTGTTTCTGATCTCAGGAGGCAAACAATTAAAGGTGATTGACCAAACAAAAATATGAAATTATTTGCCTGGTATTAATGTAATTTCGATATTCGCTAGAAAGGCACAGTTTTAATGAATGAACAGTAAGCGTTTAAATATGAAAAACGCCCTTTGTCTAAAAAAATTTGTGGCAAGACTCCCAAAAACCCATCTCATACACAACACGAATCGCTCTCTTCTGTGTTCTATATAGAAAGGTTGCAGCAGCGGTCCCCCATAAGACAATACCATAGCTCATCAAGGACTGTACACTTGAATAGTAAACAGTCATGAAAGCAGCAAAATCCAACTTCCTCCCAGCATATAGATGATTTGATTCAATTACTTTTTTACATAATGTACATGCTGACACCACTTAAGATGTCTATCAACGAATATGCCCAGCATTTAGGAATGAAGCATTAACTATTGGATACTTCGGTACATAAACATTGCACCAACGGGTGCACCATCCCAGGTCCAGTGGTTGAGTAAATAAAACACTGTTTTGGAGACATTGATAAAAAGGGGATTTCACGACACCAAGCCCCTACCGATTCCATGGCTACTCTGATGCCATCAGGTCAGGAGCATATATCTTCTAAATGAAACAGGGCACATGACTTTGAAGATTTGTAGTGATCAAATTAAGAAAATATAAACCGCATAGTTCGTTATATCTACGGACGTTATGGTAGAGATCACCTGAAAATTTAATATAGTTCAACATGAATACAAACAAAATGAGTATACCTTTTGATATATGCGCATGATATCATCCCTCAGGTTAGTGCCGCCCGTTGTCACCATCACTCGAACGTTCATGTGCTTTGCAAGTTCGATACAAATTTGCGACGTTTGCAGGGCTAATTCTCTGGTCGGGACGATTATCAATGCCTGAATGCAGTCTTTTTTCGAGTCGATTTGTTCCAATACAGGTATACTGTACGCACCAGTCTTTCCTATAATGAATTAATTATTACAATATTATGCCAAATATTTATATCTATTTTCCAAAAAAACACAATCAATGGTAACTCAATAACAGTACATTTTAACCATCTTCCAACAACTTTCTTCGAATAATTCAGCATATGAAAGCCATAGTGGTCCTTTTTTCAATTCCGAATCCATTACATAGTTCTCTATCTTTGAATAAAATATGAAATTTCTAGTTTGATTCTAACCATTACAGATGATGCTGCAAATGTGGATGTATAACATGATTACGTTTACTGATTAACACCTTAATAATAATAATAATAATAATAATGTTTATTCAAAGAAATTCCTACATATTCAATATTCCATTTTACAGTTTAGAAGTTTTTATCCCCGAATAAACTATAATGCCTCGCAAAAGTCAGAGACTTGTGCGCGAGAATCCCAACATTGCCCGTCAAGCAAACCTACAAAACTGAGTAGAGAACCCGGTTTATATACACAAATATCACCCACAACATCAATTTGCAAAAATGAAAAACTATTCTCAAAATTTCAAACAAAATTCCGCCTATTATGGAAACGACTCCAGAACTGAAGAGGTTGTTCTCCTATCCATAATTTGACCTGTCTAAGGTATGAAGATCGCGGTACTGCTTCTTTTATGTGCGCTGGCAATTTGTTGAACAATAGGGGTGCAAGGTAAGTGAAATTTCTCTGTCCTATTGTTTTTTTCACCATTGGTAACGCCACCGCTATATGTCTCGTCTTATGACATCGCTTCTTTTCAGGTTGCTTTTTCTGATGATATAAGAGAGAGCGTGCATAGAGCTGTCGAACCGTGAAGACATTGGCCAGATCGAAGAGTTCATCAGTAGGGTATGTGATTTCCTTTCCATATATAATTTTTAAAATCCACTTTTGCATTACTTCAACTGGATTACAATAACAATCCGATATTCCTCCCCACCCAAGTATACCATAATGCAGATGAGGTTCCACTAATGCATGATATGCTATTTTTAGTTCCTTTATCTCGCATATCTCTCTGAGCATTCTGAATTTCGGCAGTAACATACGGATCTTTCTTACAGTGTAGTCTGCATGACAGTTCCACCTTAGATGACTATCTATCATAACCCCCAAATATTTAATCGTCTCGACTTTCTTTATTTCCAGATCTAATTTTATATGCAGTCTGTCAAACTTGGGTAAATTGTTTTTGTTGCTGGTAAACATCACAAAGTTAGTTATTTCATAATTTACTAATAATTTCTTCATGGAAAAGTACTCTACAACCTTTGTGATTCCATCCTCCGCGGCTTCCTTCAACAGCTGCCACGTTGGAGCACTGAAAAAGAGTGCGGTATCATCTGCAAAGGCAAGAACATCACCACTAATACTCAACTGGAATAAACTATTTATGTAAATTAAAAATAGTATGGGCCCCAAAACAGTACCCTGAGGCACGCCACAAGTTACAGTTAACTTATCACTAATTCTTCCATCAATCCGCACAACTTGGCTTCTCTCCTTTAGATAGCTTTCAAAGAGGCTATGGGTACCTCCTCTACATCCCAGATCTTCCAGTGTATTTAAGAGTATATCATGATCTACAGTGTCAAAGGCTTTTTTCAAATCCACAAAAATACATATTGCCGGTATGTCCCTGTCAATTGCATCCGATATTGTGGATACCAATGTAGCTATAGCATCTTGAGCAGACCTCCCTGCTTGAAAACCGAATTGTTTTGAAGAAAATGGCGTGTATTTGTTGACGAAACTTAGTAAACGATTTTTAAGTATTTTCTCAAATATCTTCGACAGTGAAGACGTCAACGATATTGGTCTGTAATTACTTAGGTCTTTTTTGCTCGAAGATTTATGAACTGGAACAATGACAGCTGTTTTCAATATGTCAGGAAATACACCACAGTTGATGCTCTTATTTATATTGTATGTCAATGGCTTAACGATGTGTGATGCAATCCTCCTCAATGTTTCTGATTTAATTCCATCCAGACCGGGGGATGTATTACCCTTGAGTGATTTTATTGTAGTCAGTACTTCAGCTTCATCAGTTTCAAACAATACCATCGAGCTCAAATTTACCTTTCTATGTTCATTTGCCATACCTCTCTTATACATCCGTGCTGTCTCGTTCAGTTGCTTTCCTATTCGAGAGAAATACTTGTTGAACTCATTTGCAATATCCTCACTATCCTTTACCACCGCATCACCCTCCATATTCACGACTTCATTAATTTTTTTTTTCATGTCTTTTAGTTTGATTTATAATCCTCCATAATCCCTTCGAGTTTTGGCCGTTTTCTTCTATAATGGTTCGGTAATACCTCTTTTTTGCCTCTCTTATTAAACAACTTAGCAAGTTTTTGTATCGTTTGAAATGGACCACTAAATCCATATTATTTGGGTTGTTTGCCATTTTTTTATATAATTTGTTCTTCACATGCGTTGCCTTTACCAGACCTTTCGTGATCCACTGTGTCCTTTTTCTATAAGTATGTTTTATTTTGATCTGCTTTGTACTGCTGTTTATTCCATTTTTCAGAACTTCCACGAACCTTTGCCAAGAACAGTTGACATCTTCATCATATATACTATCCCAATCTACGTTGCTCAGGGTATCATCTAGCTTCTTGTAGTCGATGTAACCTCTAGTCTGCACTGTCTTATCTCGTTCCACTGTTTTCTGAATCGAATATTGTGCGAAAACCGAATAATGATCTGTTAGGGTGGTGTGTACAACAGCGGCCTTCACAATTTCAGTGTTATCCTTACTTTTCAGGAAAATGTGATCGATGCAGGACTTAGAGTGTTGAGTCACTCTTGTGTATGAATTGACCAGTGACATGAAATTATTTTCGCTCATTATGTTGAGATAATTAGCAGACTCTCTAGATTTTGTTGAAATATCAATGTTAATATCACCCATGAAAAACACAAAATCACTATTACCTTTTCTGTTGCAGGTACGGAGAAGCCCTTCCAGGTTGATATTGAAATCTGTAATGGCCAAACTTGGAGATCTATAGGATGCAATGATTTTTACATGTTTTCCTGATTTAATCATGTCCACCATCAACACTTTTGTTTGTCCAATTTCAATTATCTCAACAGTATGTTGTAAGTTCTTACTAATATAGACCATAACACCATCATTTTGATTTATTTCGCTACAATTATGGTATTCACTATACCCTTCCATCCTGTACAAGCTTAGATCACTGATCATCCATGTCTCCGACAGTATTACAGCGTCTATGTCGAGGCATATATCCGTCATTAAAATTTTGAACTCATCCAAATTTTTGGCAATACTTCTAATATTATTGTGAAGCAACCTAATTACCCCACAACTTTCATCTACCGAGAACTTATTTTTCAAGTCATTAACATTTTCCACTTCTAACCTAACCTTAACAGGTTAAGTCTGACTTAGACCATTATGCCTGCAAATTCAAGAATCAATGGTAGTTTTTCCATTTAAAAATTAACTTCAGATAGCTTGACAAATAAAGTCTCTTGTAATTTCTTGCTAAAATTCGAGGTGTTTGAGAAAAAAAATAATAAGAGAATAAATCAAGGAAAAAACTAGAAATGGGACCTCTCGAGTGAAAATAATCGAACCTTTCAAGATATTCTGAAAAAGGCGAGCGAATTCATTCGAATGATTTTCGATCGTCTATTATGTGAAAACGAGAGAGATAACGAGTCATGAGAAATCTCGTCCATGTTTTGATATTTCGAATTACTATTGACGGTATTTCAGACTCGAGGGCGAGATATGCGAGGTTCGTTTAACGATCGATAGAATTTATGGGTGACATATGGTACGTATTGTTGTCATTCCCGAATTTATTCTTGGGATGGAATACAACAACGTGATACTAAATACTGTTGAAACGAGCTGAAGCAACCAAATTGGAGATAAGTCATAACGAAAGCAGTCCGAGACAAGCACAGAGCGATTAATATCTCGACTGATCATTCAATTATTGAAACCTTTCGAGAACCTATATATCGATTATTAAAACCGTTCGAGAACCTATATATCGATTATTGAAATCATTCAATAATGCCACAGATTACCAGATAGTGCAATCGACATTTGGCGGGAAGCACGAAGGTTTGACCTTCAGATTTACTACCGATGAAGACGTAGTAAAATGACAGAGAGAAATGAACTGCGTTCTCGCTCTTTGAAATTCAAAACCAACTTTAACCTCAACTACACCAACTGTCAAATAATAAAATTTTATTTATTTCTAGTACATACGCTACAAACTCAGATATTGTTGGCGAAAGTTTATTTTAGTACTTTAATTTTTGCATGAACCATTCTACGAATAAGGGAGATCGACAACTTTGCACCAAGTCATCCGTTAAAAATTAGGTTAGTTGTCGTTATCTCGGGAGCTCTTCCAAGAGTGATTTTTCAGGTTTCCAAAACCAGATAATTTGGAACGAATACTCCAGTAGAAATTAGCTACAGTGATGAAACAATAATGAGGAAATATTCGGTGCTGTTGTATTTAAATGACAGAATTTACAGTATCCACTTTGTGTAGTAACAAAAACCGCTGAGGATGTGTCCCAACAAACACCAAGAAAGATTAAGTTGGGTAACTTGGTGAAGGAAACTTTGTAAACAGTATCTCCCAGATTTTTAATTTTCAGTCCTGTGAATAGAGAATTAAATCTTGCAAAATTAAAGCTGGAATACTCTTTCGAAGAATTGCGCACATGCAGTATGGATGATTATGTCTATCTACCAAACAATTTTGGAAATATGGTAAAGATATACGAGATAAACAAATGAATTTATGCAACATGTCCTTTCATTATATAATTCTGGACCAAAAGCCAATGGAAACATGATTACAACTTATCATTTTCCTTCAGTGACTACTCTAAGAAGAAATGACGGAAAACATTTAAACAAAAGACTGGTTTAAATGATTTTGTTTTCTGGAGTCTCAACTAGAGATTGCAAGGAAAAAACAAAGTTGATAGCATATGTGTTCTTTCAATGGATGAAGTATTGCTTAAAGCTAATTTGTACTATCATCTGAAAAATTACAAAATAGTAGGATTACATGCTAGTGGCCAGGATTTTTTTTAAGTAATTTCATTTCAAGCTTAGGAAAAAAATGAATTAGTGCTAATGGCTGGAGAAATACATGATAACTGGAAGCAGCCACTTTTTTCAATACAGTTTGTAGTGCGACAAATCTGAGGAAATTATTTTTGATTGTATCGGCAAAATGGAGGAGATAGGACTCAATGTATGACCCTGGTATCTGATATATGGATTCTAATTTTGATTTGTTTTCGTTTCAATTTTATTTCTGATTCATAGTTCATGAGGATTGAAAATGGAAGTAGAATATTTCAAGGATAGAATTTATTTATTGAACAAAGAAACGTTTGCAGTACAATTATGGATTCAGAGGAAATTTGATATTTTGGTCACAGATAAATGTAATCAGAACTATGTTATCAGGTTACAACTAAATAATTTACTATTTATTATTATGTAAAGGACATTTTAATTTAGAATGCATAACATGATGTACATTTGAAAATAAAACAAAACCAAATAGTCTGTTTTAATTTAATATTCTACAAAAGTAGATGTGAATACCTGATTTTTTTTGTGAAGAAAGCACTGTTCAAAACATTTCATTTGACTAATATAGAAAGATTTTTTCAATAGATGATTTACATCTTAATATCAAGTAGAGAACCACACGTCCAGGTTAAACGTACTAAATAATTATTCAACTTATTTGACTCCACTTGAACGACTAACAGCACAAAAGTGAAACAAAAAAAATTAGCAGAAGGAATATATATTGAAAGATCATAAATAGTTTGTAGCTTCCACTATTCATTCCTTGAATAGAAATTTCATTAATTATGACAAATATATCACACTTTCAGGATCGTTAAGTATCAGAAGTGCAGGAAAAAATTCCGTTGACAAACTAGTTTTCGAGTTCGACTGCATCTTAAACCTCTTCATTACACTTGATAAAATTGATTAAATTAATCCCACTTGAGTTACATATTTTCGAACATAAGCTGAGTATTTTAGGTAACCTTTACGTTTGTTGTTATAAATTTATGAATGAACGTCGTTCTGCCTCTACCATAGTTGCGATTGGCCGAGGTCACGTGATCCTATGTCTGCGATTTTATTGGCACCCCCAAATAGTTAGGAGCTAGGAACTATTTGGGGGTGCCGAGAATTCCATGGTCAACATTACGCGTCAGCTGAGTTCATTCATAAATACTGGGAGTGGCGCATCTGGTTAATCTGTGATAATGCCCAACTCTCGAAAAAACTAAAATTTTAATTTTAAAAGGTATAATAAGAATAATGAAAAGTTACTTGCGAAACAAATTTTAGGGATGGGCATTTCCAGCCTTTGCAAACATAGGCGAACACCACCAAAAACTTTGTTGGATGCCTTTGCGCTCGCATATAATGTCTGCTTAATTTCACTTTTTCAATTAAAAATTGCTTTTCTGGCGCCATCATTAGGGGGCTATATCTAAGCAGAGTCTGCTAAAAAACAGAATTATATAAGTGACTCACCCTATTTTATGACAAGGAATTGTATTTATTTGGACCCTGTATATTTTCTCCATAAATTGGATATCAGAATATTCAATTCTTCTTGAAAATGATCGCTCAAACCTATTCAGCATTTTCTTTCATTAATTTTTTCATACTGACATATTTAACTTTGAAGCTCAATATCCCAGAACTACTATTTTTGACTTGGATCACTATGGCTTTCATAGGCTCAATTATCTGACTATCCATTTGAAAGTATATACCTTCCTAAGCTAATAGACTCGGAGGAGATATTGAGATCTCGAGAATGAATGCAACATTAACACAGTGCGGGAAATTCACTATCCTCAATTTGCTATATTGTAGATCTTATTGAGACCTTCAGCCGTAACAGTCTGGCAAAAGAGTAATAAAGATCATTTGATCTGGCATACTTAACTCCCTGCCTCGAGATAATTGCTCAATAACAGGAATAACTGATTATGCCATAAAAAAGGGACAGTATTTTCTCTGTAGTTCTACACTGTCAGCAATAATAGTACTAAGTAGTTCTAAAAATAATAAAAATCGCGACTAGAAGACATAGTTACAGTGATTTGACTTGAGATATTTTAAATTTAAATTTTATTTTAATTTTCAAAAAGGGAAACAAACAACTAGCTGAAAATTACAGGGCAATCAGCTTAACCAGCACTTTGTGTAAGCGTATGAAAAAGACAGGAGTTGACAGGCTTTGTCTTGGACCACAATGTGATACCTCAAAACCAACATGGCTTCTTGGCAGGAAGGTCTACCATAGATCAGTGGACGCTCGCTGACGATGTTGGTCAGCCCATTGATGTTGTCTACTTGGATTTCGAAAAAGCTTTTGATAAAATTCCAATTAGAAGTCTGGTTTACAAGCTTGAACATTATGGCATAAGAGGTGAATTCAGAATTACTAAATCTTATAAGCAACTTTCTTAAGGATCGCTCGATTCGAGTTCGGGTGGGTGCGTCTCTCTCATCGGAGGTAAGTGTCTGTAGTGGTGTTCCACAGGGTTCTGTGTTGGGCACCTTGATTTTCATCATATACCTCAGTGACTTATATATTGGCTTGAAAACTAACGTTTCTTTATAATAACGCCTTACTACACAATGAATTGCAGGAGGATCTACCGCCAATAAAGTCTTGGACGCGGAGATGGAGTATGCCTCTGAATGATGGAAAATGCTCTGTGCTCCACTTGGGCGGATGTAACCCAAAGTCATCATACCTGCTCAACAACAGTGAGGTTGCTAAAGTAAAGAGCCAAAAGGACTTGGGTGTAACCATCAGTGAGGATTTGAAATGGGAACTTCACACAACTCAAATAGCAAAAAAAGCCAACAGTCATATATACCTCATTCAAAGGTCTTTCAGGGATCTGTCCAAGGAGATGGTTCTTAAGCTGTACAAAAGTTTTGTGCGCCCAAAGTTGGAGTACGCTCACTGTGTCTGTAGTCCTTACTACGTCAAGGACATAGAGCTTCTCGAAAGAGTTCAGAGAAGGATGACCAGGGTTCCATTTGAACTGCGGAATCTAACTTATGTCGATCGCTTGAGAGCCCTGAGCTTAACAACACTCCATGAGCGCAGAATTCGTGGCGATCTCATTGAGTGCTATAAGATCACCAGCGGATATTACAGGTGTAACCTTACCATCTTTCCCCCAAATGAAATGCACAACCTGAGAGGCCACAATAAGAAACTCCGCAAGGAACGATGTAACAAACTGCTACGTAGAAACTTTATCACCAACAGAATAGTGTACGCATGGAACCAGCTAAGTCAGGAAACAATTGACTGTGATAATATTAATAAGTTCAAAAATAGATTAGACAGGGAAATGAAAGAATGGGGCAGGGTACTTGCCCATTATACATAACGGAGGCCAAAGACTGGATTCTGTGATGACGCCTGGAACTTTTCAGGGACTGAATTTTTAATATACCACTCGGATATATACATATATTTATACCAAAGTGATTTATAGTACATATTTACAAGATCAACCTGTGATATGTACTGTGATATAATAGGCAAAAAGTGCTAAAATCTAAGGACAACATGCTTAACAGATAACAGTCTCATCGGTTCGCCGCTTACTGTTGTTACTATAATAATAATAATAAATTTCTTCTAAATTTTTGTTATTATTCAGAATACATTGACTAACTACACTCACAAGCAAAAAAATCGACTCAGCCTAAACACTTGCAGTCAAAAGTGTCTGGCACAAAAACTACTGCAAAAATTTATTTTTGTTTAAAATTCCTCTAAGCCCTGAGCCATAGTTTTAAAATGAGTGTACACATGTTGAACATATTGTTTTACTAATGAGGGAAAAACAATGCCAACATTTTGGAGAAATTACAAATCTGCATTTAGTGGGATAATTGGTGCATAATCCAAGTTTTAGTAAAAAAAAACTTGTATTCATCACAAAAAAACCTTATCAGTACTTAGTGTTATCTCCCTGGCCCTAAATTCAACTTCTAACTGGTTCTTCATAGTCCGGATAAATTTTTTTTACGACGCCCTACTGTATCGCTTTCCATTCATCAGAAAGCGCGCCAGTTGAAGATCAGATTTCACGGCTGGTGCAGGAATTCTAGACCGGACCTTCTTTTTGATCTGGTCCCAGAAATGCTCGACAGGGTTCAAGTCCGCACTATATGCTGGACAGAAGCAGAGTTGTGTGGGCGGGGATTATCCTACATCAGGATGAAATCTTCTCAAACATGATCCATCAGTATCGCCTTGATGTATCGGCTTGCTGTCAGACCTCCAGCTCGGCAGCCAGTTTCAATAAAAACCAGCTCTATTTTAGCGTCCATTAAAGTGGCCGCTCACACCATGCAGGAACCTTCTCCAAAGGGGACATCTTTTTGGATCCAGCCTTACGTAAATCGCTCTACAGTCCTATTTTTCCGCTACCATTATGGCATACTTTGCCAGGACGTGTATCGGTTGACGTCTGATGAGTAACTGATAAGGATTTATCAAGTATTCACCCATTTATACAAGATCCAGCAAATAGCACATAAGTCAAGCAGGTTGAAAAAGTCATTTTTCGATTCTAGCACAATTTTAGCTTAGCTTATTTCTTAAGGTTAACAAACTCGACATTTTTAATAAGATAAGGCATAGAACTTCATATTTTAAGCAAAAATCAAATTGAAGTTGTAGATATTCTTGACTGCGAACGTTCGGCTTGGTCAATATTTTTGCGTGCAAGTGTAGTTTTCAAAGTGACATATAGGCAACACTCTTGCATGTAACCAATAAATTATTCGACAGTTTTGTAGTTGAGAATATTATAAAACAACATGGAACTTTCATCACCAAAACCAAGTTGTGAAATTATTAAAATTTACTATCAAAATCCATGCTCTATAATGGCAACATGGCGCGGATTATGTACAGGTTATGGTCCCTATGATTGGCCAAGTGCACAAACAATTTGTAATGTGAAGAAAATTGAAAATGAGTTGTTGTGGTTTCAAATGTTTCATGTTAATGATTTTTTTAGCGCTGAATACCGGTCTTGATCGGTTATAATTTCGACTTTTTAGCGAGAATGGTTACAAGTGGTATCGGAAGATCCCTTCCAAAGCCATCATCAGATTTTCCAGTATCAAATTTTATGACCAGGTTCTTGAGGTGACTTACTGCTGGTTGAGATCTGAAGTTTGAAATTGTCAAGTTTTGAAAGTTTGAACCTGTTGAAAGAATTGAAATGGTTGTGGCACAGGAAAGAGTTGAATATATTCTAAACCACCAAGGAGTGGATAACTTCGTCATTACAGACCGCCAAACGGCCGATGTTTTATAAAACGGTAATAGAATGAAGGCAATCTGGCTTGGATATATGCCACAATAAGGAGGAAAGCCCTGTGGCAGGAGCTTTGGCGCTCTTGTCTAATCTTTGACAAATCATATCTCCGAAAGTATAGTTTTCTCAGAGTTGGGAATGATATCAATGGATTATTATGATTACTATTAATATTATGTATGCGGTTGGCTCAGTGGGAGAGCATTTGACTTGGAAGCGGAAGCCCCAAGTTCAATTCCGAGGATAGGAAAGAAATTTTCTAGTCACGGTAATCGCCACCATTCACTGTTGGGTCAAAAATTAACAGTGCTGTGCCTGAGTTGGCGTAAGGACACAGTAACAAAGCCTACACAGAACACAACTGGTTCTTCTTACTCACTCAAGCTCTTCGAGAGCTTATGAGGGGTCTCCTTCGGGAAGACCTAGGAGGATCAGTATAATAATATACAATATACAATTATACTGATCCTCCTAGGTCTTCCCAAAGGAGACCCCTCATAAGCTCTAGAGAGCTTGAGCGAGTAGGAAGGATCAGTTGTGTTCTGTGTAGGCTGTGTTACTGTGTCCTTGCGCCACCTTAGACACAGCACTGTTAATTTTTTGACCCAACAGTGAATTGTGGCGATTACCGTGACTAGAAAATGTTTTTCCTAGTCTTGGGATTCAACTTGGGGCTTCCGCTCCCATGAAAGAAATTAAAATCCCTTTGCATCTTATCTTTATATGACGCTATATGACAATTTTCGCTACAAGTGTTTCAACAAATCTAATGTAATCAGTTCAGAGAGAACTCAAACCAGAATACTCATGTAGGAAATCTTAAAATAGTGTTACTAAGGAATAACTACCTGTACATTAGTTGGAAATCCGGTTCTAAATCTTCCATAATTAGAGAATGACTCGTAAATTATGCTAGACATCCTTGCATCATTCATTTTCGACTCACTAACAAAAAAACTCTGCCTATGAACTTAGCGAATCCAAATTTCAAATTGTTCAAATGCTTACATCAACCGAACTCTCCAGAAATACACTTTCAGTTTCGTTTGACATTAATGGCGTTTATCTTTCAAACTGGACCTACCGCAACCAGATAGAACACAGACAGATTTTATTTGCATTCTGTGAAAACATAGAAGTACGATGTATTATTGAAAAATCATATCTCTGAAAGTATTAGCTTGTTTAAGTTGAGAATAATATCAATGGATTCTTATGATGGAACTGCATCTTAAAAAAATTCAATTCGAAATTTGTAATGTGAAA
Source organism: Halyzia sedecimguttata (assembly GCA_937662695.2). Taxonomy (NCBI): domain Eukaryota; kingdom Metazoa; phylum Arthropoda; class Insecta; order Coleoptera; family Coccinellidae; genus Halyzia; species Halyzia sedecimguttata. The sequence goes on from OW569415.2 coordinate 25,558,141, forward strand.
TTTCTTTTTGTAATAACGAACTTAACCGAGATATTTAGGTCCCAAACCTACCCTAAAAATTTCAACTGTCTAGCTCATTCCGTTCGAGAGTTATCGTGTTAACGGACGGCCGGACAGAATCGATTTCGACCACGGATTCTTGATCAGTGAGTCGAACCAAATCGTTTGAGACCATTTTCAGCCAAAAATTTGAAAATTACAGGTATTTGGGCAAATTGATACGTACTCTATTCCGAGGAACAAGAGCGCCAAAAAGACTAGTAGACTACGTTTTCAGAAATTTCAATAATACACAATTCTCGTCAACGAATAGCATTTCTATAAATAAATGCAACATTTGCAAGGTGTGCACAGCAAAAAGTAAACAAATATTAACTAAGGTCAACCGTTCATGTTTTAGTGACAACACTGACAACTTCGGAAACATTTTGCAATTATGGGTAGGGGATCATAGTTCAGTCAATCTGGCAAAAATTAAATCGTTCCGATACAGAAAATAACCAGTGGCTGAATCTTTGTTAATAGTTGGAGAATGATGTTAGAAAAGGGTTTATTGGGTCGGCCACGTTGGACCGTGATGCGTGTTTTGAAAAACTCAAAAAAATTTTGAAATGCATTTATCTCGTGATCTATGCATTTCGCAGAAAAATGTATTCAAGAAAAAATGTAGAGGACATCGATATCTACAATTAATCTCATTGGTGCTATGCCGTACAACAAAATATGCACGCAGTAGGTGGCGCTAAAGTTCCAAAATAAGAGTTTTTCCACTTTTTTGCTATTAAATTTTCTTTTTTCAACTATATTGTTAATGTAAATGTTGTTCCTTTTAATATTACGAACAACTTTTATTTAAACATTTTTGGCGCTCTAGTTCCTCGGAACTGAGTGCTTATCAATTTGCCCAAATGTCTGTAATTTTCGAATATTTCGATGAAAATGGTCTTAAACGATTTGGTTCGACTCACTGATCAAGAATCCGTGGTCGAAATTCATTCTGTCCGGCCGGCCGTAGGCACGATAACTCTCGAACGGAATGAGCTAGAGAGTTGAAATTTTCAGAGTAGGTTTGGGGGATAAATATCTCGGCTAAGTTCGTTATTGGGCAAAATCGGACAGATGGTTTCGGAGTAACAAAAAAAAATTTTTTTTTTTACGAAACAAATTCCAAATTAAATTTTTTTTAATAAGAAGTTTTATCATAAGAATCCATTCATATCATTTTTAACTCTAACAAGCTAATACTTTCGGAGATATGATTTTTAAAAATTTCAATAATAAATCGTATTTCAACGTTGTCACAGAATGATATTATTCTATGTATGAAAATGAATTGTCATAATGTCAAATGATGTTCCTGAGACATTATCTAATCAATCGAAGAATTGTGAGCGAAGTGAGAAAAATCTCAGTTGTTTGCTCCGAAATTAGTTTTTCTCAGAAAATTCTTACATTTCGGAACTGAACATGAAGTAAGAGATCTGAGAGTAGTGAGACTGCTTTTCATCCATAGACATAGATATAACTCTCGAACGGAATGAGGTAGGTAGTTGAAATTTTCAGAGTAGTTTAGGGAGATGAATATCTCGGTTAAGTTCGTTATTGGGCAAAATTGGCCAGATTTAATTTGATTTCTTCCATGGTGCTTTTCTCATTCTCATGATTGCTCATTTAATCTTGATAAATAAACTATTATTTGAATTGAATTTCCTTTAGGATGCAGTTCTATCATATGAATACATTGATATAATTCCCAACGCTGAGAAACCAATACTTTCGGAGATATAATTTGTCTGTTTGAACTAGAGCGCCAGAAAGCTCCTGTCCACAGGGCTTGAACCCATTTTTACATACAACTTACCGTTCTAAAGTTATAGTGTAATACAGCGCTGCGTTAACATCGCAGTGCTGCTAACGGTATTTTCACATCAATTTAACTTATACAAAAATGTACGGGTGAAAGGGTTAATCAAGTGTAAAATCCATATTTGTACTTTATCATCGTTATAAAATGAAAAAAATGTACATTAAAAGAAAAACGCTATTGTATGTACCAATAAAATTGATGTTATTGAATATAAATAAATTTTTCTGTGAAATGCATAGAGCACGAGATAAATGCATTTCAAAATTTTTTTGAGTTTTTCAAAACACGCATCACGGTCCAACGTGGCCGACCCAATAAACCCTTTTCTGACATCATTCTCCAACTATTAACAAAGATTCAGCCACTGGTTATTTTCTGTACCGTCGAAATGCCAGATTGACTGAACTAATCAACTTTTGGCATTGATCACAAACCGTTGTTAATAGCCGGGTTATAAGCGGTATCGTCGCTAAAAAATCATTAGAAATTATTACTGCTTATAATACGGATATTAACAACGGATTGTCATCAATGTCAAAAGTTGATCCCCACCCCATAATCGCAAAATGTTACCAAAGTTGTCAGTGATTATTAATATCGTAACCATAGACATAGAATAACATGGACTGGCCCTCACGTAACTTTATCACACAGTTCGTTGCGGAATACATTAGAGAGGGAGATGTTATGAAGGATAGAATACTTAAAGGCAAATAATGGTATAAAAATAATGATGTTTTTTTATAAGTATCAGAATATTCAGAAACGAGTGTCGGATTTAAATGAAAATGTTTTGCCTTTAAATATTCTGTCTACAAATCACCAAAACACATACACAATACACGAAACTAAACAATACAGTAACAAGGAAAGGTCAGAGAATAAAGGAAACCAATGTTTTGTATTCTGTGGTTTTGCCAAACGCCAAATTATAAGAAAATATTCATATACCGTGGTTTGCCTTTAACTATTCTGTCTTTTTTCAATGCTGATTTCAATGGTCTCTTTCTCACAACCAGTCCATGTTATTTTATGTCTATGATCGTAACCTACAAAACTGTCAAAAAATGTATTTGTCACATATAACAGTGTTGCCTGTATTGCACTTTAAAATACTGAAGCACTAATTGGAACACTCTTTACAAGCCAACACGACACGGCTCAAACATGAACCCGAACCGTATAATTCCGTACTGACCTGTGCCGTTTTTAGCTCTGGCCAGTATGTCCTTGCCAGACAGAGCGATTGGAATGGATGCTTCTTGAATTGGCGACGGTTTCTCCCATCCCTTCTCGAAAATTCCCATCAAAAGTTCTCTTTTCAGGCAAAACTCCTCAAACTCGTTTCCGCGTCTATCTGTTACATCCTGCGAATCAACCACAAAAGTTCAGCAAAATATTTGCAACTAGAGACCTAGGGATAAGGGAACAACATGCGTTATCAGCTACGAGGTTGTCATTTATAGATAAAATGAGGGAGAATCTACTCATCATTAGTACCGCCACCTAATCCAACACCAAAATTATTAAATTTACCACTAAAGATTCCATAATATTACAGTTTTTCATTAGTTCTACCAGTCATTACGAAGTTGAATTTGAATTTTTTTTTTATGAATTATGAAGTACTCACACTGGTTTGTATTCTTCTGTCCTTTGGAGGTATTTTAAGCTTTGATTTCCATCCTAAATCATCATTATTGTTTGGCGGTGTTGTAGTTTGACTATCAATATCGCTGAAACAAAGGTATAATAGAATAAAAAAAAAATTATTCGTATTTGATTAAATCGGTCTTTACTTGGATGCATATCCCTTATAATGATAGATCATTTAAACTTCCACATATTTATTTCAGGTTCAACTTTCTTGGCTAACACAGTAGCTCATTCAGATACATCACATACTAATCTCCCAGAAATATTCCCCTGTAAAAAAGTCGTTGTGGAACTAGCAAATCGTCGGCAACACCGCAAAACCAACTACAAAAACCAAGATTTTCAGGAGGCACTAAAAACTTCATAATTTTGGATTGATGAGTAAGATTCAATTCAAAATAGTTACAAACCACTTTTTTACATCTGACATAAAAATAGTTCGTCTAAACATAAACAAACGACTTCTATGTCAGATGTAAAAAAATGTGGACTTTTCGAACAGGTTTGATGTAACACTGACAAGTAAATGATGTATGACTCGAAATGGCAGAAATTTCGATAATACTGTAGCAAGAAGCAAGAAATTCTAAAAAGCATTTTCACAGGAAGTATTATGGCGATTTCCATTGACAGGCTCGGATCACTCGGAGTCATATTTGACAGATATTTTCGGTTCAATTGGACAGATGCATGACAGATGAGATCGATTTCGAGTGCTCCGAGCGTGTCAATGGAAATCGCCATTAGATTCATAGCATTATCTGTGGACACAAACATTACAACTGAGGGATAGCCTCTCAACAACAGAATTTTGTTGCAGTATGCTGAATTGTTCCCTTAGTAGTATTTTGAATTGTCTACATGTCAAAAAACAAGGACCTATACTCCATTCACTTTTATAAAGTCTCCCAGTTGGCCAAGATTTAGGTCTATCACATTTTTGTAACTAAAACACAGGTAGGTTGGCACTGCTGAAATATCGTCAAGGTCAAAACAATTCGCCGAGACGTTGCCAATTTCTACTCTCAACATAATCATAACATAATCTTCAATCTTAGACAAGATATTATCACAGACCATTATCTTCGAATAATAAAAAACTCTCCGCTTTGAAATTGAAAATGCTGAAATTACTGAGTTTCCTATTATTAAATTTTATTGAGGTATAAGAATGACTCGGGTTTCGTAGTACTACTACATTTTGAAACTGGTGTATTTCAAGTTGTGCAACAAGGTATTTAAATGTCTTCTTGAGAAAAGTGGGGAATTCCATAGGTACGTCTGTTCGTTTAGAAGTTTTCCTGTCACGTTATTCAGGTACTTTTATACTTTTTTCAAATGAACTATCTCAAAGTAACGGACTACTCTATCCATTATTTTTCAATAAAATTCCAATTCTTGATTTCCACACAAGAAAATATATAATAATTGAATCTTCCAACCAGTTTATATACGTGAAATATTTCCAGTAACAGAGAAAAAAATTTCTTCTACAGTCGCCAGGACTGTGGAATTATTGAATTCACATAAAATCTTCTCAAATTCATTATTTTTCCAAAGTAAATTCACATTGTGAAAATACGTAGTTTCTACGATTTTTTTGTAGAGAGGACAACGTTGCGTAGTTATCTGACAGGAAAATGACTATAACCTAACATTTTCATGTAACACGAAATACCTTATGTTTATGTTTTTCTGAATCTACTTCAAAACCAGATCATCATGCATACCTTGATAAATTTGTCCCAGCGATGTTTAATAGCTTCTAATCAGAGTTAGTAAAAAGTAACACACAAAATTCTTGAACAGGTCAATTTTTAGCTACAGTTACGCAACTTTTCATGCATAATTGAGGAACTTGTCATGCACCCTCTACAAGGGATGGCGGGTAGTTGAGTTTTTTTAAATGGCAACCCTAACTTTTTGTGCCAGATATGGATAGTTGCTGAGGATGATTTGGTCATCAACCCTTTTTTTATTATAGGGATGAAATGGTTAAACTTATCGAATTTTTCCCTTTTTATGTATTTTAAGGTCAATGACATACACTTTAGGAGTGACTTGTTTTTGAATTTGTATCGAAAACATCAATGACCAAATCATCCTCAGCAACAAAATTTATGGCACAAAAAGTTATGATTACCATTTTAAAAAACTACCCTCACCTCATAGAGGGTGCCTGACAAACTCCTCAATTATACATGAAAAGTTGAGTAATTTAAAACGAAAATTGCCCTATTCAAGCATTTTTCTACAAAATAGTAAGTACCGAACATATGAATTTTGTTCGTTACTTTTTACTCACTCTGTATACAGGGTGTCCCGGGAAGAATGCGACAAACGGATACCATGAATTAATGACATCAGGCTGGACTTGTATCAAAAGGTTTTACTCGCCTGAGGGCCTTCGTTTGGTATATACAGGGTGATGTATGTTCATCCTATGAGTGAAATTTCACACTTCAATAACTCTTGAACTAATTGACCGAATGATTTCAAATATCGCAGTTTTGTCACCCTTTACTATCGCCTTCCTTCAATATTTCTGAAATCGAATAAATCAGGACTGGGAAAATTTTGAACTTTTTCTATTTTCGTGAATATTGGATCATCCTGTACATGAATATTATGATTTTTTTTCGTTATCGTAACCATAAAGAGTTAATTCATAATAAAAATTCTAAATCTCCGCTTGGCACCGTCATACAGGCTGATCAATAAACATTCCCTTCAATAAATCTTGAACTCATAGGTAAAATTATTTCAAATTTTATAGTTTTGTCGCCCTTTACGACTGTCTTTTTAAATTTTTCTCAAATTGGAAAAACAGAACAGCACTAACAAAATTTTAGACTTCCTATATTTCCGGTGATATCGGATCAGCCTGTGCGTGAACATTATGATTTTTATAACTGAAAAAGAGTTCAGATTAAGATATCAAATCATAAAAAAGTGTTCATAAATGAAACGAATTTATTTGAGAAAACTTCCATACAACAAACTGGATAATGAATAGAACAAAAAACATCAAATAAATTGAAAATATTGTAATTCAAAAACAAATTAAATGGAAAAATGTTCAGTGCAGGAATTGTTCAAAATGGTATCCTCCATTTCAATACATTTTTGAGCCCGTTGATATGGTTGTTTCACAGCTTTTGCTATCGTGTTCGGTTATGATTTAATAATATCTCAAGCATCAATAATTCTTTGTAGCAGTTGCTCCCTACTGTTTATCTGTACTGCATGGACCTCTTGTTTAAGGTCTCCCCATAAAAAATAATCCAACGGTGTCAGATCAGGGGATTTGTTTTCAAAAGTGTGAGTCAAATATTCGCGCACTTCTCTTGAATAGTGCGCAGCAGCCCCATCATATTGCAACCACAAATGTTGCCATTAGAATGTTTTCTAACAAACCAGGCAAAGTATATTCCAATGGAACATACTTTGCTTGTCTTTTTGTGGATTTGATATCTTAATCTGAACTCTACTTAAACACTAGTATTCTTTTTCAGTCATATAAATCATAATGTTCACCCACAGGCTGATCCGATATCACCGGAAATATAGGAAGTCTAAAATATTGCTAGTCCGGTTCTGTTATTTCAATTTGAGGAATATTTAAGGAAGGCAGTCGTAAATAGTGACAAAACTATAAAATTTGAAATAATTTTACCTATAAGTTCAAGATTTATTGAAGGGAATGTTGATTGATCACCCTGTATGACGTTGCCAAGCAGAGATTTAGAATTTTTATTATGAATTTATTCTTCGTGGTTACGATAACGAAAAAAAATCATAATGTACATGTACAGGGTAATCCAATATTCACGAAAATAGGAAAAGTCTAAAATTATCCCATTCCAGATCTGATTTATTTGATATCAGAAATATTGAAGGAAGGCGATAGTAAATGGTGACAATACTTCAAAATTTGAAATCACTTGGTCCATTAGTTCAAGAATTATTGAAGTGTGAAATTTCACTCATAAGTTGAACATCAGCCTGTATATTCCAAACGAAGGCACTCAGGCGATTAAAACCTTTTGATACGAGTCCAGCCTGATGACATGAATTCATGGTATCCGTTTGTCGCATTCTTTCTTGTATAAGTATAAGTATAAGTATATTCGACATCAATAATTTACATGTCACGTCAAAAAAGATATATATATATATACATTGACACATGGACATTGGACACCCTGTATACATATATCGTGAGCGTATACTCCATTCACTTTTATAAAGTCTCCCGGTTGGCCATGATTTAGGTCTATCACGTTTTTGTAACTAAAACAAAGGCAGGTTGGCACTTTCGAAATATCGTCAAGGTCAAAACAATTCTCTGAGACGTTGCCAATGTCTACTCTAAACAATCAACATAATGTTCTTTCTTAGACAAGATATTATCACAGATCATTATCTTCGAATAATCTGCAATAGGAAAACTCCATTCTTTCTTAGGACTCTCCAATGAAATTACTTATTATTAATGTAGGCTTATATATTGACAATTCCGAAAAGTGGGGAACTCCATAGGTACGTCTGTTCGTTTAGAAGTTTTCCTGCCGGGTTATTCAGGTACTTTTATTCTTTTTCCAAATGAACTATCACGAAGTAACGGACTACTGTATCCATTATTTTCCATTATAATTTCAACACTTGATTCTTGATTTCCGTAAAAGAAAATAGCATAACTGAGTATTCAAATCAGTTTATATACGTGAAATATTGCCATAGTAACAGATGAAAAAATTTCTTCAACAGTCGCCAGGTCTTTTGGAATTGTGTAATTCACTAATATCTTCTCAATTTAATTATTTTTCCCATGAAAATTCACATTGTGAAAAATTCGTAATTACTACGACTTCTATGTAGGAAGGACAACGTTGCATAGCTATCTGACAGGAAAATGAGCATAACCTAACATTTTCAAAATATACACTGTGAAATGTGTCAAAATTTCATGGCCAACCGGGAGACTTTATAAATGTGAATGCAGTATACAAGAAGAATCATGTAAGTACAAAAGGATAATTCCTAGAAAAATGAAAATGAATATTTGAATTCAACTGTAAAAAATGTATTTGGTATAAGATGATTTTAAACCTGTGAAAAATGTTTATTGACTCTTTTAAAGGATTACTAGGTGAGTGAAACACTCACAATTACATTTTTTTTTATTATAATATTATGAAGGGAATTTGTTGGGTTCTGCTTGTATGCCCATGATATGCACCTTGTTCCTAGTGAGAAACACTAAACTTATAGATATATTTATTCATTGTTATTTGGGAGTCTGCATTGAAAATTATTCCATAATTAATGTGAATGATCATTTGCATTGTCAAATAGGAAGGATGCACTCAGATGCACTATAATGGTGAATGACAGAAAATTGATGGAAAAGGGAAATCCAGTAGACACAGACTTTGTTATCATTGATATAAATCACAGCTGAAAGTATGACTTCATAACTTTCAATTCGCAATCAATTACATTTGTGTCAGTGTAAATAAATAGTAGGCATTGTGCACTAACAAAGAATAAGTTTCATTTTGAAATTAAAGACCTTTAAGTTTTAGAAAATCAGAGAAGGCATATTTACATTGAATAAGTATAAAACCATTTCATAAGTGCATAACCAATCTTTATCTTTTTGAAGAAAAATATTGTATGAAATGATATGAAAGTTATAGATTACAAACATAACTATATTGATATTCCATACCTATTTACTTACCTAAATCCTGATTGCCTATACCTATTACGCCACATCTTTCAAAATTTATCACAAAGTTAATAGCATGAAAAAAGCAAGCAGCAGAAAGATGAAATTAGTTTTTCAATCATATGGAACAGATGGTATATTTTTTTACCCCAAATGTTATAGACTATGAAAAACTGACAGATCAAGAACTCCCATTAAAACTCATGTGATATTCTTAATTAAAGGAATTACAGATTTTAATACTCACAGTTTGCCAGGGAGAGCAATAACATGATTATTTGGAGTCAAAGTGTCGGTCATCATGATTTCGCACAATATATTAATATTTAACAGGATTTATAAAACCCAATAATTCCTCCTACTACAATATAGGCCAATAGATTGTTCTTTTCGAGAATATCACCTCATGAAATGCCAATTATCTGCAAAAATTCAAAATATATTAATCTGATTGAGAAAGTATAAAGATAATTGAAATGTGAAATATACTATGAGCTAAGTAATGAATAGGTCGGAAAGTAAACAAAGTATAAAATCATTTGACATTTCACTTCTAACTGAAAAATAAACATTAAGTAGTTCATCAATTGATAAGAAATTTGGCGATTAGATGTTATAAGAATAAAATATTGGAAGATGTATTGAAATTATACGGATATCTGACAAATCTAAATATAAAATGGCTGCTGCCAAGACATCGAAACTAGACTCTAGCGGTTCAATTCAAAGAATTATATGAACTTTAAATAATACTCACGATGAATTTTTTACTTTTGTAGAGTTGATACTGGAAGTAAGCATACTTAATATCATTTGTTATTCGAAAATAGTTATCAATTTTAGTTGGTTTCGCGTTGAATTTAATACGAACTCCTCACTCACCACTATTAAAATGAAGTTTTATAATAAATATGGCTGCGTGTAACATCTTGTGAAAAAAATGACTACTTACCCTCTAGCCAGAGTAGCTTGAATTAGCAGCAGAGTAGATACAACAGGTCACTGTGAAGCCTCTGGTTGCAGTAGCGTAAACTATACATGCAGCTAGCACAGATTCTGTATTATCAGCTAGCAAAATTTTCATACTTTCAAAATTTAGAAATGGTGGAATGGAACGCCGGAACGGAACCAGAGAGGAACACTTTACTTTTACTATAATCACAACATTAATAAATGACAATTACTTTGATTAATTTAAGTGAAATTAGTGGATCGAAGTCATAGACAAAATGTTTTACTCCCATTGGCATAGAAAAAAGTTTGTTTTCCCTTACTGGAAGTCATGTGATAATTGTGATTTGTTGGATATAGGATGAAAGTATATAGTTAGTTACCAAAAATAAGCCATGAACATGAAGTTCTTAAAACCCATTATATTTTCTCGGTTGTACTCAACGGTGAAAGCTTCACAGAAAATGTATGACCCTTTTTTGTTCTGTTATACTATTTCTTCCTGCTAATATTGATCTTCTTTTCATTTCAAGTGTAGAATACGATGTAGCTATTATTGGTGGTGGGATAATAGGAACTTCAACAGCAAGAAAATTATTATCTGTTTATCCAAACCTCAATGTTGTCCTATTAGAAAAAGAGAAAGAACTTGGAATGCATCAAACTGCAAATAACAGTGGAGTGATTCATGCAGGTATATATTATACACCAGGATCTCTCAAAGCAAAATTGTGTGTACAAGGCAGTAAACTTACCATGGAACATTGTGATAAGAAAAAGATTCCTTATAAAAGAGTGGGTAAATTAATTGTCGCAACTGATGAAGAAGAAGTGAAGAATTTGAAGGTGTTATATGAAAGAGGGCTCAGTAATGAAGTTCCTGGAATGGAATTGATAGAATCTCAAGAAAAGATACATAAGATTGAACCAGAATGTAGAGGTTTGAAAGCCATATGGTCTCCAAATACAGCCATCATTGATTATAAACATCTTGCTAAATCTCATGCGGATGATTTCAAAAATGAAGGTGGACAAATAAGATTACGAGCAAAGGTAACAATTTTTGATCAGTTTTTCATTGACTGAAATCAACATTTCATAGGTTTCAAAAATAGAAGAATCAGGAAGAACAGATTATCCAGTTAGGGTGGTTGATAACAAAGAACAAGTTTTACTCGCTAAATATGTGCTAACTTGTGCAGGACTATACTCTGATACTGTATCTATGATGACTGGTTGCCCTAGAAATCCTAGAATTGTACCAGTTAGGGGTGAATATTTAATTTTGAAGCCTGCTAAAAGGAATATGGTGAAATGCAATATTTATCCTGTTCCCAATCCAAAACTGCCATTTTTGGGTGTACATTTTACACCACGAATGGATGGAAATGTTTGGTTGGGACCTAATGCTGTCTTGGCTTTCAAAAGAGAGGGTTATAGGTAAGTAATTGTAATTATTTATTTCTGGAGTCCAAAAATTATAAAATAATTACACATATTTAAAAATCAAACATAGTTATGATCTCCTCATATCTGTGCTCCTAGAAATCAGGCTGGATAAGGCCAAATACCGTGTCAATCAGGATAGAGTAACAAAGTTGGAAAAGAACACAAGTGACTCTCCTTAGTCGCACAAGACCCTAGAAGATTTGGGAGGGTCAGTATAATCCTAATCATGTTTATAGCACGCGCGCCAAAGCAGATTGACTTTTTACACTTTTTCTTTCATTGTTAAGTCAATCTGCTTTTGCGCGCGTGCTATAAACATGATTGGGATTATACTGACCCTCCCAAATCTTCTAGGGTCTTGTGCGACTAAGGAGAGTCACTTGTGTTCTTTTCCAACTTTGTTACTCTATCCTGATGGCAGCTTAGATACAGCACTGTGAATTTTTGAACCAACAGTGAATGGTGTCCACTATCCTTTGGGTAGATCTTCGGCTCGCTCTATCCACTGAGCTTGAAGTACTCATCATTCAATTCAAATTAGCCACCGTGAACACGCGCCCCAAAGAGTACTGACTTCACGTCAGTGCTTTTTTTTTTTCAAGTTCCTTTAACAAATATAGCTATCAATACAGTTTGGCTGTTAGCTTTACCGTAGATCGGAAAAAAATGCGGTTGTGGGTCCTCCGTTAGGGACGCAATTGCATCTTCTCCAAATCCGAACGTATTTTAATATAGATCTACCGAATATAGTTATTTATAAATTCGCCTCAGGGCCACCATACAGACATTTCAAATCGGAAACAACGCTATTTCCCCCAAACTGACTTGTGTCCGTGCACTGAATTGACATGAATATTCTTTTAAAACCTCACAATATCGGCTCATTACTCCCAACATAACCCAAACAACCCAAAACCATTCACTTCTCGTCTGCGCAAGCGCAATATACTCGTGGCTGTAAGTCCTCCCAAAATTACACACCTCACAAAACACTCCGATTCTCCAACACTAGTGGTTCAGGAGATATCACTTCTTGAATCCACGCATGCGCAGACCCTCACCAGGGGATTCTATAGCGGAATAGCATCCGCCACCCCAAAACCCCAATCCTCTCTGACGAAAGCACCAGCAGAAAAATCACTGATGGTCTGCTCATGCGCATAACGAAAAATGCGTAAGGGGCTACATCAATTTCGAAATTAGCCCCAGGGCCACGGTACGGACACTTTAACTCTGAAACAACGCTACATCCCCCAAACTGAGTTGTCCTTGCACTGAATTGCTATGAATATTCATTTAAAACCTCATAATATCGACTCAGCACTCCCAACATAACCCATCCAACCCAAAAACAGTCACTTCTCTTCTGCGCATGCGCAATCTACTCGCGGCTAAAAGTCCTCTCAAAATAACACACCTTACAAAAAACTCCGATTCTCCAACACTAGTGGTTCAGGAGATATCACATCTTTAATCCACGCATGCGCAGACCCTCAACAGGGGATTCTATAGAGGAATAGCATCCGCCACCCCAAAACCCTAATCCTCTCTGACGAAAACACCACCAGTTAAATCACTGATGGTCTGCTCATGCGCATAACGAAAAATGCCTGTAAGGGGTACCATACATTTCAAAATTAGCCCCAGGGCCACGGTACGGACACTTTAACTCGGAAACAACGCTACATCCCCCAAACTGACTTGTCCTTGCACTGAATTGCTATGAATATTCTTTTAAAACCTCATAATATCGACTCAGCACTCCCAACATAACCCATCCAACCCAAAAACAGTCACTTCTCTTCTGCGCATGCGCAATCTACTCGCGGCTAAAAGTCCTCTCAAAATAACACACCTTACAAAAAACTCCGATTCTCCAACACTAGTGGTTCAGGAGATATCACATCTTTAATCCACGCATGCGCAGACCCTCAACAGAGGATTCTATGGAGGAATAGCATCCGCCACCCCAAAACCCTAATCCTCTCTGACGAAAACACCACCAGTTAAATCACTGATGGTCTGCTCATGCGCATAACGAAAAATGCCTGTAAGGGGTAACATCAATTTCAAAATTAGCCCCAGGTCCACGGTACGGACACTTTAACTCGGAAACAACGCTACATCCCCCAAACTGACTTGTCCTTGCACTGAATTGCTATGAATATTCTTTTAAAACCTCATAATATCGACTCAGCACTCCCAACATAACCCATCCAACCCAAAAACAGTCACTTCTCTTCTGCGCATGCGCAATCTACTGGGGGCTAAAAGTCCTCTCAAAATAACACACCTTACAAAAAACTCCGATTCTCCAACACTAGTGGTTCGGAAGATATCGCATCTTTAATCTACGCATGCGCAGAACCTCATCAGGGATCTGAATTCTATGGAGGAATAGCATCCGCCACCCCAAAACCCCAATCCTCTCTGATGAAAACTACAGCAGTTAAAGGACTTCTCATCTGCGCATGCGCAATACGGAAAATGCCCGGAAAGGGCAGCATGAACCTCAAAAACATATGTTTCGGCATTAAAAGCAAAGTATTCCGCAAAATAGTAGTAATTTTTTTATTTTTTTCATGTCACGTGATCTTCACGAAATTTTGCAAAAGTGTTTGCTTTGGTCTTTTGCATCTAACTACTGAGTTTCAATTTAATCAGATTAGTATTTTTCGAGTTATCGTGAAAACAAAATTTTCAAATTTTCAAAAATTTTTTTTGCCACTTTAGGGCCGTCTGTTCAACACAAAACTTCGTAGGCGTATAAAGGTCATGATTCTACAATACGATGCCAAATTTCAAAAAGATCGAGTGATCGGTTCCGGAAATATTCATAAAAAACGTTTTTACTAAAAACGGCCTTAACTCCGAAACCGCTCGGTGGATTTCGCCTGTTAACGAACTTGTCCGAGATATTTACGCTACGAAACTACCCTGCAAATTTCAACGCTCTAAGTCGTTCCGTTCGAGAGTTATCGTGCTAACGGCCGGACCGGACGGACAGAATTGAATTTGACCTTGAATTCTTCATCAGGGAGTCGAACCCAATCGTTTGAGACCATTTTCGAAAAAAAATTCGAAAAATACAGACATTGTGACGAAATGATAGCATGCTGTTCCTTGCGGAACACGCGCGCAAAAATGATATCAATGGATTTTTATGGTGAAACTGCATCTTAAATAAAAATTGAATTTTCCGAAATCATCTGGCCTATTTTGCCCAATAACGAACTTAACCGAGATATTCATCTCCCTAACCTACTCTGAAAATTTCAACTGCCTATCTCATTCCGTTCGAGAGTTATTGTAGAAAAAAAATTTTTAATTTTCAAAATTTTTTTTTGACACTTTGCGGTAACCTGGTCAATACAAAACTTCACATGCGTATAAAGGTCATGATTCTACAATTTGATGCTAAATTTCAGATAGATCGAGTGATCGGTTTCGGAAATATTCATAAAAAATGTTTTTACTAAAATCGGCCATACTCCGAAACCGCTCGATGCATTTTGCCCATTAACGAACTTGTCCGTGATATTTACGCTCCAAACCCACCTTGCAAATTTCAATCCTCTAACTCCTTTCGTTCGAGAGTTATCGTGCCTACGGCCGGACCGGCCGGACAGAATTGGTTTCGACCTCGAATTCTTGATCAATGAGTCGAACCAAATCGTTTGAGACCATTTTCAGCCAAAAATTCGAAAATTACAGACATTTGGCCAAATTGATAAGCACTCTGTTCCGAGGAACTAGAGCACCAAAAAAAGATTAAAAGTAGGCAGGAAAACTTCTAAGCGAACGGACGTACCTATGGAATTCCCCACTTTTCGAAATTCTCAAGAAATAAGTCTACAGAGGACATTTAAATACGTTGTTGCACTACTTGAAATACATCAGTTTCAAAATGTAGTAGTACCACGAAACTCGAGTCACTGTTAAACCTTAATAAAATATAGTGATAGGATAGGAAACTAAGTAATTTCATTCGAGAGTTCAACATATGTCCTAAGACAGAATGATGTTTTCCTATTGCAGATTTCAGTTCTGTATAGCACATTTTGGTACTTTATCTCTGCTCCTTCAAAACTGCATTCAGCATTTTCAATTTCATAGCGAAGAGTTCTTTAATATTCGAAGATAATGATCTGTCATATGTTGATTGTTGAGAGTAGAAATTGGCAACGTCTCAGAGAATTGTTTTGACATTGACGATATGTCAGGAGTGCCAACCTGCCTTAGATCTAGTTACAAAAACGTGATAGACCTAAATCATGGCCAACCGGGAGACTTTATAAAAGTGAATGGAGTATACTGTTCACATTCACGATTCCATCCATATAATTTATTTTCTGACACTACAATTATCAAGGCTGACAATTTCAAAGGCCTGTAAAATAGTCAAAATCCTCAGCAAAGAGCGGCAAAGAATTATTCAGAGCCAACTGCGATATTACAATAATTTATAAAGAACCTGTATAATAAATGCTATTGCTATAATTCCTATAAGAAGGAGGATCTTGGAGTGAGTGAGATATTTCAGACAGGGTACAGGGGCTTATTCCGATTCAGACTATCAGCCATGCGCATCATGGTCAAAGCACTACACATTATGAAATTGCAGTATAGCAACATTACATACAGGTGGGCCACGGTCGAAGGTACCCTGGACTTTTACGCAAAACGGGACGTACGATTATATTGAAAATTTGGTTCCTTGGCTAGGATACAACTGCTCCATCGATCTGGAATATTTTCAGCGCTGCGGTGTTGCCGCTTATATCAAAAAGTACTATCAACTTTGATATTTCAAATGGAACATCCTTTATATTATTGCATTTTTCGATCCACTGCAGCCTATTGATTAATTTAGTTTCAACTTCATCATCCCAATCTCTAATGGTTTTCGAGTAATTAATTGATTTACTTTCTTTTTTGTGCAAAACAAAGCTTCAATTTAACATTCATTACTTCGTTACTTAGAATCCCAGAAAGCCGAAATTTCGGGTATGGATTAACAATATCCCGTGTATCATTTACGTATAATGACATATGTCCCTAATCATACCGGATTGTTCAAAATCTGAGGCTTTTCCGAGACATACTTAAACTATAAAAGGTTAGATTTTTAAAGAGGCCGATACACTTGCCAGAAAGGCAGCACGAACTCCTTTTATCGGCCCAGAACCTTTCTGCGGTATAGGAAAATGCACCTACAAGAAAGAGTTTCTGGAGAAGGAGGAAACCAAAAGAGAGACACTCTGGCGGAATCTTCCAGGTTTGGTTCATTCCAAAAAGTTCCTTAGGAACTTTAAAGAAGTGAGATCCAAAAGGTATCTGGATCTCTGCAAGAATAAGTTACACCTGGTCACTGGCTTCCTCACAGGACACTGTCGCCTCAGGAAGCATTTGATGAGAATAGGTTTATCAGATACTGACGAGTGCAGATTCTGTGGGGAGGAGGAAGAAACTCCTCTTCACCTTGTTACAGAATGCCTCGCCATTGCAAGTCAGCGAAAGGAATGCTTTGGACAGGAAACTTGTAGGAGTGAAGACATAATATCCTTGAAGCCTTCCCAGATATTGAGGTTCATTTATACTCTGGAACTGGAGGGCGAGCTGTAGATGGCGTAATGGTGAGAACAGCTCTGTTGGGGGGCACAATAGATCTCAAGGTCGCGGTGCAACGTAACCCCCTTATCAATAATAATAATAATAATAAATAGATTTTTAAAATGGAATGACCTGTACATCATAAGATTTATTGAAATAGAATTAAATTTCCTTTCAAACGATATAACATGTTACCATATACCTATACATAGGTTTTCGAATTAAAAGCAAGTTTTCATTCCAATGGTATTTGGTATCTGGCACACACAATTCAACCAGCAAATAAACATATTGCACAGATTGTTCAGATTATCGGAAAATACCTCTGGAAAGGAAATCTCTATAGGGTTAGTCGGAAACAACTATCACTACCACCAAACAAAGAAGGAACTGGGCTTATAGCGACTCGAGAAAAATGTGATGCATTCATAATCAGCCGTATATTATATCATCTGGGAAAAAAACAATGTTGAAGAAAATTTCACTAATACATTCATTAACTATGCAGTTGAAGGTAGTGGTAACTTAGTAAAAATACCCTACTATCTCAGAAAACATATTAAAATGATCCGCGATTCAAACTTCCTACAGCGTATTCCAAAAGCTATATACAAGAAAATTTTGGATAATATTGCCATAACACCTTATGTTGAAACAAAATATCCAAACGAGAGTTGGAATATTATATGGAAGTGGACTGCCTACAGTTTTGTACCCTCAGAATGGAAGTCGACCCTTTATAAAGCCTTGAATGAGATAATACCAACAAAGGACAGACAGCTTAGACATGGTATATCCTACAGCCAAAACTGAAAATTTTAGACAATGCGATACATTAACTCATAGAATTCAGGATTGTGCTACCACTAAACTTGTGTGGAACTTGGTGAAGAATAAGTGCATAAAACATTGTGAACCCTAATGAAACAAACTGGTTGAAAGTGTTAGTTTGTGTCTAGTGTAGGTCAAAGAAAAAGTGCAATAGTTTGGTTTATAGCAGTTATGATATATTTCAATATTGATGTGATGAAACCGAAAACATTACCTAACTTCTTAGAAATAATAAGACGAGAAAGATTCAAGATAATAAATAGAGGACAGTTACAGATAATAAACAGAGGAAAGCACATATTTTGTTTTTGAACTGAATTATGTTTTTTTTCACTATTATGCTGTTCAAGAATACTATCAATTATTTGTGAAATAAATGAATTAAAATTTTAAAAAATTGGTTCAAGCCCTGTGGACAGGACCTTTTTGGCGCTCTTGTTCAAACAGACAAATTATATCTCCGAAAGTATTGGTTTCTCAGAGTTGGGAATTATATCAATGGATTCCTATGATAGATGCATCATGTAAGAAATTAAATTTAAAAAAAGTGTTGTTTAAAAAAATGCTTCAAAAATGATCTTATAAAAAAAGGGGCAATCTACAATGCTTCAATGCCTTAATGCTTCAAAAATTGTCACTAACTTCATTTATCAAGATTGAATGAGCAATCTGCAATGATTCAACCTCGTGGAATGGGTTGTTGCAACTTAGACTTGGTGCATAGTTTTCACAACTTGAAATACCTAAGGAAAGTATCATCGAAATGTCTAGAGCAAGGCTGGTGACAATCATAGCAGATTGTCCATTTATTCCTGATATTTGAGTAGGTAGTGGATTACGAACAAATTATTTTAATAGGTCAAAATATATTCATAAAATACTATCCTCTTTTCATAATTTAAAATTTAATAGTGCATACCACTAACACATTCTTTTCTGTATTATGAACCTTTAACTCAAGAAAAAATGATTGATGCACAAATGTAGATCCATAATTCAGTATTTTTTTTGCTAGCAACATTATGAAAATACTGTATATAGGAACATGTCTCACTACTTAAGGAAGTAAAAGGTAATATTAACCTCAGTGGTCAACGAACAGTAATTTCTTTTGATGATTTCATTATGTTCTTCTTTCCTATTGCCTCCATAAACTACATCAAAACAGTCTTGTATATATTCACAAATTCAAGAATCGAATACTTGCTTTCCAAGAGAAAATAACAACTATGAATTGACAATCTCTAATAGCTAGAAAATATGACATTTATCAATAGTGATCACAGACAAATTCTGTGTTCACATTCTGTGAATACATTAAACTTACGATGTATTATTGAAACTTTGAAACATCATATCTCCGAAAGTATTAGCTTGTTAGAGTTGAAAATGATAACAATGGATTCTTATGATGAAACTGCATCTTAAACATATTTGAAACAAAAGTTGTAATGTAAAAAAAAATATTTTGTTTCGTTACTCCGAAACTATTAAACCAATGTTGCCCAATAAAGAACTTGACCGAGATATTTATCCCTCAAACCTACTCTGAAAATTTCAACTGTGTAGCTCATTCCGTTCGAGAGTTATCGTGTTAACGGTCGGACGGACGGCCGGACAGAATCGATTTCGACCACGGATTCTTGATCAGTGAGTCAAACCAAATCGTTCAAGACCATTTTCAGCCAAAATTTCGAAAATTACAGACATTTGGGCAAATTGATAAGCACTCTGTTCCGAGGAACAAGAGCGCCAAAAAAAGAAGGAAAAAAAATGGGCTACATTTTGTATTAGCTATCCATGAAATGTCACAGCATATGTAAATTATGATAATTTAACAATAGGTCTCTTGCATGTAACACGAAATACCATATGTTTATGTTTTTCTGAATCTACCTCAATATTAGATCATCAGGTATGCCCTCATCCACTATCAAAATTTATGAAATTTGATTATTTCGGTATTGAAAATCGGAATAACAGGAAGCAAATTCAAATGAGGTGAAACGCTTCTGATAATCAAAATCTACCCTCGGCTAGACCATCGAAACTAATGGCGAATTCCATTGGCAAAACCAGTGGTGCACCAAGTTCACTCAGTGCAACTAATGTTGCATTGGTTTCCCGACGGAGGACGTCAAAATTCTCCAATGGAATTTTTTCGATACATGCACTCAGTGCGTACGAGTTCTTCCAATGAAATTCGCTATAAGAGTGAAATGGACACGGACAAGAGAGAGAGAGAGAGTAGATATGACGGGTGACGTCACGGACGGACGCCAAGTTTCGATCAATCAGCTATTATGTGCACCCAAATTTGAATGATCGTTTTCTCGTTGAAAATTGAAATTTTTGACGGCGGCTGAACTTTCTCATTACTCTTATGGATATAATAATCGATTCCGATAATAAAAAAAATTGGTTCAAGCACTGACGTGAAGTCAGAAGCTTTTGCGCGTATGTTCTATTGTCCATTCTCCTGTATTGGACACTTCATTAGAATTTACCATGGTAAATTCGATTCACTCCTGATTTCACGTCAGTGCTTGAACCAATTTTTCTTTTCATAATTTTTTTAAAATTTTCTAGGGGTACGGTTCTCATAAAATTTTAAACACGTCTTTATGCCGATATTCTACAACTAGATACCAAGCTTCAATTCCATCGAGTCTATATTTTTTGTGTTATCGAGGAAATAATATTCCAGGTGGGTGTAACTCTGAAACCGTTGGACCGATTATGCCCGTAATCGAACACTGCCATTCGGATACGCAACATACCCTGAAAGAGAAAGTCCTTATCTCCTTTCGTTCGAAAGTTATCGAGGCAACGGTCTCCCATCCATCTACTAAACTCACACAAGGCTGCTCGAATCTCCAACAATATCTATCCGATCGTGTTCAAACTAGAAACTTGGCAGTAAAGTTAGGTTTTGAAGGCTTTCGTAAAATTATAGCGATGTAGGACGTATAGTTACTGATATATAGAATTTTTTTTCAATAATATTCAATGATTTTTTTAAAATTTTCTAGTAATACGATCCTCACGAAATTTTGTAATAATTTTCGCGTTGGCATTATACAACTAATAACTATGTGTTAATTTAATCGGTTTTGTATTTTTCGAGTTATTGAAGAAATAGCAACCAGATCTCAGATGGTTATAACTCCAAAACCGTTTGACCGATTATGCCTATAAACAAACTCAAATGTTGCAGTCAGATGCACAACCTAACCTGAAAATTTCAAGTCGGTATCTCTTTCCGTTCCAGATTATCGTGACAAAAAATATTTTTTTAGAATTTTCTAGTGATGCAGTTCTCACAAAATTTCACAAACGTGCTTATGTTCATATTCTACAACTATTCACCAAGTTTCAATTCGATCGGATTTGTATTGTTTGAAAATAGAATTATTACTGGAAACCATTGGGCCGATTATACCCCTTAACGAACTTGTCCGTCGTATTGGGATGCGCCACCTACCCTGAAAATTTCAAGTCGCTATCTCATTCCGTTCTCAAGTTATCGTGGCAACGGGCGGCCGGACAGAATCGACTCAATCGTCTGAGACCATTTTCGGCAAAAATTTCGAAAATTACATACATTTGCGCAAAATGATAACGCGATCTTCCCCAGAACATACGCGCAAAAAATACATGCTAGAGATCTATTGGCATCGATTGTGCAGTACATATTGCTGAATTTTTTATAAAATCAATTAAATCAAATATACAAATATAGTTTTGATGAAATTATTTATTATTCACGATCAATGCGATCAAATTGTAGGTATAGGAACATGTCATATCGTTTGATTGATTCGCTTCCAATAATACATCTCCATGAAATACAGGTCATTCCATTTGAAAAAACTTTTCACTTTTTATCGTTTTAGTATTTCTCGGAAAAGCCTCGGATTTTGAACAACCCTGTATGATTAGAGACATATTACATTAAACGTAAATTATATTAGTAATCAATACCCAAAATAACAGCTCTCTAGGATTCCAAGCAACGAAATAATGAATGTTTACTTGAAACTATAGTTTGTACAAAAAATTGGTTCAAGCACTGACGCGAAGTCAGGAGCTTTTGCGCGTATGTTCTATTGTCCATTCTCCTCTATTGGACATCCTTAATCGAATTTACCATGGTGTATTCTATTGTCCTATCTCCTGTATTGCACACTCTCTTAATCGAATTTACCATGGTAAATTCTCTAACAATATAGATCGGATCGTGTTCAAACTTGGAACTTGGTAGTAGAGATAGGTTCAGAAGGCTCTCGCAAAATTTCAGCTATGTCGGATGAATAGTTTCTGATATATGGAATTATTTTCAATAATTTTTTAGAAAATCTTCTAGTGATACGATCCTCACAAAATTCTACAAGAATTTTCGCGTTGGCATTCTTCAAATAATAACCATATTTAAATTGGATTGGTTTTGTATTTTTCGAGTTATTGAGGAAATAACCAAATTTCAGATGGGTATAACTCCAAAACTGTTAGGCCGATTATGCCTATAAACAAACTCAAATGTCGCATTCAGATGCACAACCTAACCTGAAAAATTCAAGTCGCTATCTCTTTCCGTTCTCAGGTTATCGTGACATAAAAAATATTTTTTAATGATTTTTTTTAAATTTTCTAGTGAAACGATTCTCACAAAATGTCACAAACGTGCTTAGGTTTATATTCTACAACTATTCACCAAGTTTCAATTCGATCGGATTTATATTGGTTTGAAACAAAATTATTTCTCGGAAACTATGAGTCGAAATATCCGAGGAAATTGTTGGCAAACATCTTTCTGCCTTGAACACTTCTTCGGCACCTGGCTGTGATGGAATATCTTCACTCCTCTTGAAACGCTGTGCCAGCGCATTTGCAGTCCCCCTAACTATCATATTTCGTGAGTCTTTGTCTTCCTCTTCTCTTCCCTCCGATTGGCTTTTCGCCTGTGTAACCCCTATCTTTAAAAAGGGAGACAAGCTTTCACCCCATAACTACCGCCCTATTAGTCTCCTGTCGATTGCTTCCAAAGGTTTGGAGAGAATAATTAAGGAGCAGATTTTGAAGTTTTCCCTCGAACACAAGGTGATACCAGACCAGCAGCACGGATTTGTTCCCGGACGTTCGACTGTCACAAACCTTCTCTCCTGTTTGTCCGACTGGACTAAGGCGTGGGACTCCGTTCAGCCGGTGGACGTGATTTATCTCGACTTTTCGAAGGCGTTCGACAGGGTTCCACATGGCCGTCTTCTTACTAAACTCGAACACCTGGGTATCAGAGGAAGACTTTTGAGCTGGATAAAGGCTTTTCTATCAAACCGCTCGTATCGCGTCCGTGTCGGATGCGAGCTTTCTACAAGATCATGGCCAGTGCTTTCTGGTGTGCCCCAGGGATCCGTCTTTGGTCCACTACTGTTTATTCTCTATATTTCTGATTTGCCACTTCACTTGAAATTTACCCTTTCTCTTTTCGCCGACGACCTTAAAATGTACAATTCTCCGATCACCAACTATTTGACACTCCAAGATGATCAAGACAGCTTAAACAACTGGTGTGGCACCTGGATGCTTCCTCTCAACACAAGCAAATGCTCCATCCTGCACATTGGAAAGAAAAACCCTCGTCTTCCATACAACATAGGTGGTCAGGTTCTGGTACCCGTTTCCCAACTAACTGACCTTGGCATTACAGTCTCGGACGACCTCAGCTGGCGTAGCCATATCGAGCACATCTCGTCTAAGGCCAAACAACTGACCTATATGTTCTACAAATCCTTCAAGGGGTGTAACGACAGGACATTTGGCACCATTCTCAAGACCTACATCCGCCCCACACTTGAATACGGGGGTCCGGTTTGGTGGTGCACAACAAGAGGCGAGGTAGACTTACTCGACACCACGCAAAGATGGGCCACTCCTATCGGCCATGGACTTATTCGACCCACATACCATCAGCGACTTAGAACCATGGTTCTGACTCTTTTTGAGGAGAGGAGAGCTCGCGGAGACCTGATATTCTGATACCGAGCCATACACGGTCATCTGGGTGACGGAGTCGGAGGCTTGTTCACTCTTAACAGGAACACTCTCAGAGGTCACGACTACAAACTGAAACGTGAAAACTTCAAAACTACTCAGCGTCAAAACTTCCTTCCCAACAGAGTTTTCGGTGCCTGGAACTGTTTGCCAAATTCAGTGGTTCAGGTCCCTTCAGTGAACACGTTTAAGAATAGACTTGATGAGTGGAGTTTGGCCCAGCAGGGAGGACACTGATCTGCAGTTTGGACCTTGAACAGCTCTTGTTGTTGACTTTTTTTTTTTTTTTTTTTAATGCTTCTGATTTTTATTGTGATTGCGTACCAACTTGTATATCTGTCTTTTTGAGTTTATAGGTTTTTTAATGTAATAATAATAATAATAAAAATTCACCTTTTTTTTTAATGCATGCAATATAGAGACTTCTAAAATTTGGTGCATTTTAAAACAAAATATTCTGTATAACAATGTGTTCTACAGAGTTCAAACTATGCTATATTTTTCAGTTACTTCGATATAAGCCCCATGGAGCTCCTAGATACCTTAACATACACTGGATTCATCACTCTTGGTCTAAAAAATTTTAAATATGGGATAGGTGAAATGGTGCGCTCGATAATATGGCCACTACAAGTTAAAAAGCTACAGAAGTACTTGCCGAATATTACAAGTAAAGACTGCGAAAGAGGTCCAGCAGGAGTTAGAGCCCAAGCATTGGCCGCCGATGGTGCATTATTGGAAGATTTCTATTTTGATAAAAGCAAATCGGGTGACCTGAAAGATAGGGTTTTGCACTGTAGAAATTGCCCTAGTCCAGGTGCTACAAGTTCTATGGCTATAGCTAAAATGTTGGTTGAAAAGATGGGAAAAGAGTTTGGATTAGAAACAATTGATCAACAAAAAAAGTAAAATATGTTTTCTATCCAACTGGCTGAAATAGAACTTTATTTTGGCTCTGCTTTGATTACGATTAAATTCATGAATTATTTATTTTGATTTTAAGTTATAGAGACTGACTAATATTCTTCCACACCAACATTTTTTTCCGCTTTAGAAATTATATCATACTTATTAGGTGGACTCATTCAATGGCGAAAATAGCGTATGTTAGGTATCTTCCCATTTATAGAACCCACAACTCAAAAGGAGTGGGCCCTTAATGTCAGTGGTGAGTTTCATTCGATATCTTATAGGATTCGGATACTCAGATATTCGAAGAAGATACCTAATTCGTCTCCAGACTTATATTTCATGTGTACAAAAATAGTGCAAGGATAAAGGAAGCCGGTAACGAGGATTGGTGTTAAACAATGAAGATGACTGAGTTAAAAAAGAATAAAGAATAAGATCAACGACAATGAAACAAAATTTGAGTAGAGATAATTTAATTGTCATTGAAACTCTGAACACTGACTGCTTAGTATTTAATTCGACACAAAATTTCCAGCCCTACTTTCTCAGTAAGAATGTAAAATATTCCTATTATTAACTGTGTACATACCCAAACATGCATTTTACAATACAATACTTGAATGAGTTATGTCTTGTTGGATAAATGATAATGATTAATACAATTATATATCACAATAATTTTGAGGAAATGAGGCGATAATACAAATAATTCATCGGGGTCATATTAATAGTCGATGAAATTTTGAATTGAGAATAAGGATATCGTCCCTACACCTAGTGGACTACGTCCCAATGCTGAGACTTATTTTTCAACTGCCCATAGAACTCGAAACAACTGTTTCTAAAACTCAAAAATATAAAATCTACAAAGTGAATACACAAACTTTCTTATGTTAAATTCATTGCCGTAGCCCTTTAAAGTGAGCTGTCACTAGATTAAGTCTAATGAACAAATATCACAGAACACAAATTCATCACGTTCCCAATGATAGTTAACCACATTCTCCAATATTTCTAAGTAGTGTACATACAAAATTTTATATCAAATTCATAAATGCGGGACAACTTTCAAGAAAAGATTGGTGTTATATTGGACTTGTCTCTCACATTTATACACTGTGATATGTACATTGATAAGTAAGATATTTGAGACTTCTGAGTAGCCAAAATAAATTTGTTTATAATTATCCAAAATTATTCAATAAAAAGAAATTGCAGTTGAACGTAACAAGGTACACATTTATTAGTCCCAATTTTGAGTACTATTCATAGAAGTTTTGAGCAAAATGGTAGTGTTGAATTATAAAATGGGCTTTTTTACCTTGTAATAAACAAAAATGAAAGTCAAGAAGATCTGAGCTTTATGCCAATAGGGTCTTGTGAAATGGGTTCCTAAATGTATACTTATGCATAGAGTTCACATATTGAATTACACAGAAGATGTCATTGATTTGCCGAGAGCAAGTTCAGACGCTTTTCAGTGTAAGACGGAAACGCCTCTGTTCAATAAAATATCCTAGTGTACTATATGCATTGTATAAATTTAGGAACCCATTTCACAAGATCCTATTGGCAGAACGGTCAGATTTTATTGATTTATTAACAACGGTATCAGCCATTTTTCAATATTAAAAAATGAAAGATTGTTAATATTAATGCAAAAAGTAAGATGCCCAAAAATGATACTACCATTCTTGAAGATTACATCTTTAGTGTCCATTACAAATAACCTGCGAAAACTTTTCATTAAATGAACCTTCCAGAATGCCACCAAAGCTTAAACTAACTGCAGCATGAAATATGGCATTTGCTTAATAGTTCAATTTTTAGATAATTTGAGTCCTCTATTAACTACATTAATGGTTTTAAGCATTATTATTCTAATAGCTTGTCTGCAATTATATTGGCAGATTGTCAATATTTGAACTATACAAGCGGGAAATGTTTTCAACATTATCATATACTCAGATGAGTTTTGTATTAATAAAAATTGATCCAAAGTTTAACAAATCTTTACAAAAACTTGTGTGCCAATAGCTGATCGGATATGCAGATGGCTTGAATTTTTAATTTTGTATATTCTGTTGAAAGCTGGTATGGTTTCAAGTTTCAATTTTTTATATGGTTGCCATGCTTGCTTTTCATAGCAGGATAGAGAATGTATTATGTACATTTGAATGAGGTATAACTAATAAATATAACATGTTTGATGAATAAATCAATACAAATGTATTTTCTCATTAGTTTCATTGTGTGAGAAAAAAATCTTCATTCTTTTTACCCACTCGTGTCCACCAAACTAATATGAATTTCTGCTCTATTTCAGAGACTAGTTAAGCTATACATGATTGCATTGGCAGTTTTGATATGAACGGTAATGGTCAATAATATGACCTAATTTCATTAGAAGTACCTGAATTCTTTATATACAAAATTGGTGGCATTATGAATAATTTTTTGACAAAACTACAGTATATCATGTATACAGATACAATTCTGATAGAATATATAAAATAACAATTGAAATTGGACTGAGACAGTTGTCCTATTCATTTCAATACAATCGTCTACAAATTAAGGCTTCTTTTAATACTGAAACAAAGATGAAAATAATCGGTAAAACTATTTGAAAAGATTTCCTTACCTTGTTTCATAAATCTAAAGCTCTAATTCATCAGCACCAAAGATAAGAATGTAAAAAAATTAAATATTTACATATGTAATAGATAACAAAAAATACTTTCTTAAATCACAAAAATTATTCAAATACTAGCTAAATCACCAAATATTATCTTTCTGTGATAGCAGCTCCATATCTATATAATACAAAATCTTTCTTCTGGAAGTCGAAGTATGCTGTCGTATGAAATGCCATATTTGTTAGAACAACTATATATTCAGCAAAGGCAAATAGTGAATACACTGTAAAGAAGCAATGCATCAATAGGAATAATTGATAGCCTGGTTTTTCTGTGCACTAGTCTATGATCCCTATTGTGACTCCACCAAAGTAACTACAGTCGAATTTAAGCGAGTAACCAGAGCAGAGCGGTTAAGACCAATCTCTTGCTAAACATAACCGATCGGTTATAATAGCAAGGGATTGGTCTTAA
This sequence comes from Halyzia sedecimguttata, assembly GCA_937662695.2. Lineage (NCBI taxonomy): Eukaryota > Metazoa > Arthropoda > Insecta > Coleoptera > Coccinellidae > Halyzia > Halyzia sedecimguttata. The sequence goes on from OW569415.2 coordinate 25,586,318, forward strand.
CCGCACTGCTCCGGCTATTTGCTTAAATTCGACTTACATGTACGTGTATTGTCAAAGATGAAAGGCTTGTCTTATCGTGATTTATCGGGAAAAATCCAATATCAACCATGAGAACATTGGATATTTTAGCAATATATTATACTTATTTATAAATGTGATAGTATATATTGTATATATTTTTTTAAATTCTCAATATCCCCTCATCTTTGTTTTTTGAGATATAAAGCAATCAAAATTTAATTGAGTATACTACCCTGCAAATTCGAGTCCCAAATTATTTAATAATGTAATGATATTTGGCCAGCCCCCCGGTACAAGCCCGATTTTTCTTTGAAAAGAATTCAGCTCACGTATAAAGGAATCATATTAGGTATATTTTGAGCGGATTATTCATGCAGATCTGTTGATAATGCCACAAGACAAAAAATCATTTAAAACTTTTAAGGATTTAAATTGAATAAAGTACTTACTATATGGTTCACACAAAGAATTATGCCTCATATAACAATAGGTTCCTAGTAATATACATGATATGTTCGTTAAAAATAGCCTCAGTTTCCATTTAAGACTTCTTTTAATATGTTTCCTAAATCTACTCTGCATAATACATGACAACATCATGTAAAACTCCGACATTGTTATGAAAGCAATAAATGCTTTCTCGTGAACAACTGAAACAAAAATTACTTCAATTACTATTAATTTGATGAATGGTAAACAAAATAAATTCTTTGTTTTGACCAATATTTTTCTCTACTAAGATATATCATTCATAAATGTGCTGCCAATCTGAGATTCCCAGTGCTATGACACATACCTTTATATCTAAACTTAAACGATGATTCCTCAATATTTTTCACTTTACTGCAACTAATCTTCAACAGATAGTTTCTAGTTGAGAAATGAATTAAAAATATTTCTTATATCTTAATTAAACAAATAAATGAACTCTATAATTTGAATTAATATGTGAAACAACATATTGCAAAACCAAATCACGTCTTCCCACCAAATTTCTTAAGAATTAATTATCCGTAGATATATTTTCAATATAAATATAGGATAGGGTTAATGAATCATATTTATAATATTCGTTTGGTAGTGGAAGAGCAATGCAACATATTTGGAATTTATCCTCAAAAAGCCAGAATCAAAATTCTGTTTACAACTACATACCATAGTTTCTAGACGAGGTCCAAAATGATAGAATTATCAGTGAAATGTTCTCAATTAAATTTAATAAGAAGGCGATTTTTCCAATCCAGATATCTTTCGGATATACCATTACATGATGGAATTGTAAGTATATTACCGCTATGTAAAATCTAGGAATGGACTGCAATAAAATAGCAGCTTGCCAAACTTCACGTTGTGGTGAGTAGTTACCAATTGCGGCAGATATTGAAGGTAATATATTGAACACATGACAGTGGGTACTAGTTACACTTTCAAAATGAAACAAAATTGAATAAATAATACAAAATACAAACGCAAATAATGGTAAGGTCAGAACAATAAACGCAAATTTTTCGAACGGCATCCGTAAACAAGGAGACACTTCGTAATCACTATAAAGTAATGCATATCTAGCCTCCACTGGCATATTTTATTTCATAATTTAATAACTTTTCTCTCTTCCCAAATGTTTTATTTTCATTAATTTAGGTTAATTGTTATTGTTTTCTAATTTATTGTATACCGTGCGCTTTAACTGTCAACAGAAATTTTAACATTTTTTAAATCCGTGTCATTTGGTGCCGTGTTCCGATATTCCTGAACAGTACTGAACCACAGATAACTAAGTACTGAACTACTGAACAGTAAATTGAAACGCAGATATTACTGAAACTCACTGGCGATGCTTACTCTTACTTAAGAGCGTTCCGAAAATACTTACTGTGGCCAGTAATGCCAGCAATTTCGGAACGCAAGGTCTTGCCGTGTTCCGATATTCCTGAACAGTACTGAGCAGTAAATTGAAACCACAGATTAAACGTGTTAAATGTGTTGAAACGTCAGATATTACTGAAATTCACTGGCGAGTGGCGATGCTTAAGGCTGGTTTATGCTGGCTGGTAACTTTAACTTATTCCCTAACTTAAAAATTGAAACATCGATTTCTAACGCTATGGTTGATACCATAGACATAGAATAACATGGACTGGCCCTCACGTAACTTTATCACACAGGGGGTCTATTCTCGACCATTCGCAATTTGCACAATCGTTCGCATCTGCCACCTTTGCGAGTGATATGGGTCTGTTGGTATTCTTGACCGTGCGCACAGCGTGCGAACGTTCGTATATTACAACGAGTGGTGTTGGGTACTCGCAGAAGGTTTGCGACGGCTGCAACCATAGAATTGATAAAATTCGGTAATTCTATGGCCATTTCTAAATTTGAAATCTAGTTTGATTTGTTGTTGTTGACTTGTAAATGATGTGTTGATGTGTGAGAAGAAGGGTGAACAATTTATAAATGGACGATTTGCAATACTTAGCCAATTTGGAATCACTGGAAATCGCTGAACAACCGAGTGAAAATGGATATTGGGAGGAATTAATTTATGTCGGTGTTGCAATCCTCCGTATCGAGGTCAATAGAAGAAGTGAGCATTGCTCTGAATGAACCCCAAGTTTTCAATAGATGGGTTCATTTTCCAAGAAATATTGAAGAACTCAATATAATAAGAATGGGGTATGTATTCATTTAAATTCCAAATATTTTTGTGATAACCATGATTGTTTGTCTGAGTAACTAATGATAATAATCTTTCAGATTCTATGAAAAATTTAATTTTCCTGGAGTTGTTGGCTGTGTAGATTTTACACATGTAGCCATTTTTCCACCGAAGATGACCAAAGCCCAGAGTATGTTTATGTAAATCGAAAAGGATATCATTCGATCAATGTCCAACTGGTTAGTACATACTTGAAAAACTCAATACTCTACATTTTGACTTTCATTATTTTTAGTTTTAGATATGTGATAGTATGTTGAGGATAACAAATGTGAATGCCCGATACCCAGGGAAAAGACATGATGCATTCATTTGAGTCAATTCCAATATTTTAAATGTACTCACAAACTTACATGACAGAGGACATAGAAATTACTATCTTTTGGGTAAAAATATATTCATCGGATTGAAATTCTTTATATATTTAATACATTCTTTTCTATTAGGTGATTCCGGATATCCTCTTAGAAAGTGGCTTTTGACACCACTGGAAGCTAAACCTATCAGGAATACCCCTGAATTTAACTACAATATGGCGCATAAGAAAACTAGGGGTTTAATTGAGAGATGCAATGGCATTCTTAAGATGAGATTTAGGTTTCTCCTCAAGCATCGATCATTACATTATAACCTGCTGTAGCATGTAGAATAATTAATGCCTGTGTTGTTATTCATAATATGTGCATCGAATATAATACTCCAATGCCAGAGGTGGAGGACGGTATTGAGTTGGGAATAATTTTTACCGAAAATTTATGATAATAACGTCCAAAATGCAGTAGCTGGAGTGAATCTCGGACTTGCTGCAGGAAGAAGTGTTAGAACTAACTTAATTAATACCATTTATAGGAATACCTAGACTGTATTGCTATGAGCTATGATCTCATTTAAATTCACATATCTAAATATTTTAATATGAATAAAACTCAAAATAATTAAATGTCTTTCTTTCCCTGCCCATTGTTTTGATTTTGAGAGTAAAAAATGTAATCAGTATAATTATGATGATGACTCAAGGTCAGAGCTATATTAGCTGACAGATGTAAGAAAATAGATATTAGCATTTGTAAAATTACCTATTGAATTAATTTTTTTGAAAAAACTTTCTTGTGGTTCTGCTAATAATAGAAATTGTAATCATTAAAGGATACTATGAGAGGTATATTCATTATTAAATGGAGATTTTCGTTAAGTGTCTGACGAAGAAGTCTGATATACACTCTGAAACATTACGATATAATTATTCTTTCATCGTTGATGTTGTTTCGTTATTGTTTGTTGAGCAACTTTTTTCGATTGATTGTTTCTGACAAATCTGTGTTTTTTATGCAGAAGCAAAATAATACATTTTTTATTTCATAGATATTTTTCAGAGTTTGGGAGAGAAAACCCAGAAAGAAACCATTTAATAATAGAAATTGTCTTTGTTCACTTGGAATAACTTTATTAACTATCATTATTATTATTTAGGATCGACTAAGCATTTCAAGTTTGTTCCGATAGTAATCAGCCTTCAACTGTTTTTTTGCTGTAAAGTTATTCTAATTGTCTCTGCTATATATTGATTAGTGATTTTCTTGGTGACTTTGGAAATTTTGCCATAATAACAAATTATAATCTCACAAAACCAAATTAATAGCACACAACAACGAACCAAATACAAAAACCTAGCTAGCCGAACATTCAAAACTCGCGCTAGGACTGTCAACTGTTAAATTTAAGACCCTTTTGAACTACCATTCCCATTATTTGCAATGTTGCCAGGTATATTTGCAGCTGCGAATGATACCGTTCGCATGGGATTGCGAAGGGTTGTCAAGAATACCATTTTTCGAACGTATGCGCAAATCGACCATTCGCAGCCATGCGTATGCGTGTAGTTGCGAATGATGTCGAGAATAGACCCCCTGTTCGTTGCGGAATACATTAGAGAGAGAGATGTTATGAAGGATAGAATACTTAAAGGCAAATAATGGTATAAAAATAATGATGTTTTTTTATAAGTATCAGAATATTCAGAAACGAGTGGCGGATTTAAATGAAAATGTTTTGCCTTTAAATATTCTGTCTACAAACCACCAAAACACATACACAATACACGAAACCAAACAATTTAGTAACAAGAAAGGTCAGAGAATAAAGGAAACCAATGTTTTGTATTCTGTGGTTTTGCCAAACGCCAAATTATAAGAAAATATTCATATACCGTTGTTTGCCTTTAACTATTCTGTCTTTTTTCAATGCTGATTTCAATGGTCTCTTTCTCACAACCAGTCCATGTTATTTTATGTCTATGTATACCGTGCGCTTTAACTGTCAACAGAAATTTTAACATTTTTTAAATCCGTGTCATTTGGTGCCGTGTTCCGATATTCCTGAACAGTACTGAACCACAGATAACTAAGTACTGAACTACTGAACAGTAAATTGAAACGCAGATATTACTGAAACTCACTGGCGATGCTTACTCTTACTTAAGAGCGTTCCGAAAATACTTACTGTGGCCAGTAATGCCAGCAATTTCGGAACGCAAGGTCTTGCCGTGTTCCGATATTCCTGAACAGTACTGAGCAGTAAATTGAAACCACAGATTAAACGTGTTAAATGTGTTGAAACGTCAGATATTACTGAAATTCACTGGCGAGTGGCGATGCTTAAGGCTGGTTTATGCTGGCTGGTAACTTTAACTTATTCCCTAACTTAAAAATTGAAACATCGATTTCTAACGCTATGGTTGATACTGAGACTGAATAATCCTATTACTTATTATTACTAATAATAATTAATAAGTTAATGGATTATTTAGTCTGATTATAAAGCATAACACTGAAAATAAATGTCTATATATATTATATATTTATATGATTAAGTTAAAGTTACCAGCCAGCATAAACCAGCCTTTACTGTTACTTAAGAGCGTTCCGAAATTACTTACTGCGGCCAGTAGTGCCAGCAATTTCGGAACACAAGGTCTGTTTGATGTGATTTCACCAAGGTTGCCAACCCCAAGATATTTATGAAAACAGCTCTTCTGCGATGGTTTGATGAAACAGTAAGCTACACGCTACACCTAGTATCAGTAGGGCGAGTATCAGGGCCGGTTTCTCAATTGCGAGTTAAGTCGAGGTTACGAGTTGACGCATGTATTTAGCGATATTCATGAATGCGCAACACTCGGGTTACCCGCAACCACGGGTTAACTCGCAATTGACCCGAGGTTGCAGGTAACCCGAGTGTTGCGCATTCATGAATATCGCTAAATACATGCGTCAACTCGCAACCTCGAGTTAACTCGCAATGGGCCGGTTTCTCAATTGCGAGTTAACCCGAGGTTGCGGGTAACCCGAGTGTTACGCATTCATGAATATCGCTCAATACATGCGTCAACTCGCAACCTCGAGTTAACTCGCAATTGAGAAACTGGCCCAATGTGAGTCACAACACTACTCGCAATTGAGAAACCGACCCTAAGGAACGTTTCATCTCAGAAGATGGGAATGTGGTTCCCAGTTCCCATAGATCTGTCTGCGAGTTAACCCGAGGTTGCGGGTAACCCGAGTGTTACGCATTCATGAATATCGCTCAATACATGCGTCAACTCGCAACCTCGAGTTAACTCGCAATTGAGAAACTGGCCCAATGTGAGTCACAACACTACTCGCAATTGAGAAACTGACCCTAAGGAACGTTTCATCTCAGAAGATGGGAATGTGGTTCCCAGTTCCCATAGATCTGTCTGTCGAAAAAATTCGTAGTGAACAAGAGTGTAATGTTTTAGGTGGTTTTAGGGCCGGTTTCTCAATTGCGAGTTAACCCGAGATTGCGGGAAACCCGAGTGTTACGCATTCATGAATATCGCTAAATACATGCGTAACTCGCAATTGATAAACCGGCCTAAGGAACGTTTTTAAGACTTGGGGCTGTAGCCCTAAAATACTGCGATGGATGTACGTCATGATTGTGAGACCAATAATTACCTATGGGGCAGTAGTCTGGCATGCCAAAGCAGATCAGACAATTACTAGGAAAGCGCTTGACAAAGTGCAAAGGCTAGCTTGTGTGTGCATCACGGGAGCTATGAGAACGTGTCCAACCAGGGCACTTGAGATCATCACAGATCTCTCACCTCTGCATCTAGTGATTGAGAGGTTAGCCCATGAGGCCACCCTCAGAATATCTAAGGAAGGTACAGGAACTGAGAGGATTAAATGTCAGAGAGCCTGGACCTCTCTGACTAAGTACATCCCATCAGTGAACCTTCCTAGTGATGCAATGGTCAAAAAAGTAAGCATTGAGAAGAACTTCACCACGATGATAGGTAGAAAGGAAGAATGGGAAAGGGAGTTCACCACCCAGACTTTCAAAGAAAATACCATAAAATGGTACACAGATGGCGCAAAAACCACGACGGGAGCTGGCGCTGGGGTATATGGGACAGGCACCAAGTGCGCACTGTCGGTAGGCTCCCGTTTGAGTATCTTCCAGGCAGAATTACTCGCAATCGAAAGATGTGCAGATATTAACCTAGAAAGGAAATATCAGAAATGCGACATAGCAATCCATTCGGATAGTCAATCTGTTATCAAAGCACTGAGCTCCCATGCCATCGATTCAAAGTTGATATGGGAGTGCCGAAGAAAACTAAATGAAATTGGCAAGAATAATAAGGTCTTTTTAGTCTGGGTCCCCGGTCACTCGGGAGTCAAGGGGAACGAAGAGGCCGATACACTTGCCAGAAAGGCAGCACGAACTCCTTTTATCGGCCCAGAACCTTTCTGCGGTATAGGAAAATGCACCTACAAGAAAGAGTTTCTGGAGAAGGAGGAAACCAAAAGAGAGACACTCTGGCGGAATCTTCCAGGTTTGGTTCATTCCAAAAAGTTCCTTAGGAACTTTAAAGAAGTGAGATCCAAAAGGTATCTGGATCTCTGCAAGAATAAGTTACACCTGGTCACTGGCTTCCTCACAGGACACTGTCGCCTCAGGAAGCATTTGATGAGAACAGGTTTATCAGATACTGACGAGTGCAGATTCTGTGGGGAGGAGGAAGAAACTCCTCTTCACCTTGTTACAGAATGCCTCGCCATTGCAAGTCAGCGAAAGGAATGCTTTGGACAGGAAACTTGTAGGAGTGAAGACATAATATCCTTGAAGCCTTCCCAGATATTGAGGTTCATTTATACTCTGGAACTGGAGGGCGAGCTGTAGATGGCGTAATGGTGAGAACAGCTCTGTTGGGGGGCACAATAGATCTCAAGGTCGCGGTGCAACGTAACCCCCTTATCAATAATAATAATAAAAAATAAAGGAACGTTTCATCTCAGAAGATGGGAATGTGGTTCCCGCAACATAGATCTGTCGGTCGAAAAAATTCGTAGTGAACAAGAGTGTTGTTTATGACGTCACATGCAAGATATTTATATATCAAACTTTTTGACTAGGAAACACTTGCTCACAAATTTGGAGGGTGCAAGCTATAAGGTCAATATAGTGTCCATTAATAATATAAAATTGATTAATAAACAGTAATTTTCTTCTGTAAATTAACCAGTCTTGTGAAAATAAATCATCATTTGACATTTGCCAAGCCACAGAAGCTAAAATAACTCTTCTTCGTTCTTCCTCTTCGAAATGTCAGAGTGCAAAAATAGAGATTCTTTTTGTTAGGTTATCTCTCTTTGGTGCACTTTCAAAATAGTGGCACATTCAAGATGGTAAGTTGTATTTTACATCTGACTTTATTTAATCAATCCGTCTTGATTATGTTTTCTATCCAATTCCATTTTTCACATATGATTTCAAGTTACAATATTTCGAAATATTTCTCAAAACTTCGGTTTATTAATGTAACATATTATTCTTTTAGTCGACACACAAGAAGAAAACTAGGAAGTTAAGAGGTCATGTAAGTCATGGGCATGGAAGAATCGGTGAGTACATCAAAGATTTTTTATAAATTATTTATACACTATGTGATGAATTAGACGAACGGGCGGAATGAATTATCCATTGATTAGTGTTCGTATCTGAATAAATCTTTCACAATTGACCGTCTTGAGTAACTGTAAGTGAAACTAATGCACAATGTTTTACAGGCAAACATCGTAAGCACCCTGGAGGTCGCGGTAATGCTGGTGGTATGCACCACCATCGTATTAATTTCGATAAATACCATCCAGGCTACTTTGGAAAGGTTAGTTTTAGTTCCATTCGAATAATTCAGAAATGTACTTTGATAAACATTTCTCTTGAAATGTTACGTTTGTGGTTAGATGAGTCTAACATTAGCTCAAAAGAATTATTTCTTTTATAGCTTGGTATGGTTTCTTACCATCAAAGGAAAAACTCTAAGTGGCAACCTGCCTTGAACTTGGACAAACTTTGGTCCTTGGTCAGTGAACAGACAAGATTGAAATACAAAGATCATCCTGAAGGAAAGGCCCCAGTCATAAATCTTATTAAAGCTGTAAGTGTTTGCATTTCATCAAATATTTTAAGAAACATTTCTACCAACGGTTCATTTTTAATACACTAGTTCTGAAAATTGTTGGGTAGAAACAGTATTTCATACATTCATCTAAAAATGAAATGTTCTTTGATTTTTTAATGGTTCTGGCATTGATCATTTTTTGTTTGATATTTTTACCTGTTTCATATTTGTCTCATATACTAGTATGTGACAATGGTTGCGATTGGCAGAAAGATCAGTAGCATGAACCGCTACACTACCGGTAGGTAGCGGTATCGTAATCTGCCGAACGGACAGCTTCGAAAATAATAATATTACAGCCAACATAAGAAGTGAACTTGTTGAATTATTGGCTCAACCTCTGCCTTTATTGGAAGATGAAAACAAATTGTTCCCAGGAATCAGAATTTTTATGAAGATACAATTCCTCAATATATGGGACTATTTTATAATGTCCCGAAGTGCACGTAATTCTTTCCCTCGAATATATTTGTCCTAGTATCCATTTTTTCACTCCTTATTTTTAAAATAAATGTCACAACATGTCAAACTTATAACATGTTACCGATGCTGAGCGAAAAAAATCTTCACTCCTTAAAATGACGACCGCTACACAGCATGTTCCACAGTGAGCGTACCATTCAGCAGAAAAATCATCGAAATGTGACAACTGTTCCGCAACTGTTGGTTCTGCCGAACTCGGCCAATTTGTTGATTTCGGAGTAAACAATAATGAAACAGCTCTGTGTGCATATTAGTAGACCTAGCTTGAAGGAACATCTCAAGTTAGGGGGATTTAAGTATGCTATAGCAAATGTTTTTGTTTTTATTTTCATCAGTTACATCAATTGAATTCGATGAATACAACAGAAACAGACATCTCATTTTTAATTAATATTCAGATATTTGGTAAAATTTTGGAGTTCATCTGTGAATTTTTATTCTCTACCAATTATTGATAAGTTGAAATACTCAATTCTAACACTTCAATTTTCATCCAGGGATACTACAAGCTTTTGGGCAAAGGAAGATTACCACCTCAACCAGTTATTGTTAAGGCGAAATTCTTCTCTAAGAAGGCTGAAGATAAAATTAGGTCTGTCGGAGGAGCCTGTATTTTATCGGCTTAAGTTAAAATAAAGATATTTTAAAAATAAATTTGTTTTTGTTACTTTTTGAGCATTCAATTTGAATCTCCATATAGTCAAATGCTCAATTTTCTGTGTATGACTTGAATGAAAAAAAAATGCCTATGTGATAATATATGTTCAGCTATTGCAGCTTAATAGTAGTAGTATAGTGAGGAGTATTGAAGGCAGATATTGACATTGAAATGAATAATGGAAGTCTACTAACTCACTTCCCCTCATGTTGGATTTACATACATCAACAAATTATAATTAGAGTATTCTATGAAATCATAGAATTAATAATAATCATTGAAACTTTGAAGAATCATTAGCAGTAGTATTAGTTTGTTGGAATTGTGAATGATAACAATGGATTCTTATGGCGAAACTGCACTTAGCCGATTTTGCCCAGTAACGAACCTAACCCAGATAACAAACATTTTCAAATGCAGACTACTTTGGGAACTGGATTTCAGCGAAAACATCAACGATTTGTCGGCGTGAAAACTAAGGTTCCGTTCGTTAACGCTAAAATTTTATTCCAGACAATTCTTGTTTCCGATTATATTCATATATGTTTGTTAGATAATAAAAGAATCTGTACTTGGGTTTCACAATCAATTATTTATTGGAAAATTCGACTGAAAAAAATTGTTATTTAATTTGAAAAATAATTTGGGGCTAGGTGGCCTCCACTTCTTTGTTGCCCCGTGGCCTAGCCCCAGATCTCTGATCCGGCACGGGATCTCGGATGTTTATGACATCTTTCAATTCAGATTGGTCAACATGAACAAGCGCGCCAAATCAGACTGACATGACGTCAGCAATATGATTTTACGGGAGTACACGAAATTGCCAATATCTTGGGATATAAGGCGATACAAATAATAACGATAAATTTGATTTTTGGCTCTTTGCTAAGGTTTTATGTAGCCTCCAATACCCTTGAATCTCCAAATAGGGTGGTGCTACCAAATGAGAAACCCCAACATTATATAAATGTACTGAAACTCCTAGGTCTTCCAAGGATACCACTTTATAAGTAATGAGCTAGTGATGTGCTGCCAGGCGCAAAGGGGTAGAACCCTCCACTGTTAAGTGGTTATCGGCAATGCCGAAAGGGCGTGTATAGGGGTTCTATCGCCCCTGTTGTAGAGCCTGGTCGGCGGGCACTTTTCAATATCCAGACATACGTGCTGATGAGATAGTGCGATAACTGTTAGAGGCAAGCATGAAGGCAAGAGTATCCCAATGCAAGCTGCGCTCATTATCACAGGAAAAGTGGTGCGATTCCCTTCACTAGAAGTAGGAATCTGAATCCCAAAACTCCGGTACTAAATGGCCAAACTCTGAACTTCTCCAGTGTGCAAATATCTAGGAGTAATACTTGATAGTAAACTCAACTGGAGAAAACACATAAGACAAAATTCTTTCCAAAGCCAAAGCTATGTGATGCAAAAAGATATTTGTGAAGACACGGGGGCTGAAATGATAATGTGGTTATACCCAGCAGTAGTATGCCCCATTGTCACCTACGCATACTTAGCATGGTGAGCAGTGATGAGGCCACCATACGCGCATCAGTTAGTTGCAGAAACCGCAACGGTTTAACTGGACCAATTGGACCTCTTGGCAAAGCCCTCAGATGTAATGCCAACCACATTCGATTTCGAAACACCTGTCATAAGAAACCGTGTGAGTGCGGTGGACCTCGTTAATCAATTAAACAAAAAGTCATCCATTTTGGTATACATACACGGATGGATCAAAATCAGATAATGGCGGTGCAGGTATTGGGGTATACAAGTCCGAAACTGAAGATATCTGTGCACCTGTGACATGAACTCTCTATCTTAAACTCAGACACACTAGCTGTCTATATTTGTGCCCAAGAGGGTCTGATAAGGACGTGCCAGAATACCATAAAACACCTGCTGGACCAGAACCCTAGCTTCTATGGGCTTGGAAAATACCACTACAGGGCAGCGGGCCAACAATGGGAGCTGAATAACACAACAGCTCTTTGGAGAAATGCTTTAGGACTTACAGTGGCAAAAAAATAAGTGGATTTCTCACCATCTTATACCAGCAAGCTCCTGCGGCTGCCACGAGCTGAGCATCGGGTGATGGTGAGATTGCTGACAGCCCATACTGTCGGTTCAAATACCAATTGTATCACATGGGTAAATCAGCAGACAAACATGCAGGCTCTGTGGATTAGAAAGGGAAACTGCCAAACACATACATAGTTTGCAAATGCCCAGAGCTGGCCAGCCTCTATCAATTTTACATATGGGTGAACCAGGTCTAAAACCTCACGACGTGATAGCCAAGGCACCAATGACGTCATTAAGTATGTTATTACCACTGACAACGTCTGTAGGGTTGAATGAGTAAGGTAATAGAACAAATAATCAGCTGATCCAATCCTCACGACCCCGTTCTAATAATGATAAATAGAGCTAGTGAGAGTTAGGTGAATCAGTTGTGTTCTGTGTAAGACACCTTAGGCATAGCACTAATAATTTTCTATGTAACAGTGAATGGTGGCCACTACCGTCTTACTACAAAATGTCTTTCCTAGCCAAGGATGACCTCGATCTAGCCACTTCCTCGCTTAAAATCCTCCCAAAGAGGAAAGTGTCATTCAGGGAATATAATATGTACTGGTTTCATGGTTGTTACCAATCATCAGCGTAACTTAGCCACTGAATGACAAAAGAAGGAGCTCTAGGAAACTTAAACCCTATAGTGGCAAAGTACCAGAAAGGCAATCTTATCAGTGCCTCCTAGGAAGATCCTTGCACTCCAACCCCCTATGATGGGGAAACCTTGCGGTTCCTAGTTTACAAGACTTTGGTTTGGTCTAATTGACAACATACTCAATTGCAGGGTTCGAAAATATCATGATATTTATATATATATCAAAATATCGGATATATATCAATTTCCTGATATTTATTTTTATAAACAATTTTTTTTCTTAGTCATCCATTTAGGAGCTTTTGTGCATATGTTCTTGTCCATTCTCCTGTATTAGACACTCTTAAACGAATTTATCATGGTGAATTCTATTGTCCATTCTCTTGTATTGGACATATTGGATAATATAATTTATCATGGTAAATTCGATTAAGAGTATACAATACAGGAGAACGGACAATAGAACATACGCGCAAAAGCTCCTGACTTCACGTCAGTGCTTGAACCAATTTTTAATGTTCAAGGGGTTCGGTTCTTACAAATTTTACACACGTCTTTATGACGACAATATACTACTAGTTATTAAAGCTTCAATTTGATCGAGTCAAAATAAGGAAAAATCATTGTAACGAAGAAACAACATTTATACCATACAATGCAACAACATAAAAAAAATATTTGAAATAACTTAACTTTAATACAATAACTAAACTTTAATACAATAACTAAACTTTAACACAATAAAACAACAAAAACTAACCAATTAATCAAAACATTTTTATAATTTATTTATGTCTAAAAATTTATTTAGGACTTCGTCCGTCGAAGAAGTCTCACTTTGCATCTCTTCCTGAAATTGTGTTCTAATTTTTTCAGAAAATTTAGTTGGCTCAACCGGAAGGGGAGCCGTTCATCCCATATTGCAAAAGCTTTAGATGCAGACGCATGCTCTGTTTAGATATTTAAATAAAAATGGGTTCAAGCCCTGTGGACAGGAGCTTTCTGGCGCTCTTGTTCAAACAGACAAATTATATCTGGTATTGGTTTCTCAGAGTTGGGAATTATATCAATGTAGAACTGCATCAAAAAGGAAATTCAATTCAAATAATAGTTTATTTATGAAGATTAAATGAGCAATCATGAGAATGAGAACTGCACCACATTTTCAATTTTTTTTTTTACACTTTGCGGTAATCTGGTCAATACAAAACTTCACATGCGTATAAAGGTCATGATTCTACAATTTGGTGCTAAATTTCAGATAGATCGAGTGATCGGTTTCGGAAATATTCATAAAAAATATTTTTACTAAAATCGGCCATAACTCCGAAACCCCTTGATGGTTTTCGCCCATTAACGAACTTGTCCGAGATATTTACGCTCCAAAACCACCTTGCAATTTTCAATCCGCTAACTCCTTTCGTTCGAGAGTTATCGTGCCTACGGCCGGTCGGACAGAATCGATTTCGCACTCGGATTCTTGATCAGTGAGTCGAACCAAATCATTTGAGACCATTTTCAGCCAAAAATTCCAAAATTACAGACACTTGGGCAAATTGATAAGCAATCTGTTCCGAGGAACTAGAGCGCCAAAAAAACAAGTTTCGTATGACAATTGCCCAAAACAGGTTTGAAGTACCTACAAATAGTAGGTATTCCATAAAACATGTATAAGTAATAAATTACCTTGTAATCGATCAAAAATTTCCTGATCTACGTTCACAAAATTTTCTCCTCTCTCGAACTTTGGAATTATGCTTTCAATATTTACGTAATATTTTCAAACATTTTCGGGTGAGGTCCCCGTTGCATCGCTAAAATACGAGTATTTCAACCCCAATATTCTTGAAGTTACAATATTCCCTTCTGTCAAGTTGACTTTATGGCAATTCATACATAGAATAATTATATCAATCTGTGAAATACGATTTACATTGAAATTTTGAAAAATCATATCTCCGAAAGTATTAGCTTGTTAGAGTTAAAAATGATATGAATGGATTCTTATAATAAAACTGCTTATTAAAAAAAAATTAATTTGGAATTTGTTTTGTAAAAAAAAATTTTTTTTTTTATTACTCCGAAACCTTCTGTCCGATTTTGCTCAGTAACGAACTTAGCTGAGATATTCATCCCCCAAACCTACTCTGAAAATTTCAACTCTCTAGCTCATTCCGTTCGAGAGTTATCGTGCCTACGGCCGGACAGAATGAATTTCGACCACGGATTCTTGATCAGTGAGTCGAACCAAATCGTTTAAGACCATTTTCATCGAAATATTCGAAAATTACAGACATTTGGGCAAATTGATAAGCACTCAGTTCCGAGGAACTAGAGCGCCAAAAACAAGTTTGGCTGTTTTGTCACGCTCCAAACGATTTATTAATTTTGATTTTACCAAGCCGACTGCTGAAAAATACGATTCCGCGTTATAAAATCACCATCTAAAAGGTATACGAAGTTGGGAATTCCCCGAAAATGCGTTGCTAAATACCCTTTTCAGCTGTTGGCTGTGACCCTTTGACGGTCGAACCCTGCTCAATTGCAAATAAAATTTTGCATAAATCAATAAACATAAACAAGCGAAAAATTTATATATTGATATGACAAATATTCAATTTAGTTCACTTTTATTTTCTAATACAGATTCGGTCTTGTTTTTTATTGATTTTTTCTTAAAGTTTTTTGCATTTTTCTTCTTTTCCTTCACCAACTTGGCCTCTTCTACATCTGGATCCAACCCTTCCAAAATCCATTTCTTTCGCAAATTTATTCTTCTCTTTTCATTGAACTTGTTCTCGTCTAAGTTTATATGTGCCTCACTCTTTGAAACAGATATTTGTGTGAATATGATTCCTACTTCCTTATCTACAACAGAAGTACTATTTCATCAATAATTATAATTCATTTTCTGCAAAAAGAGGTTAACTTCAATATGATTCGAAGAGAAATATAATTTTTATATTATAATATAATTATGCATGAATTCAATAACCATCGAATCTTTGATGTCATTTGATGAGAAACAGGTCAAAACAAGTGTATCAAAACACATAACTCAAGAAATCCCACATCAACCGCAATAAGGAATAAAATGAAACTATCTGGTGTTGCATACAAAATTTTCAAATTTCAGATATCTTACCATTCACTTTGTACTCCAACAATTTTGTGTTGATATGTTTTTCAATTTCCAATAATTGTGGTAAGTCATAAGGTGATACTAAGGTCACAGCCTTACCCTTTCTGCCTGCTCTTGCAGTTCTACCAACACGATGAATGTATTCTTTATAAACTTTAGGAAGCGTGTGATTTATGACTAATTGTACTGTTGGAATATCCAGACCTCTACTGGCCACATCTGTAGCTATAAGGATTTTAGTTGTGTTCGACTTGAACTTCACCAATGATGCTAGACGCATTTTCTGCTTCAACATGCCATGAAGGGCTACATTCTCAAATCCAACATCATTCAGCATCATTGATAAGATCTGGCAGTTTCTGCAATATTTAACATATATACAAACTGATTTTACTAGTATTAATACTGTCACAATTTAGATAGTTGATAGTAGAAGATTACAGTAAAAAATGATTTATTATGACCAAAGTAATAAACATACAAAGTGTGATGCCCATGGTTTCATTTCATCTTGTATAATGATTTTTTGAAATGTCTACCCCTCAAAATACATAACAAATGAGTTTTATTTCAACAGACCTACTAAAGCATTTAATATCATTACTTACAATTGGCTATAAGATACACAATGACAGAAATAAAATTTACCTGCATGAATCCGTAAAAATCATAATATTCCCTTTTTCATCTTTTTCCCTAAAACCACGAACAGTTTGAACTAAATATGCATCCTTCACATAATTTGCACAAAGTACATAATATTGCTCCAGATCTTCAACAGTAGCTACTTCTGAAGGTGCCTCATACATGAATGTATCATTCTTACTAAAGTTTTTAATTGTTGCCAAGGTATCTGTTATAGTTGCTGAAAAAAATAGATTTTGCCTCTCTTTAGGAAGTACTGAAAATATTGTTTTGATTTGACCATCAAAGCTCCCACCCAGTAATCTATCAGCTTCATCCAATACCAAAAATTTCAAACGATTGAAATTAAATGTCATGCAAGTCTCAATTAGATCGGCCAACCTTCCTGGGGTAGCTACAACAATATGACTATTAGCGATCTGCTGGGCTTGAGATATCATATCCATTCCACCAACAATTGTGATATGTTTGAGATTGAGTGCTTGATTAACTGCTAAAATAGCGAATTGATCAGATATTTGATACGCGAGTTCCCTTGTTGGTGTCAAAATAACAGCAAAAATTTTGAACGGATCTTCCCATAGTTTTTGAATTATCGGTAATGCAAAAGCCAATGTTTTTCCACTTCCTGTTTTGGCCGCACCAACACAATCATTTCCGTTTAGTATTGCAGGTATACAATTTGACTGGATATCGGTGGGATTCTTTATTCCTGAAATTAATAAACCACATTGTAAATTAATAGTGTTCAAATTTAAGTGATCAACCATTTTTTTTATGTTTAACTAAACTATAAAGAACATCTGTTGGTTTCCAGTAATATTTACCTATCATAGAACAATTTTTTATTAACCACGACGGAACTCCAAGTTCTTTGAAGGTATTTTTACTCATTTCTTCAATTTCAAGGGCAGTCACTTTTTAAAACATTAATCATTTAAATACTTTCAAAACATTAGAGAATTTTTCAAAACATAACCCATATGTTGCTCATGTTTGTGCTCTATAGTTCTATTCACAGAACATAACGATATATTCTGTGGTTCTATTCATAGAGAAATTCTTACTGATGACTTTGGCAGCATCGAAATTTTGCTTGAGGGACACACATACTTCATTTTCCCTTTGCGAAGTGTTAAAATATTAGTGTTCTGTGGTTAAAAGTGTTGAAGTTTCAATTGATTTTTGGTGATTATTTCTGGAGGAATATATTTTATTGAAAATTATGAATCACCCAGCGGTTTTAGTGGTTTTATTCAGGAGGTTTTGGCTAAACTGACCAATCTGGTACTTTTGTAGTTAAGATTGGTCGCATTCAGTGGATGAAACAGTTGCGCAACCGTTACCAAAACGTTCGGTGCCACATGCCCTACGAACTCAACACGTTGTGGAGCGGAGGCTATTTTATGGAGCACATTTGATTTGTGCTAGGTCGCGGTAGCGTAAAGTGGCTGAGCGCTTCGTCCGGTGAATGCGACCATTAATACCTCTGGTTTTCAAAACGAAGTGTAACAGTATTCTAGCTTGAGTTCACTGAGGACTGATTATGAACACTGCACTAATACTAGTAACACAGGACAAGTCAGTTCGGGAAAAATAGAATCGTTTCCGAGTTGGAGTGTCCGTACCGTAGCTCTGGGGCTAATTTTGAAATTCATGTTACCCCTTACGGACTTTTACGTTATGCGTATAAGCACACGAGAAGTGATTTAACTGCTGGCTGAGAGAATTGGGGTTTGGAGGTGCAGGATGCTATTCCTCCGTAGCATCCCCTTGGAAGTGTCCGCACATGCGTGGATTGAAGCTGCGATATCTCCTGAAACAATGGTGTTGAAGAATCAGAGTTTTGTGTGAGGTGTGTAATTTTGAGAGGCATTTCAATCACAAGTAGATTGCGCATGCGCAGAGGAGAAGTTGCTTTTTTTGTGTTGTACGGCTCATGATGTTGGGAGTGGTTTGCGTCTAGCGGTCATGGATTTGGTGCTGAGCCGATACTGTGAGGTTTTAAGAGAAAATTCATGGCAATTCTGTGCACCGACAAGTCAGTTCCGAGGAAATAGCGTTGTTTCTGAGCTGAGTGGTCTATATCGTGGCTCTAGGGCCAATTTATAAATAACTATATTTGGAAGAGCTATATATTAAATTACGTTCGGATTTGGAGAATAGGCGTAAGCAATTGCGTTACCAACGGGGGTCCCATAACCGCATTTTTTTTATTCCGATCTACGTTAAAACTAATAGCCAGACTGTATCGACAGCCAGATTTGTTAAAGGACCTTGAAAAAATATAAAAAAGCACTGACGTGAAGTTACTACTATTTGGCGCGCGTGTTAAGGCGTTTGCTAATTTGACTTGAATTATAAGGGTTTCATGCTCAGCGGATAGAACGAGCCGGATATCTATATATCCAGAGGGTAGATGACACCATTCACTGTCGGGTCATAAATTAACAGTGCTGGCATAACGATAGAGTAACAAAGTTAACAAAGAACACAACTGACTCTCCTTATTAGTCACACAAGTTCCTATAGGAGCTTCTGAGGGATCTCCATGGGAAAGACTTGGGAGGGTCAGTATAATCATAATTATGTTTAGAGCACGCGCGCCAATTCACAATGAAAGAAAAGGGCTAAAAGAGCATTGACGTGGGGTCAATCTGCTTTGACGCGCGTGTTATAAACATAATTATGATTATACTGACCCTCCCAAGTCTTCCCCATGGAGATCCCTCAGAAGCTCCTAGGAGCCTTTGGTTGACTATAAGGATAGTCAGTTCTGTTCTTTGTTAACTCTACCCTTATGCCAGCTTAGACACAGTACTTTCAATTTATAACCCGTCAGTGAATGGTGTCCACTACACTCTGGGTCTACCCAGAGTGTAGTGAACACCATTCACTGACGGGTCATAAATTGACAGTACTTGTGTCTAAGCTGGCATAAGGGTAGAGTTAACAAAGAACACACAATTCTCCGGCTCGTCCTATTCGCTGAGCTTGAAACCCTCACCATTCAATTCAAATTAGACGACGTGAACACGCGTGCCAAAAAGTACTGACTTCACGTCAGCGCTTTTTTGCGCGTACCTTTTAGGGAACATCGCATTATCATTTTGCCCAAATGTCTGTAATTTTCGAATTTTTCACCGAAAATGATCTCAAACGATTGAGTTCGACTTCCTGATCAAGAATTCAAGGTCAAATTTAATTCTGTCCGGCCGGCCGTTGCCACGATAACTTGAGAACGGAAACAGATAGACATTTTTGGAGTTATACCCATCTGAAATTTGGTTTTTATTTCCTCAATAACTCGAAAAATACAAAACCGAACCAATTCAAACATGGTTATTAGTTATAGAATGGCAACGCTAAAATTCTTGCAAAGGATCGTATAACTAGAACATTTTTAAAAAATCAAAGAAAATTATTGAAAAAAATTCTACATGTCAGAAACTATTCGTCTGATGTCGCTGAACTCTTGCGAGAGCCTTCAGAACCAAACTCTACTACCAAGTTCCAAGTTTGAACATGATCGGATCTATATATTGTTGGAGATCCGAGCAGCCTTGTGTGAGTTCTGTAGCTGGATGGGTGAGCGTTGCCTTGACAACTCTCGAACGTAAGGAGATAGTGATTTGCAATTTTCAGGATAGATTGCACACCTGAATGGAAGAGTTAAGTTCGCTGTTGGCCATAATCGGCCCAACGGTTTCGGAGTTATACCTTTATACCTATCTGGAATATTATTTTCTCGATAACTCAAAAAATATAGACTCGATCGAATTGAAGCTTGTTAACTAGTTGTAGAATATCGACATGAAGACGTGTACGAAAAAATATTATGTATCTCATGATTCCTTGAGAACGGAAAGAAAGAGCGACTTGCAGTTTTCAGGGTAGATTAAGCATCTGAATACGACATTTAAGTTCGTTAACTAGCATAATCGACCAAATGGTTTTGGAGTTATATCAATCTGAAATTTGGTTGTTATTTCCTCAATAACTCAAAAAACACAAATCCGATCCAATTCAAATATGGATATTAGTTGTAGAATGCCAACGCGAAAATTCTTTCAAAATTTTGTGAGGATCTTAGCACTAGAAAATTTTTAAAAAATCTTTGGAAAAAAAAAATTGGTTCAAGCACTGACGTGAAGTCAGAAAGCTTTTGCGCGTATGCGTGTTCTCTTGTCCATTCTCCTTTATTGGACACTCTTAATCGAATTTACTATGGTGAGTTATATTGTCTGTTCTCCTGTATTGGACACTCTCTTAATCGAATTTACCATGGTAAATTCGGAGTGTCCAATACAGGAGTACAGACAATAGAATTCACCATGGTAAATTCGATTAAGAGTGTCCAATAAAGGAGAATGGACAAGAGAACATGCATACGCGCAAAAGCTTTCTGACTTCACGTCAGTGCTTGAACCAATTTTTTTTTTAATGATTTTTTAAAAATTTACAGGAGAATGGACAATAGAACATACGCGCAAAAGCTCCTGACTTCAAGAAAAAAAATTGGTTCAAGCACATACGTGAAGTCAGGAACTTTTGCGCGTATGTTCTATTGTCTATAATCTCCTGATGTATTGGACACTCTTAATCGATTTTATCACGGTGAATTCTATTGTCTATTCTCCTGTATTGGACACTCTTAATCGAATTTACCATGGTAAATTCGGAGTGTTCAATACAGGAGAACAGACAATAGAATTCACCATGGTAAATTCAATTAAGAGTGTCCAATACAGGGAGATTAGACGATAGAACATACGCGCAAAAGCTCCTGACTTCACGTCAGTGCTTGAACCAATTTTATATTTTATGTCCCATACCGTTGGTTTTCTTTCCTTATCCATAGAACACTCAGTTTTTAATATTTTGCAGCGATAACAAAGGTGGGATGAAGGATGATACATCAACAAATAAAACAAGTTAAAATAAAATAAGAAATAAAACGAACCAATCAAACGCAGCATGTGATTATAATCACACATTGAAACTGTTTGTCCTTTCTCAGTGGCGTAACGTTCTTCAGCCGCCCCCCCCCCAATGATTGTCCCCGGCGGGCCCCTCTCCGCCTTCAGCTCCTATCACAATACACCGAAGAGATACTGGGATTTCGTATATAAATCTTATGTATATATTTAACGCATCCGGGAATAGTTTAGATAGGTACTTAAAATTGTAAGAAATGAATAAAAGAAAGTAAATCAGAGAATTAATTAGGTACTATCAGCATATTGTGTTTTATTATAATAAATATTTCAATGAATTAATTGAAAATTATATGATCTTCACGGGTAAGATGTAGATGTACTTGTTGTAAAAGTTTTTAGACATCTTATTCACAAATCGAAATGATTTATTTTCCGACTGTACACTAATACGTGAATAATCGATATTAAATGTATCGATACTTTCAAAGCTATACGATTCAAGTATCGATACTACTTATTTCGATATATTACGATCCAGAGTATTTTCACTCGCCTATACTATACAATTTAACCAGGAAATACATATATTATATCAGCAGAAAATCAGTTTTTACTATCAATTAGTTCTCAACAAGATAAAGTAAAAACTAAATAAAGGGTTCAACTCCCGGGCCCCCAGACCCCACGGGCCCCCCCCCCCCAACGGGGGGTCTGGGGGGGTGTACGTTACGCCACTGTCCTTTCTGTTTCATAACTAAAATTATTAATTGTATCAGTGATAAAGGACTGGAGCCAGGTTCTGAATTAAGAATTAGTATTAGAAAAATCGATTTAATTAGACTGTTAAATAATAAAAATAAACTTTTTTAAAAAAAACTTTCTATAATTTTCCAATTGGTTCACATATCGTTAAGAACCTTCGATCCAAGAAGAACAGAAAGAACTGCTTAAGAAAAATCTCTGTATAATGGCATCACAAATCGTTAAGCATTCACGATCCAAGTGGAAAAAAATAAACTTCTTTAAAAATTTTTGAAAAATTGGCATCTCAGATCGTTAAGCATCTTCGATCCAAGTAGAAAAGAAGAATAAATATCGGACAAAATGAAAATTTTCAAAAAATGTTTAAGTAGAACAGAAATTTATGATATTTATCCAGACATTTTCGATAAATACTAAAAAACTCTAAATGTCGACTGTTTTTAGAAGTAATGATAATTTTCGGACATTTTTCAGTATTTATCAGAGGAGTATTTAAGACATTTTCCACACTCACAACACTATTTCTACCATAATTTTCTGAAGAAATTCGATAAATTTGGAAAAACTGGTCGATAATTCCTTCTTTGGATTTTGCTTGGTGGCATCACTGCTACGCGTACGCACGCCAGAGACATAGACTATTTCTCTGACGCACGCATGCAGTTAACCTGAAAAATATTTAATGCTTAACTTTTGCCCCTTGTTTGTGATTGAAACTGGGATAATATGGCGCCTAAAGGCAATAATATGATCCCTAATGGCCATTTCCACAAGGATTGGCAAAGATTCGTGAAAACTTGGTTCAATCAACCCGCTCGTAAGTTCAGAAGGAATCAAAATCGTATCAAGAAAGCAAGAGCTATTGCTCCACGCCCAGCTAAAGGTCCCCTGCGTCCAGTCGTCCGATGCCCCACAATAAGGTACCACACAAAAGTTCGTGCCGGCAGGGGTTTTACACTACAAGAATTAAAAGCCGCTGGTTTAAATCCACGATACGCTAGAACAATAGGTATTTCAGTCGATCATCGCAGAAGGAACAAATCTATCGAATCTGTCCAAGTAAATACACAAAGGTTGAAGGAATACAAAGCCAAACTCATACTCTTCCCCATCCATAACAAGAAGAAGTTGAGGGCTGGTGAAGCAAATGAAGAGGAGAGAAAAGTTGCGACACAGTTGAAAACAGATGTGCTTCCAATTCGCCAACCTGCCATCAAATTGAAGGCTAAGGTGCCAACGGAAGAGGAGAAAAAGTTCAGTCCATACAATGTACTTAGGAAGGCTCGTGCAGATGCTAGACTGATTGGAATCCGTGCTAAGAGAGCTAAGGATGCTGCAGAAAATGAGGATGTGACAAAAGCCGGAAAAGAGAAAAAATCTAAAAAATAAACTTTTGGAATATAATATGAACTCTTAGAATTGTATATGTAAATATTCATAAACTGGACTTCAAATTCCAATTCTGTTTCATTTCATTTTTGCAGAATTTGTATTTAGAGATGAATAATTTACTCCTCAATAGTTATAGATTTCAGTAAAACTTCATATTTCACGCCTATTCAGAATTTTAAGACATGGAAGATAAATCCCAAGAATGAAATTAAGGTATGCTTGTTCAAATATGTAGGGATCATTTGTTAGCACTTCTCTCTCTACCAAGAATAGGAAGAGTACTGTTTGTTCATAAGTTATTTCATGCTAGTTTAGTTATGTCAACAAGTTTCAGCATCTTCTGAAAAAAATCAGTGCTCAGTCAATTGGAACAGTTTGTAATTTGTTGTATGAAAACAGGATTATACATTCATAAATTATATCATGTGTAAATGGGAATAAAGAAGAAAACTCAAATTGTAAAATTTAATCAATTGATCAGCATAAAATTCAATAATGTATAATAAATGAGTTAGTATATAATTCCAATAGAGAGTAAATAAAGTGAGAGTAAAATCTATATAATTGTAGGTAATTTTTCTATCAACAATGGACTGTTCTGTAGTTTTTTAATCTCTAGGTATACCTTCAATGATGCCTAAAAATTCTAATAATTAGTTTCTCTATATCTACGTCAAATTCCAATATCTTACATAAGTATCTGTTGCAGCATATATTTTCTGCCTCTGATCTAGAGGGATAACACCCCACTTACTCATTCTAACCTTCTTATCTTTACTTATTTGCATGTTCAACTGAAAACAAAGAATATTTAACATAAATATTAAATGCTTGTGTCTTTTAGTTGATGTAAATCCATACTAACTCAAATGAAAAATTATACGACTTATACTAGTATATTGAATTATGAGTATGTCTGAAGAATTTGCTGTGTTGAACAAACACGCCACAATATTCAATAAAGAAGTGTAAATCATATCGTCGGTTGAATGCCAAAACCACGAATGTGCAAATATGCCGTTTTTCTCTTCAAAGTTGAATGAAAGATGAGAGCATGAATTGCTCGTGCTAAATCTTCAATTATAATTATATAATACCTACTAGATATTCTACTAATGCTGCTAGACTCCACCTCCTAGATGTAGGTAGCACTTCATTGGCATAAACCCCAGAATCTATGCAATTTTCAATAATTTTTTCCACATTCTGCACTTTGAAATCTCTGGCAAGTTTCCTTATATCACTTAAAAATGTCAATATTGAATTGTTGAACTACTTTAGCTCAAAGCTGAAATTTACTCACTTTTTAATGTTGTTACCTGTCAACCGAATTTTTGGATGGGCCAATAATTCATTTAATCCTGCTGGTAAATTTTTCAATTGACTGACATGCAAGAGGTAAGTTATGTCTAGATTTGGTGATATCTGTATTAGTGCCGTTTTACCAGGCCCTGTTTGGAAACTGAATGGCCATTCCATATCAAATCCTATAACCATTTCGTCCTCACTGCTATTGGCAATTTTTCTGGAGAATTCAAATGTGTATTTAATATCGCAAGCTTTCCCTTTACATAAAGTTCTGCATTGATATATATATTCGTATGAACAATTAATTAACACATTGATCAATTCACAATTCACTAAATTAAATATCAAATATTTGGATCACAGCCGCTTCATAAATACTTACAATAATTCATCACACGCCATCGCACATCCAATCAAATCAGTTCGATATATCATTTTTCCCTTAAAATTAATAAAAGGCAGGGATTCCTTCACAATTTTTTGTTTCTTCTGGTTCTGCGAAAGAATGTGTTTTGAGAAACTGTGATATAATCATTTAGTAATCATATAGAATATGAATACCTACTCAATGAATATAATATTATTATTCATACGATACGAGTAGAGGTATAAACCTACGTACGTAACATTCGATATACCTATAGATATTCTTTAAATTTCTTACATTTTTTTTTCTTTCTTCCGATGACACTGCAGATCGTAGTCTCATCCTAGGTTGTGATGTTTCCATATTTTCAATTCACAAGTATATCATATAATAATCAAATCATCACCGACAACGAATAACGAGAAATAATTGAATTCAACAATCAACAGGAAAAGCCCGCCAAATTTTATATTCTTGAACGAACGAAAAACAGTTCTAACTATTCTGTGACATCATATCCCATGGGGAACGAAAAAAGCTTTTACTTGTTAAAGATGTGTTTGGTATTGAATTCATTGTATTAAGATCCGATAAGAGGCATTTTAAATTATTAGCAGAATTAATATTAAGATTTTAATCAATCAAGTTCAGTAGTTCACTGTGTTAGGTAATAAATATCAAGAAAAACAAGTAATTCTTCAACTCTGTGGGCGTCTATGCTCATGCTTCGTGGCGTGCATGGTGCATGTTCGATGTTCGCATAATCGCATTTCGTTTCGGCATTTCGTAAAAGAGCAAACCTCGTGGCTCACTGGCTCATATCGTTAGGTTAGAATTGGGTAAGCATAAGTAATTTAGTAAAGTACCTACACTACCTACTGAGTTTTGATTCCAGCATTCTTGCAATGCATGGAAATTTATAACAAGTTGTTTAAATTTGGAATTAATATTCAAATTGGTTATATAACCGTTTAACGAGGTAATTTGGAACTTTTGGAAGTAACAAGTAATACATCCGCAAGATAAAAGTTCAACTGTTATATAATAATATTGGTATATCATCCTAGATTTTTAACTCCTTTAGATACCTCGATACCTGATACATGTATATGATGAATAAGAACAGGCGGAATGATAAAATATGTAATTGTGTTAGATTCTGAGGTTAATGTATATTGTGCATGTTTACCGATTCTGATTATTGAATTCAATATACCTATTCTAGTTTTTCTGCCTGCATATTTTAATGTCTTTCTTTCAGAAAACGCTTCCGTTCTTATAAATTATTATTTTACTCTATCTTGAGATTGATTCTTCGATGATTAATTATTATTACCTACATTATTTGAGACATGATGATACGAACTCCATATTATGATAATACATACCTATATTAAATATTTTAATTTATTTTGTGGTCGTTTGGTTATAAGGACTTTTATTACAGGTGTATAACCCTACAAGACTAAAGATGTGGACATGGAGACTAATGCAGTTAAAAGCAATAAGTAGGTATATTAAATTAATATATCAATATCCTACTTGGGTTTTAAGAAATGATGACTTACATGAACGGGCGGTATGATTTAAATGATTAATGTTCAGTTCTGATCATACAAATGATGGTTTCTTTATTAGTATTTCAAAAATAGTAGATTATAATAGTGATTATTTTCAGCTTGACTACTAATACACTAAACTTATTGAAGCAGACATGGATAATCAAAGAAGATGGAATAAGACGAGTTGTCTTAAACCTAAAGGTATGGATCAAAGATTAAATGAATGATTTGTTGTTTAGTAGGATCGTTGAATGATGAGTTAGATGAACGGGCGGTATGATTTATTTGATTAATGTTCATTTCTGATTATGTTAATCTAGTAGTTTATTCGTATTTTGAATATTGCACATTAAAATAGTGGTTTATTTTAGTTACTGTCACACTATGTTCGTAACACCTAAAGAAATAAATCTGGATAAAAGAAGAAAAGGATGAAATATGTGGAGAATCCATAAATCGCAAGGTACGGATTAGAGAGCAAATTAATTTTTCATTGTATAAAATAGTTGGATTATTGAATGATGAATTTGATGAACGGGCGGTATGATTTACATGATTAATGTTCATTTCTGATCATATAAATCAAGTTCTTTGATTTTCAGTTCGAATAATGAAGATTTAATAGTGATTCGTTTCATTTTAGCACGGACATTGTTTGCAAAACTCATTGAAGCAAATCTGCATAATCAAAGGAAGCTTTAATAAGATGAGAATGCATGAACAAAAAGGTATGGATTAAAGACCAAATGAATATTTCATTGTATAGAATGTCTTGAACTTCCCATAACTGTATAATTGTTTAAAAATTACCCACCATGAATTTTGGTTCTTATATTGCGAATCTGAAGTAAAAAATTCCTTTAATGCTTAGATTAGGTCGGGTTAAGTTTAATAATTCATGATATAGATAAAAATGGTAGCAAGCAGTTCCTAGGGGAACAGATATGCAAAAAACCTCTTTATTTCATCTCATGTACTTGACAATGTCGGGGATTGCATGCACTTGTCTGCTCGTCATGTCACTGTCAGGTTTCAAAATGGACGAAAAATTGTTACATATAATCAAATAGTTTTTTTTTAAATGGGGCAAAATTATTAATCAGAAAAAATTATTTGTGAATCAATAAGATATAATTTATGATGGATATTCGCAAATTAAGAGAGTTTACCTTGGACACTAGAAGCGACCATCCATTTTTGACTTCGGATTCGCAATAAACGACCCCAAATTAGTAGGTGAGTAATTATTTTACTAAAAATAGACAGTTATGGTATGTTCTAGACGTTGGTTTATGGAATGATGAGTTAGATGAACGGGCGGTATGATTTATATGATTAATGTTCAGTTCTGATCATAATATTAATGAAGTAATTTCATTTGCATTCTGAGAATCGGAGATTTCAATATAGCGTTTTTCAGCTCGAGTGCCAGTCCACTGAATTTCCTTAAATATTTTGGAGAGTTTAGATATTCGATAGAACACCATAAGAGTAGTCCTGAACCAAAATGAGATATACTTTATTGGACAAGATTTTTGAAGAAATAGGTATGAAAAGACTATATTTTGGTTGACATTGTACTACTTACTGCCTTTAGATATTATGGAATAAAGTTCATATTCACTTAATTTGATCTTTTGAGCCTGAATATGTCTTAGTTTGAAGTTATAGGTCTTCAAACGTTGAAAAATGTTCCATCTCCATATCATATTCAACCCCATGGAGAAAATCGCTCAACACTTTCATATAGTTGAGGAATTATCTCTGAATTTATACTCAACAATTTGAGTTATTCCTCTCTAGAATATCCAATATTTAATTTATTGAAATCGGAGTTACTGCACTATCCAAGAGAGCTGTGAGCTCCAGTATTTCACTGAGTAACAAAAATATGGCAAGTACTTCTAAGAATGTCAGAAATTTGGCTGGTAAGCCATAATAAAACATATATGCCTGTTAGGTCAGTGAACACAAAATGTCCTTAGTGATTATACAAGTGGTATGATTCCTTGTTGATGGCACCGTCCTGAACTTAGCTAACTTAACCAATGAAAATAAACTTGGGTGAGGTTGGTCGAATTGGCATGATGAAATTAGCAAGACGCTATATCCACTGCAGTCACCAAGGAAAATTCTGGAGTTTGACAGTTAATTTTGTATTTAATTGAACTGGATAGGACATAGGACAGAAATACCTAGAATTGTTGTTTGAAGTTCAGTGATGATTTGTGAACTATATTGTGTTTTTATGGTTGATGAAGTGAGTTTGATAACGATTTCCATTGACTTAACATTCGATCACTCTCCGCCGTATTCACTAAGCATTCAAACCGCCGTATTCCCAAAGCGTTCAACCTGCGTTAAGTCCTAACTAAGGTCTTCAGTTAAGGATAAATTTGAACCACAACCTCAGTTAACGTATTAAACGGTGGTGAAAAAGGCCTGTTTCACGTTAACTGATGTTGCGATTCAAATTTATCCTTAACTGAGTACCTCAGTTAGGACTTAACGGAGATTGAATGCTTTGTGAATACGGCGGAATCTCTGTTAAGTCCTAACTGAGGTGCTAAGTTAAGGATTTATTTGAATCGCAACCTCAGTTAACGCGAAACAGGCCTGTTTCACCACCGTTAAATACGTTAACTGAGGTTGCGATTCAAATTTATCCTTATCTGAGGTCCTCAATTAGGACGTAACGGATATACCGCCGTATTCACAAAGCATTAAATCTCTGTTAAGTCCTAACTGAGGTCCTCAGTTAAGGATAAATTTGAATCACTACCTCAGTTAACGTATTTAACGGTAGTGAAACAGGCCTATCTCACGATAACTGAGGTTGCGATTCAAATTAATCCTTAACTTCGGACCTCAGTTAGGACTTAACGGAGATTCCGCCGTTTTCACAAAGCATTTAATCTCCGTGGTGAAACAGGCCTGTTTCTCGTTAATTTTCACGTTAACTGAGGATCTCAGTTAGGACTTAACGGAGATAGAATGCTTTGTGAATACGGCGGATTGAATTCTTTGTGAATACGGCGGTCTGAGAATTTACCGACTCCGACCGAGATCTGTCAATGGCCGCACTCAAAATTATCAAAAAAATCCTTCAATTTTTGGAAGAATTTGTTTATCAGATTTTTCTATTAAGATAACAAAGTCTTCATTACTTCTGCTACTACAGCTGTTCATTATCTCCAATAACGCACCAAGTAATCTATTATTATTATTTTTATATTTATAAATATTAATTTTGAAAAACTAAAATTATTTGTTCTGAGAACAGATAAACATAACCTAATTTTTTTAATTGTTTTGTTCCTGACTCGAGCTTTCAAACGCGAGCGAAAATAATTGCGCTGAGAGCAAACATATTTGTTTTGTTTTTCAGTGGAATATAAATTATCGAACACATATGTCCAATGGAAAACGAAAATGTGACTTCGAGTGATTGTAGCGTATCAATGGAAATCGTTTTGAATTGAAACAGTTCAGGATATCAAATTAAGTAAATAGAGGTTCTGTATTATGGCTCCTTAAATGATGAGTAAGATGAACGGGCGGTATGAACTACATGATTAATGTTCATTTCTGATCAATTTAATGAAGTATTTCCATTTGTATTTCAGTAATTTCAGGTTATAATAGTCATCCATTCATTTTCAGTTTGCTTGCTGACCCTAAATAATTCTACAATGTCAAGTTCCCTATCCCTAGTCAGTGGAATCTAGTGAATCAGAATGTGGAATTTGATTGATATGTTTAAACTCGTACTGTGATTAATTGAATGAAATAAATGTATTGAACAGTATTTTTTTTATGGTCTGAGTTTAATTTTGTTTTGCAAGCTGAATCCTCTCATCTAGTGTTGAAAATGCAAATAATTCAGAAAAATATCTCTCACTAGCCGACCCAGCGAACTCTGTTCCGCCTTAGAAGCAATAAATAAGCAGATTTTAGATTTTATTATATACGTTTGTCATAAAATATAGATAGTTTATATTCACCGTTTCTATACAATCCCTTTATGTCTCAATAATTGAACGTTAATTATGTATCAATTTGCAACATTCGAAGATAATCGACGCCGCTTCTGCGGTCGCATAAGGTCCCTATTCAAATACATTATGAGAATCTATCTGAGGTACCTATTAAGTTAATGTTTTGTTTGTGGTACAAATCACTTCAATCGCGTACAATTGTGCAATTAGAAAAAAAACACCCTGTACAGTAATGATTTATTTTCAATGATGTATCCCTCTAAAGTTTATTTTTTAACACATATGAATGAAATTGTACGATTGTGGCATGAAAAACAGCAAGTTGCAATTGACGTTAAAAGAAGAACACCCTGTATGGATATTTCGGACCTATATATTTTGAGAATCCATCCAAGGTACCTATTTAGTTAATGCTTTGTTTGTGACACAAATCACTTCAATCACGTACAATTGTGCCATGAGAAAATGGACACCCTGTATAGTAATGCTTTATTTTCAATGGTGTATGCCTCGAAAGTTTATTTTTAAACACATGACTAAAATTGTACGATTATGGAGGAAAAACAGCAAGTTTTAATTGACGTTAAAAGAAAAACACCCTGTATAACACAAAAAATCCTATGTCCGTCTCCTGGTTCTAAGTTACCTCCCCACCAATTTTGAGCCAAATCGGTATAGCCGTTCTTGGGTTATAAGTGGAGTAACTAACACGACTTTCTTTTATATACAGGGTGAGTCTTTGACCACTGCATTAATTTTAACCAAAGATTCCTCTCATCAAATGAAACACTTTTTTCATTTACCATTTTTCCAGATTCGGCTCAGGTAAAAAGTTACAAGCGTTTAAAGATTTCACAATGTGCTATTACACTCCCGCATATAAATTATCTATGACATTGTTGGCGGACGAGCATAAGGCATGGTAACGTGGTTTACAGCTTGATTGGGGATTCCAACGCTCAGGGACGGATCCATAAAAGTAGTGAAATATCTGGAGGTTTCCATTTTAAAACATTCAATGAAGAATATCTCGAAAACGGTGAGTTTGAGGAGAAATGATGAAGAATAATATAATGTTCTAAAACGATGGAATATTCTTGAAATGACTCAAGAAAAACTTTATATGCTTTCTTTGTGCTAATTTCGTTTAGTTTTATGAATCCACGAGTCCATAACTAGAAAACCAGTAGAAATAGAAAATAACTAATATTAGGAAAATATGTATCATAGTTATAGGAAACTTTACGCCAACATTCATTTTATTCGAAAAAAGGATGTCAAAGTTACAAAATAAAAACTGATTTTTTTTCAAAATTTCAACAGCTTGTATCTTTTTACCTGAGCTGAATTTGGAAAAATGTTAAATGAAAAATGGGTTCAAGCCCTGTGGACAGGAGCTTTCTGGCGCTCTAGTTCAAACAGACAAATTATATCTGGTATTGGTTTCTCCGAGTTGGGAATTATATCAATGTATTCATATGATAGAACTGTATCATAAAGGAAATTCAATTCAAATAATAGTTTATTTATCAAGATTAAATGAGCAATCATGAGAATGAGAACTGCACCACATTTTCAAAATTTTTTTTTTTGACACTTTGCGGCAATCTGGTCAATACAAAACTTCACATGCGTATAAAGGTCATGATTCTACAATTTGATGCTAAATTTCAGATAGATCGAGTGATCGGTTTCGGAAATATTCATAAAACAAATATTTTTACTAAAATCGGCCATAACTCCGAAACCCCTTGATGGATTTCGCCCATTAACGAACTTGTCCGAGATATTTACGCTCCAAAACCACCTTGCAATTTTCAATCCGCTAACTCCTTTCGTTCGAGAGTTATCGTGCCTATACGGTCGGTCGGCCGGCCGGACAGAATCGATTTCGCACTCGGATTCTTGATCAGTGAGTCGAACCAAATCGTTTGAGACCATTTTCAGCCAAAAATTCCAAAATTACAGACACTTACAGTAGTGCGGTTGGCTCAGTGGTAGAGTAATTGACTTGGGAGCGGAAGCCCCAAATTCTATTCCGAGGCTAAAAAAAGAAATTTTCTAGTCACGGTAATCGCCACCATTCGCTGTTGGGTCAAAAATTAACAGTGCTGTGCCTAAGGTGGCGTAAGGACACAGTAACAAAGCCTACACAGAACACAACTGGTTCTCCTTACTCGCTCAAGCTCTTAGAGCTTATGAGGGGTCTCCTTGTGGAAGACCCAGGAGGATCAGTATAATAATATATACTTGGGCAAATTGATAAGCACTCTGTTTCGAGGAACTAGAGCGCCAAAAAAACAAGTTTCGTATGACAATTGCCCAAAACAGGTTTAAAGTACCTACAATTAGTAGGTATTCCATAAAACATTTATGAAAGAAGATAAGTAATAATAAAAAATTACCTTGTAACCGATCAAAAATTTCCTGATCTACGTTCACCAAATTTTCTCCTCTCTCGAACTACAGAATTATGCTTTCAATATTTACGTAATATTTTCAAACATTTTCGGGTGAGGTCCCCGTTGCATCGCTAAAATACGAGTATTTCAACCCCAATATTTTTGAAGTTACAATATTCCCTTCTGTCAGACCCGTCATAAATTGACAGAACTGAGCATTCGTCTATGGATGAAAAGCAGTCTCACTACTCTCAGATCTCTTACTTCTACGTTCCGAAATGTAAGACTTTTCTGAGAAACACTAATTTCGGAGCAAACAACTGAGATTTTTCTCACTTCGCTCACATTTCGGAATACACTTTATTCTCATAATTCTTCGATCGATTAGATAATGTCATGTCATGTCATAAGTTGACATTATGACAATTCATACATAGAATAATTATATCAATCTGTGAAATACGATTTACATTGAAATTTTGAAAAATCATATCTCCGAAAGTATTAGCTTGTTAGAGTTAAAAATAATATGAATGGATTGTTATGATAAAACTGCTTATTAAAAAAAAATTTAATTTGGAATTTGTTTTGTAAAAAAAAAATTTTTTTTTTTTTACTCCGAAACCATCGTTCCGATTTTGCCCAATAACGAACTTAGCCGAGATATTTATCCCCCAAACCTACTCTGAAAATTTCAACTGTCTAGCTCATTCCGTTCGAGAGTTATCGTGCCTACGGCCGGACGGCCAGACAGAATGAATTTCGACGACGGATTCCTGATCAGTGAGTCGAACCGAATCGTTTAAGACCATTTTCATCGAAAAATTCGAAAATTACAGACATTTGGGCAAATTGATAAGCACTCAGTTCCGAGGAACTAGAGCGCCAAAAAGTGTTTCATTTGATGAGAGGAATCTTTGGTTGAAATTAATGCAGTGGTCAAAGACTCACCCTGTATATAGATTTGGCTCACTTCTTCCCCTAACTATAGCCGTCGCTAGTACATGCACAGGAAACAATTGCAACAATGTCCTGGAGACCTACGACGGTATATCTTTGTAATGCCGGGAAACAACATAAAACAACACGTTACACAAGTCATTGGTTTAGAAGGTTCGCCCGGCTTGGGCTTACGGTTTATTGTGTTGAAAGAGTGCAAATGAGCTTTAAGAGTGTAAAAGTGATATGATTCAGTGCAAATTCATTTTATAATTTCGCCTAAATCTCATTCAAAATGCTCGCCGATGTTGTGTAACAGCATCCAATTACGACTGACCAAATGGGTATGAGTAAATTTTTAAATTTCCAAAAGACCCCAATAAAATGGATATCTGCTATACCTTTGGACTCCTCAAAATTAAGCTGTTCGTTCAATTCATTATCAAGATAATGAAATCATCAGATATGATGTATTCGAAATTGAGATGGCACTATTGCAAATAACCTTTTGAGATGACCAAAATTGATTAAAAGTAGAGTTCCATCAATTTTTGCGCGTATGTTCTGGGGAACATCGCGTTATAGTTTTGCCCAAATGTCTGTAACTTTCGAATTTTTTGACGAAAATGGTCTCAAACGATTAAGTTCGACTCCCCAATGAAGAATTCGAGGTCAAATTTGATTCTGTCCGTCCGGCCGTCCGGCCGTCCGGCCGTTGCCACGATAACTTGAGAACGAGAAGAGCTAGCAACTTGAAATTTTCAGAGTAGGTGGCGCATCTCAATACGAC
This sequence comes from Halyzia sedecimguttata, assembly GCA_937662695.2. Classification (NCBI taxonomy): domain Eukaryota; kingdom Metazoa; phylum Arthropoda; class Insecta; order Coleoptera; family Coccinellidae; genus Halyzia; species Halyzia sedecimguttata. The sequence continues at coordinate 25,621,607 of OW569415.2, forward strand.
GGACAAGTTCGTTAATGGGCATAATCGGCCCAGTGGTTTCCGAGTAATAATTTTGTTTTCAACCAATATAAATCCGATATAATTGAAACTTGGTGGGTAGTTGTAGAATATGATCTTAAGCACGTTTGTGGAATTTTGTGCGAATCGTATGGCTAGAAAATTTTAAAAAAATTATTAAAAAATATTTTTGTTGTCACGATAACTTGAGAACGGAATGAGATAGCGGCTTGAAATTTTCAGGTTAGGATGAACACCAGAACGCGACATTTCAGTTTGTTTATGAGCATAATCGGCCAAACGGTTTCAGAGTTATAGCCATCTGAAATTTTCTGAAATTTCGTGGTTTTTGTTCCTCATTAACTCAAAAAGTACTGAACCGATTGAATTCAAACATGGTTATTAGTTGTAGAATGCCAACGCGGAAATGTTTGCAAAATTTGGTGAGGATAGCATTTGTAGAAAATTTTTAATAAATCATTGAAAATAAAAAAAAAAAATTCTATATATCAGTAACTATTCGTTTGAAATTGCTGAAATTTTGCAAGAGCCTTCATAACCTAACTCTACTGCCAAGTTTCAAGTTTTAATACGATCGGTTAAATATTGTTGGAGATTCGAGCATTCTTGTGCGAGTTCAGTAGATGGGTGACCGTTGCCTCGATAACTTTCGAACGAAAGGAGATAGGGACTTGCAATTTTCAGGGTAGGTTGCGTATCCGAAAGAGAGTGTTGAGTTCGTTTTTGGGCATAATCGGTCTAACGGTTTCCGAGTTATACCCACCTGGAATATTATTTCCTTGATAACTCAAAAAATAAATATTCGATCGAATTGGTGCTTGGTAACTAGTAGTAGAAAATCAACATAAAGACGTGTTTAAAATTTTGTAAGAATCGTATCCCTAGAAAATTTGAAAAAAATGACGAAAAAAAAAATTTCAAGAACCGTACCCCTAGAAAATTTTTAAAAAGTCACGAAAAAAAAATTTTTTTTTTTTCGTTTTTTTTTGGAATTTTCTAGGGGTACGGTTCTTTGAAAATTTTTTTTTCGTCATTTTTTTCAAATTTTCTAGGGGTACGGTTCTTAAAAAAATTTAAACACGTCTTATGCTTAACTCTCCCATTCGGATACGCAACCTACCCTGAAAATTGCAAGTCCCTATCTCTTTTTGTTCGAAAGTTATCGAGGCAACCGTCACCCATCTACTGAATTCACACAAGGCTGCTCGAATTTCCAACAATATTTAACCGATCGTGTTAAAACTTAAAACTTGCCAGTAGAGTTGGGTTCTAAACGCTCTTGCAAAATTTCAGCAATTTCAGACGAATAGTTCATGATATATAGAATTTTTTTTTTAATTTTCAATGATTTCTTAAAAATTTTCTACAAATACTACTCGGAAACTATTGGGCCGATTATGCCCATTAACGAACTTGTCCGTCGTATTGGAATGCGTCACCTACCCTGAAAATTTCAAGTCGCTAGCTCTTTCCGTTCTCAAGTTATCGTGGCAACGGCCGGCCGGACAGAATCAAATTTGACCTCAAATTCTTCATCGGGGAGTCGAACTAAATCGTTGGAGACCATTTTCGTCAAAAAATTCGAAAGTTACAGACATTTGGACAAAATGATAACGCGATGTTCCCCAGAACATACGCACAAAAAAACTATATCTCAGAAACCAGTGCCGGCTTATCCATTAGGCGCTTGGGGCGGGCGCCTAGGGGCCCGAGGCCTGGAGGGGCATTTTTTGATGATTAGTAAGCGAATTCAAGAGATCCGTCAGTGCCAAGATCTTCTGCGCCCAGGGCCGGAAAGTACCTTAAACTGGCACTGTCCGAGACTATCCGTCAGATATCGCTTAAATTTTGCAAGAGTCTTCAAAACCTTATTTTCCTGACAATAAGTTCTCAGATTGAGGTCGTTTTGGGCGCAGAAGATCTACGGGATCTCTTGGATCCGCTAACAAAAGAAACAAAATTTCAATGTTTAATTTTAATCGCAAAAATTCGAGAAAATCACTGACGTGAAGTCGGAAGTTTCAAATAAGCATTTTTGCGCGTATGTTCTGGGGAATATCGCGTTATCATTTTGCCCAAATGTCTGTAATTTTCGAATTTTTCGCTGAAAATGAACCCAAACTAATGGTTCGACTCTCTGATCAAGAATTCGAGGTCAAATTTCATTCTGTCCGGCCGGCCGTCCGTTGCCACGATCACTTTAGAACGGAAAGAGATAGCGACTCGAAATTTTCAGGGTAGGTGGCGCATCCCAATACGACGGACAAGTTCGTTAATGGGCATAATCGGCCCTACGGTTTCCGAGTAATAAGTTTGTTTTCAACCAATACAAGTCCGATCGAATTGAAACTTGGTGGGTAGTTGTAGAATGCAAAACTAAGGACGCTCGTGAAATTTTGTAACAATCGTATCACTAGAAAATTTTAAAACAATTATAAAAAAATATTATTTATGCGACCATAACCTGAGAACGGAAAGAGATAGGGACTTTAAATTTTCGGTTGCCACGATAACTTGAGAACGGAAAGATATAGCGACTTGAAATTTTCAGGGTAGGTGGCGCATCTCAATACAACGGACATAATTGGCCCAACGGTTTCCGAGTTCCGAGTAATTTTGTTTTCAACCATTACTAATCTGATCGAATTGAAACTTGGTGAGTACTTGTAGAATACAAACCTAAGGACGTTCGTGAAGTTTTGTGCTGAGCATCGTATCACTAGAAAACGTTGAAAAAAATATTACTTATATCACGATAACCTGAGAACGGAAAGAGATAGTGACTTGAAATTGTCAGGTTAGGTTGTGCATCTGAATGCGACATTTGGGTTTTTTTTATAGGCATAATCGGCAAAACGGTTTTGGAGTTATACCCATCTGAGATTCGGTTTCTATTTCCTCAATAACTCGAAACATTCAAATCCGATCCATTTCAAACATGGTTATTAGTTGTAGAATGGCAACGCGAAAATTCTTGCAAAATTTCGTGAGGATCGTATCACTAGAATTTTTTTTAAAAATCATTGAAAATCATTGATACAAATTCTATATATCAGAAAGTATTCGGCTGACATCACTGAAATTTTGCGAGAGCCTTCAGAAACTAACTTTACTACCAAGTTCCAAGTTTGAACAAGATCCGAGCAGCCTTGTCTGAGTTCAGTAGCTGGATGGGTGACCGTTGCCTCGATAACTTTCGGACGAAAGGAGTTAGGGACTTGCAATTTTCAGGGTAGGTTGCGAATCCAAATGGGAGGGTTAAGTTCGTTTTTGAGCATAATCGGTCTAACGGTCTCGGAGTTATACCCACCTGAAATATAATTTCCTCGATAACTAAAAAAAATACACTCGATCGAATCGAAGCTTGGTAACTAGTTGTATAATATCGACATGAAGACGTGTGGAAAATTTTGTGAGAACCGTACCACTAGAAAATTTTAAAAAAATTAGGAAAAAAAGAATTGGTCCAAGCACTGACGTGAAGGCAGAATCTTTTGAGCGATGAATTCGATTAGGAGTGTCCAATACAGAAGAATGAACAATAGAACATACGCGCAAAAGCTCCTGACTTCACGTCAGTGCTTGGACCGATTTTCTTCTAAAATGTTGTTTCAGAAACTATCTGTCAGATTCCGCAGAAAACTTCAAGCCGCCATTTTACGATCGATTACCGGATTTCAGCTCTATCGGCTTCGTATTTTTATTATTTATTATAAAATTTGAATTCAGTTGATGCCCAATGCATTTTTTCATGTGTTAACTCTTCCTTTATTCATACTCAACTTCATGCAGTATTTCCTAGGTTGTGTGGGGCGTGAATAGACAATGTAACATGCGCGCAAAAGCTCCTTACTTTACGTCAATGCTTTTCTCGATTTTTTTTTTACTTTTTAATCCAAGTTACATATTATTTATCAGTAATTATCTTCATCTCGGCGGACTATACAGGGTCTTTCACGAGGAACCTCACCCATATTTATACGGGAAACTACTGAACGTATTTTCATGAAATTCAGCACTTATAAGTATTTCACGATGCTGATGAAATCTAAAATATTTTCAAGGCATGAGCACCTCCGGTTTTTCCGGAAATGACGTCAACTTCCGTTTTTCAAATTAGAACACCATTTCCTTATTGCAGAAATAGATTCCTTAGAAAATTTCAAGTTATTTTGATGTAACATTTTTCAGTTTTGGTTGGAAAATTCTCTCTGAGCGGAAAAATTCGAAAAAAAAATCGAAAATAGAGCTCCGCTGAAACAAGAATAACTTCGAGGTTTTTGGATGGAAAATTTTCATTTTTGGGATTTTTCAAGATGTAAGATTGATGTATCCACTTTAAAAATCGAAATCGCGATTCATGATACAGGGGGTGAAAAAATCGCTTTCAAAGTTAGGGATGACAAAATCGTGAAAAATCAATTTTTTCAAATTAGAACCCCATTTTTTATGGCAGATATTGAATCTACGTTAAAACATAATGTGAGTGTATGCATCACACCCTTGCCCTAAAATGGATATTTTCTGAGTTATTCACAAAAAACTGTTTTTCGTCTTGAATTTTCAGCTATTTCTTTTCCCTTCACGCCAAAAAGATGAAATTTTCAGGAACTTTTATTTGAACCATGCTGTAGATTTTTCACCCCTTCTTGAAACCGACTTCAAGTTACTATTAGGAGAACCATGGCAAACTCTCGCAGTTATAACTAGAGAAGATGCTCAAAGTTTTGACCGTTAATTTCTAGACATTTATTTATACGTCTCAGGAATGCTTCGTGCGTTGCTCTTCTTATTTCATCGGGAGGAAGAGATCTGCAAAAGTGTTTAAAAACCAAATTGAGTTTCAAAACTATGAATCTAAAAATCTAAACAAACCTGAACGCATTTCTGACTCGTTCTATGCAGTCCTCTTTATCAGTCAGTGGAGTTGAGTAGACAATATTTTTTATCCTACCCCAAACATAATAGTCTAAAGGAGTTAAATCGGGAGAACGTGGTGGCCAAAGATGTGGACCATTGTTCGCCAACCATCGATCTTCAAATAGCCTGTAGAGGATATTTGATACATTGAGTGAATTGTGTGGAGGCGCGCCATCTTGTTGATACCATAAGTCATTATGGTTCTGTACTAGCGGCTCAATTATTTGAGTCAATATGTCAGAATATCTATCTCCTAAGGGAGAACATTCTTTAAATAATGCAAACATGTGTAGTGTTCTATCTTACCAGTTAAAGTCCCATCATAAATGTGAACATCGAGAATTGCATTAATTTTGATGGCGCAAAAAACATTGAAACTCCAGGTCTCTTGAAAGTTCCATTGTCTGAAGTGGTGGTTGTTCTCTTCATCCCAATAATTACTGTTATGCCTATTGAAAGAACCATTCTTTGTGAATTTAGATTCATCTGTCCAAATTATACAGTCCAAAAAGTTTTCATTCTCTTGAAATCGAATCATCATAGCTTCGCAAAACTCTGTTCTCCTGATGAAATCAGTTTCCTTCAAATGCTGTACCCTATTGAATTTATATGGGTGCATTTTATGTTTTTTTAATATTCTCCAAACACTCGATTGAGATAATCCCAGATCAATCTCGGCATCTTTGAGAGAATTTTGAGGATTCACACGAAAATATGCAAGAACTGTAATTTCGTTGTTCTCATCTTCTACTACACTTTTTTCTCTGTGTATAGTTTTCTTAACGAAAGATCCGACATTTCTTAAGTTTGTCATGGTTCTGTTAATGGTATCTCTCGTTGGTCTGGGTCGGTCAGGAAACCTCTCAATGAACAGTCGAATCGTTCTATCTACAACTTTATTACATTCTCCATGGAGTAGAATGAGATTTAAATAATCTTCATTGGTAAAATTAGGCATAGTGATCGATTTTATAACTTAATACGAATTATCACCAAATTAATAGTAAACACAAAATGCTACTGAATAAAGAGGAATTTGGCAGATGTAATTAATGATATCTATCATTAAAAAAAAAGAATGTAAAACATGGTAAGTTTTTGCATATGGTTCATAAGGAATTATTTATTTATCACTGGAGAGAAAACCGATGGCCGATTAGCTGAAATAAAGAGGTTTCCGATACAAATTCGAATCAAAATTCGCCATCTATTTAGGAACAACCTGTAACTTTTTTCTCTTGCATATTAGGGTAGTAAAATCTAAAACATGGTTTAAGTAACAGTTCCTGAAAATTTCATCTTTTTGGCGTGAAGGGAAAAGAAATAGCTGAAAATTCAAGACGAAAAACAGTTTTTTGTGAATAACTCAGAAAATATCCACTTTAGGGCAAGGGTGTGATGCATATACTCACATTATTTTTTAACGTAGATTCAATATCTGCCATAAAAAAATGGGGTTCTAATTTGAAAAAATTGATTTTTCACGATTTTGTCATCCCTAACTTTGAAAGCGATTTTTTCACCCCCTGTATCATGAATCGCGATTTCGATTTTTAAAGTGGATACATCAATCTTACATCTTGAAAAATCCCAAAAATGAAAATTTTCCATCCAAAAACTTCGAAGTTATTCTTGTTTCAGCGGAGCTCTATTTTCGATTTTTTTTTCGAATTTTCCCGCTCAGAAAGAATTTTCCAACCAAAACTGAAAAATGTTACATCAAAATAACTTGAAATTTTCTAAGGAATCTATTTCTGCAATGAAAAAATGGTGTTCTAATTTGAAAAACGGAAGTTGACGTCATTTCCGGAAAAACCGGAGGTGCTCATGCCTTGAAAATATTTTAGATTTCATCAGCATCGTGAAGTACTTATAAGTGCTGAATTTCATGAAAATACGTTCAGTAGTTTCCCGTATAAATATGGGTGAGGTTCCTCGTGAAAGACCCTGTATACAGTTTCCTGTGCGCCAAGAAGAGGCTACATCTATTACATTTTACTTCCTGGTCCATTCTGTATATTTCTAATTTAAAAATAAATAAAGGTTGTGGGGATTTCTGGCTCTGGACCAAAACTAAACTTTCGGGATATTATCAAATGATAGGCTAGGAATCCACCTATTCAATAGTTCAGCCCAAGTATTTTTTTGGAGGTGATCGAAAAAAATGTATCTAACATTTGAAATAGGACGTTTCTTTCTAATATCTTTGGGAAAGTGTATTTATAAATAGGCAGTCGTACTGTTTTGTAGATGTTTAAACTTAGTGTTCCCAACATCAACTGTATTGTTTGATGTAATTAATAATATTGTGTAATTTACACTATTAATAATTTTGGTGTCGTAAATATTGAAATTAGTCATTGTCAGATCTTTAGTCCCTCTGGATTTGTTGGAGAAATATTATTCAGCGATAAATGTGATCCTTTCTTACAATCTAAGGCTTCGAAAAACAGGAGATTGGTTGCATTCCATTGTTAATAGAAATCGGAACAGCGACTTTATCGGGAATCTTCATCGCAATTCCTAAATGGTCTTTATTGACTATGCAACTTTGATTATTAAGGTGAGTTGAACATGCTATTTGAAGTTTTATCGTTGTTTGATATCTGAAATGAATAAATATACACAGTCGTCTGATTTTCTGAAGGAGTATAAGTATACTTCAGGTGCGGTGTAAATTACTGGATTTTAATCCACTCTCAAGTCGGTCTCGTATATGGTAGGTACCTACTGTGACTGTCATACATTTTTTTTATGACATTCTGAGAGCATGTGTATCCGGTAAGCTCTTGAGTTTACTACAGTTTTCAAGATGTTGAAGTACTTTCTGGTATATTATTTATAAATATATGAGCCCAAGTTATAAATGTTGCAACTACCGGGAACTTCCAGGCCTGCAAGTTTCAGTTCCGACTGAAATGGTACTGGTCCAGCCTTTTAGCTGCCCTGGGCAAAAATATATTTGACTCCTTTCACAGTGACACCTCATGTAACTCATGAGCATATTGTATATTCTATTATGTGGACAAAAAAAAATGTAAAATTCTTAAAAACAAATTTCTCTGAGAATATTCAACTAAAATAACTTTTGTCCCACTTCTTGTACCTTAATTTTTTTAATAATTTTCGTTGAATGTGTGCTGACGCAAACTTGATGATATATTGATAAAGCCAAAATAATTCTGAGATCAATAGGTACTGATATTTGTACCAAAATTTATATGAGTTATAAATTTGAAACCCTAAACTTTTATTGCCTCAACGTCGATGGGGAATCTCCAGTGAAACATAATCACTATTATAAACCAACATAAACCTATATACAGGGTGTTCCATCTCAGACTTGTCCCATAGTGATTGGAAAAATGTCCCGAAACATGTCGAATGATTTTGCTTGGAGGACATCTTTTGACGCATATTTGAGGTTTCGACGAGCAATCCCATAAGAGGGGGCGCTTCAACCCCTCAAAACTGAATAGGGGATCGTTCTCTAATTTTTCTGTTATTAACGGATCAATCGCATTTTTCAGCATTTCAAGATAAATTTCGCCATTTAAATTACCAGGAATAAACAGAGGTCTAATGAGGTGGTCTCCCAAATTCCAACCAAACGTTTAGCTTTTCCTGAAGTTGAGTGTGAGCTTCTCGAAATACATGAGGATTTGTATCGCTCCAAAATCTAGAGTTATGCCGGTTAACCTCTCCATTAAGTGAAAAAGTGCATTAGTCAGAAAAGCAAACGTTGTACAAGAAATTTGGGTTATTGTTGATACGCTCGGCCATAATTTCGCATAACTCTTGCCATCGAGCCGAATCATCATCATTTAATTCATGAATTGATTAATTCTGAAAACGTTAGATTGGCTAATACCGGAAGCTGCAGAAAGTTGTCGTACAGATTGCGTGTTTGGCATAAGTTGTACCGCCACAGCTGCTCCTCATCATTCGCAATTCCAATGGGTGCCTTGTTGGCGCTCTAGTTCCTCGGAACTGAGTGCTTATCAATTTGCCCAAATGTCTGTAATTTTCGAATATATCGATGAAAATGGTCTTAAACGATTTGGTTCGACTCACTGATCAAGAATCCGTGGTCGAAATTCATTCTGTCCGGCCGGTCCGGCCGGCCGTAGGCACGATAACTCTCGAACGGAATGAGCTAGAGAGTTGAAATTTTCAGAGTAGGTTTGGGGGATAAATATCTCGGCTAAGTTCGTTATTGGGCAAAATCGGACAGATGGTTTCGGAGTAACAAAAAAAAATTTTTTTTTTACGAAACAAATTCCAAATTAAATTTTTTTTAATAAGAAGATTTATCATAAGAATCCATTCATATCATTTTTAACTCTAACAAGCTAATACTTTCGGAGATATGATTTTTCAAAATTTCAATAATAAATCGTATTTCAACGTTGTCACAGAATGATATTATTCTATGAATTGTCATAATGTCAAATGATGTTCCTGAGACATTATCTAATCAATCGAAGAATTGTGAGCGAAGTGAGAAAAATCTCAGTTGTTTGCTCCGAAATTAGTTTTTCTCAGAAAATTCTTACATTTCGGAACTGAACATGAAGTAAGAGATCTGAGAGTAGTGAGACTGCTTTTCATCCATAGACATAGATATAACTCTCGAACGGAATGAGGTAGGTAGATGAAATTTTCAGAGTAGTTTAGGGAGATGAATATCTCGGTTAAGTTCGTTATTGGGCAAAATTAGCCAGATTTAATTTGATTTCTTCCATGGTGCAGTTCTCATTCTCATGATTGCTCATTTAATCTTGATAAATAAACTATTATTTGAATTGAATTTCCTTTAGGATGCAGTTCTATCATATGAATACATTGATATAATTCCCAACTCTGAGAAACCAATACTTTCGGAGATATAATTTGTCTGTTTGAACTAGAGCGCCAGAAAGCTCCTGTCCACAGGGCTTGAACCCATTTTTTTTTATCCATTACTGAAATCAATTCCATTACATACTCATGGCGAACGCTATGGAAATTCAATTCAAATAATAGTTTATTTATCAAGATTAAATGAGCAATCTGAGAATGACAACTGCACCATGGAAGAAATCGAATTAAATCTGGCCAATTTTGCCCAATAACGAACTTAACCGAGATATTCATCTCCCCAACCTACTCTGAAAATTTCAACTACCTAGCTCATTCCGTTCAAGAGTTATTGTAGAAAAACTTTTTTTAAATTTTGAATTTTTTTTTTGACACTTTGCGGTAATCTGATCAATACAAAACTTCACATGCGTATAAAGGTCATGATTCAACAATTTGATGCTAAATTTTAGATAGATCGAGTGATCGGTTTCGGAAATATTCATAAAAAATATTTTTACTAAAATCGGCCATAACTCCGAAACCGCTTGATGGATTTCTCCCATTAACGAGCTCGTCCGAGATATTTACTCTCCAAACCCACCTTGCAAATTTCAATCCGCTAACTCCTTTCGTTCGAGAGTTATCGTGCCTACGGCCGGCCGGACAGAATCGATTTCGACCTCGGATTCTTGATCAGTGAGTCGAACCAAATCGTTTAAGACCATTTTCATCGTAAAATTCGAAAATTACAGACATTTGGGCAAATTGATAAGCACTCAGTTCCGAGGAACTAGAGCGCCAACAAGTTTCGTATGACAATTGCCCAAAACAGGTTTAAAGTACCTACAAATAGTAGATTTTTCATAAAACATGTATCAAAGAAGAGTAATAATGAAATTACCTTGTAATCGATCAAAATTTTCCTGATCTACGTTCACCAAATTTTCTCCTCTCTCGAACTGCAGAATTATGCTTTCAATATTTACATTCTATTTGCATTCTCACTACTCTCAGATCTCTTACTTCATGTTCCGTTCCGAAATGTAAGACTTTTCTGAGAAAAACTAATTTCGAAGCAAACAACTGAGATTTTTCTCACTTCGCTCACAATTCTTCGATTGATTAGATAATGACATATCTCAGGAAAATAATTTGACATTATGACAATTCATACATAGATTAATTATATCGCTCTGTGGAATACGATTTATCATTGAAATTTTGAAAAATCATATCTCCGAAAGTATTAGCTTGTTAGAGTTAAAAATAATATTATTGGATTCTTATGGTAAAACTGCTTATTGAAAAAAACTTAATATTGAATTTATTCTGTAAAAAAAAATTTTTTTTTGTTACTCCGAAACAATCTGTCTGATTTTGCCCAGTAACGAACTTAGCCGAGATATTTATCTCCCAAACCTACTCTGGAAATTTCAACTGTCTAGCTCATTCCGTTCGAGAGTTATCGTGCCTACGGCCGGTCGGCCGGCCGGACCTAATGAATTTCGACCTCGAATTCTTGATCAGTGAGTCGAACCAAATCGTTTAAGACCATTTTCATCGAAATATTCGAAAATTACACACATTTGGGCAAATTGATAAGCACTCAGTTCCGAGGAACTAGAGCGCCAAAAATACCGACACGAAGACTTATGCGAAATTCTGAGAGGATCGCATGAGGGTAAAATTAAAAAATATATATTTTTAAATTCTGTATCTCAGAAACTATGCGTCAGATATCTTTGAACGAGTTTCAAACAGTTTTTGATATTTGACATGTCTGGAAAGAATTATCAGGTGCATAGATCGGCCGAAGTCAAGTCTGACAAGTCAATACGTCAGTAATAACATTCGTTCAATATCTAGTGAGAATTGGACATGTACCTTATTTTACAGCCAAGTTCTCGATTCAAACTTGATCGAATACTTAATATGTAACATGATGATATTTTTCTGAAATTAGAAATTTGAAAACAAGATATCAAAGGTCAGCAATAACATTCGTTGAAGTTCCTATACTAGTTGAATAGCTCAGGGGTAGATCTTCGTGATCTTAACACGTAGGTAGTGTAGGTAGGTACCGGGATCGACTCCCGTAGCCGACATTATTGATCTTTTTCAGTTCTATCGAAATAATAACTTTGAGAAAAGGGTAATGGTCGGAATGAAGTCGATATTTTCATAAAATTACGATGAAACAAGATTATTTTAGTATATTATTAATAATAAAATTACGGCTATTCAAGGCGTTTTTTTATAAAATGTCAATTCATAGTTCCTCATGGCATAACCATACGTTTCGTCTGATTCGTGTCATAGGAATAATTCTCGGAATAAACTATTGAAAATAAAATACTGCTATACAGGTGTTTGTTATCTCATGGCACAATTGTTTTCGATTTGTGTCCTTACGCCGCCAAACAAAGCACTGTTTATTTTCGACCCAACAGTAAGCATATGTAGGTTTTCGAATGGGTCCACAGGCTACCACAAACACATCAATGTTTATTTTTGACCAACAGTGACAATGCATTTGAACAGAGACCTTACGCCCCCACGAACACAGCACTGTTCATTTTCGAACCAACAGTATATGTATGTCTTTGAACGGGTCTTTACGCCACTATAGACACATATGCACTATTTATTTTCGACCCAACAATGAATGTATGTATTTGAGCTGAAATTCGATCGTTTGAGACCATATTCGGCCAAAAAGTGAACCAGTTATTCTTGACGCTTGTTTTTACACTCGGATCCATATTCTTGGAAATATTGGGCATGTTATTTTTTTCCTTGGTGCTAAGCAGCAAAAAGGACTATGGTCAGGAGCTTTGGCGCGCTGTTCAAATTTATAGCCACATCGATCAGCCATCCAGGTACTGAAATCGCCCTTCAGTACCTGGATGGCTGACCACTGTGGTTATAAATTTCAACAGCGCGCCTAAGCTCCTGGCCATAGTTCTTTTTCAATAAGTTTTCTTCTCTCAACATGGATGGGGAATCCCCAGTAAAACATAATCACTATTATAAACATGTTTCATTTTTTGGCGTGCTTTTCAGTTGAACAGAGTATCTATCAGTTCTTCCAAATGTCTGTAATTTTCGAGATTTTGGCCGAGAATGGTCTCAAACGATTAGTTTCTACTCACTGATGAAGAATCCAAGGTCAATATTGAGTTTGTTGTCGAAATATTGGGAATGTTATTTTTTTTCCTGGAGCTAAGCAGCATTGGGCGAGTTCAGTACCTGGATGGGTGACCGCTCTGGCTATAAATTTGAACAGCGTGCCAAAGTTCCTAACCATAGTGCTTCTTGAACTTGTTCAACATGCGAATTATCATTGTCCAAACAAAATAAAATAAGAAATCAAGATGTAAGTTTATTATTTCGTGTATTATAAACGCTCTCATGGAAATGGGCATGTTTAACTTTCTTATTTTGTTTCAATTTGTACCTCATTTTATTTAAACTTGTTTTATTTGCTATATAAACTCAGCTTTACAACTTAGAAGACTGATCGTAGTATATTGAAACAACCGCTCTCATCTGAAATATCTGAAAATTAAAACACTCATGCGACGTCAGGAGCTTTTGCGCTGAATATATTTCACTAATTTGGGTAAATACCGTACACTACTGTTCATGTTAGAAATCCGTTCTATCAAGAAAATAAAATGTCAAATGGGTCATTGATATTCAAGGAATGTCACTTTTCGATGGAAATCTATAGATTTTTATGCCAGCATAAAGAAAATATAATGAAAGAAAAAAAAATGGGTTCAAGCCCTGTGGACAGGAGCTTTCTGGCGCTCTAGTTCAAACAGACAAATTATATCTCTGAAAGTATTGGTTTCTCAGAGTTGGGAATTATATCAATGTATTCATATAATAGAACTGCATCCTAAAGGAAATTCAATTCAAATAATAGTTTATTTATCAAGATTAAATGAGCAATCATGAGAATGAGAAAAGCACCATGGAAGAAATCAAATTAAATCTGGCCAATTTTGCCCAATAACGAACTTAACCGAGATATTCATCTCCCTAAACTACTCTGAAAATTTCAACTACCTACCTCATCCCGTTCGAGAGTTATATCTATGTCTATGGATGAAAAGCAGTCTGACTACTCTCAGATCTCTTACTTCATGTTCAGTTCCGAAATGTAAGAATTTTCTGAGAAAAACTAATTTCGGAGCAAACAACTGAGATTTTTCTCACTTCGCTCACAATTCTTCGATTGATTAGATAATGTCTCAGGAACATCATTTGACATTATGACAATTCATATTCATACATAGAATAATATCATTCTGTGACAACGTTGAAATACGATTTATTATTGAAATTTTGAAAAATCATATCTCCGAAAGTATTACTTGTTGGAGTTAAAATTGATATGAGTGGATTCTTATGATAAAACTTTTTATTAAAAAAAATTTAATTTGGAATTTGTTTCGGAAAAAAAAATTTTTTTTTTTTGTTACTCCGAAACCATCTGTCCGATTTTGCCCAATAACGAACTTAGCCGAGATATTTATCCCCCAAACCTACTCTGAAAATTTCAACTCTCTAGCTCATTCCGTTCGAGAGTTATCGTGCCTACGGCCGGACGGACCGGCCGGAAAGAATGAATTTCGACCACGGATTCTTGATCAGTGAGTCGAACCAAATCGTTTAAGACCATTTTCATCGAAATATTCGAAAATTACAGACATTTGGGCAAATTGATAAGCACTCAGTTCCGAGGAACTAGAGCGCCAAAAATACAAACATTTTTTAAGGATTTTTTGGATATAAGTACCTATGTCCTAACAATTATCAAACAAAACTATTCTGTTTACACTTCGTTCCGGAGTTCTTTACTACCTAAATATAACGATACGCCGATAATAAATAAAAAATGGGTTCAAGCCCTGTGGACAGGAGCTTTCTGGCGCTCTAGTTCAAACAGACAAATTATATCTCCGAAAGTATTGGTTTCTCTGAGTTGGGAATTATATCAATGTATACATATGATAGAGCTGCATCATAAAGGAAATTCAATTCAAATAATAGTTTATTCATCAAGATTAAATGAGCAATCCTGAGAATGAGAACTGCACCATGGAAGAAATCGAATTAAATCTGGCCAATTTTGCCCAATAACGAACTTGACCGGGATATTCATCTCCCTAACCTACTCTGAAAATTTCAACTGCCTAGCTCATTCCGTTCGAGAGTTATTGTGGAAAAACTTTTTTTAAATTTTCAAAAATTTTTTTTTACACTTTGCGGTAATCTGGTCAATACAAAACTTCACATGCGTATAAAGGTCATGATTCTACAATTTGATGCTAAATTTCAGATAGATCGAACGAACTTGTCCGAGATATTTACGCTCCAAAACCACCTTCCAATTTTCAATCCGCTAACTCCTTTCGTTCGAGAGTTATCGTGCCTACGGCCGGTCGGCCGGCCGGACAGAATCGATTTTGCACTCGGATTCTTGATCAGTGAGTCGAACAAAATCGTTTGAGACCATTTTCAGCCAAAAATTCCAAAATTACAGATACTTGGGCAAATTGATAAGCACTCTGTTCCGAGGAACTAGAGCGCCAAAAAAACAAGTTTCGTATGACAATTGCCCAAAACAGGTTTAAAGTACCTACAAATAGTAGGTATTCCATAAAACATGTATGAAAGAAGATGAGTAATAATATGAAAGAAGATGAGTAATAATATGAAAGAAGATGAGTAATAAATAAAAAATTGGTTCAAGCCCTGTGGACAGGAGCTATTGGGCGCATGTTCATCTTCCTTGTGGCCCGTACTGACCAGTAAAGAAAAAAATACTGAGAGAGACCCAGGAAATTTGACACATTTTGTCTTATATCTCCAGAAATTGAAATCGTATAGAGCCAAAATTTTGCACAATGTTGCAAAATACTACAATTGACGTTAGTACAAGTTTTTGTTGCAATCTGATGAATAGTTCACGAAAAAAAAATTTTTTTTTCGAAAAAATTAAAAGAAATATTTTTTTAAAAATTACCAACATTTCGATCATAACAGAATTTTGCCAAAAGTTGCGCGTTTATATCCTCGAACTGACTACCAAGTTTCGATTCAACATCTTCTTTAGTTCCTGAAATATCAGGGAAATAACCTCAAAATTTTAAATGTCTATAACTCCTAAACCGTCCGGCCGATTTTGCCCGTTAACGAACTTAACCGTCGCATTTTGATCAGAAACCTACCCTGAAAGTTTGAAGTCGATAGGACCTTCGGTGCTCCTGTTATCGTGCCTACGGCCGGAAGTACGGCCGGCCGGACGGCCGGACGGCACCCAAAAATCTGACACCGGATTCGTGATCAGGGAGTCCGAATTAGTCTATTAGCCAATTTTCAGCTCGAAATTCGAAAATTACAGACATTTGGACGAAATGATAGGACGATGTTCCCCTAGAACATGCGCCCAAAAATGGGTTCAAGCCCTGTGGACAGGAGCTTTCTGGCGCTCTAGTTCAAACAGACAAATTATATCTCCGAAAGTATTGGTTTCTCTGAGTTGGGAATTATATCAATGTATACATATGATAGAGCTGCATCATAAAGGAAATTCAATTCAAATAATAGTTTATTTATCAAGATTAAATGAGCAATCATGAGAATGTGAACTGCACCATGGAAGAAATCGAATTAAATCTGGCCAATTTTGCCCAATAACGAACTTAACCGGGATATTCATCTCCCTAACCTACTCTGAAAATTTCAACTACCTAGCTCATTCCGTTCGAGAGTTATTGTGGAAAAACTTTTTTTAAATTTTCAAAATTTTTTTTTTACACTTTGCGGTAATCTGGTCAATACAAAACTTCACATGCGTATAAAGGTCATGATTCTACAATTTGATGCTAAATTTCAGATAGATCGAACGAACTTGTCCGAGATATTTACGCTCCAAAACCACCTTGCAATTTTCAATCCGTTAACTCCTTTCGTTCGAGAGTTATCGTGCCTACGGCCGGTCGGCCGGCTGGACAGAATCGATTTCGCACTCGGATTCTTGATCAGTGAGTCGAACCAAATCGTTTGAGACCATTTTCAGCCAAAAATTCCAAAATTACAGACACTTGGGCAAATTGATAAGCACTCTGTTCCGAGGAACTAGAGCGCCAAAAAAACAAGTTTCGTATGACAATTGCCCAAAACAGGTTTAAAGTACCTACAAATAGTAGGTATTCCATAAAACATGTATGAAAGAAGATGAGTAATAATATGAAAGAAGATGAGTAATAATATGAAAGAAGATGAGTAATAAATAAAAAATTACCTTGTATTCGATCAAAAATTTCCTGATCTACGTTCACCAAATTTTCTCCTCTCTCGAACTACAGAATTATGCTTTCAATATTTACGTAATATTTTCAAACATTTTCGGGTGAGGTCCCCGTTGCATCGCTAAAATACGAGTATTTCAACCCCAATATTTTTGAAGTTACAATATTCCCTTCTGTCAAGTTGACATTATGACAATTCATACATAGAATAATTATATCAATGTGTGAAATACGATTTACATTGACATTTTGAAGGATCATATCTCCGAAAGTATTAGCTTGTTAGAGTTAAAAATGATATGAGTGGATTCTTATGATAAAACTTCTCATTAAAAAAAAATTAATTTGGAATTTGTTTCGTGAAAAAAAATTTTTTTTTTTGTTACTCCGAAACCATCTGTCCGATTTTGCCCAATAACGAACTTAGCCGAGATATTTATCCCCCAAACCTACTCTGAAAATTTCAACTCTCTAGCTGTTCCGTTCGAGAGTTATCGTGCGTACGGCCGGCCGGACCGGCCGGACAGAATGAATTTCGACCACGGATTCTTGATCAGTGAGTCGAACCAAATCGTTTAAGAGCATTTTCATCGAAATATTCGAAAATTACAGACATTTGGGCAAATTGATAAGCACTCAGTTCCGAGGAACTAGAGCGCCAAAAAAGCACTGACGTGAAGTCAGGGTAATATCAATTTCAAAATTAGCCCCAGGGCCACGGTACGCATACTTAAATTCGGAAACAACGCTATTTCCCCCAAACTGACTTGTGTCCATGCACTGAATTGACATGAATATTCCTTTAAAACCTCACAATGTCGGCTCAGTACTCCCAACATAACCCATACAACCCAAAAACAGTCACTTATCTTCTGCACATGCGCAATCTACTCGCGGCTGAAAATAATCCCAAAAAAAATCCGCCAACCCAAAACCCCAATCCTCTCTGACGAAAACACCAGCAGTTAAATCACTGATCGTGTGCTCATGTGCATAACGAAAAATGCCCGTAATGGGTAACATCAATTTCAAAATTAGCCCCAGGGCCACGGTACGGACACTTCAACTCGGAAACAACGCTACATCTCCCAAACTGACTTGTCCTTGCACTGAATTGCCACTAGGAGCCTAAATAAAAAATTGGTTCAAGCACTGACGTGAAGTCAGAAGCTTTTGCGCGTATGTTCTATTGTCCATACTTCTGTATTGGACACCCTTAATCGAATTTACCATGGTAAATTATGTTGTCCATTCTCCTGTATTGGACACTCTCAATTCGAATTTACCATGGTAAATTCGAATTAAGTGTCCAATACAGGAGAATGGACACCATAATTTAGCATGGTAAATTCGATTAAGGGTGTCCAATACAGAAGCATGGACAATAGAACATACGCGCAAAAGCTTCTGACTTCACGTCAGTGCTTGAACCAATTTTTTTTTCGTGACTTTTTAAAAATTTTCTAGGGGTACGGTTCTTGAAATTTTTTTTTTCGTCATTTTTTTCAAATTTTCTAGGGATACGATTCTTACAAAATTTTAAACACGTCTTTATGTTGATTTTCTACTACTAGTTACCAAGCACCAATTCGATCGAATATTTATTTTTTGAGTTATCAAGGAAATAATATTCCAGGTGGGTATAACTCGGAAACCGTTAGACCGATTATGCCCAAAAACGAACTCAACACTCTCTTTCGGATACGCAACCTACCCTGAAAATTGCAAGTCCCTATCTCCTTTCGTTCGAAAGTTATCGAGGCAACGGTCACCCATCTACTGAACTCGCACAAGAACGCTCGAATCTCCAACAATATTTAACCGATCGTATTAAAACTTGAAACTTGGCAGTAGAGTTAGGTTATGAAGGCTCTTGCAAAATTTCAGCAATTTCAAACGAATAGTTACTGATATATAGAATTTTTTTTTATTTTCAATGATTTATTAAAAATTTTCTACAAATGCTATCCTCACCAAATTTTGCAAACATTTCCGCGTTGGCATTCTACAACTAATAACCATGTTTGAATTCAATCGGTTCAGTACTTTTTGAGTTAATGAGGAACAAAAACCACGAAATTTCAGAAAATTTCAGATGGCTATAACTCTGAAACCGTTTGGCCGATTATGCTCATAAACAAACTGAAATGTCGCGTTCTGGTGTTCATCCTAACCTGAAAATTTCAAGCCGCTATCTCATTCCGTTCTCAAGTTATCGTGACAACAAAAATATTTTTTAATAATTTTTTAAAAATTTTCTAGCCATACGATTCGCACAAAATTCCACAAACGTGCTTAAGATCATATTCTACAACTACCCACCAAGTTTCAATTCGATCGGATTTATATTGGTTGAAAACAAAATTATTACTCGGAAACCACTGGGCCGATTATGCCCATTAACGAACTTGTCCGTCGTATTGAGATGCGCCACCTACCCTGAAAATTTCAAGGTGCTAGCTCTTCTCGTTCTCAAGTTATCGTGGCAACGGCCGGACGGCCGGACGGACAGAATCAAATTTGACCTCGAATTCTTCATTGGGGAGTCGAACTTAATCGTTTGAGACCATTTTCGTCAAAAAATTCGAAAGTTACAGACATTTGGGCAAAACTATAAGGCGATGTTCCCCAGAACATACGCGCAAAAATTAATAATTTTGAACATCCAAACTGGACAAATTTTTTCATTTCGAATTCCTACATGGAAAATCTCTAACATCTGGTGATCAGATTTAGTTCCGACGTATTTTTTGCGCGTTTATCTGAATGAATGCGATATGTACGAGGGCAACTGCCTCTTTTGGGCATTTTTTGTTATTCGCATAAGCAGACGAGAAATAATTTAACTGCTCGAGTTTTCTTCTGAGAAGATTGGGGTTTTGGGGTGGAGGATGCTATTCCTCCATAGAATCCCCCGGTGCGGATCTGCGCATGCGTGGATTCAAGATGCTATATCTCCTGAACCACTAGTGTAAGAGAATCGGAGTTTTTTGTGACTGACCGGATGGCCATGAAGTGACAAAAAAAATTTCAAAAATTTTTAAATTTTGTTTCCCCGATAACTCGAAAATTACTGATCTGATTGAATAGAAACGCAGTAGTTAGATGCATAAGACCAAAGCAAACACTTTTGCAAAATTTCGTGAAGATCACATGACATGAAAAAATTCAAAAAATTGCTTGAAATTCCGAAACCTATTTTTTTGAAGTTCTTGGATTGGGATTTTGGGGTGGCGGATGCTATTACTCCATAGAATCCCCTGGTGAGGGTCTGCGCATCCGTCGATTAAAGATGCGATATCTCCTGAACCACTAGTGTTGGAGAATCGGAGTTTTTTGTAAGGTGTGTGATTTTGAGAGGACTTTCAGCCGCGAGTAGATTGCGCATGCGCAGAAGAGAAGTGATTGTTTCTGGGTTGTGTGGGTTATGCTGAGCGATATTGTTAGGTTTTAAAAGAATATTTATGGCAAATCAGTGCAAGGACAAGTCAGTTTGGGGGATGTAGCGTTGTTTCCGAGTTGAAGTGTCCGTACCGGGGCCCTGGGGCTAATTTTGAAATTGATGTTACCCATTACGGGCTTTTTGGTGCTCTAGTTCCTCGGAACTGAGTGCTTATCAATTTGCCCAAATGTCTGTAATTTTCGAATATTTCGATGAAAATGCTCTTAAACGATTTGGTTCGACTCACTGATCAAGAATCCGTGGTTGAAATTCATTCTGTCCGGCCGGCCGTAGGCACGATAACTCTCGAACGGAATGAGCTAGAGAGTTGAAATTTTCAGAGTAGGTTTGGGGGATAAATATCTCGGCTAAGTTCGTTATTGGGCAAAATCGGACAGATAGTTCGTGGTAACAAAAAAAAAATATTTTTTTTACGAAACAAATTCCAAATTAATTTTTTTTCTATAAGAAGTTTTATCATAAGAATCCATTCATATCATTTTTAACTCTAACAAGCTAATACTTTCGGAGATATGATTCTTCAAAATTTCAATGTAAATCGTATTTCACACATTGATATAATTATTCTATGTATGAATTGTCATAATGTCAACTTGACAGAAGGGAATATTGTAACTTCAAAAATATTGGGGTTGAAATACTCGTATTTTAGCGATGCAACGGGGACCTCACCCGAAAATGTTTGAAAATATTACGTAAATATTGAAAGCATAATTCTGTAGTTCGAGAGAGGAGAAAATTTGGTGAACGTAGATCAGGAAATTTTTGATCGATTACAAGGTAATTTTTTATTTATTACTCATCTTCTTTCATATTATTACTCATCTTCTTTCATACATGTTTTATGGAATACCTACTATTTGTAGGTACTTTGAACCTGTTTTGGGCAATTGTCATACGAAACTTGTTTTTTTGGCGCTCTAGTTCCTCGGAACAGAGTGCTTATCAATTTGCCCAAGTGTCTGTAATTTTGGAATTTTTGGCTGAAAATGGTCTCAAACGATTTGGTTCGACTCACTGATCAAGAATCTGAGTGCGAAATCGATTCTGTCCGGCCGGCCGACCGGCCGTAGGCACGATAACTCTCAAACGAAAGGAGTTAGCGGATTGAAAATTGCAAGGTGGTTTTGGAGCGTAAATATCTCGGACAAGTTCGTTCGATCTATCTGAAATTTAGCATCAAATTGTAGAATCATGACCTTTATACGCATGTGAAGTTTTGTATTGGACAGATTACCACAAAGTGTAAAAAAAAAATTTTGAAAATTTTAAAAAAGTATTTCCACAATAACTCTCGAACGGAATGAGCTAGGTAGTTGAAATTTTCAGAGTAGGTTAGGGAGATGAATATCCCGGTTAAGTTCGTTATTGGGCAAAATTGGCCAGATTTAATTCGATTTCTTCCATGGTGCAGTTCTCATTCTCATGATTGCTCATTTAATCTTGATAAATAAACTATTATTTGAATTGAATTTTCTTTATGATGCAGCTCTATCATATGTATACATTGATATAATTCCGAACTCAGAGAAACCAATACTTTCGGAGATATAATTTGTCTGTTTGAACTAGAGCGCCAGAAAGCTCCTGTCCACAGGGCTTGAACCCATTTTTCGTTATGCACATGAGCACACGATCAGTGATTTAACTGCTGGTGTTTTCGTCAGAGAGGATTGGGGTTTCAATAATGAGTATACCTCCCAGAGTATCCTTTAATGATTGCAAAAAAAGCAGTATAACAATTAACCTTCTCGTACCTATAATCCCACTTCTCCAGAATGAAAACACTAGGATTTATGGACAATCAGATTTGATCATGCGCGGAACTGAATGCTCGGAAGCACATCGAAAAATCCACCTGAAGTGGAACAGAATTTTCTAATAAAAAAAAAATTTGTTGCTAGTTCCCATCTTTTAAAATTTTGCATAGGTAAATATAATGGTCGTAATGCTACAACTTGGAGCTAAATTTCAGTTAGATCAAATGAATAGTTTCGGAAATATTTAGTAAAAACCCTTAAAATTAAAAGGACCATAATTAGGAACCACTCGGCGGATTTTGCCCATTAACGAACCTAACCGAAATGTTCATGCAACAAACACTCTGAAAATTTCAAGTGTCTAACTAATTTCTTTCGAAAGTTATCGTGCTTACGGCCAGAAGGGCAGAATTGGATTTGGTCTCGGATTATTCATCAGTGGGTCGAATAGAATTGTTTGAGACATTTCCTTTTTGCGCGCTTGTTCCGATTGGGTTCGACTCACAGATGAATAAATCGTGGTCAAATCCAATTCTGTCCGTCCGTCCGGCCGTAAGCACGATAACTGTCGAACGAAATGAGTTACAGAGTTGAAATTTGCAGGATAGGTTTGACGCGTAAATATCTCTATTAAGTTACTTAATGGGCAAAATACGCCGAGTGGTTTTGGAGTTACGACCATTTTGAGCATAAACTTTTTATATGCATATTCCCGAAATTACTACTTTGATCTGTCTGGAATTTAGCGCCAAATTGTAGAAATACAACCTTTATATGCATGTAAGGTTGTTTTATTGATCGGATGACCACGTAAAAAAAAATTTAAAAAATTCAAAATTTTGATTTCTCTATAACTCAAAAAATAATGATCTGATCGAATGGAAACTTGTTAGTTAGTCGCAAAATGCCCACACAAAGACGTATGCAAAATTTCCGGAGAATCGCATGACTAACCAAAATTCAAAGCATGCTCAACTACTTTGCGGAATATTTTACTTGAAATTTCGAAACCACATATCCGATTGGGTCTAAATTTGCCATTTAGGTGACCAATAATGACCTCTTGGAGTGTATAAAATTTCATGCAAAACAGACCCTTAGGAGCTCCAAAAAAAACATACCAAATTTGAAACTGAAATACCTAAATGCTTGTTTACAACGAGAAGTTCTAATCGCAGGGAAGAGCAAGCATATTATGTGATTCACGATACATTTTCGTTAATTTGCGACCAAATACGTGTAACTAGAGATGTGATTCAAAAAGTGGATGAACGGTGTGTGGAAATAGCGTAGTTTTCTAGGTGGAGTGTCGATAACGTGGTCCTTGGGCCAATTTTCAAATTCACGCGGCCCCTTTTCGTCACTTTTCGCTCTGCGCTTGAGCAGACGTTTTGGGTACTGGCAGTATTATAGTGAGCACGATCAGTGACAAGTGAACTGTGCAGGCACATTGTGTTGTTTATGCTATGATGCAAGAGAATTGTTTGGTCATGGGGGTCTTGTGCTGAGCCAACATATGAGTCTTTTGAGCCCTTTTTTTGGGTTGTATTTATAAATAACTATATTTGGAAGATCTTTATTCGGATTTGAAGAATAGACGAAAGGAACTATGTTCGACGGGGTTCCCTCGACCCCAATCTTCTTTTTCTTATTTCGAGTGACGTTAAAATTAATAGGCGTAGACCAGACTGTAGTAATGAACAGAATTGTCAAAAAAACTTTAAAAAATATAAATAAGCACCGACGTGAAGTCAGTACTCTTTGACGCGCTTGTTCATGTTAACCAATTTGAATTAAATGATGAGTGCTTCAAGCTGAGTGGATAAAGCGAACAGGAGATCTAGTCAGACGGTAGTGGCTGCCATGCACTGTTGGGTCAAAAATCAACAGTGCTGTCTCAGAGCTGGCGTAAGGATACAGTAACAAAGCCTACACAGAACACAACCGACTCTCCTACCTTGCACCTAGTAGTAGAGTTCACAAGGCATGAAAAGAGCTCTAAAACAGATTTTCGTGTGACCTTCATTGCTAAAATGTATAGACCACTGGGATTCAGAAATATTTTTTATTAATAGTCAAAAAAGTCGGATACAATGCTCTTAAATGGAATTCCTTAAGATATAACCGCTTGCCCTGAACACCCATATTAACTATTATGTTCCGTTCGGTTTTACTCGAGATCTGTTAGGATTATCGAAAAAATGCTTTATTTGAAAGGTCTGCTCAGAAAACCAACGATTCAGATGATTCTTTCAAAATTACAATAGGCAGAACAGTTTCCTCACAAAATAAGAAATTGTGTTATTAACTCCCATTAACCGAAACCGAACCTGGAGACGCTAGTAAGGCGCAATTTGGTGCGTTAGTCCATGTTAGTGGCGACCTTATGGATTTGAGCGCACATAAGGTTCGTTATATCTATCCGACCAAGTTTACAGTACTATTCCTGCGTGCATTCAGAACGCACATTTTGAAGATATTGTTTAAATTCATAAATAAATCATGACATGTAAGAAATTTTTAGACCCTAAATATCATAGATACCAACTATATACCTTCTTAATTTTTTTCCAGATTTTTGCTCTAGGATTCAGGAAATCTTGTTACTACTAATGAGAGTGAGCGATGATTTCAAAAATGTGTTAATATTACGTCACAAAATTGATTTATGAAGTAATGAATATAAGTTTGAACTCACATATTTGCATATTTATTTACGAATCAACAAAATTAAATCAAATATCTATGAATTATATGTAAAATTCTCATACATATAAAAAATGAGGAATTTAAACAATATCTTCAAAATGTGCGTTCTGAATGCACGCAGGACTAGTACTGTAAAGTTGTCGGATAGATATAACGAACCTTATGTGCTCTCAAATCCATAAGGTCGCCACTAACATGGACTAACGCAACAAATTGCGCCTTACTAGCGTCTCCAGGTTCGGTTTCGGTTAATGGGAGTTAATAACACAATTTCTTATTTTGTGAGGAAACTGTTCTGCCTTTTGTTATTTTGAAAGAAGCATCTGAATCGTTGATTTTCGGAGCAGACCTTTCATATAAAGCATTTTTTCGATAATCCTAACAGATCTCGAGTAAAACCGAGTGGAACATAATAGTTAATATGAGTGTTCAGGGCAAGCGGTTATATCTTAAGGAATTCCCTTTGAGAGCATTGTATCCGACTTTTTTGACAATTAATAAAAAATATTTCTGAATCGTATATTTTAATAGAAATTTGTGTGAGTGATAGTCACCTAATATAGATGACCTTAAACAGAAAAAAAAATTGTCAATTTTTGGAAAAATGCCCCCCACCCCTTCCTGCACACGACGAGTTTTTGACGACCAGTAGAATTTGCATTGTAAGGGTATGGAGAATGATACCCAGTGGTCTATACATTTTAGCAATGAAGGTCACACGGGCTGACACGATAGAGCCCGGTTTGAACTCTACTATAGGATGGCCAGTATTATCATTATCATTGACTTCACAATGAAAGAAGTAAAAGAGCTAAAAAAGCACTGACGTAGGGTCAATCCTCTCCTTTTTGTAACGAAATAATCCATATTGAAGAAAGAAATGTCCTTCAATATTCAATATTGGAGTTTATTTTGTTAACAATTTCAATTCTTACCGATCACAACACTCAAGGGTATCAGTATACCCTCCACAAGAAGACCCAGTTCTTCTTGTTGTGGTTGTTGAGTCATATACTTCGAATTCTATATTACCCGCTTACACTAACCTCTGCTAACTTAAAGATTCGAATTCAAAAGTACACTGCTCAACAATTGATAGGGATCACTTACTTTTTCTAAATTTATTTCTGAATTATTCGCTCCAAGATTATAAATTTAGTCAGATATCAGAGTATTTTCAGTTGATAATAGGGTTCACTTGAGAAAAGAATGAAAAAATGGAAAGATGGAGAGAAAAAAAGACTTTATTAGGAACACTCAAAATTCTGTGTTTGAATAACATAAACATTTTATGATGACACCACAAGAAGGCTGAAGTTTCGGTTAAGCTAGTACCTAGTTGGCCCCCCACGAGCTCGTCTCAAGCATTCTACCCTACGAGGCATACTTTCAATCAAACGATTTATAAAATTTTGGGGCAAATTCGTCCAAATATCCCGTAAAGCGTTAGAAAGGTCCTCCAGGTTATTGATCGGTTGTTCTAAGGTTGACAATTGTCTAGACATCTCAGACCAGACATGTTCGATGCAATTCATGTCTGGAGAGCGAGCTGGCCAGTCCATCCTATCAATAGCATGAGTTTCTAGCGCTTCATTAACCAGACGACTACGGTGTGGACGGGCATTATCGTCAATTAAAATGAAATTCTCGCCCAAGGCAGCCGCAAACGGAACAATTATGGGTTCAATAATCATATCGTGATATCTCTGGCTGGTCATTGTGGTGTTCTGCAGAACAACCAACTCTGTGCGTTGGTTCAAACAAATGCCTCCCCATACACATATAGAACCTCCGCCAAAAGCTGTTGTGGGTACCATAAACTGTTCTGCATACCTTCGACCTCTTTCCCTCCAAGCAAGAATACGTCCATCGGAGTTGACCAAACGAAATCTAGACTCATCCGTAAATAAATATCGGCTCCAATCTTCAACTGTCCAATTGCGGTGCTCCTCAGCCCATTGCCGTCGATGAACCCGGTGTTCCCTATTCAAACGGGGATGTTGTACCCTCCTACGTGCTCTCAAACCACGAACATGTAGTCGTCGTCTTACAGTCTGGTTCGAAATTAGAACTCCTGTTGCAACTCTCAGTGATCTATTGAGCCGCGACGCCGGGTAAGTGGGATTTCTCCTAGCATTGAGGACCAAAAGACGATCTTGGGCAGCTGTTGTACTGCGCTGCCGACCTCCCCCATGAACATAAGCTACTGAGTCGTTTTGGGTGAACCTATTCCAAGCCCGACTCACGACACTTTGCGAAACATTCAACCGCCGGGACACTTCTCGCTGGGACAAACCTTCCTGTATTCACCGTATGATTTGGTCCAGTTGCACAGGAGCCAAACGTCTTCTCGGCATGACTGATAAGCTAATATTGTTCTCATTTCTTCAATTATTGTCACCTTATGTGTTTGAACGAGAGAAAAAAAACAGATTTAATAACAAATACCACATTGCTTTTCACTCCACATGTAACAGCCTACAGATAATAATCGATTTTGTGAACAAGAGCCGATGAAGTGAGGAAAAATTTGATATAATCAACTCAAAACATCTTAATTTTTCCTTAGAGCACATATAATGTACAGATATTCACGAGATAACTTGAAAAAAATACAAATGAAGAGAAGTTCATAAGTGATCCCTAGCAATTGTTGATCAGTGTATATGCTTATTATATTATAATAATATTAATGGTCCGTATGTACAAAGAATACATAGAGAACCATCGGCGTTTAGCCAAGGCTACTCATACACACAATTTATCAATTTGCTGTACTTCGATCAGATTATCCAAATTAAATGGCATTATTGACAGTAGGTACTCACAGAAACAAGTTGGAAAAGCACTGCTGCCAGGAGCTTTGGCGTGCTGTTAAAGTTTATAGCCAGAGCGGTCACCCATCCAGGTAATTAACTTGCCCAAAACTGCTTAGCTCCTGGAAAAAATAATATCCCAATCTTTCCAAGAATATACATCCGATTGTAAACACAAACGTCAAAAAAAACTGGTCCACTGTTTGGACAAGAATGGTTTCAAACGATTAGTTTCGACTCAAATACATACCATTCACTGTTGGGTCGAAAATAAACAGTGCTATATATTCTATTTTGAGTTCACTGTGGACTTATTATGAACACTACAAAAGTAACTACACTCTTATCCACTACAGTTTTTTTCGTCTGACATATGTTTCGGAAGCAAAGGTTCCATCTTCAAAGACGAAGCGTTTCTAAAGCATGCAATCAATTTCTACATTCCAGTATGGGTTGACATTATACCCTTAGTCATAGACCAATTAGTGAGAATACTGGGTTGTTAATAGGGTTAACAGTGCTGTGTTTGTGGAGGCGAAGGACCCATTCGAATACATACATTTACTTTAGGGTCGAAAATAATCAGTGCTTTGTTTGTGGCGGCGTAATGTGTAGCAGTCGTTTTATTTTCAATAATTTATTCCGAGAATGATTCCTATGATACAAATCTGTTAAATCGTACGGCTTTGCCTTGAGGACCTATGAATTGACATTTTATCGAAAACGCCCTGTACAGCAGTAATTTTTTCAATATGTAATAATATACGAAAATATTCACGTAATTTTATGAAAATTTCGACTTAATTCCGTCCATAGCCCTTTTCACAAAGTTTTTAATCCGATAGAATTCGAAACAAAATTTCTGCTACGGTAATCGATCCCGGCAGCTACATGCCAAGAAGATGAATCCATACCTCTAGACCAAAGAAGAACTACATAATTGATGTGAATTCCGTAACTTGATCTTATGTTATTTTTTTAACTTTTTTCTCTTGCATATTAGGGTAGTAAAATCTAAAACATGGTTTAAGTAACAGTTCCTGAAAATTTCATCTTTTTGGCGTGAAGGGAAAAGAAATATCTGAAAATTCAAGACGAAAAACAGTTTTTTGTGAATAACTCAGAAAATATCCACTTTAGGGCAAGGGTGTGATGCATACACTCACATTATTTTTTAACGTAGATTCAATATCTGCCATAAAAAAATGGGGTTCTAATTTGAAAAAATTGATTTTTCACGATTTTGTCATCCCTAACTTTGAAAGCGATTTTTTCACCCCCTGTATCATGAATCGCGATTTCGATTTTCAAAGTGGATACATCAATCTTACATCTTGAAAAATCCCAAAAATGAAAATTTTCCATCCAAAAACCTCGAAGTTATTCTTGTTTCAGCGGAGCTCTATTTTCGATTTTTTTTTCGAATTTTCCCGCTCAGAAAGAATTTTCCAACCAAAACTGAAAAATGTTACATCAAAATAACTTGAAATTTTCTAAGGAATCTATTTCTGCAATAAAAAAAATTGGTTCAAGCCCTGTGGACAGGAGCTATTGGGCGCATGTTCATCATCCTTGTGGCCCGTACTGACCAGTAAAGAAAAAAAGCAGTATCATGTTGAATACCTTAATATTATTGATTATTATATAATAATCGATGAAAATACTGAGAGAGACCCAGGAAATTTGACACATTTTGTCTTATATCTCCAGAAATTGAAATCGTATAGAGCCAAAATTTTGCACAATGTTGCAAAATACTACAATTGAAGTTAGTACAAGTTTTTGTTGCAATCTGATGAATAGTTCACGAAAAAAAATTAAAAGAAATATTTTTTTAAAAATTACCAACATTTCGATCATAACAGAATTTTGCCAAAAGTTGCGCGTTTATATCCTCGAACTGACTACCAAGTTTCGATTCAACATCTTCTTTAGTTCCTGAAATATCAGGGAAATAACCTCAAAATTTTAAATGTCTATAACTCCTAAACCGTCCGGCCGATTTTGCCCGTTAACGAACTTAACCGTCGCATTTTGATCAGAAACCTACCCTGAAAGTTTGAAGTCGATAGGACCTTCGGTGCTCCTGTTATCGTGCCTACGGCCGGAAGGCCGGCCGGCCGGACGGCACCCAAAAATCTGACACCGGATTCGTGATCAGGGAGTCCGAATTAGTCTATTAGCCAATTTTCAGCTCGAAATTCGAAAATTACAGACATTTGGACGAAATGATAGGACGATGTTCCCCTAGAACATGCGCCCAAAAATGGTGTTCTAATTTGGAAAACTGAAGTTGACGTCATTTCCGGAAAAACCGGAGGTGCTCATGCCTTGAAAATATTTTAGATTTCATCAGCATCGTGAAGTACTTATAAGTGCTGAATTTCATGAAAATACGTTCAGTAGTTTCCCGTATAAATATGGGTGAGGTTCCTCGTGAAAGACCCTGTATACTATACTGTACAATGAGGTTTTAAAGGCAGAATTTCAACGATATCTGAGATACACAATATTTTTAAATATTTGATTTTTAATTTTCCAGTCATGCGACCCTCACAAAATTTTGTATGATACATCGTGTCGGTATTTTTCAACTAAATACCTCGTTTTAATTCAATCAGATCAGTATTTTTAGAGTCATTGGGACAAACAAATTTCAGATGTTTATAACTCCGAAAGTACTCTGTGGATTCTGACCATTAACGAACTTAGCCAGCGCATTTGAACTCTAAACCTACTCTGAAAATTTCAACTCTCAAACTCAATGCGTTAATCGTGTAATCGTGCTGACGGCCGGTTAGACAGAAGTCAAGTTTGACCTCTGATTCTTCGTCAGTGAGTCGAAACTAATCGTTTGAGACCATTTTCGGCCAAATATGCTAAAATTACAGACAGTTTGACGAACTGATAGGCACTATGTTTGCGTGAACAGAGCGCTAAAAAAAACAACAACATAAAAATAGTGTGTGGAGTCCCTCCGAGCGGAAGAAGTGAAACTTCGTAATGTGAAAATGGAAATAGGAAGGGGTAGAAAACTACGCGCATGCGTTCGAGTGTCACGCATTCACCTTCGCTCTGTCTCTGTCTATTCCCCCTCCCCAGGAGCCTTGAACGATTAACGCAACAGTGCTTTCACACCCCCTC
This sequence comes from Halyzia sedecimguttata, assembly GCA_937662695.2. Taxonomy (NCBI): domain Eukaryota; kingdom Metazoa; phylum Arthropoda; class Insecta; order Coleoptera; family Coccinellidae; genus Halyzia; species Halyzia sedecimguttata. Next base: position 25,652,604 of record OW569415.2, read on the forward strand.
TATGGTAGCGTTAAACGGTTAACGCAACCTTGTTGGAAGTCGCATTAGAAGTTTCACTTCAAAAATATTAAGTAAAGTAAATGATTGGGCAAGGCAAGGCAGAAAATAAGCGTCAGATTGACGCATCGAACCTACAACAAGCAGAATAAATAAAATGGGTTCAAGCCCTGTGGAGAGGAGCTTTCTGGCGCTCTAGTTCAAACAGACAAATTATATCTGGTATTGGTTTCTCAGAGTTGGGAATTACATCAATGTATTAATATGATAGAACTGCATCAAAAAGGAAATTCAATTCAAATAATAGTTTATTTATGAAGATTATATGAGCAATCATGAGAATGAGAACTGCACCACATTTTCAAATTTTTTTTTTGACACTTTGCGGTAATCTGGTCAATACAAAACTTCACATGCGTATAAAGGTCATGATTCTACTGTCTTCTACAGTCTGGTGCTAAATTTCAGATAGATCGAGTGATCGGTTTCGGAAATATTCATAAAAAATATTTTTACTAAAATCGGCCATAACTCCGAAACCCCTTGATGGTTAACGCCCATTAACGAACTTGTCCGAGATATTTACGCTCCAAAACCTCCTTGCAATTTTCAATCCGCTAACTCCTTTCGTTCGGAGTTATCGTGCCTACGGCCGGTCGGCCGGCCGGACAGAATCGATTTCGCACTCGGATTCTTGATCAGTGAGTCGAACCAAATCATTTGAGACCATTTTCAGCCAAAAATTCCAAAATTACAGACACTTGGGCAAATTGATAAGCATTCTGTTCCGAGGAACTAGAGCGCCAAAAAAACAAGTTTCGTATGACAATTGCCCAAAACAGGTTTAAAGTACCTACAAATAGTAGGTATTCCATAAAACATGTATAAAATAATAAATTACCTTGTAATCGATCAAAATTTCCTGATCTACGTTCACAAAATTTTCTCCTCTCTCGAACTTTGGAATTATGCTTTCAAATTTACGTAATATTTTCAAACATTTTCGGATGCATCGCTAAAATACGAGTATTTCAACCCCAATATTCTTGAAGTTACAATATTCCCTTCTGTCAAGTTGACTTTATGGCAATTCATATACATAGAATATACATAGAATAATTATATCAACCTGTGAAATACGATTTACATTGAAATTTTGAAAAATCATATCTCCGAAAGTATTAGCTTGTTAGAGTTAAAAATGATATGAATGGATTCTTATGATAAAACTGCTTATTAAAAAAAATTTAATTTGGAATTTGTTCTGTAAAAAAAAATTTTTTTTTTTATTACTCCGAAACCTTCTGTCCGATTTTACCCAGTAACGAACTTAGCCGAGATATTCATCCCCGAAACCTACTCTGAAAATTTCAACTCTCTAGCTCATTCCGTTCGAGAGTTATCGTGCCTACGGCCGGACGGCCGGCCGGACCGGCCGGACCGGCCGGCCGGACAGAATGAATTTCGACCACGGATTCTTGATCAGTGAGTCGAACCAAATCGTTTAAGACCATTTTCATCGAAATATTCGAAAATTACAGACATTTGGGCAAATTGATAAGCACTCAGGTCCGAGGAACTAGAGCGCCAAAAACCACAAATATTGACATCCAAGTATTGTGAAGCACGTAAAAAGGTCCGTACGCTTGTCTTGAACTCTAGTAAATTTTAATATCTTTGAATTTTTCTGGAAGACAATTAATTCTATGTCTCTAGAAAATCGTGTTATTATATTTTTTGTGTGCATGTTCTAGGGCTATCGTTTTGTCTGTAATCGATTTTTTTGCCGGAAATGATCTCAAATGATTAGGTCCTACTCACTGATGAAAAATTAGAGGTCAAATAAATTCCGTCCGGCCGGCCGTCCGTTGCCACGATAACATTCGAACGGAAAGAAATATATAGCGACTTGCAATTTCCAGGGTAGGTTGCGTATTCGAATGTGACGGTTAAGTTCGTTAATAGACATTATTAGCCGAACGGTTATGAGTTATACCCGCATCTGAAATATTGTTTCCTCAATGACTCAAAAAAATACAGATGGGATCAATTATTATTATTATTATTGATAAGGGGTTACGTTGCACCGCGACCTTGAGATCTATTGTGCCCCCCATCAGAGCTGTTCTCACCATTACGCCATCTACAGCTCGCCCTCCAGTTCCAGAGTATAAATGAACCTCAATATCTGGGAAGGCTTCAAGGATATTACGTCTTCACTCCTACAAGTTTCCTGTCCAAAGCATTCCTTTCGCTGACTTGCAATGGCGAGGCATTCTGTAACAAGGTGAAGAGGAGTTTCTTCCTCCTCCCCACAGAATCTGCACTCGTCAGTATCTGATAAACCTATTCTCATCAAATGCTTCCTGAGGCGACAGTGTCCTGTGAGGAAGCCAGTGACCAGGTGTAACTTATTCTTACAGAGATCCAGATACCTTTTGGATCTCACTTCTTTAAAGTTCTTAAGGAACTTTTTGGAATGAACCAAACCTGGAAGATTCCGCCAGAGTGTTTCTCTTTTGGTTTCCTCCTTCTCCAGAAACTCTTTCTTGTAGGTGCATTTTCCTATACCGCAGAAAGGTTCTGGGCCAATAAAAGGAGTTCGTGCTGCCTTTCTGGCAAGTGTATCGGCCTCTTCGTTCCCCTTGATTCCCGAGTGACCGGGGACCCAGACTAAAAAGACCTTATTATTCTTGCCAATTTCATTTAGTTTTCTTCGGCACTCCCATATCAACTTTGAATCGATGGCATGGGAGCTCAGTGCTTTGATAGCAGATTGACTATCCGAATGGATTGCTATGTCGCATTTCTGATATTTTCTTTCTAGGTTAATATCTGCACATCTTTCGATTGCGAGTAATTCTGCCTGAAAGATACTCAAACGGGAGCCTACCGACAGTGCGCACTTGGTGCCTGTCCCATATACCCCAGCGCCAGCTCCCGTCGTGGTTTTCGAGCCATCTGTGTACCATTTTATGGTATTTTCTTTGAAAGTCTGGGTGGTGAGCTCCCTTTCCCATTCTTCCTTTCCACTTAGCATCGTGGTGAAGTTCTTCTCAATGCTTACTTTTTTGACCATTGCATCACTAGGAAGGTTCACTGATGGGATGTAATTAGTCAAAGAGGTCCAGGCTCTCTGACATTTAATCCTCTCAGTTCCTGTACCTTCCTTAGATATTCTGAGGATGGCCTCATGGGCTAACCTCTCAATCACTAGATGCAGAGGTGAGAGATCTGTGATGATCTCAAGTGCCCTGGTTGGACACGTTCTCATAGCTCCCGTGATGCACACACAAGCTAGCCTTTGCACTTTGTCAAGCGCTTTCCTAGTAGTTGTCTGATCTGCTTTGGCATGCCAGACTACTGCCCCATAGGTAATTATTGGTCTCACAATCATGACGTACATCCATCGCAGTATTTTAGGGCTACAGCCCCAAGTCTTACCGGATAGACTTCTGCACGCCATCAGAGCTCTTATTGCTTTACTTGCAGTGATATCCACATGCTTGTTCCACAGAAGCTTGCTATCCAGAGTTATTCCCAGATATTTAACTTCAGTCTTCCAGTCAATCACTTCTCCATTTAATGAGAAGGATTTTATGGCTGGAAGGTTTCTTTTCCAGGTGAATGGAATTACTGTGGTCTTGGTTGGGTTAATACTCAGCCCCACCGACTGGCACCACTGCTCAATAATTCTGAGGCCCTCCTGTAGTAAGTCACATAAGATGCCCTCGAATTTGCCTCTCACTATTAGAACTATGTCGTCAGCATAGCCTACGCATTCGAAGCCAAGCTCCGTTAGCCTGTGTAGTAGTTCATCTACTACCAGGCTCCATAGGAGGGGAGATAATACCCCCCCTTGAGGTGTCCCGCGAGTGGCTTTGACAGAGATGGGTTGATTTCCCCCCAATGTCTCAGCTGTCCTCGTCGTCAGCACGTCATACATCCATTTTATTATGGTATTGTTGACACCCCGCCTTTTAAGTGCTTCTCTGACAGACACGTGTGTTGTGTTGTCAAAGGCCCCAGATATGTCCAGGAATGCACACATTGCGATTTCTATATTATTCAGAGTTCTCTGGATGACTTCAGTCAGTTGATACAAGGCAGTCTCTGTTGATCGACCCGCCCTGTAGGCATGCTGACATTTGTGAAGTGGTTTATTCTCCAGACTCTCCGTTCTTATGTAGTTATCCACTACTTTCTCCATCATTTTAAGTAAAAATGATGTTAAGCAAATGGGCCTAAATGATCGAGGGTCAGTCCCGTCTTTTTTCCCTATTTTTGGAATGAAGGTTACTCTAGCCCTTCTCCATTTTATAGGTGTGTGGCCCAATGCTAAGCTGCTTCTAGTAATCTTCAGCAGATGGGGTAGAATTTCTTCCATCCCTTTCTGCAGGAGTACAGGAAAAATTCCATCCACTCCTGGGGATTTGTACGGCTGAAAGGTACTTATTGCCCATTCAAGACGTTGCTTTGTAAATAGTTCCTTAGCAATATCCCAATCATCCTTGTGGGCGTTCTTGGTATGCTCCATTGCTGTTATTATTATTATTATTATTATTATTATTATTATACTGATCCTCCTGGGTCTTCCACAAGGAGACCCCTCATAAGCTCTAAGAGCTTGCCCTGAGTTAGGAGAACCAGTTGTGTTCTGTGTAGGCTTTGTTACTGTGTCCTTACGCCACCTTAGGCACAGCACTGTTAATTTTTGACCCAACAGCGAATGGTGGCGATTACCGTGACTAGAAAATTTCTTTCCTAGCCTCGGAATTGAACTTGGGGCTTCCGCTCCCAAGTCAATTACTCTACCACTAAGCCAATACTACTTACGGGTTCGCTACCTGGAAAGTGTGTTTTGAGAAGAAGAGTCGATCGCTCCTCTTCTCCTTCAGTGTATGACCAGATGGGATCAAACTGAAACTTAAAATTTAAAAGAAATATTATGTATCTCACGATACCTTGAGAATGGAAAGAGATAGCGACTTGCAATTTTTAAGGGTAGATTGCGTATCTGAATGCGACATTTGAGTTAATCAATTAGCATAATCGTCCAAATGATTTTGGAGTTATATCAATCTGAAATTTGGTTATTATTTCTTCAATAACCCATAAAATACGATGCCGATTCAATTCAAACATGGTAATTAGTTCTAGAATGCCGACGCAGAAATGTTTACAGAATTTCTTGAAGATCGTATTACTAGAAAAATTAAAAAAATCATAGAAAACAAATTTATAATATTTCAGAAAGCAGTAGTCCGACATCGCATCGCTGAAATTTTGCGAGAACCTTCAAAATCGTGAATGTCATGATAACATATCAAAATATAATATAGATTTTCAGGTCGATTCATAATAGATGGTGAAGCATGCATCTATGGGAGATAATCGCCCTACATTAGGGTCCTGTAGCGGTCTTCGAACATCTGAGGTTCTAAATAATCATCTGGCAGAAGCTCGTTGCTTGTTTGTTGAAATTGGAGATTAAATTGCTAATGAACCCCTGGTGGTCATCGACTTTCAGGGTAGGTTTCACAGACCAATTGGAGAGTTGAGTGCGTTTTTAGGCATAATCGGTCCATGGGTTTCAGAGTTATACCCACCAGGAATATTATTTCCTCGATAACTCAAAAAATATAGACTCCATCGAATTGAAACTTGGTAACTAGTTGTAGAATATCGACATAAAGGCGTGTGTAGAATTTCGTGAGAACCGTACTAGAACCTAGAAAATTTTTTATAAATTATGACAAAAAAAATTGTTCAAGCATTGACGTGAAGTCAGGAGCTTTTGCGCTTATGTTCTATTGTCCATTCTCCTGTATTGGACACTCTTAAGCGAATTTACCATGGTGAATTCGATTAAGAGTCTCCAATTCAGCAGAACGGACATTAGAATCCACCATGGTAAATTCGAATAAGAGTGTCCAATACAGGAGACTGGACAATAGAACATACGCGCAAAAGCTCCTGACTTCACGTCAGTGCTTTACCCAATTTTTTTTTGGGTGGTTGCACATCCGAATGCGACATTTGAGTTTGTTAATAGGCATATTCGGCCAAATGGTTCCGGAGCTATACACATCTGAATTTTTGTTATCATTTCCTTTATAACTCAAAATATAAAAATCCAATCCAATTAAAACTCGGTAATTACTTGTAGAATGCCGACGCGCAAATTTTCTCCGAATTTCGTGAATATCGTATCCTGAAATTACTTAAAATGTAAGTTTTTTTGTATATCATTAGATATTTAAAGAATTTCCATTCAGATAGAATACTTATGTCAGAATTAAAAATTCTGCGATCATAGGAGAATCTCTCATTACTCAAGAGTGTCATTAAAATGTTACGAAATATATTCATATCTTATAACAGCTGGGAAAACGGTCTATATCGGAAGTAAATTCGAATAAGAGAGTCCAATAGAGGTGAATAAAACATTATTAACAGTAATTTTGTCGGTTGAAGGTTAAATTTTCATTTTTTTCAGCTATTTAGCAATTTTATATTCCAGAAACTATGCTCGATTGACTTCGTATGACGACTGAATAGACAATAGAAAATGGGCGCATAAGCTCCTGACTTCACGTCACTGCTTCATCGATTTTTTAATTTTTTTTCGCTATATCAAAGATTTAAGAAATTACCAAACCTACAAAATGTTGTACTTATACAAGGTTTCGGTACTCTTTTCAATATGAAAGAAGTCTGTAACCTTGACAGATAATATTTTAATATTAAATTGATTTATGGAGCCAGATATTTCCTTGTCTATGAATACAGGATAGTAGGTATTAGCATAATATACTAACACTTGAATGGAAGAAATATTCCCCCTTTTATGAATAGTACTTTTATCCTTTATTTTTATTGAATCTGGGAGTAATCTATTAATCTGGTCTGCTGAATTGATACAAATTACACGGGGGCAGTTGACCCTCAAACATATCAATTGAATTCATATCACTTAAATGATTTATCCAATGGAAACGGCCTTCATCGTCTTGGCAAAACTCGATCCTGTGTACCGTTTTCGAAATATTTTGATTTGAAAATTATGAAGTAATATCCGACTTCAAACATGAAATATTCAATCAGTTAGAGTAAGTGTCCAAAATGTCCTCAGTTTCCACGAATACGTACACAATTTTTGGCGCTCCTGTTCCTCGGAACAGAGTGCTTATCAATTTGCCCAAATGACTGTTATTTTCGAATTTTTGGCGGAAAATGTTCTTAAACGATTTGGTTCGACTCACTGATCAAAATCCGTGGTCGAAATCGATTATATCCGGCCGATTGAAATTATATTTCAGAAACTATGCTCGATTGACTTCGTATGAGGACTGAATAGACAATAGAAAATGATTGCATAAGCTCCTGACTTCACGTCACTGCTTCATCGAATTTTGAATTTTTTTTCGCTACATCAAAGATTTAAGAAATTACCAAACCTACAAAATGTTGTACTTATACAAGGTTTCGGTACTCTTTTCATAATGAAAGGAGTCTGTAACCTTGACAGATAATATTTTAATAGTAAATTTATTTATGGAGTCAGATATTTCCTTATCTATGAATACACAATAGTAGGTATTAGCATAATATACTTACACTTGAATAATAAGGGAGGAAAGATCTCAGATCAATAAGTAAACTTAATTTATTTATTGATCTGAGGGGAAGAAAATATTCCTCCTTTAATGAATAGTACTTTAATCTTTTATTTTTATTAAATCTGGGAGTAATCTAATAATCTGGTCTGCTGAATTGATACAAATCACACGGAGGCACTTGACCCTCACATATCTCAATTGAATTTATATCACTTAAATGATTTATCCAATGGCAACGACCTTCATCGACTTCATTTATGAATGACTAAAAGGAACAATTTATTCCTACAATACCTGCTATTCCTCGGAACAGAGTGCCTATCTTTTTTCCGAAATGTCTGTATTTTTTGCGCGTATGTTCTGGGGAACATCGCGTTATCATTTTGCCCTAATGTCTGTAACTTTCGAATTTTTTGACGAAAATGGTCTCGAACGATTTAGTTCGACTCCCCAATGAAGAATTCGAGGTCAAATTTGATTCTGTCCGGCCGTTACCACGATAACTTGAGAACGAAAAGAGCTAGCGACTTGAAATTTTCAGGGTGGGTGGTGCTTCCCAATACGACGGCCAAGTTCGTTAATGGGCATAATCGGCCCAGTGGTTTCCGAGTAATAATTTTGTTTTCAACCAATATAAATCCGATCGAATTGAAACTTGGTTAGTAGTTGTTGAATATGAACCTAAGCACGTTTGTGAAATTTTGTGCGAATCGTATGGCTAGAAAATTATTAAGACATTATTAAAAAATATTTTTGTTGTCACGATAACTTGAGAACGGAAAGAGATAGCGGCTTGAAGTTTTCAGGTTAGGATGTGCATCAGAACGCGACATTTCAGTTTGTTTATGAGCATAATCGGCCGAACGGTTTCAGAGTAATAGCCATCTGAAATTTGGTTGTTTTTTGTTCCTCATTAACTCGAAAAATACTAAACCGATTGAATTCAAACATGGTTATTAGTTGTAGAATGCCAACGCGAAAATTCTCAAAATATCGTGAGGATAGTATTTGCAGGAAATTTTAAAAAATCATTGAAAATTGAAAAAAAAATTCTATATAGTACCTATTCGTTTAAAATTGCTGAAATTTTGCAAGAGCCTTCACAACCTAACTCTACTGCCAAGTTTCAAGTTTTAACACGATCGGTTGAATATTGTTGGAGATTCGAGCATTCTTGTGTGAGTTCAGTAGATGGGTGACCGTTGCCTCGATAACTTTCGAACGAAAGGAGATAGGGACTTGCAATTTTCAGGGTACGTTGCGTATCCGAAAGGGAGAGTTGAGTTCATTTTTGGGCATAATCGGTCAAACGGTTTCCGAGTTATACCCACCTGGAATATTATTTCCTTGATAACTCAAAAAATAAATATTCGATCGAATTGAAGCTTGGTAACTAGTAGTAGAAAATCATCATAAAGACGTGTTTAAAATTTTGTAAGAACCGTACCCCTGGAAAATTTGAAAAAAATGACGAAAAAAAAATGGTTCAAGCACTGTCGTGAAGTCAGAAGCTTTTGCGCGTATGTTCTATTTTCCATTCCTCTGTATTGACACCCTTAATCGAATTTACCATGGTAAATTTGAATTAAGAGTGTCCAATACAGAAGAATGGACAATAGAACATACGCGCAAAAGCTTCTGACTTCACGTCAGTGCTTGAACCAATTTTTAATTTTTAGCCGAAAATGGTCTCAAACGATTCGACTCACATCAATAATCCGGGGTCAAATCAAATCCAATTCTGTACGTCCGGCCATCCTCAAGCACGATATCTCTCGAACGAAATGTTGTTGAAATTTGCAGGGTAGGTTTCTTGACGCACAGTTCAGGTGAACAGAGTGACTATCAATTCGTCCAAAGGTCGGTTATTTTCGAATATTTGGCCGAGAATGAATCCGAGGTCAAAATTGATTCTGTTCGGCCGAGAGAAATCATCCTTCAGATATCGTTGAAATTGTACGAGACCCTTCAAAACCTTATTGCACAGTTAAGTTCTAGATTTGATGTTGCCGAAATATCGAAATATTCCAACGATCGAAATGTACTGGTCCACTGGTTTTACACTCGACCAGCGAAGTTGTCAACAGTTTTGATTATTGACGTGATGGAGAGAATTCAATGAATTAGATCGGCAGAAGTCAAATTTGACAAGTCGATACGTCAGCAATAACATTCGTTCAATACCTAGTGAGAATTGGTATATCTTGTCTATGATATGTAACTTATTTTACAGCCAAGTCTCGATTTAGACTTGATCGAATAATATGCTCGATAATATGTAACATGAAAATATCTTTTTCGTCGACCTCTGTTAAAAGTGACATTTTACGTACTAATTTTCGGCCTTAAAATCGAATATTATTGAAGGCAAGTACTTTGCGGACGAGATAGTACTTTCTCGTCCGCAAAATTACTTTCTCGTCCGCTGTGGTCACTATGAATACGTCATGATACGGTTCCATACAAACATAAGTGTATGTGTCATTTGCTATTGTGAAATTATTTAACAGGTCCGGAATTCATAAAAATATGTGGAGGTCGACGAAAAAATGTAATATGGATCTCGGCTAAAAACTGTCTATTGCCTCGCCTGCATTGCAAACTCGACTATAATAGACAGTTTCTCGTCCTTGGTATAGAAATAACTGTTATGTAATTAGAAATTTGCAAACGAGGTATCAAAGGTCAGTAATAACATAAGTTCAAGTTACGGAATTCACGAAAATATTTTAGTGCTTCTGTGGCCCAGTGATAAGGATTCGGCGTCTTGGCAAGTAGGAACCATAGACTATAGTCCTACGGGACTATAGTCCCGTAGCCGAAATTGATTGATCTTTGGTTGATTGATTGATCTTTTTGCGCGTATGTTCTGGGGAACATCGCGTTATAGTTTTGCACAAATGTCTGTAACTTTCGAATTTTTTGAAAAAAATGGTCTCAAACGATTAAGTTCCACTCCCCAATGAAGAATTCGAGGTCAAATTTGATTCTGTCCGGCCGGCCGTCCGGCCGTTGCCACGATAACTTGAGAACGAAAAGAGCTAGCGACTTGAAATTTTCATGGTAGGTGGCGCATCCCAATACGACGGACAAGTTCGTTAATGGGCATAATCGGTCCAGCGGTTTCCGAGTAATAATTTTGTTTTAAACCAATATAAATCCGATCGAATTGAAACTTGGTGAGTAGTTGTAGAATATGAAACTAAGCACGTTTGTGAAATTTTGTGTGAATCATATGGCTAGAAAATTTTAAAAAAATTATTAAAAAATATTTTTGTGGTCACGATAACTTGAGAACGGAATGAGATCGCGGCTTGAAATTTTCAGGTTAGGATGAGCACCAGAACGCGACATTTCAGTTTGTTTATGGGCATAATCGGCCAAACGGTTTTAGAGTTATAGCCATCTGAAATTTTCTGAAATTTCATGGTTTTTGTTCCTCATTAACTCGAAAAGTACTGAACCGATTGAATTCAAACATGGTTATTAGTTGTAGAATGCCAACGCGGAAATGGTTGCAAAATTTGGTGAGGATAGCATCTGTAGAAAATTTTTAATAAATCATTGAAAAAAAAAAAAAAATTCTATATATCAGTAACTAATCGTTAGAAATTGATGAAATTTTGCAAGAGCCTTCATAACCTAACTCTACCGCTAAGTTTCAAGTTTTTATAAGATCGGTTAAATATTGTTGGAGATTGGAGCATTCTTGTGTGAATTCAGTAGATGGGTGACCGTTGCCTCGATAACTTTCGAACGAAAGGAGATAGGGACTTGCAATTTTCAGGGTAGGTTGCGTATCCGAAAGGGAGAGTTGAGTTCGTTTTTGGGCGTAATCGGTTTAACGGTTTCCGAGTTATACCCACCTGGAATATTATTTTCTTGATAACTGAAAGAATAAATTTTCGATCGAATTAAAGCTTGGTAACTAGTAGTAGAAAATCAACATAAAGACGTGTTCAAAATTTTGTAAGAACCGTACCACTAGAAAATTCGAAAAAAATTTTAATAACCGTACCCCTAGAAAATTTCAACAAAATCACGAAAAAAAAAATTGGTTCAAGCACTGACGTGAAGTCAGAAGCTTTTGCGCGTATGTTCTATTGTCCATTCTTCTGTATTGGAAACCCTTAATCGAATTTACCATGGTAAATTATGTTGTCCATTCTCCTGTATTGGACATTTACCATGGTAAATTCGAATTAAGAGTGTCCAATACAGGAGAATGGACAACATAATTTACCATGGTAAATTCGATTAAGGGTGTCCAATACAGAAGAATGGACAATAGAACATACGCGCAAAAGCTTCTGACTTCACGTCAGTGCTTGAACCAATTTTTTTTTTCGTGATTTTGTTGAAATTTTCTAGGGGTACGGTTATTAAAATTTTTTTTTCATCTTTGCTTCCAATTCTATCGGAATTCTAACTTTGTGAAAAGGGTTATGGACGGAATTAAGTCGATATTTTCATTAAATTCCGTGAGAATTTTCGTATATTATTAGATATTGAAAAAATTACTGCTCTACAAGGCGTTTTTGATAACATGTCAAATCATTTAAGTTCTCATGGCACAACCACACGATTCGACTGATTTGTATCATAGCGATAATTCTCGGAATAAATTTTTGAAAACAAAATCACTGCTATACTTTTATACGCCGCCACAAACAAAGCAATGTTTATTTCCGACCCAAAAGTAAATAAATGTATTCCGAATCCGTGGTCGAAATCGATTATTTCCGGCCGTCCGTTAACACGATAGCTTTCGAACGAAAGGAGTTAGAGGATTGAAATTTGCAGGGTAGGTTTGGAGCGTAAAAATTTCGGACTAGTTCGTTAACGGTTGAAATCCACCAAGCGGTTTCGGAGTTATGGCCGTTTCAATTAAAAACATTTTTTATGAATATTTCCGAAAGTGATCACTCGATCCATCTAAAATTTAGCATCAAATTGTAGAATAATGACCTTTATATGCATGCGAAGTTTTGTATTAAGCGGGTAGCAGTAAAGTGTTGAAATTTTTTTTTATATTTTGTTTCTATAATAACTCCCGAACAGAATGAGCTAGGCAGTTGAAATTTTCAGAGTAGGTTTGGGAGATCGGCAAAATCGGCATGATGGTTTCGTAGTAACGAAAACAAATTTTTTTTTACATTACAAATTTCTAATTCAAATTTTTTTTCAAGATGCAGTTTCACCATAAAAATCCATTGATATAATTTTCAACTCTAACAAGCTGATACTTTCGGAGATATGATTTTTCGAAATTTCAATAATGAATCGTACTTCTATGTTTTCACAGAATGCTGTGCTTAATTATTCTTTCTATGAATTATTATATGATCTGTGTTCTTACTTGTCATCATATTTTCCTATGAGAGATAAATGTCAAAATTTATTCTGTTTCGTTGTTCTTGATATAAAATACACGTCCTGTTCTAGAAAACAAAGTATGATTGAATACAAAATGAGCAATGAAATAACCTCAGCTATCGTAGAATTATGAGGATGATGTGATATTATACTCTTAAGGTGATAATATAATGCCCGTGGATAATCCATATGATGATGGAAATATATTCTTTGGTGAGATACATATTCAAATTGGGTTCAGAATATGTCCAGTTAAAAGTAAAGTGCAATATTCTCTAAGTTTTAATTGATATAATATAATTTTTTGAGTAGATTTGAGGAATAAATATATCGGATAAATTCGTTATAGGAGATAATCGGTCTGTTTGAATTTAATTTCTTTCATGATGCAGTTCTATCGTAAGAACCCATTTATATAATTCCCAGAGACCAATAATTTCGGAGATATGATTTGTCAAAGTTTGAACAAGAGCGCCAAAGCTCCAGTCCACAGGGATTGAACCAATTTTTTCGCAACACCCCGCATCTAGAGTACCGATGCCGTTACGGCATTTTTTTACTAAAGAAACCTGTTCTACCTATAATAATTCTTATTTTATGGGCTGTCATTCCGTCCATCCGATGTAGTCTAGTCAATAAGTGCTTTTTGGGTCAAAATTTTTGCGTATTCTCCGAAAAATTATGATTGAGGTGTCATTCGATTCAGAATGGCATGTAGAAAGTCTTGCAAATTGCAATAGTTATAAACAATTAAATGAAAAAAATAGAAGGAGGTTTAGGTTTCTGCCAATACCCAAAAACTATCTGAGATAATTCAAATTTGAAAAAAAAAAAAACAAATAGAAGAGGAAATTTCCTTGAAATAAAATTAGTTCAAGCCCTGTGGACAGGAGCTTTTTGGCGCTCTTGTCCAAATAGACAAATTATATCTCCGAAAGTATTGGTTTCTCAGAGTTGGGAATTATATCAATGGATTCTTATGATAGAACTGCATCATGAAAGAAGTTAAATTTAAAAAAAGTATCGTTTAAAAAAAATATTTCAAAAATTATCATTTAAACAAGAGCGCAAAAAAAAGAGCAATCTACAACGCTTCAAAAATTGACATTTAATTTATTTATCAAGATTAAATGAGCAATCCCTAATGATTGAACCTCGTGGAATGGGTTGTTGCAACTTACACTCGGTGCATAGTTTTCACAACTCGAAATACCTAAGGAAAGTAGCATCGAAATGTCTAGAGCAAGGTTGGAGACAATCATAGCAGATTGTCCATTTATTCCTTGTATTTGAGTAGATAGAAGCTTACGAACAAATTATTTTAATAGTTCGAAATATATTAAACAGCAACATTATGAAAATACTGTACATGTCTTACTACTTAAGGATATAAAATGTAATATTTACCTCAGTGGTCAATGAACAGTAATTTGTTTTGATGATTCCAATATCCATTATAATTAAGTGAAAATGGGTTCAAGCCCTGTGGACAGGAGCTTTCTGGCGCTCTAATTCAAACAGACAAATTATATCTCCGAAAGTATTGGTTTCTCTGAGTTGGGAATTATATCAATGTATACATATGATAGAGCTGCATCATAAAGGAAATTCAATTCAAATAATAGTTTATTTATCAAGATTAAATGAGCAATCATGAGAATGAGAACTGCACCATGGAAGAAATCGAATTAAATCTGGCCAATTTTGCCCAATAACAAACTTAACCGAGATATTCATCTCCCTAACCTACTCTGAAAATTTCAACTACCTAGCTCATTCCGTTCGAGAGTTATTGTGGAAAAACTTTTTTTAAATTTTCAAATTTTTTTTTTTACACTTTGCGGTAATCTGGTCAATACAAAACTTCACATGCGTATAAAGGTCATGATTCTACAATTTGATGCTAAATTTCAGATGGATCGAACGAACTTGTCCGAGATATTTACGCTCCAAAACCACCTTGCAATTTTCAATCCGCTAACTCCTTTCGTTCGAGAGTTATCTTGCCTACGGCCGGTCGGCCGGCCGGACAGAATCGATTTCGCACTCGGATTCTTGATCAGTGAGTCGAACCAAATCGTTTGAGACCATTTTCAGCCAAAAATTTCAAAATTACAGACACTTGGGCAAATTGATAAGCACACTGTTCCGAGGAACTAGAGCGCCAAAAAAACAAGTTTCGTATAACAATTGCCCAAAACAGGTTTAAAGTACCTACAAATAGTAGGTATTCCATAAAACAGATATGAAAGAAGATAAGTAACAATAAAAAATTACCTTGTAATCGATCAAAAATTTCCTGATCTACGTTCACCAAACTACAGAATTATGCTTTCAATATTTAAGTAATATTTTCAAACATTTTCGGGTGAGGTCCCCGTTGCATCGCTAAAATACGAGTATTTCAACCCCAATATTTTTGAAGTTACAATATTCCCTTCTGTCAAGTTGACATTATGAGAATTCATACATAGAATAATAATTATATCAATCTGTGAAATACGATTTACATTGAAATTTTAAAATATCATATCTCCGAAAGTATTAGCTTGTTAGAGTTGAAAATGATATGAATAGATTCTTATGATAAAACTGCATATTAAAAAAAAAATTGATTTGGAATTTGTTTCGTAAAAAAAAATTTTTTTTTTGTTACTCCGAAACCATCTGTCCGATTTTGCCCAATAACGAACTTAGCCGAGATATTCATCCCCCAAACCTACTCTGAAAATTTCAACTCTCTAGCTCATTCCGTTCGAGAGTTATCGGGCTTACGGCCGGCCGGACAGAATGAATTTCGACCACGGATTCTTGATCAGTGAGTCGAACCAAATCGTTTAAGACCATTTTCATCGAAATATTCCAAAATTACAGACATTTGGGCAAATTGATAAGCACTCAGTTCCGAGGAACTAGAGCGCCAAAAAGAAGGGGCTTTTGTTTTTTGCCAAAACCTCAAAAATTGTTTGAGATAATTCATATTTGAAAAAAGATTCAAGAAGAGGAGGAAATTTCCTTATAAAAATTTCCAACTCCAGGAACTATGCCCAATATTTATAATTTTCCCAGAGGGTTGAAAATACTCCCGAAAACGGGTACTCCGCCTTGCGTAAGCCTCGCCCCATTCGGACCTTTCATGAATAAATATTATTCAAACTTATTATATATTATATGTGAAAATAAAAAATTGAAAAAATTCAGGCGTCTGCAGGATAGGTCAATGAACAATAATCCGGGGTCGAAAAATGTTTATCGCTACTTTTCAATTAGTTATCCATTAGTTAATTAACAATTTTTTGTAGCACGAACATTACCATTGCATGTGCGATAATAGTTAAACTATTAATCTGAGAATTAATTCCTTGCGTGGAGCTATTTTTCAAAGGTCTTGGAATAGATTCCCGTTGGAAAATTTGAAAAATTGTTTATTTTTGTTTTGTTATTAACAATTTACTTAAGAGAAGAATTATAAAGCTTCAATTATGTGTCAAAAGAAAATTTTAAATAATCTCATGAACCACGCATCAACGCATTGGTTTATAACAATTTCTTAAACAATAGGAGATGATAATTATTAAAAATCATTTTTGAGTTGTTTCTGATCATAAGAAAACGGAATACCTAATAGTAAGGCTTGTTTCACATGCATACGGTTCCATTCGGTTCGGTTCATTTTCGGTTTCCATTCGGTCGCTGACGACAAGTTTGAAACGGTGCTTCGGTTCAGATTCGGTACCGAATAGAAACTGTACAGCACCGAATACTCCCTCGACACGAATAGGTTTCTATCAGATTTGGATTCGTGTGTAGGGAATACAGATCAACCGGGGCGTTCACACAAACACGGTTTAGTTTCGGTTCTAACCATAAAGTAATGAATATTTACATATGTTTTCTGTCTAGTTCTCAGATTTTAACCTCAAATCGGGTACCTAGATATGCTTCAACATTTCCCAAATTGTTCAAATATAGAAATATAAACATAAATACATATTTTCGGGATATTGTTGCTAGGGAAAATGATGGTTAACCAAATGTGGATCGACTGATGTCTGCCGTAAATCTAAACCAGTGCTGTGGGACAAAACTTCCGAAAAAAATTGGTTCAAGCACTGACGTGAAGTCAGAAGCTTTTGCGCGTATGTTCTATTGTCCATTCTTCTGTATTGGACACCCTTAATCGAATTTACCATGGTAAATTATGTTGTCCATTCTCCTGCATTGGACACTTAATTCGAATTTACCATGGTAAATTTGAATTAAGAGTGTCCAATACAGAAGAATGGACAATAGAACATACGCGCAAAAGCTTCTGACTTCACGTCAGTGCTTGAACCAATTTTTTTTTAATGAAATCGGCACAAAATGTAGAGTTAACTTTCAGCAATGGCATCTGCCTTAAAACTCTCGAAACTTTACTTTCAAATAGGTGAAACACATCTTTCAAAAATGGCCTAACATCAATATGAGTTAAATTTATAGCAATATCTGTTCTAACTCTACATTTGAATATAGCATTAAGTGTGCACCAGGTAACGCGTGAGCTACGCTTTTGAGGTTGTTCCAGTCCTGCACCAATGCGTTGTTGTTTTGGAAGAAAAGATTTCACAAAACAGCACATTCGTTTCAGTTCGACAATTTTAGAATATATTTTACGTATTTGCCCTATTGTAAAATTAAATTTTTTCAATGCTAAATTGCAGCGATGAATATGACTGTACACAGTGGTCCAAATTGGGCACTTTTGATAGGAAACACCAATTTCTAGAGGAGTTAGAGAAAAACTAGCCTACATGCTACGAGGTCGATTTTCGTGAGAAAATGAATGCCTAAAACCGCACATTGATATCTTGAGTTGTTCGAAAGATACAAGGTGTTTTTCAATTTTGTGCATTTCTGACCCAACCCCGTAACTTGTTTATTTTTGGATATTTCTTGTTTCTGTGAAAACATTCTTCAGGCACTTATTTGAAAGGAATCCAATGGAGTTCCTCGTTTTTTATTTAAAAATATGGTTTTGAAGCTATAACATAAACTTGTATTTTTTTTATGGACTACCCTATATTTTTTTATATATTCGTGTTTGAAATGAAATTCTCTTTTCAAATATATATAATAGTTTCTACTTCTCTTTGGAAACTGTCATTTTGTGGCTGTTTTCGAATGATTTTAGATGTATTTTCAAAATCTGGGTTGTCATGCCTAAATACGAAACAAAATAGTTCTACATAACAGCTGTAAAAAAGAATAATCATTGCACTGACGTGAAGTCAGAAGCTTTTGCGCGTATGTTCTATTGTCCATTCTTCTGTATTGGACACCCTTAATCGAATTTACCATGGTAAATTATGTTGTCCATTCTCCTGTATTGGACACTCTTAATTCGATTTTACCATGGTAAATATGGACGACATAATTAACCATGGTAAATTCGATTAAGGGTGTCCAATACAGAAGAATGGACAATAGAACATACGCGCAAAAGCTTCTGACTTCACGTCAGTGCTTGAACCAATTTTTTTTTCGTGATTTTTTTGAAATTTTCTAGGGGTACGGTTCTTAAAATTTGTTTTTTCGTCATTTTTTTCAAATTTTCTAGGGGTACAGTTCTTATAAAATTTTAAACACGTCTTTATGTTGATTTTCTACTACTAGTTACTAAGCTTCAATTCGATCGAATATTTAGTTTTTGAGTTATCAAGGAAATAATATTCCAGGTGGGTATAACTCGGAAACCGTTAGACCGATTATGCCCAAAATCGAACTCAACTCTCCCTTTTGGATACGCAACCTACCCTGAAAATTGCAAGTCCCTATCTCCTTTCGATCGAAAGTTATCGAGGCAACGGTCACCCATCTACTGAACTCACACAAGAATGCTCAAATCTCCAACAATATTTAACCGATCGTATTAAAACTTGAAACTTGGTAGTAGAGTTAGGTTATGAAAGCTCTTAAAAAATTTCAAGCGATTAGTTACTGATATATAGAATTTTTTTTTTTTTTCAATGATTTATTAAAAATTTTCTACAAATGCTATCCTCACCAAATTTTGCAAACGTTTCTGCGTTGGCATTCTTCAACTAATAACCATGTTTGAATTCAATCGGTTCAGTATTTTTTGAGTTAATGAGGAACAAAAAACCACCAAATTTCAGAAAATATCAGATGGCTATAACTCTAAAACCGTTTGGCCGATTATGCTCATAATCAAACTAAAATGTCGCGTTCTGGTGCACATCATAAATTGAAAACTTGAAGCCGCTATCTCTTTCCGTTCTCAAGTTATCGTGACAACAAAAATATTTTTAAATAATTTTTTAATAACTTTCTAGCTTTACGATTCGCACAAAATTTCACAAACGTGCTTAGGTTCATATTCTACAACTACTCACCAAGTTTCAATTCGATCGGATTTATTTTGGTTGAAATCAAAATTATTACTCGGAAACCACTGGGCCAATTATGCCAATTAACAAACTTGTCCGTCGTATTGGGATGCGCCACCCACCCTGAAAATTTCAAGTTGCTAGCTTTTTTCGTTCTCAAGTTATCGTGGCAACGGCCGGACGGACAGAATCAAATTTGACATCGAATTCTTCATTGGGGAGTCGAACTTAATCGTTTGAGACCATTTTCGTCAAAAAATTCAAAAGTTACAGACATTTGGGCAATATGATAACGCAATGTTCCCCAGAACATACGCGCAATAAAAAGATAAATTAAACATGCAGGAAGCATGAAAAGATGTTTGTGTTCAAATTTTAAATAACTTTGATGAATCTGACGTGGCGAAACATTTGGAATTGTGATTGAGCCTGTGTTTCGGAAGATACATAACATAATACCTTATGAACCGTATATGTGTGAAAGCGCTGCATTCGTTTTCGGTTGAAACCTAAAATGAACCGAACCGAATGGAACCTTATGCATGTGAAACAAGCCTAATAATAGTATAAATTGAACCTTTATAATTTTTCACTTAAGTAAATTGTTCATAACAAAACGAAAATTAACAATTTTTAAAATTTTTCAATAGGAATCTATTTTAAGATCTTTGAAAAATAGATCCACGAAAGGAAAAAATTCTCAGATTAATAGTTTAACAATTAGCGTACTTGCAATGTTAATGTTCGTGCTACAAAACATTGATAATTAACTAATGGATAACTAATTAAACATTGATCTATCCTGCAGGCGCCTGAATTTTTTCAATCTTTTATTTTCATTTTAATATGAACGAAGGGGTACGAAGGGGACGAGACTTGCGCAAGCCGGAGTACCCATTTTCGAGCGTATTGTCTACCCTCTAGGAAAATTATAAATATTGGTTCTACAGTTCCGGCAGTCAAGACTTTTTTTTAGGAAATTTCCTCCTCTAATTGAATATTCTTTCAAATTTGAATTATCTCGAGCAGTTTTTGAGATATTGGCGAAAACCTAAACCTCCTTCTTTTTTTTTCTTAATTGTTTATAACTCTTTCAATTTTTGCGAGCAGCCTTAGCATTTTCTGCATGCCATTCCGAATCGAATGACACCTCAATCATAAAATTACCCAAAAAATTTTGACCTAAAAAGCACTTGTTAACTAGACTAATGGCGATAAAACTTCATCAACTTGTTGCTGCTTGCACTTGCGGGAAGATTATATGCATTGTACAATAATTAACTTATTCGTGGTCCTCTGTTATACCCGATACTTGAAATTGTTTGACATCGCGTTGCAAATTGGCGGAGGAGATTGGGGTGAGATCAAAGGCTATAACTCTTATTTCATTTGTGTATTTGGTTGGCATACAAGTTATGTTATCATTATCGATATAATCAAGCTCGATTAAACTCTTAAATATTTGCATGACTGGAACGAAGATTTTGAACTGTGCGGCGCTGAAATTTGGTCTTTTCATGAAACTGCACTATAAAAAAATCTCGGTGCCAATATTGATTTCATACTATCAAGAATATGGTCGATGCAATTTACCACTACAATGTCACATTCCTATCAATATTTGCGTTATTATGATCATATTGTGTTCGGTAGTGTAATTTATGACAGAAAATATCACAAACAGATCCATTATCAAGAATTAATAAAATTTATTTGAAATTTCACAGTTTCCATCGATAAATCAGAAAGGTGATATCTTGGGTGAAAATGAGCACTGCATGGTGAAATGTGAAAGAACGATTTCAGAGATTTAATCCGATTACCAAACTTTACACTCAGTTAACATCTTTATGTGTATCCATAAGTATAACTTTTGAAACATGTGAAATCAACGAAAGTACCTACAAGTGCTTTTCGACCAACAAACTATCCAAATTCGCACCAGGAATATCAAAAGAACATTATACTTTATTTCGTCAACTTATTCATTCTAACATAGTTGCCAAGTATTCTTTCTCGAAAGACAGATATCACTGATGAGTGTTTTAAATATAAAGAAATCGCCGATAGTTGTGAAGAATTAATAATGATAAGATGACAAGAAGAATGATTCACAAATTTATTTTTTGCTATTTATTAATTTCGTAGTAAAACAATAGTTGAATAATTGAAGTTACCTACCTATATCAATCAAGAGATATATTTACTCACGAAAAATAAACATATGGATTGTTGTGGTAAGTAAATCATGAACAGTCTTATAGAAAATGACTTCAAAGTGAGTATGATATAATTTTACATTGCAGGTTTGAATAAATCGCTACTCATTGCACCATTCCATACAAAAATCGTCTCAAGTAGGTACACAAAATTGGAAACATCCAATTTTGCAAAATGGATATTTGCGCAACCAAAGGATTGTTTTAAAAATATCAGAATATATATATATCAGAATATCCGGCAACAATGTGAAGGGTTTGGTTATATCGCAATACTTCTGATCTGTTTAGTTCTAACACAATACGTACATTTCATGGGAGACTACAATGTTGTGTGTTGTATCGGGTTCAATTTTATTATGTTGTGCCTTGGATACGATTAGTTGGTTCATGATGCAAGTGAGAATCTGGAAAAACGAAGTGCATCAAGAAGATTCGTTATGACTTATGAGAATTATGACAAATTCGTTTTGGCCGGCGAAGAAAGTTTGGAAATAATACTGTTTGCAAGTGAGTACATATGAATGTTCAATTTAATTTTTTTGTGTGCTTACGTAATTGGGTACCCTAATTATTTATTCAATTTTTCCCCTAAAATTTCGATGAGATATTTCTGTTGGTTGATCGATTGGATTTACAAATTGGTCCATCGCCGACTTTGAAATTTTACATTTGACAGTGAAAAATATTTCATCAATTTTCTTTATTTGAAAAGGTGTTGATCAATTATCCGAATTAGATGAAATTTCATATTCATTATTAATGTAGGATTTATCAAGATGCACTTGCAGGTGAGTGTTTTTTGTAGTAGGTAATCAAGGGAACATATTTTTTTCAGAATATTGCGTATCTTAATTGTATATCACACTGTCGCAAAAACCTATTCTCCAGGATATTTTATTTTAGATAAGAGTGAATTCTTGATATCCATATCGAATAAAACCAGCGTTGATAGTCAATTATCGGTCCTTAGCACGTTGAAAAGTTACAACTTTCAATTATTAAAAGACCTTCCAGCCTCACATTATTTTATAGGCTCCAATTCAAATCGTATGAGTATATATGATTAATATATAAATGTTTTCATTTCAGTAACCCTCACCATCAGAAGAAACAATTGGCAAAATTGAAAAAAACTGCCAGCACTACATCATTGACACCTGATCTGGAAGAATTTTGTGTCGTGTTGGACCAGAAAGTGCTGCCTCAAAAATTCGATTGGTTTGTCGACAGTTTTGATTATCTCTTTAAACTTCAGTAATCACCTAACATTTCTATAAAAATTTATTGTTTATTGTATTTTCACAAATTAAACTGTCTTTTAGCTAATCTTTAAAGGAATAAATTCATATGTGTACTTAAGTTTTTCTTTCAATACCTATACCCTTTTCATAGCCTTTCGGTGATTTATATGATATTTAGTTACAAATTATAAAACGAAAAATATCATATAAAACACCGATAATGGTGTAAATTTCAACTAAATAATACCTACACCCCGAGGGTTCAAAACGCATCTGATTCGGTGTTAAATAACACTGAACAAGATATTGCACACGCACTAGGTCAGTACAAATTCACACTGAACTAAAGTTAAATCACACTAAACCAGTGCTAAATGCACTACGGTACTTGTGCAAATTCACACCGAACTAGTGCTAAACCACATTGATCTAGTGCTACCTCACACTCATCCGAATGATAAATCTCAATCGCTCTGGTGTGAAAGCTGACTACTTATTATGGCAGAAAATACACCTGAAAGTCGGTGTTATTTCGGATGGTGCGAAATAACACTGAAAAGATCAGGACCTCTAAGGTTAGCGGGTGTTGGCCGGTGCTGTAAAATTTCTTAGAGTGTGATGACCGGTTTTATATGCATTAATACATTCTACCGTTTTAGGTGTAATTATCGCCAAAAAATTGGTTCAAGCCCTGTGGACAGGAGCTATTGGGCGCATGTTCATCTTCCTTGTGGCCCGTACTGACCAGTAAAGAAAAAAAGCAGTATCATGTTGAATACCTTAATATTATTCTGGAACACAAATTTTCCATTACAATAATCTTCATCTAGCTTCTATTTAGTATCAATTCCTGTAGAACGTGATCATAATAAGTGTTTTCCATATAATAAAATGTGTTTGAACTTGGTATGTAGGAAATCTGACATCAATTATTGGAATTAATTGCTTTGACAAACAGCCGTCAAATGAGGTAAATAGATTTTTGTGACGATTTTCTGTGACCATAGAACGTCAAAACACGCTGGAATGTGAATTTTAAGCAATATCTTCTGGAATTGAGATCGTATCGAACTGAAATTTTGCACACTCGTGTAGAATGCTTGATTTAACGTCGGTACAAATTTTTTTATTAAAAAATTTTCCAACTGCCCGATCCCAACAATACTTAGATAATATTATATCCATAAATTAAGCATTTCATTATTGCATTTCTTGAAATAGGTACCTTTTCAAGTCGATCAACATCGTCCTTCTTTCGACGTCTAAACTATGACTTGATTCTTTATGTTTATGTCTTTGAATTTGTTTTCGGTGGAATTCAAAGAGTTCATAGAATAATCGATGAAAATACTGAGAGAGACCCAGGAAATTTGACACATTTTGTCTTATATCTCCAGAAATTGAAATCGTATAGAGCCAAAATTTTGCACAATGTTGGAAAATACTACAATTGACGTTAGTACAAGTTTTTGTTGCAATCTGATGAATAGTTCACGAAAAAAAAATTTTTTTTCGAAAAAATTAAAAGAAATATTTTTTTAAAAATTACCAACATTTCGATCATAACAGAATTTTGTCAAAAGTTGCGCGTTTATATCCTCGAACTGACTACCAAGTTTCGATTCAACATCTTCTTTAGTTCCTGAAATATCAGGGAAATAACCTCAAAATTTTAAATGTCTATAACTCCTAAACCGTCCGGCCGATTTTGCCCGTTAACGAACTTAACCGTCGCATTTTGATCAGAAACCTACCCTGAAAGTTTGAAGTCGATAGGACCTTCGGTGCTCCTGTTATCGTGCCTACGGCCGGCCGGCCGGCCATACGGCACCCAAAAATCTGACACCGGATTCGTGATCAGGGAGTCCGAATTAGTCTATTAGCCAATTTTCAGCTCGAAATTCGAAAATTACAGACATTTGGACGAAATGATAGGACGATGTTCCCCTAGAACATGCGCCCAAAAATAAAAATCAGCGTTTCTATCATTTCAGATTGTGAAACATCACTGGTAACGCTAACCTAATATACAATACTAGTTAATCGGGGTTTGTTACACATGTTAGAATATCCTATAGTATCCATATAATTAATATTCACGAATATTCTGTGTGCAGTAATTTATAGAAACACCTTATATATTTATGCAGCAGGTGATCAGAACTTTGTCAGCGTATCCGCCATTTCATAATAAAAAAAATGGTTCAAGCCCTGTGGACAGGAGCTTTGGCGCTCTTGTTCAAACTTTGACAAATCGTATCTTTGAAAGTATTGGTAAAAGATGGGAATTATATCAATGGATTCTTATGATACTTCATAATAGCAGAAATTAAATTCAAACACCATAAAAGAATTTAAATTCAACAAGAGAGCCAAAAAATATTAATCCAAAACCAATAGACCAATTCTACCCAACAACGAACTCATCCAAGGTATTCGTTCCTCAATTCTATGATGAACGATATATTTTTTCCTCAAATCCACTCTGAAAATTATATTATATCAATTGAAACTTTAGCCAATATTTCAGTTCTGTTTTTACTGGAGATATTCTGAACTCAATATTATTAATTTACCATTACCATTTCCATGATGATATGGATTAACCATGGGCATTAAATATCAAAATTTGACAAATCATGTCTCAGGAAAATAAGTTGACATGTATCAACATAGTTCATATTATAATAATTCATAGATAGAATAATGATCGCATTCTGTGAAGACACAGAAGTACGACTTATTATTGAAATTTTGAAAAATCATATCTCCGAAAGTATTAGCTTGTTGGAGTTAAAAATGACATCAATGGGATTCCTATGGTGAAACTCTATCTTGAGAAAAACTTATTTTGAAATTTGTAATGTAAAAAAATTTTTTTTTTGTTACTCCGAAACCATCTGACTGATTTTGCCCAATAACTTAGCCGAGATATTTATCTCCCAAACCTATTCTGAAAATTTCAACTGTCTAGCTCATTCCGTTCGAGAGTTATCGTGTTAAAGGACGGACGGACAGAATCGATTTCGACCACGGATTCTTGATCAGTGAGTCGAACCAAATCGTTTGAGACCATTTGCAGCCAAAAATTCGAAAATGACAGACATTTGGGCAAATTGATAAGCATTACCAGTAACAAGAGCGCCAAAAAACAAACATAATTTTTCAACATGTGACCTATGGAGATTCAACTTTGAGATGAAACCACGCTATTTAAAAGCGAATGTTAGTATACAGAGACATCAAATAATGGGTACCTTTATTATAAGTGTATATTTTCATGTCTTTTCCACATCAAAAATTACAGTGTATTCCGAAAGATTTAACCAATTCTATAGAAAGGTTACGTGCATTTTAGTGTATCATTGAGTTCGATTATTAACAAAAAAGAGCGTTTTAAGAATCGTTTTCTGGAACAATAGGTCTCTTGCATGTATTTTTTGTATTATTGGAATCGATTATTATATCCATAAGAATACTGAAAAAGTTCAACCGCCGCCAAAAATTTCGATTTTCAACGAGAAAACGATCCTTCAAAGGTCATAATGGCTATTCAAACGATCGAAACTTCGCGCCTCTCCGTGACGTAACTCGTCATATCTGCTCTTTCTATCTTCTCGTGTCCGTTCCACTCTTTGTTTCGCTGTAACAAGCAGATATGGACTCGCCGAGGGTAGATTTTGATTTCGTCTCTCTCTTCTCGTGTCCGTTTCGCTCTTTGTTTCGCTGTAACAAGCAAATGGAATCACCGAGGGTAGAGTTTGATTACGTCAGCCGTTATAGCAACTATTCTACCAATCAGAAGCGTTTCACCTCATTTGAATTTGCCTCTTGATTTTCCGATTTTCAATATTCTCCAATTTTATAAATTTTGAAAGTGGTTGAGGGCATACATTATGATCTGATATATAAGTAGATTCAGAAAAACATGTTCACTACAAAAGTAACTACACTCTTGTCCACTATAGTCTTTGTCATCTGACATGTTTCGGTAAGTCTCCATATTGAAAGACGAAGCGTTACCAAATCATGCAATCAATTTCTACACTCAAGTATCGGTTGTCATTATACGCTTAGTCGTTAAGCGATTAGTGAGAATATGGGTTGTTCAGAGGGGTTAGATCATTATTGACTAAAATATCCTTTCTCTTATACATCTTGATCCCTTCAAGTGTTCCTTAGTACACTTTATTGAAATTTTTCAACAATTTGACGAATTTTCTGAAATTGAGTGGCCAGTGGTTAAAACGTCATTTGCAACAGCAGATTTATCGATGTTGTTGTTCCGAATGTGTCCCGTATGCTCTTTATACCCTGTGAGAATGTTTCTGGTTGTTTGCCCGACGTAACACTTGTTGAAATCTGAACATTTAATTTCATATATACCCGATTCTAACATGTACGGAGTTGTATCGTATGTAGGAGTTGCTTAATTTTCGTGGAAGTTTTGAAAGCCAGTTTCATATTAAACTTTTTAAAAATATTTTGGAGTTTGTTGTTTTTTTTCGGATGGAACGTGGAAGCGTTGAAACCTTTTACCGTTTTTATTTCATTCGTGAGGGTATGTTACTGAAGAGGTTTTGAAGTGAAACTTCTAATGCGACTTCAGACAAGGTTGCGTTAAACGTTCAACGCACTATAGAGGGCGTATCAAAGCACTGTTGCGTTACACGTTCAACGCTCCTGGAGAAGGGAAATAGAAAGAGACAGAGTGAGAGTGAATGCGTGGTACTCGAACGCATAAGCGTAGTTTTCTACCCCTTCCTATTTTCATTTCCACATTACGTTAGTCTATTTTGATTTATAATATTCATTATTTCATTTACTAGTTGAAGTGAAACTTCTAATGCGACTTCCAACAAGGTTGCGTTAAACGTTTAACGCTACCATGGAGGGGGTATGAAAGCACTGTTGCGTTAAACGTTCAACGCTCCTGGGAAGGGGGAATAGAAAGAGACAGAGCGAGAGTGAATGCGAGGCACTCGAACGCATGCGGGTATATTTTTACATTACGAAGTTTCAAGAAGTTTCCACTTCACGAAGTTTCACTTCTTCCGAGCAGAGGGACTCCACGCACTACACTCTAAGAAATTTTACAGCACCGGCCAACACCCGCTAACACCGGCCTGATTTCCTTAGAGGTCCTGATCTTTTCAGTGTTATTTCGCACCATCCGAAATAACACCGACTTTCAGGTGTATTTTCTGCCATAATAAGTAGTCAGCTTTCACACCAGAGCGATTGAGATTTATCATTCGGATGAGTGTGAGGTAGCACTAGATCAATGTGGTTTAGCACTAGTTCGGTGTGAATTTGCACAAGTACCGTAGTGCATTTAGCACTGGTTTAGTGTGATTTAACTTTAGTTCAGTGTGAATTTGTACTGACCTAGTGCGTGTGCAATATCTTGTTCAGTGTTATTTAACACCGAATCAGATGCGTTTTGAACCCTCGGGGTGTAGGTATTATTTAGTTGAAATTTACACCATTATCGGTGTTTTATATGATATTTTTCGTTTTATAATTTGAAACTCAATATCATATAATCACCGAAAGGCTATGAAAAGGGTATAGGTTTTGAAAGAAAAACTTTTTAGTACATATGAATTTATTCCTTTATTAATTAGCTAAAAGACAGTTTAATTTTTTATATATATTTTATATAATTTGTGAAAATACAATAAACAATAAATGTTTATAGAAATGTTGAGTGATTGCTGAAGTTTAAAGAGATAATCAAAACTGTCGACAAACCAATCGAATTTTTGAGGCAGCACTTTCTGGTTCAACACGACACAAAATTCTTCCAGATCAGATGTCAATGATGTAGTGCTGGCAGTTTTTTTCAATTTTGCCAATTGTTTCTTCTGATGGTGAGGGTTACTGAAATGAATACATTTATATATTAATCATATATAATCATACAATTTGAATTGGAGCCTATAAAATAATGTGAGGCTGGCAGGTCTTTTAATAATTGAAAGTTGTAACTTTTCTACGTGCTAAGGACCGATAATTGACTATCAACGCTGGTTTTATTCGATATGGATATCAAGAATTCACTCTTATCTAAAATAAAATATCCTGGAGAATAGGTTTTTGCGACAGTGTGATATACAATTAAGATACGCAATATTCTGAAAAAAATATGTTCCCTTGATTACCTACTACAAAAAACACCCACCTGCAAGTGCATCTTGATAAATCCTATTGATAGTTCTCAAAAGGTTAGATGAGTAAGCCCCATTTGTTTGAGGATTGAAAAACATCTCCTGAAAATTAAGAAGAACATTACGAATATAAATTTCAATAAAGAAACTGTAATAACATTAATAATGAATATGAAATTTCATCTAATTCAGATAATTGATCAAAACCTTTTCAAATAAAGAAATTGAATGAAATATTTTTCACTGTCAAATGTAAAATTTCAAAGTTGGCAATGGACGAATTTGTAAATCCAATCGATCAACCAACAGAAATATTTCATCAAAATTTTCGGGAAAAATTGATTAAATAATTAGGGTACCCAATTACGTAAGCACCCAAAAAAATTAAATTGAACTATATGTACTCACTTGCAAACAGTAATATTTCCAAACTTCCTTCGCCGGCCAAAACGAATTTGTCATAATTCTCATAAGTCATAACGAATCTTCTTGATGCACTTCGTTTTTCCAGATTCTCACTTCATAATGCATTATGAACCAACTAATCGTATCCAAGTCCAAGGCACAACATAATAAATTCGAACCCGATTCAACACACAACATTGTAGTCTCCCATGAAATATGTACGTGTTGTGTTAGAACTAATCAGATGAGAAGTATTGCGATATAACGAATCCCTTCACATTGTTGCCGGATATAATTATATTCTGATATTTTTAAAAACAATCCTTTGGTTTCGCAAATATCCATTTTGCAAAATTGGATGTTCCCAATTTGGAATTGGATTTTTTTATGGAATGGTGCAATGAGTAGCGATTTGTTCAAACCTGCAATGTAAAATTATATCATACTCACTTTGAAGTCATTTTCTATAAGACTATTCATGATTTACTTACCACAACAATCCATATGTTTATTTTTCGTGACTAATATATCTCTTGATTGATATAGGTAGGTAACTACAATTATTCAACTGTTGTTGTACTACGAAATTAATAAATAGCAAAAAATAAATTTGTGAATCATTCTTCTTGTCATCTTATAATTATTAATTCTTCACAACTATCGGTGATTTCTTTATATTTAAAACACTCATCAGTGATATCCTTCTTTCGAGAAAGAATACTTGGCAACTATGTCAGAATGAATAAGTTGACGAAATAAAGTATAATGTTCTTTTGATATTCCTGGTGCGAATTTGGATAGTTTGTTGGTCGAAAAGCACTTGTAGGTACTTTCGTTGATTTCACATGTTTCAAAAGTTATACTGGGATATACATAAAGATGTTAACTGAGTGTAAAGTTTGGTAATCGGATTAAATCTCTGAAATCGTTCTTTCACATTTCACCATGCAGTGCTCATTTTCACCCAAGATATCACCTTTCTGATTTATCGATGGAAACTGTGAAATTTCAAATAAATTTTATTAATTCTTGATAATGGATCTGTTTGTGATATTTTCTGTCATAAATTACACTACCGAACACAATATGATCATAATAACGCAAATATTGATAGGAATGTGACATTGTAGTGGTAAATTGCATCGACCATATTCTTGATAGTATGAAATCAATATTCACACCGAGATTTTTTTTAGAGTGTATATTTTTCATCTTTATGTCTGTTGATAATTTTCTGAACTAGTTGATAACTATAAAAAATATTTTTTTTTCCTTTCTTGAAGTTTATATTGCTCAGCGGAATATTAAATAACCGGTTGACGAGGCAATGTAAGTTGGCTCTTTTATGTGACCAGGGAGCGACCGAATCAGATGGAATTTAAATATCAGAATTGGTAGGTATCCTGAAAATATCGAAACAAATTAAATTTGAGTTATCTCCAGATAATTTCAATTCTAGAAATGGCAATTAGCCGCCTTTTTCCATTTCGAAGGTGAACTTAATATAAGGGTATTTACTGTTTAGTACCCTGGTAAATTCGTTAATATAAAAATTTTCATCAACATAGAAATATGGATCATGCGGGGTAATATATATATGTGGAAATGTTTAACGGTCCTGAAGAAGCCAACTAGCAGAAACACGTGTCGGCAGGTACCAGCAGAATTATTTTTAATCTGCTCCTTTTGCGGAATTATCCGTTAAACCTTTCCACATATTTTCATCAACAATTGCAAATATGTCATCTACGTATGTAGCCCAAAATTTTCGAAAATATTTGTGTTATTTTTGCGCGTATGTTCTGGGGAACATCGCGTTATCATTTTGCCCAAATGTCTGTAACTTTCGGATTTTTTGACGAAAATGGTCTCAAGCGATTTAGTTCGACTAAGAAGAATTCGAGGTCAAATTTGATTCTGTCCGGCCGGCCGTCCGGCCGTTGCCACGATAACTTGAGAACGAAAAGAGCTAGCAACTTGAAATTTTCAGGGTAGTAGGCGTATCCTAATACGACAGACAAGTTCGTTAATGGGCATAATAGGCCCAGTGGTTTCCGAGTAATAATTTTGTTTTCAACCAATATAAATCCAATCGAATTGAAACTTGATCAGTAGTTGTAGAATTCAAACCTTAGCACGTTTGTGAAATTTTGAGCGAATCGTATGGCTAGAAAATTATTAAAAAATTATTGAAAAATATTTTTGTTGTCACGATAACTTGAGAACGCGGCTTGAAGTTTTCAGGTTAGGATGTGCATCAGAACGCGACATTTCAGTTTGTTTATGAGCATAATCGGCCAAACGGATTTAGAGTTATAGCCATCTGAAATTTGGTTGTTTTTTGTTCCTCATTAACTCCAAAAATACTAAACCGAATGAATTCAAACATGGTTATTAGTTGTAGAGTGTCGACGCGAAAATACTTGCAAAATTTCGTGAGGATAGTATTTGTAGAAAATTTTTTAAAAATCATTGAAAATTGAAAAAAATTCTATATATCAGTAACCATTCGTTTGAAATTGCTGAAATTTTGCAGGAGCCTTTATAACCTAACTCTACTGCCAAGTTTCAAGTTTTAACATGATCGGTTAAATATTGTTGGAGATTCGAGTAGCCTTGTGTGAGTTCAGTAGATGGATGACCTTTGCCTCAATAACTTTCGAACGAAAGGAGATAGGGACTTGCAATTTTCAGGGTAGGTTGCGTATCAGAATGGGAGAGTTGAGCTCGTTTTTGGGCATAATCGGTCTAACGGTTTCCGAGTTATACCCACCTGGAATATTATTTCCTTGATAACTCAAAAAATAAAGATTCGATCGAATTGAAGCTAGGTAACTAGTGGTAGAAAATCAACATAAAGACGTGTTTCAAATTTTGTAAGAACCGTACCCCTAGAAAATTTGAAAAAAATGACGAAAAAAAAAAATTTAAGAACCGTACCCCTAGAAAATTTTAAAAAAATCAAGAAAAAAAATTTGTTCAAGCACTGACTGAAGTCAGAAGCTTTTGCGCGTATGTTCTATTGTCCATTTTTCTGTATTGGACACCCTTAATCGAATTTATCATGGTAAATTATGTTGTCCATTCTCCTGTATTGGACACTCTTAATTCGAATTTACCATGGTAAATTCGAATTGATTTTCTAGGGGTACGGTTCTTAAATTTTTTTTTAATTTCAAGTTCTAATTTGCTGAGGAACAAATTAGCTAAAAAGAAGGAAAGGGGGGTTACCCATCGCCGTACCGAAAGTTTGCTTATAATATTTACCGTTAAAAGAAAAGATATTTTGCTCCATGGAAAGCGAGGTTAACATCAAGTACCAACTCATTAATTTCTATTTGAGGAATATCTAAAATATATACTAATTGAAATTGAGTCATTACTTAGGGAAAGATGTGTAAACACGGGCGGTATCTGGCTGGCTAAACCCTCCTATATAACCGCTATATTACAACAGGAGGGGAAAGGGGAAAGATTTCTACACAACATAGGCTATCGAGAAGATTTTTCGGAGGGGTCCTTATGCGTTAAAAAAATTCGAGAAATCGACGAAATTTTTGCGATTTTTCCTAAGTAAATCGGGAATTTTGGTAATTGTTTTAAAAATCTAGAGGACGGATCGAGGTTCGAAGGGGGTGGATATCGTATCTTAGGAAGGGGGAAAGGATAAATCCGAAAACCCTAAGTCGATATCTATCGCGGTTTTCCCGTAACGAACGAAAATGTATTTTTTATCCTTCGCCCGGCGAAAAAGCGAGATTTTCGCGCATTTTTGCCATTTGAATGGGCCTCAGAGTCACAATAGGAACCCCGTAGATGGCACTGTGTTCGGTTTATAGACACTCGAGAACGACCGGACCGATTTCGTTGAAACTTTCTGTGTGTGTGTGTGTCTAAGGAAGTCTCGGAAAAATGTAGATCTACCGGAAAAATGTAGATCTATCGGAAAAATGTAGATATATCGGAAAAATGTAAATCTACCGGAAAAATGTAGATCTGCCGGAAAAATGTAGATCTACCGGAAAAATGTGTATCTTTCGGAAAAATGTAAATCTACCGGAAAAATGTAGATCTGCCGGAAAAATGTAGATCTACCGGAAAAATGTGTATCTTTCGGAAAAATGTAAATCTACCGGAAAAATGTAGATCTGCCGGAAAAATGTAGATCTACCGGAAAAATGTAGATCTATCGGAAAAATGTAGATATATCGGAAAAATGTAAATCTACCGGAAAAATGTAGATCTGCCGGAAAAATGTAGATCTACCGGAAAAATGTGTATCTTTCGGAAAAATGTAAATCTACCGGAAAAATGTAGATCTGCCGGAAAAATGTAGATCTACCGGAAAAATGTAGATCTACTGGCTAGGTAGATCTGCGGGCCCACTAGTTAATTTCTATTTGAGGAATATCTAAACTAGAAAGCCAGTCTTTCTTCTTAGTAACGCTTCGTCTTTGAAGATGAAAACTTTGTTTCCGAAACATATGTCAGACGACAAAAACTGTAGTGGACAAGAGTGTATTTACTTTTGTAGTGTTCATAATAAGTCCACAGTGAACTCAAACTAGAATATAAAAATATGGTATTTCGTGTTACATGCAAGATACCTATTTGTGAGTATTAGTTCATTGTGAATAATTGTGAATACTGTGTAATAGCTGAATAATTTGTGAATAGAATATTTCCATTTTAAATATATTGTCTCACATGATTTATTTCAGATTTAGTGACATGAATTATTTAGTTTTTCAGCTGTTTGTGAAGTAACTGAACATATTTTTGGGCAATATCCTTCCTTTTTTGGCGCTCTAGTTCCTCGGAACTGAGTGCTTATCAGTTTGCCGAAATGTCTGTAATTTTCAAATTTTTCGATGAAAATGGTCTTAAACGATTATTTCGACTCACTGATCAAGAATCCGTGGTCGAAATTCATTCTGTCTGGCTGGTCCGTCCGGCCAGCCGTAGGCACGATAACTCTCGAACGGAATGAGCTAGACAGTTGAAATTTTCAGAGTAGGTTTGGGAGATAAATATCTCGGCTAGGTTCGTTATTAGGTAAAATCCGACAGATGGTTTCGGAGTAACAAAAAAATAATTATTTTTTACATAACAAATTCCAAATTAAATTTTTTTCAATAAGCAGTTCTACCATAAGAAACCAATGATATCATTTTTAATTCTAGCAAGCTAATACTGTCGGAGATATGATTTTTCAAAATTTCAATAATAAATCGTATTTCTACGTTTTCACAGAATGATATAATTATTCTATGTATGAATTGTCATAATGTCAACTTATTTTCCTGAGACATGACATTGTCTAATTCCTTTCAGCAATCGAAGAATATTATGAGAATAAAGTGTATTCCGAAATGTGAGCGACGTGAGAAAAATACCAGTTGTTTGTTCCGAAATTAGTTTTTCTCAGAAAAGTCTCACATTTCGGAACGGAACATGAAGTAAGAGATCTGAGAGAAGTGAGACTGCTGTTCATCATGCTCAGTTCTCTCACTTAATGACGGGACTGACGGAAGGAAATATTATAACTTCAAAAATATTATGTTGGTGTTCAAATACTCGTATCTTGGCGATGCAACGGGGACCTCACCCAAAAACGTTTGAAAATATTACGTTAATATTGAAAGCATAATTCTGTAGTTCGAGAGAGGAGAAAATTTGGTGAACGTAGATCAGGAAATTTTTGATCGATTTTTATTATTACTTCTCTTCTTTCATACATGTTATATGGAATATCTACTATTTGTAGGTACTTTAAACCAGTTTTGGGCAATTGTCATACGAAACTTGTTTTTTTGGCGCTCTAGTTCCTCGGAACAGAGTGCTTATCAATTTGCCCAAATGTCTGTAATTTTCGAATTTTTGGCTGAAAATGGTCTCAAACGAAATTGTAGAATCATGAACTTTATACGCATGTGAAGTTTTGTATTGACCAGGTTACCGCAAAGTGTAAAAAAAAATTTTTGAATTTTTAAAATAGTTTTTCTACAATAACTCTCGAACGGAATGAGCTGGGTAGTTGAAATTTTCATAGTAGGTTAGGCAGATGAATATCTCGGTTAAGTTCGGTATTGGGCAAAATAGGCCAGACGGTTTCGGAGTAACGAAAAAAAAATTTTTTTTGAGGAACAAATTTCAAATTCAATTTCTATTTAAGATGCAGTTTCACCATAAAAATCCATTGATATCATTTTTAACTCCAACAAGCTAATAGTTTCGGAGATACTATTCAATAATTTCAATAATGAATCGTACTTCTATGTTTTCACAGAATGCTATAATTATTCTATCTAAGCTTTATTATATGCTCTGTGTTCATACTCGTAAATGTCATTCTGTTCTATAAGAGAGGGTCAAATTCATTTCAGCTATTTTAATTTGAATTCTTCCATGGTGCAGTTCTCATTCTCAGATTGCTCATTTAATCTTGATAAATAAACTATTATTTGAATTGAATTTACTTTAAGATGCAGTTCTATCATAAGAATACATTGATATAATTCTCAACTCTGAGAAACCAATACTTCCGGAGATATAATTTGTCTGTTTGAACTAGAGCGCCAGAAAGCTCCGGTCCACAGGGCTTATTTCAAAGTAAATACGAAAGTTTATTGCAGATATTTTCCATTTTCAGGTGGGAAATTCAATCATTTTAGAAATATTTATTTTTGAATGTTCATAATATTTCTTATTTGGAAGTGAAATGGTTAATGAATACATTACCTTATTATCGCTTCAACTCAAATGCACCCTGAATTTTATGTTGCGCAAATAAATTGATTATTGATATTATAGCTCCATGGAGCTTGTGCTAAACAAGCTTACCTTGTTGTGTTAAACAAAAATAATACTTGAGGCGAGTACTGATTATATTGAAGAGTTGAAATTGATTGGTATATGCTATTGATCCTTATACCCTGGCATTGACTAAGTTTGATGCTCCACTGGATGAAATTCCGAAAAATGTTGTGATGGATTTCCTGTTCATTGAGAGCTCTTCGACATATTTCGAAATCAGAGCTCACGAGAGTTTGGATGCCTTTGCACAGGTGGCATGCAAATGCATTGAATCTCTGTGTGCCAAGAAATTGAATAATAATAGGTCTCTTGCATGTAACACGAAATACCATATGTTTATGTTTTTCTGAATCTATTTCAATACCAGATAATCATGTATACCCTCATCCACTTTCATAATTTATAAAATTTGAATATTTTGGTATTGCAAATCGGTAAATCAAGAAGCAAATTCAAATGAGGTGAAACGCTTTTGACTGGTAAAAGCGTTGCAATAACGGCTGACGTAGTCAAAATTCAAAATGTACCATCTGCTTGTTACAGCCAATGCCGACTACGAGCCCGTGGTTGGGAGGCTGTGTTAAGAGTGAAACGGACACGAGAAGAGAGTGATAGTAGATATAACGGGTTACGTCACGGAGAGGCGCCCATTTTCGATCGTTTGAACAGGCATTATGTGCAACAAAATTTGAATGATCGTTTTCTCGTTGAAATTTTTGACGCCGGTTGAACTTTTAATATATATATTAAATATTATATATATTTTATATATAATAATCGATTCCAATAATAAAAAAATACAAGCAAAAGACCTATTGAGGGACACGGAAATATCATACGGGGTCATATTTTTATGTTTTTGGGCTGGTAATACCATTGTATAGTTATTGTATACCGGGTGTATGGCAGAACGTTTAACATACGAAAATGGTGGATAGGTAGGGTCATCTGCTACTCACTCAGCCCTAATTTATTTTACCTTGGCCCCTAGATATTAAAAAAAAATTTCTTCTAGTTTCACCACTTTCTTAACTATAAAGTGTGAGTTTTATTACAAATGGTCAAAATAGGCAATATTTCTGTTTTTTTT
Organism: Halyzia sedecimguttata; assembly: GCA_937662695.2. Lineage (NCBI taxonomy): Eukaryota > Metazoa > Arthropoda > Insecta > Coleoptera > Coccinellidae > Halyzia > Halyzia sedecimguttata. Next base: position 25,689,932 of record OW569415.2, read on the forward strand.
ATTTTCAATGTCAGCAGATTCTTATAAAATTATTGTTTTATTCAGATGTTAGCTAGAAAAAGAGTTATGAGTCCTCAAACTTACAGAAATATGTTGAAAATGCTTAAATCTCAACTTCAACTTGCATTAAAAAAAAACAAAAATTGATTGAGGAGTTCCAATTCTAGCAAAACATCCCTAGTGTGTAACCTTTCTAATGGTATGTAATTTGATTTTATAAAAAAGAACCTTTAAGAGTTATTTCATAATTTTATCAAGTAGGAAATTTTTGACGAAACTCTACCTTTACGGAAAGTGAAATGTTTCGCGAAATTTAATTCTGCAAGGCTGGTAAAAATTAAATGATCTACAGCTTGCCAGTAGCAGTGGTGCAAATGGACATTCACTAATTATTAATTAAATACATTACTTAAAATTTTTTAATTGTTTAATTAACGCACCTTACTGGTATAGCTATTTTCTTTGTACTTAATTCAAGAACTTACATAATTTCAATCGATCATTTAATTTTTACCAATCTTGCATATTAAATTTCGCAAAAAAATTCACTTTCCGTAAAGGTAGAGTTTCATCGAAAACTTCCTACTTGATAAAATTATGAAATAACTCTAGAAGGTTTTTTTTTATAAAAGCAAATTACATACCATTAGAAAGGTCACACACTAGGGATATTTTGCTAGAATAGGAACTCCTCAATCATTTTTTGTTTGTTTTTTAATGCAAGTTGAAGTTAAGATTGAAGTAATTTTTAGAACTTTGGGCCGTCCATTAATCACGTGATGTTTTTTCAGCATTTTTTAACCCCCCTCCCCCTTGGTGATACTTTGTGAGGTTTAAGCTCAACTCACCCTCCCCCCGCCCAAATCACGTATATTTTTTAGAACCAACAAAGAATCTTAAAATTTTTAGAATATCATCTTCAATTACATCTATAATCTAATTTTATTCTGAAATCGGTTTAGAAATCACGCGTTTGGCGAAGGGCGCGTTCCAATATTCCTCAACAGTACTGTGCAGTAAATTTTTGGCGATTTCCATCATGTCGCTCGGAGCACTCGAAATCAATCTCATCTGTCATGCACCTGTCCAATTGAACCGAAAATATCTGTCAAATATGAATCCGAGTGATCCAAACGTGTCAATGGAAATCGCCCTTAGTCGTCTTAAGGTGCATTTTCATGCTGACGCTCGACGCTAGCGTCAAGCGATAAATGCGGTCACGTGGTATTTTTAGAGTTTTTAGGTTAGAATGCCCTCTGAAATAAATGTAGCGTCAAATTTCCAATTCAAAAGTGACAAGCGCTCAAACCAAACACTGTTTAGATTTATTGCTGAGTTCCAGCGTTAAATCAGTTCAAATCGTCGATTAATTGTTCCCAAATCGATACAAAGTAAAAAGAAAAAGTTTTAAAAGTACAATGAGTGACGAAGTAACTTAAAATTATTAATAACTTAAATGGCATAATAATATATTGATGAATTAAAATAATGTATCAATTAAAAATAAGAATTCAAGTAAGCGATTGCTTATTTAATAAAAAATTGGTTCAAGCCCTGTGGACCGGAGCTTTCTGGTGCTCTAGTTCAAACAGACAAATTATATCTCTGAAAGTATTGGTTTCTCAGAGTTGTGAATTAAATCAATGTATTCTTATGAAAGAATTGCATCATAAAGGAAATTAAATTCATATAACAGTTTATTTATCAAGATTAAATGAGCAATCTGAGAATGAGAACTGCACCATGTAAGAAATAAAATTAAAATAGCTGAAATGAATTTGACTCCTTCTTATAGAATCGATTTCGACCTCGGATTCTTGATCAGTGAGTCGAACTAAATCGTTTAAGACCATTTCCTCAGTTCCGAGGAACTGGAGCGCCAACAAGTTTCGTATGACAATTGCCCAAAACAGGTTTAAAGTACCTACAAATAGTAGATATTCCATTAAACATGTATGAAAGAAGAGTAATAGTGAAAAATTACCTTGTAATCGATCAAAAATTTCCTGATCTGCGTTCACCAAATTTTCTCCTCTCTCGAACTACAGAATTATGCTTTCAATATTTACGTAATATTTTCAAACATTTTTGGGTGAGGTCCCCGTTGCATCGCTAAAATACGAGTATTTCAACCCCAATATTTTTGAAGTTATAATATTCTCTTCCGTCAGTCCCGTCATAAATTGAGCATTCTATGTCTATGGATGAAAAGCAGTCTCAGTACTCTCAGATCTCTTACTTCATGTTCGGTTCCGAAATGTAAGACTTTTCTGAGAAAAACTAATTTCGGAGCAAACAACTGAGATTTTTCTCACTTCGCTCACATTTCATTTTATTCTCATAATTCTTCGATTGATTAGATAATGTCATGTCCCAGGAAAATAAGTTGACATTATGACAATTCATACATAGAATAATTATATCATTCTGTGAAATACGATTTATTATTGAAATTTTGAAAAATCATATCTCCGAAAGTATTAGCTTGTTAGAGTTAAAAATGATATCATTGGATTCTTATGGTAAAATTGCTTATTGAAAAAAATTTAATTTTGAATTTGTTTTGTAAAAAAAAAAAAATTTTTGTTACTCCGAAACCATCTGTCCGATTTTGCCCAATAACGAACGTAGCCGAGATATTTATCTCCCAAACCTACTCTGAAAATTGTCTGAAAAACTGTCTAGCTCATTCCGTTCGAGAGTTATCGTGCCTACGGCCGGCCGGACGGACGGACCGGCCGGACGGCCGGACATAATGAATTTCGACCACGGATTCTTGATCAGTGAGTCGAACCAAATCGTTTAAGACCATTTTCATCAAAAAATTCGAAAATTACAGACATTTGGGCAAATTGATAAGCACTCAGTTCCGAGGAACTAGAGCGCCAAAAAGAGCAGCTAAAATTTTTTTTCTGCTGATTTTTACCATTTCAGCTTGCCGGATTAATTTGTGCCCCTGATAAATCCACATTTGTAATTTATCAGGTCCAGCCATTGCTTTTCAGTAATTGTAAACTTATAAGTCTTTTTGCTATGTATCGATTTGAGAATGTCTAATCAATGATTCGAATTGATTAAACGCTAGAACTCCGCGATAAAGCTAAACAATATTTAGCTTCGACGCTTGTCACTTTTTGACGCTCTAGTTCCTCGGAACTGAGTGCTTATCAATTTGCCCAAATGTCTGTAATTTTCGATTTTTTCGATGAAAATGGTCTTAAACGATTTGGTTCGACTCACTGATCAAGAATCCGTGGTCGAAATTCAGTCTGTCCGGCCGGCCGGCCGTAGGCACGATAACTCTCGAACGGAATGAGCTAGACAGTTGAAATTTTCAGAGTAGGTTTGGGAGATAAATATCTCGGCTAAGTTCGTTATTGGGCAAAATCGGACAGATGGTTTCGGAGTAACTAAAAAAAAATTTTTTTGTTACGAAACAAATTCAAAATTAATTTTTTTTTCAATAAGCAATTTTACCATAAGAATCCAATGATATCATTTTTAACTCTAACAAGCTAATACTGTCGGAGATATGATTTTTCAAAATTTCAATAATAAATCGTATTTCTACGTTTTCACAGAATGATATAATTATTCTATGTATGAATTGTCATAATGTCAACTTATTTTCCCGAGACATGACATTATCTAATCAATCGAAGAATTATGAGAATAAAGTGTATTCCGAAATGTGAGCGAAGTGAGAAAAATCTCAGTTGTTTGCTCCGAAATTAGTTTTTGTCAGAAAAGTCTTACATTTCGGAACGGAACATGAAGTAAGAGATCTGAGAGTAGTGAGACTGCTTTTCATCCATAGACATAGAATGCTCAGTTCTCTCAATTTATGACGGGACTGACGGAAGGGAATATTATAACTTCAAAAATATTGGGGTTGAAATACTCGTATTTCAGCGATGCAACGGAGACCTCACCCAAAAATGTATGAAAATATTACGGAAATATTGAAAGCATAATTCTGCAGTTCGAGAGAGGAGAAAATTTGGTGAACGTAGATCAGGAAATTTTTGATCGATTACAATTACGATTTTTCATTATTACTTTTCTTCTTTCATACATGTTTTATGGAATATCTACTATTTGTAGGTACTTTAAACCTGTTTTGGGCAATTGTCATACGAAACTTCTTTTTTTGGCGCTCTAATTCCTCGGAACAGAGTGCTTATCAATTTGCCAAAATGTCTGTAATTTTGGAATTTTTGGCTGAAAATGGTCTCAAACGATTTGGTTCGACTCACTGATCAAGAATCCGAGGTCGAAATCGATTCTGTCCGGCCGCTCGTAGGCACGATAAATCTCGAACGAAAGGAGTTAGCGGATTGAAATTTGCAAAGTGGGTTTGGAGCGTAAATATCTCGGACGAGTTCGTTAATGGGCGAAATCCATCAAGCGGTTTCGGAGTTATGGCCGATTTTAGTAAACATATTTTTTATGAATATTTCCGAAACCGATCACTCGATCTATCTGAAATTTAGCATCAAATTGTAGAATCATGACCTTTATACGCATGTGAAGTTTTGTATTGACCAGATTACCGCAAAGTGTAAAAAAAATTTTGATAATTTAAAAAAAGTTTTTCTACAGTAAATCTCGAACGGAATGAGCTAGGTAGTTGAAATTTTCAGAGTAGGTTAGGGAGATAAATATCTCGGTTAAGTTCGGTATTGGGCAAAATTGGCCAGATTTAATTTGATTTCTCATTGATTTATCATTCTCAGATTGCTCCTTTAATCTTGATAAATAAACTATTATTTGAATTGAATTTCCTTTATGATGCAGTTTTATCATATGAATACATTGATATAATTCCCAATTCTGAGAAACCAATACTTTCGGAGAAATAATTTGTCTGTTTGAACCATATATATCCCTTGTATATGGTTTGAACTAGAGCGCCAGAAAGCTCCTGTCCACAGGGCTTGAACCCATTTTTGAATGTGAAATTTGACTCTACATTTATTTCAGAGGGCATTCTAACCTCAAAACTCTAAAAAGGTATCACGTGACCGCATTTATCGCTTGACGCTAGCGTCGAGCGTCATCATGAAAATGCACGTTAATATTACTGATATTCACTGGCGATGCCTATTGTCACTATTATTATTATTATTATTGATAAGGGGGTTACGTTGCACCGCGACCTTGAGATCTATTGTGCCCCCCAACAGAGCTGTTCTCACCATTACGTCATCTACAGCTCGCCCTCCAGTTCCAGAGTATAAATGAACCTCAATATCTGGGAAGGCTTCAAGGATATTATGTCTTCACTCCTACAAGTTTCCTGTCCAAAGCATTCCTTTCGCTGACTTGCAATGGCGAGGCATTCTGTAACAAGGTGAAGAGGAGTTTCTTCCTCCTCCCCACAGAATCTGCACTCGTCAGTATCTGATAAACCTATTCTCATCAAATGCTTCCTGAGGCGACAGTGTCCTGTGAGGAAGCCAGTGACCAGGTGTAACTTATTCTTACAGAGATCCAGATACCTTTTGGATCTCACTTCTTTAAAGTTCTTAAGGAACTTTTTGGAATGAACCAAACCTGGAAGATTCCGCTTGTCACTAGACAGCGTTCCAAAATTATTTATTGCAGCCAGTATTGCCAACAACATCGAAAAAAAAAATTTTGTTTGCCATTTTTTTGAAATTTTCTAGGGGTACGGTTCTTATAAAATTTTAAACACGTCTTATTTCGATATTCTACAACTAGTTACCAAGCTTCAATTCGATCATCTTTCCCATTCGGATTCGCAACTCACCCTGAAAATTGCAAGTCACTATCTCCTTTCTTTCGAAAGTTATCGAGGCAAAGGTCACCCATCCATCTACCGAACTCACACAATCTCCAACAATATAGATCCGATCGTGTTCAAACTTGGAACTTGCTAGTAGAGTAAGGTACTGAAGACTCTCGCAAAATGTCAGCGACATAGGACGAATAGTTAAGGATATACAGGGTGTCCCAGAAGTCGACGTAAGCCAGAAGCGGATGATATTACAAGTAATGATAGTTATCAGAAAAATATTTATTAAAATTAGATGATGTAATTTCAAAATTATAGGCATTTAAAGAAAATTAACAAAATCTATACTTTGTGATGGTTATTCAATTCTCATTTCTACAAATCTTAATTTTTCGCCAATTTTATTTTTGTTATGTCATCCTGAATAATGCGTCTTTATATTATTGCCCAAAACTTCATGACTTTTGCCCCCGTTTGGAGCAAAATGTTACTTTTTGCACCACTAAATATTCAAAGCTCATATTTCGCCCAATTTCAACTACTTGTACTGAAAAAAATGTACTTCGCTAGTTCGGCAAGTAAATGCAAAAGTTGGCGCATTCAATGAGGATTCCAAAATGGTATAACAAATGCTAGTAATTCAGTAACTTTTTCGGTTAGAATTTTTTCTGCTGAGAAATCCATTTCGAACCAATTTTCCCACTTCAATTGATTCTGATGTATCCAAGCATTTAATTCAGGCCGCTACTGTAAAATTGAATTTTCTGATTCAGAAAACTTTTTTAATAAACATTACAACAACATAAATATTAAGGAAATGTTCAAACTGTCTCCCTTCAGCCGCAATACACGTTCGACATCGTCGTAAAAAAGATCGGAGTATCAAACTGGCTAATCCTCCGTTATTGACATGATTATTATTCAATTCATACGAGCCAAGGCTAATACCTACAGGGGCTCAAAAAAATATACATTTTAAATGTAAAAAGCTTAAACTTAAGTCACTTTGTGATTAACAGTATTGATGAGAAACAAATAATTGAAAGAAGAAAAAAATAACCAAAAACACATGATGAATGGCTTTTGTTATTCTTCGCCGTAGCTCAGATACATTTTCGATAGGTCTTGAGTAAACCTAATCAGACCGTAAAACATTCTCCAAAAATCGTGCATCCTCCCGGTGTCTTCGAATCATCATTTGATAAAATGCAACTCTTTGGAGGTAATCTCGGGGTTGTAGTGTTTGTACCCTCTGAGGGCGGGTTTCTCAATTGTGAGTTAACTCAAGGTTACGAGTTACGCATGTATTCAGCAATATTCATGAAAGCGTAACACTCGGGTTACCTGCAACCTTCAGTTAACTCGCAATTGAGAAACCGGCCCTCAATGTGATAAGGATGTAACCTGTTTTTTCATTATTCTGTTTGCAGCACTTGTGGATACCGTGGGCTTTATCTGTTTTAAATAAAGAACTCAAAGTAACCACCTTTAGTGTACTAGAATCATTTAGAGTTAGTAGGAAAAATTGTTTCGGAAATGGATTTCTCAGCAGAAAAAAAAAACCAGCAGAATTACTAGCAATTGTTATACTATTTTGGAATCCTCATTAAATGCGCCAACTTTTACGATTACTTGCTAAACTAGCGTAGTACATTTTTTTTTCAGTACAGGTAGTTGAAATTGGATGAAATATGAGCTTTGAATGTTTAGTGGGGCAAAAAGTAAGATTTTGCTCCAAACGGGGGTGAAAGTCATGAAGTTTTGGGCAATAATATACAGACGCATCATTCAGAATGACATAACAAAAATAAAATTTGCAAAAAATATTGATTGGTAGAAATGGGAATTGAATAACCATCACAAAGTATACCTTTCGTCGATTATCCTTAAATGCCTATAATTTTGAAATTACATCACCTAATTTTTTTAAAATATTTTTCTGATAACTATCATGACTTGTATTACCACCCGCTTCCGGCTTGACGTCGACTTCTGGGACACCCTGTATAGAATTTTTTCCAATAATTTTCAATGATTTTTTAAAAATTTTCTAGTGATACGATCGTCATGAAATTTTGTAAGAATTTGCGCGTTGGCATTATGCAACTAATAACCATGTTTGAATTCAATCGGTTCTGTATTTTTCGAGTTATTGAGGAAATAACAACCAAATTTCAGATGGTTATAACTCCAAAACCGTTCAGCCGATTATGCCTATAAAGAAACTCAAATGTCGCATTCAGATGCACGACCTAACCTGCAAATTTCAAGTCGCTATCTCTTTCCGTTCTCAAGTTATCGTGGCAACGGCCGGCCGGCTGGACGGACAGAATCGAATTTGACCTCGAATTTTTCATTAGGGAGTCGAACCCAATCGTTTGAGACCATTTTCAGCAAAACAGTTCGAAAATTACAGACATTTGCCAATATTAAAGATTAAAAAACAAACAAAAATATTGCCTTTTTTACTCATGTTTAATAAGAGTTACACTTTAAAGTTAAGAGCGTGGTGATACTAGAAGGAAGAACATTTTTTTTTGTAAAATAGCCAGGGGGCCAGGGCCAAATAAATTAGGGCTGAGTAAGTAGCAGTAGCAAAATTTTACAAGCGTGCTTAGTTTACTTTATGAAACTTTGTGTGTGGGTATTTCTGCCGATCTCAAAGTGATTCACATTCACAATTGGACCCGGTTGGTGGCGGAACAATCGGTTCACAGGAACTCAAAAATGGCAATACCGATTTTGATGAAACTTTATTCTTCATTCGTTTGTGTTAGAAAATTAACTTTCGAGGCATACATCGTTGAAAATAAACCATTACTATACATGGTGTTCCTTTTCTCACGGCATCGATTATTTTCGAATGTAAGCGTTTTAAGTTAAATGTCACCTCGAGATGTTTATCGTGAAGAGAATTCTCAACATCGTTAAACCATTGCGAATGGATAAGGATAAGTATAACCGCTACTATACAGGGTGTTTAAAAAAAAAATGTCAACTCCGAAACGGCTCCGAAACCGATGTGTGTATCTGAGTATGTGTCAGGTCCGCAATATACCCCGGAAGGTGGCGCTGCAATCGGTCTATAGAAACTTAGAAATGGCTCTAACGATTTTGATGAAACATTGTGTGCGTGTTTGAGTGGCTCTGAGGGTCACAATAGGAACCCGTTAGGTGGCGCTACATTCGGTTTATAACAACTCAGGAACGATTAGACCGATTTCGATGGAACTTTGTGTGTGTGTGTGTATCTGAGTAGGTTTCGGATCCACAATATTCCCCGGTAGGTGGCGCTACAATCGGTTTACAGGAACCCAAAATTGGCTATACCGATTTTGATGAATCTTTGTGATTGTGTTTAGGAAGGCCTTAGGTTCACAATACGATTCGGTAGGTGGCGCTATATTCGGTTTTTAGTAACACAAAAACTCCTAACATATTCCGATGGGACTTTCGTGTGTGAATCATTCTCAGAATCGAAACAGGATCCGTAGATGGCATTGAACTACCAGTTCAATTGATCTATCGATAATATATTGATCTACCGGATATAGATCTACTGGAAAAATGTAGATCTATCGGAATAATGTAGATCTATCGGAAAAATGTAGATCTACCGGAAAAATGTAGATCTACCGGAAAAATGTAGATCTACCGTAAAAATGTAGATCTACCAGAAAAATGTGGATCTATTGCTAGGTAGATCTGCTGGCTCATCTGAATCCCAAAATATGGACTGCTGGCTACTAGTTTACTTTACTAACGCCAAGATCTCGGGATTACAGAGAGATGTCAAAAAAGATTTTTTCCTCGAGGAGGTCGATATTCGAGGGGCGAGGGGGGATTCGAGGTGTAAAAGGGAACGAGAAAAGACGAAATTTTCTCCGGGTATCCGTCTTTGACGAGAGAAAACGCGGGGAGTATTTTTAAATAAATCGTAAATTCGGGTGAAAACGCCCTTTTCGGCTAAAGGTGCAAATCGGTATGGGAGAGATCTGGCAAGGATGCGGCGCTCGAAAAGGAATCTCGTCGAGGTCCGAAAGACGTGATTCGTAGGTAGTCCGTAACGGATCTCGATTTTTGATAAAACCTTCTCTTTTTCCGTAAAAAGATCGCAAACTTTGACATATTTTGAAAACCTCGGTGAAATGTGACGATTAGACCGGTTCGGCTTCGCTCGACACACTTCGGGTCCGCTATTAAAGCAAAATGTGGATGATTTGTTTCGGCCACAGATGATAGAAACTTCTGTCAGCTTGAATTAACGATGTTTTCTTTCCGAATGAGCGGCGTTAAATGTCAAATAGAACTCGAATTTCGAACGAAATTTGTCGAAAATCTTGGATTTACGAAGATAAATGTCTAGAAATATGAACGAGTCGCCGATTTCGAGCGATCGCATGACAGAATTTGTGATATTCGAGAAATAATGTGTTCTATCAAATTCTAAGTTGAAATGACTGGGTAGAGGTACCTACCTATCTTCGAGGAAATATTTTTGATGAAACGGGCCGGAAGAAGTGAAGAACGTAAAATAAGGTAATTATCGATCTATGTTTTCGATGATATCACCGATTTATATAATATAGTATGTTATATGGCGATATTCTTCAGAAAGGTGAAAAGTACCAGAATCTTTCTGACGTTAATACTCTTTATCCGTGAATTCCGAGATTTCACGTACAGCCCCGCTGGCGTATAGGTAAGGAGGCTAGCTTTCTGAGTCAGAAACCCCGGGTCGAATCCCGGAAGAGTCATACATTATTTTGTTCAATTTTTTTCGATTGATCTACACTGCAAAAATATTGATCTATAGCTATAGTAGTTCTGCTGTTTCAATACTAAATAATACTCACGTGAAGAATTGGAGTCATCGAAGAGGATTAAGGGAAACATTTTGAAAATGTCGTTCGTGTGTTTTTTTGGATGTTAGGAGAGGGATTTGGCGGGAATCTCGAGGGTTGTTTTTCGGAAAATGTCAACACTGAAACGACATGAACGTTTGTGGGAACTTTGTGTGTGTGTTTCGGTATATCTCGAAGAGGTTAATATTCACAATTGGATCTGGTAGGTGGCGGTACAATCGATTTACAGGAACTCAGAAACGGCTATACCGATACAGATTAATCTGTGATACCGATTTTGATGAAGTGTTTCTGTGGATTGGGGTTCACGATACAATCCGGTAGGTGGCACCACTATCGGTGCCAATATTGGAACTCAAAAACGGATGGACCGATTTTAACAAAACTTTTAGAATTAGATTTAGTTAGCCTGAGGTTCACGATAGGATGCAGTAGGTGGCGCTGTAAACAATTTGTAGGTACACAAAAACGGCTGGACCAATGTTGATGAAACTTTGTGTATGTGTTTCGGTGGGTCTCTGGTTCAAAATAGCATCAGGAAGGGGGCGACCAATCGATTTATAGGAACTCGAAAACGGCTCAACCGATTTCAATGAATTTTTGTGTCTGTGTAGGTCTCAGGTCCACAATAAACGGTCAACAGAAACTGAGAAATTGCTGAACCGATTTTGATGAAACTTTGTGTTTTTGATTCGGCGCGTCTCTGATTCACAATAGCATACTGTAGGGGGCACCCCGATCGATTTATGGTTACTCAAATACGGCTCGACCAATTTCGATGAAACTTTGTGTTGTGTTGTGTATATCGTTGAAAATAAACCATTACTATACGGGGTGTTCTTTTTTTCACGGCACAATTTTACACGATTGAATTGATTCGTGCCACAAACGAACCGTTATCTAAATAGGAATCTTGGATGGATTCTTATAATGTATTTTTGAGAAATCTCTACACAGGGTGTTTTTCTTTTAACGTCAATCGCAACTTGCTGCTTTTCACGACAAATCATACAATTGTATTCAATTATGATAAAAGATAAGCTTTCGGGACCTACATCGTTGAAAATAAACCATTACTATACAGGGTGTTCTTTTTCTATCGGCACAATATTACGCGATTGATTTGATTTGTGCCACAAACAAAGCGTTATTCAAATATGAACCTTGGATGGATTCTTATAATATATTTTTCAGAAATCTCTATACAGGGTGTTTTTCTTTTAATCAATCAATCACAACTTGCTGCTTTTCACGAAGAATCGTACTATTGTATTCAATTGTGATAAAAGAAATGCTTTCGGGACCTACATCGTTGAAAATAAACCATTACTATATAGGGTGTTCTTTTTCTATCGGCACAATATTACGCGATTGATTTGATTTTGGCCACACTCAAAGCGTTATTCAAATAGGAACCTTGGATGGATTCTTATAATATATTTCTCAGAAAACTCCATACAGGGTGTTATTCTTTTAACGTCAATCGCAACTTGCTGCTTTTCACGACAAATCGTACTATTGTATTCAATTGTGATAAATGATATACTTTCGGGAGCTACATCGTTGAATATAAACCATTACTATACAGGGTGTTCTTTTTCTACCGGCACAATATTACGCGATTGATTTGATTTTTGCCACAAACAAAGCGTTATCTGAATAGGAACCTTGGATGGATTCTCATAATATATTTTGCAGAAATGTGTATACAGGGTGTTTCTCATTTTTATAATTCCATTTTATTTATAATTAAAATTTTTTTTATAGTTCAAATTTTTTTAATAATTTTTTTTTCTTCAATTTTGAAATTTAAAAAATTTTTTTTTTTATAATTTTTTTTTCAATATTTTTCTCAATTTTTTTTTAAAATTTTTTTTTTAATTGAAAAAATTTTTTTTTTTATTAAATTTTACCTATGAATAAAATCTACTGACTAATCGAAGCCTCCAACAATAGACTGCGGGCCACTAGTCCCAATACTAAAATGAAGATGGGTTTCATAGAAAAGGAACAAAGAAACTTTTTTGAAAATGTTACTATAAACGTGACGTTTTTTTGGATGTTAGGAGGGGGGTTAGGGGAAAATTTCCAGGGGTGTTATCGAGGAAAAATACGGAAGTTTCGTAGGGTTTCGCGTTTTCGGAACGAAAAGACGGGGGTGTATTTAAAAAAAAATCGCAAAAACGCCGATTTTGGCAAAAGGTGCAAAATTGTGTGGAGGCATCCGGAGAAACGGTGGCGTTTGGAACGAAGGTATTTGTGGGAACGCGAAGACGAGATTCGGAATTAGTCCGTAACACGGCCCTTTTTTCTATTCTCTCTTTCGTTTTCCCGGAAGAACGATAGGAAAATGTGACTTTTTCGCGAAAATCGACAAAATTCTGACGTTTCACGTATTTCTGTGGCGAATTTCAACGCGGCTCCTACAAAGTCGACGTTTTCGGTCCGAACGAGCCACGATAAATGTCAAATCGAATTTGAATTTCGAACGGAATTACTGGAAAATCTTGGAATCGAATAGAAAAACCGTGAGAAATATGAACGAGTAACCGATTTCGATCGATCGCTTGACAGGATTGACGATATTGTGAAAATCAAAAGACGGAAATCGTCCCAGTACTATCAAATCTTTATGTGCAGATAATCGGAACGATTCACGAAGCTGGCATGGCCGAGCGGACTAAGGCTTGGATTTATACCTCACGAGCCTCGCGGAGCGGCGGGATTGAATCTCCGAGCGTCCGAAATAGCTTTTTCTTGGTTTTTTTTCATTTTTACCCATTGAAAAACTTAAAGGAGCATACTCCAGTAAACGTATCTTGCGATTTTGATCTTTTCGTTAAGTTACGAAATCTATAATGAATATCCGTTCGATCGGATGGATTTTTGCATTAAAATTACTCAAAATATTCAAATATTAAGCAGAAAATTAACTAACATAACATAACATAACATAACATAACTTTATTCACAAATATGATACATGGTCTAAAATACAATTTTGGGATGAAAAGAAAACCGTGAAACATGAGCCAGGCTCGTGCGTTTCCAATTTTCCCCTATTTATTGAATAAAGAAAACATCCGACCATAATACATACTCATCATTCTACTCAAATGAAATAGGTACAACCAGAACAGAGCAGACAACCAACGTGACGCCACCGAGGAGAGAGAGAGAGAGCGCCAAGTAGCCAACACAAATGAAAACAATTTTCTCAATCACCACCTCAAAACATCATTGAATACTCCAAAATTTTCCATCACATAGTTCATTATTGTGTTACGATTGGATTTTTTCTTTGTATTTATGTTTCTAAAAGAAGCCGGAAGAAGATTGAGAAACTTGGGACCCATGAAGCAGATATTCCTCTGTAAATGACTTCTCTGCAGGAACGGGACCACCACTGATGCATTTTGTCTAAATCTTGTGAGATAACTGTGTTCAACATAATTTCTGTTGTTCTTTATTTGATGAATCAGAGTGTTGAACACATATAGCTGTCTTATATTAGGTTTTTTGGATTTCAAAAACAGTAGTTCGGAACTGAAAGTTTTTCTCACATTGAATATGATTTTCAAAATGTACTTTTGAACTATTTGCAAGCCCTCCAGGGCATTGTTATAAGAGCCACCCCATATGGATATTCCATAGCGTAATATTGATTCCACCAACGACTCAGAAACCTTAAGTAAACACATTCTATTCGTAGTTTCACGGAGTGCATAAAAAACAGGTATTAATTTTCTACATCGCTTTTTCAAGTACACAGTATGGGCTTCCCATCTTATATGCTGGTCAAAATATACTCCCAAATATTTAATCAATGTTGTCTTTTGTACTTTTGGACAAGAACATTCAACACGTCTGCATTGTGTCTGGTGGATGGACATGGAAGTGAAGTGTGGCTGTCCTACCATGCTGAGAGAGAATGTAATAAATTTGGTTTTTTTCATATTGAGGCTCAACCTATTTTCACTCAGCCATCTATGCAAGAGCTCCATACCGTCTTCAGCTCCCCGTAGCACCTCATCCCAAGTTTCGAACCCAATCAACATCACTGTGTCGTCCGCGTATGACAAAATCTCTCCACCGCGTATACCAATAGATAACACTTCATTAATATAAATGAGGAACAGTGTTGGCCCCAGTACTGTACCTTGAGGTATTCCCATCTCGATCCTACGCCACCCACTCATCACCTCGCCCATCCTAACTCTCTGGTATCTCCCACACAGATAGTCCCTAAACAACTCCAAGGCGTAGCCCCTGATTCCCACATTCTCCAATCTCTCAAGTAGTATGTCGTGTGCAACCGTGTCAAAGGCCTTCGCTAGGTCCAGAAATATAGCCATACATTTTTTGTTTGAGTTTATATGGGAGATCACAGAATTCATCAGTTTTTCCATTGCATCCTGTGTAGTCGTATTCGCTTGAAATCCAAACTGTTTCGGGTTTATGATACTAGAGCTTTCCAGAAATTGTGTTACACGGTTTTTCAAGCATTTTTCAAAAACCTTTGCGAAATTGTTTATTAGAGAAATCGGTCGGTAGTTAGTCATATTTTCTTTATCTTCAGACTTATGTATACAGACAATCAAAGATTCTTTCCATTCGACAGGAACCTCAGATGTTTCAAATGTAAGATTTATTATATGAGCCAGAGGCATTTTCAAGTGGTGGTGAATAGTTTTGATGAGTTTTACACCAATTCCATCTGGTCCAGGTGAAGCACTGTTTCTCAAGGAATCTATGACCTGGACAATCTCATTTTCTGTTACTGGGCTCAAAAAAATTGATGAATCGTTTGATCTAGATTGCCGGAATTCGGAACTTTCAAACCTAGGTATATCAGACGCCATTCTGCTCCCAACGCCCACAAAAAAATCATTGAATTTGTTCGCCTTGCTTATATCGTCCACGATCAATTCTCCCTCTTCATCCACTATCACTTGAGGATTATAGGATCTGAAACCTCTATTAGCAACATCATTGATAACCCCCCAGATTTTTTTCGTGTTTTTCCCTGCATCTCTTAACTTTTCTTCATAAAAATTTCTTTTTGTTAGTCTTATAAGTTCACCCACTTTATTTCTATATCTTTTGTAATTTTCTCTGGCCTCGTCACTACCATTATGTTTTAAATCTTTTCTCATTTTATCTCTCATCCTAATTGATTTAACGAGCCCGATAGTAATCCACGGTTTCAGCTTTTTCACATATGGGAGTTTGACAGTTCTTTCATATTGAGCATTATTGATTATTCCTCTAATTTTATTAATAAACGCAGTATAGGCAACCTGAGGGCTATTTCTCTCAAGAATTACCTCCCTCCAGCTCTCCCGCTCCAATCCCTCAGTCAGAGTCCCATAATTTATTATTGTTTTCGTTTGATGGAGTTTCATGCACCTAGTGGAATCTTCCCCCCTATTCGAGACCAGAGCCAGAACCGCATAGTGGTCCGTTAAAGAAGTTTGATAAATTCCAGATTTTATTTTTATATGCTCGCGTGATGAATTGTTTGTTCGCACAAATATATGGTCCAAGATGCTGGACGAATCTCCAGATTCTCTAGTTATCTCGTTGATGTAGGAAATGAAACCATTTTGGCCAAGATTACACTGATATAAGGTGGTTATATTATCGCTATTTTCTTTTAGATCGATATTTATATCGCCAGTAAATATTTCGATTTCAGATTTTTCCAGGTTTAGGAAATAATTGTTCAGTTCGGTAATGAAATTCATACAATTAGTTGAAGGCGGCCTATAGGTAGCCGTCAGACCAATGGTTGTATTATCGACCCTTATACGCAAATGAAGTAGGTTTATCTCAGATAGTTCAATAACCGAAGAATCAATGACACAAACATTGCTTTTGACATACAGCAAAAGTCCATCGTTTTGATTGAAATTAGAATTGTTATAATACAAATTATAATTTGGAATGAAGAAACTCCGCAATTCATCCACTTTCCAGTATTCTGACAAAACAACAATATCCAAATTTTCATGGCCAATGGATTCCAAATCGACAAGTAAATTATCAAAATTTTTTCTTACACTTCTGATGTTGAAATGCACCAGGCTCACCAATCTCTCTCCCCTCAGCTCGCCACGCACATCCTCCGAATCATGATAGATTGTAGTACCCTCAATACCAAAATCATCCCACTCCGTATCATCCATACCCAGATCGTGAAAAAAAAAGTAAAAAATTCAAATTAGAAATATCAAATCAACTCAACAAGAATACAGAAAATTGCAAAACTCAATGTGTGCCAGCCGACTTGTCTGGCAAACCATGTCGACAAACACTCTAAAGAAAAAAAAATTTATAATCTTATATTATTTACATAAGATAAAAAGAAATCAATTTGAACAAGAGCAAAAATCGTTCGTTTGTTATCTACTGTACTATAATTTTGCATTTACCTTTATCTACAAGTAACTTTTCAAAATCATTACAGTCACTTTTTGTGTCCAATGAATATACTTTATTTTCATAAAAAATTTTTATTCTACCTTGTGAAGACCAAACATTTTTGAAACCAAATTTCTTTGAAGCATATTGAAGAATTTCATATCTTTTTTTCGTTAAATCTTCCTTAATTATTATTCTGAATTTGGAGAATTCCTTTTTTCTTCTCAATATTCTATCACGTAGTTTTTCATTATAAAATTTCACCAATAATGGTCTTGGTTTATTTTCCTTCTTCTTTCCAATTCGGTAAGCCGAACGAATATCATCCTTTCCTACCTTGAAATTATTACTCTCACATAATTTAACAACTTCTTCTTCCAGTTTTTGATCAGAGTCTTCAGGGATACCAAAGATTACAACATTCCTCGATTTATTCGCCTGCATCAGATGATCCAATTTGTTCTCATAGACTTTCATGGTTTCTTCCATTTGTCCATTTCTTTCATCGTTCTCAGATTTAATCATATTGTATACTTTCTCTGCAATTTTATCAATGTAGGACTCCAAAACTTCCGTAATAGTTTGTTTAACTATCTCCCTTATTTCGTTTTTATTTTCTCTTGTAAAACCCATATTTTAGTTTTTATTTTTCCTATGAGTTACTTCAGGAAAACAATTTCCACTTCGTGTTTTTGCGCGCGTGTTCCGCAAGGAACAGCGTGCTATCATTTCGTCACAATGTCTGTATTTTTCGAATTTTTTTTCGAAAATGGTCTCAAACGATTAGGTTCGACTTCCTGATGAAGAATTCGAGGTCAAATTAAATTCTGTCCGTCCGGTCCGGCCGGCCGGTCCGGCCGGCCGTTAGCACGATAACTCTCGAACGGAACGACTTAGAGCGTTGAAATTTGCAGGGTAGTTTTGTAGCGTAAATATCTCGGACAAGTTCATTAACGGGCGAAATCCACCGAGCGGTTTCGGAGTTAAGGCCGTTTTTAGTCAAAACGTTTTTAATGAATATTTCCGGAACCAATCACTCGATCTTTCTGAAATTTGGCAGCAAATTGTAGAATCATGACCTTTATATGCCTGCGAAGTTTTGTTTTGATCGGACGGCCCTAAAGTAGCAAAAAAAAATTTCAAAAATTTTAAAATTTTGTTTTCAGGATAACTCGAAAAATACTGATCTGATTAAATTGAAACTCAGTAGTTAGATGCAAAAGACCAATGCAAACACTTTTGCAAAATTTCGTGAAGATCACGTGACATGAAAAAAATAAAAAAATTACTACTATTTTGCGAAATACTTTGCTTAAAATGCCGAAACCTATTTTTTTGAGGTTCATGCTGCCCTTTCCGGACATTTTTCGTTGTGCGCATGCGCAGATGAGAAGTCATTTAACTGCTGTAGTTTTCGTCAGAGAGGATTGGGGTTTTGGGGTGGCGGATGCAATTCCTCCATAGAATCCAGATCCCTGATGAGGGTCTGCGCATGCGTAGATTAAAGATGCGATATCTTCTGAACCACTAGTGTTGGAGAATCGGAGTTTTTTGTAAGGTGTGTTATTTTGAAAGGACTTTTAGCCGCGAGTAGATTGCGCATGCGCAGAAGAGAAGTGACTGTTTTTGGGTTGGATGGGTTATGTTGGGAGTGCTGAGTCGATATTGTGAGGTTTTAAAAGAATATTCATAGCAATTCAGTGCTCGGACACTAGTCAGTTTGGGGGAAATACCGTTGTTTCCGAGTTGAAGTGTGCATACCGTGGCCCTGGGGCCAATTTTGAAATTGATGTTACCCCTTACGGGCATTTTCCGTTATGCGCATGAGCAGACCATCAGTGATTTAACTGCTGAAGTTTTCGTCAGAGAGGATTGGGGTTTTGGGGTGGCGGATGCTATTCCTCTACAGAATCCCCTGGTGAGGGTCTGCGCATGCGTGGATTCAAGAGGCGATATCTCCTCAACCACTAGTGTTGGAGAATCGGAGTTTTCTGTATGGTGTGTGATTTTGGGAGGACTTTCAGCCGCAAGTAGATTGCGCATGCGCAGAAGAGAAGTGACTGTTTTTGGGTTGTATGGGTTATGTTGGGAGTGCTGAACCGATATTGTGAGGTTTTAAAAGAATATTCATGGCAATTCAGTGCAAGGACAAGTCAGATTGGGGGATGTAGCGTTGTTTCCGAGTTAAAGTGTCCGTATCGTGGCCCTGGGGCTAATTTCGAAATTGATGTTACCCCTTACGGGCATTTTTCGTTATGCGCATGAGCAGACCATCAATGATTTAACTGCTGGTGCTTTCGTCAGAGAGGATTGGGATTTTGGGGTGGCGGATTCTATTCCTCTATAGAATCCCCTGGTGAGGGTCTGCGCATGCGTGGATTCAAGAAGCGATATCTCCTGTACCACTAGTGTTGGAGAATCGGAGTTTTTTGTGAGGTGTGTAATTTTGGGAGGACTTGCAGGTACGAGTATATTGCGCTTGCGCAGATGAGAAGTGAATGGTTTTGGGTTATGTTGGAAGCAATGAGCCGATATTGTGAGGTTTTAAAAGAATATTCATGTCAATTCAGTGCACGGACACAAGTAAGTTTGGGGGAAATAGCGTTGTTTCCGAGTTGAAATGTCTGTATGGTGGCCCTGAGGCGAATTTATAAATAACTATGTTCGGTAGATCTATATTAAAATACGTTCGGATTTGGAGAAGAGGCAATTGCGTTCCAAACGGAGGTCCCACAACCGCATTTGTTTTCGATCTACGGTAAAGCTAACAGCCAAACTGTATTGATAGCTATATTTGTTAAAGGAACTTGAAAAAAAAAAGCACTGACGTGTAGTCAGTACTCTTTGGCGCGCGTGTTCACGGTGGCTAATTTGAATTGAATGATGAGTACTTCAAGCTCAGTAGATAGAGCGAGCCGAAGATCTACCCAAAGGATAGTGGACACCATTCACTGTCGGTTCAAAAATTAACAGTGATGTATCTAAGCTGCCATCAGGATAGATTAACAAAGTTGGAAAAGAACACAAGTGACTCTCCTTAGTCGCACAAGCTCCTAACACTGTAAAACTGCTACGAAAAGATAACCGCTGCTATACGGGGCGTTTAAAAAAAATGTCAACTCCGAAACGCCTTGACCGAATTTGATGAAACTTTGTGTGTGTGTTTCGGTGTGTCCTTGCTTCACAATAGCATCCGGTAGGTGACGCTGATAATGCTCTATAGGAACTTAGAAATGGCTCGACCAATTTTGATAGAACATTGTGTGCGTGTTTGAGTGTGTCTCAGGGTCACAATAGGTAACCGGTAGGTGGCGCTGTATTCGGTTTATAGAAACTCAAGAACGGCTGAACCGATTTCGATGAAACTTTTGTGTGTGTATCTGAGTATGTGTCAGGTCCGCAATATACCCCGGTAGGTGGCGCTGCTATCGGTCTGTAGAAACTCAGAAATGCCTCGACCGATTTTGATGAAACATTGCATACGTGTTTGAGTGGCTCTCAGTGTCACAATAGAAACCCTTTAGGTGGCGCTGCATTCGGTTTATAACAACTCAAGAACGACTGGACCGATTTCGATGA
The DNA here is from genome assembly GCA_937662695.2 of Halyzia sedecimguttata. Lineage (NCBI taxonomy): Eukaryota > Metazoa > Arthropoda > Insecta > Coleoptera > Coccinellidae > Halyzia > Halyzia sedecimguttata. The sequence goes on from OW569415.2 coordinate 25,710,557, forward strand.
AACTTTGTGTGTGTATCTGACTAAGTTCCAGATCCACAATATTCCCCGGTAGGTGGCACTATAATAGGTTTACAGGAACTCAAAAATGGTTATACCGATTTTGATGAATCTTTGTGATTGTGTTTCGGAAGGCCTTAGAATCACAATACGATTCGGTAGGAAGCGCTATATTCGGTTTTCGGCAACTCCTACACTCCTGACATATTTCGATGGGACTTTCGTGTGTGAATGATTCTCAGAATCACAACAGGACCCGTTAGATTGCATTGAACTACGGGTTCAATTGACCTACCGATTATATTGATCTACCAAAAAAATGTTGATCTACTAGAAAAATGCAGATCTACCGGAAAAATGTAGATCTACCGGAAAAATGTAGATCTACCGAAAAAAATGTAGATCTACCGGAAAAATGTTGATCTACCGGAAAAATGTAGATCTACCGGAAAAATGTAGATCTACCGTAAAAATGTAGATCTACCAGAAAAATGTGGATCTATTGCTAGGTAGATCTGCTGGCTCATCTGAATCCCATAATATGGACTGCTGGCTACTAGTTTTGCATTCTAAAACTACTCACCAAGTTTTAATTCGATCGGACTTGTATTGGTTGAAAACAAAATTATTACTCGGTAACCGTTGGGCCGATTATGCCCATTTACGAACTTGTCCGTCGTATTGGGATGCGCCACCTACTCTGAAAATTTCAAGTCGCTATCTCTTTCCGTTCTAAGGTTATCGAGGCAACGGACGGCCGGCCGGCCGGACAGAATTAAATTTGACCTCGAATTCTTGATTAGGGCGTCGAACCCAATCGTTTGAGACCATTTTCGGCGAAAAATTCGAAAATTACAGACATTTGGGCAAAATGATAGCACGATGTTCCCCAGAACATACGAGCAAAAATTGAGTAATGAAATTTCCGCAACGTTTTCGGCATTACGAATAAAATATTGTTCATTTAATACATTCACGTACAGGCTCACGCCTCTGTGACCATTGTTTATACCTGGAGCTTCACGGAATAAACCATATTATTATTATTATTATTATTATTATTGTGTATTGTTTCGTACCAGGTTGGTTCATCGTGGTGTTTTGGCGAATTAATATTTATATTAATTCTTTTGTGACCAATAACTGGAATCACAACTGTTCACTTGATCGATGCGATTAACTCGACTAGTTAACACGAGATATTAAGCTTGACTGTGTCGGACTATTACATGAATAATAATAATTTTTCTTAGAGCTACAAATGACCTCGTTAAGGGCAAAAAATTGGTGTGTCATGTACAATCTTTGGGTAGTGGGGTAGTATCACATATAATTGGATTCATAAATCCAAGGGTGGAACCTCTGAGTTAGATGGGGATAATTATCTAGAGGACGTTTAGGAAAGATGACCAACGAGTGATGCACGAAATGTGATGTCCATGTGTCAGCATGGGACTTTCTCTATTGACCGATTAAAAGCCTGGGAGTCAAATATGGGCCTTCCATGAAAGGTCCATAAATTCCGCACATGCTGGTTTATTTCATGACCCAAGTGCAATCAAAGTCTTAAGACACAATGCACTGGAAAGAATCGGTAACTTTCGAATAGATGCCTTTTTACCCAAAGATTGTATTATTTTGAAATACCAATAGAACAAAAAATGTTCGTTCCCGATGGGACGCAACATTTTTGACAGCAGCTTTTCTTCTCTTCACGAATATGAAACAAAGGCTCACATTATTCATAATAATATTTTTCATTGAAATCAGTCGATTATTTCGAGAATTATAGGGATTATTTTGTTTTTGGCTCTCTTGTTCCTCGTAACAGAATGCTCATCAATTTGACCAAATGTCTGTAATTTTCGAATTTTTGACTGGAAATGGTCTCAAACGATTTGGTTCGACTCACTGATCAAGAATCAGTGGTGAAAATCGATTCTGTCCGGTGGTCCGTCCGTTAACACGATAACAGAATACGCTACACAGTTGAAATTTTCAGAGTAGGTTTGGGAGATAAATAGAGAGTTATTGGAAGGTCGGCAGCAATAAATTTTCTTTTATTTTGACATGTACGCATTCGCTCTTCCTTCTGAAAATAAAGGATACTTCAATAAAATACTGGCCAACTCGGATTGTTTGCAAATGGCAATTTCTATGTTTATTCCGTTTTTTCAAATTCAGCATCATTTGCTCCTGCTATAAAAGCAGCTTCCGGCATTTTTGCGCGCTAGTTCCGCAAGGAACAGCGTGCTATCATTTCGTCACAATGTCTGTATTTTTCGATTTTTTTTTCGAAAATGGTCTCAAACGATTGGGTTCGACCCCCTGATGAAGAATTCGAGGTCAAATTCAATTCTGTCCGTCCGGTCCGGCCGGCCGTTAGCACGATAACTCTCGAACGGAACGACTTAGAGCGTTGAAATTTGCAGGGTAGTTTTGTAGCGCAAATATCTCGGACAAGTTCGTTAACGGGCGAAATCCACCGAGCGGTTTCGGAGTTAAGACCGTTTTTAGTCAAAACGTTTTTTATGAATATTTCCGGAACCGATCACTCGATCTTTCTGAAATTTGGCATCAAATTGTAGAATCATGACCTTTATATGCCTGCGAAGTTTTGTTATGACCGGACGGCCCTAAAGTGGCAAAAAAAAATTTCAAAAATTTTAAAATTTTGTTTTCACGATAACTCGAAAAATACTGATCTGATTGAATTGAAACTCAGTAGTTAGATGCACAAGACCAATGCAAACACTTTTGCAAAATTTCGTGAAGATCACGTGACATGAAAAAAATCAAAAAATTACTACTATTTTGCGGAATACTTTGCTTAAAATAACGAAACCTATTTTTGCGCGCGTGTTCCGCAAGGAACAGCGTGCTATCATTTCGTCACAATGTCTGTATTTTTCGAATTTTTTTTTCGAAAATGGTCTCAAACGATTAGGTTCGACTTCCTGATGAAGAATTCGAGGTCAAATTCAATTCTGTCCGTCCGGTCCGGCCGGCCGGCCGTTAGCACGATAACTCTCGAACAGAACGACTTAGAGCGTTGAAATTTGCAGGGTAGTTTTGTAGCGTAAATATCTCAGACAAGTTCGTTAACGGGCGAAATCCACCGAGCGGTTTCGGAGTTAAGGCCGTTTTTAGTCAAAACGTTTTTAATGAATATTTCCGGAACCAATCACTCGATCTTTCTTCAATTTGGCAGCAAATTGTAGAATCATGACCTTTATATGCCTGCGAAGTTTTGTTTTGATCGGACGGCCCTAAAGTAGCAAAAAAAAATTTCAAAAATTTTAAAATTTTGTTTTCAGGATAACTCGAAAAATACTGATCTGATTGAATTGAAACTCAGTAGTTAGATGCAAAAGACCAATGCAAACACTTTTGCAAAATTTCGTGAAGATCACGTGACATGAAAAAAATAAAAAAATTACTACTATTTTGCGAAATACTTTGCTTAAAATGCCGAAACCTATTTTTTTGAGGTTCATGCTGCCCTTTCCGGACATTTTTCGTTGTGCGCATGCGCAGATGAGAAGTCATTTAACTGCTGTAGTTTTCGTCAGAGATGATTGGGGTTTTGGGGTGGCGGATGCTATTCCTCCATAAAATCCAGATCCCTGATGAGGGTCTGCGCATGCGTAGATTAAAGATGCGATATCTTCTGAACCACTAGTGTTGGAGAATCGGAGTTTTTTGTAAGGTGTGTTATATTGAAAGGACTTTTAGCCGCGAGTAGATTGCGCATGCGCAGAAGAGAAGTGACTGTTTTTGGGTTGGATGAGTTATGTTGGGAGTGCTGAGTCGATATTGTGAGGTTTTAAAAGAATATTCATAGCAATTCAGTGCTCGGACACTAGTCAGTTTGGGGGAAATACCGTTGTTTCCGAGTTGAAGTGTGCATACCGTGGCCCTCGGGCCAATTTTGAAATTGATGTTACCCCTTACGGGCATTTTCCGTTATGCGCATGAGCAGACCATCAGTGATTTAACTGCTGAAGTTTTCGTCAGAGAGGATTGGGGTTTTGGGGTGGCGGATGCTATTCCTCTACAGAATCCCCTGGTGAGGGTCTGCGCATGCGTGGATTCAAGAGGCGATATCTCCTCAACCACTAGTTGTGGAGAATCGGAGTTTTCTGTATGGTGTGTGATTTTGGGAGGACTTTCAGCCGCAAGTAGATTGCGCATGCGCAGAAGAGAAGTGACTGTTTTTGGGTTGTATGGGTTATGTTGGGAGTGCTGAACCGATATTGTGAGGTTTTAAAAGAATATTCATGGCAATTCAGTGCAAGGACAAGTCAGATTGGGGGATGTAGCGTTGTTTCCGAGTTAAAGTGTCCGTATCGTGGCCCTGGGGCTAATTTCGAAATTGATGTTACCCCTTACGGGCATTTTTCGTTACGCGCATGAGCAGACCATCAGTGATTTAACTGCTGGTGCTTTCGTCAGAGAGGATTGGGATTTTGGGGTGGCGGATGCTATTCCTCTATAGAATCCCCTGGTGAGGGTCTGCGCATGGGTGGATTCAAGAAGCGATATCTCCTGAACCACTAGTGTTGGAGAATCGGAGTTTTTTGTGAGGTGTGTAATTTTGGGAGGACTTGCAGGCACGAGTATATTGCGCTTGCGCATATGAGAAGTGAATGGTTTTGGGTTGTTTGGGTTATGTTGGAAGCAATGAGCCGATATTGTGAGGTTTTAAAAGAATATTCATGTCAATTCAGTGCACGGACATAAGTCAGTTTGGGGGAAATAGCGTTGTTTCCGAGTTGAAATGTCTGTATGGTGGCCCTGAGGCGAATTTATAAATAACTATGTTCGGTAGATCTATATTAAAATACGTTCGGATTTGGAGAAGAGGCAATTGCGTTCCAAACGGAGGTCCCACAACCGCATTTTTTTTTCGATCTACGGTAAAGCTAACAGCCAAACTGTATTGATAGCTATATTTGTTAAAGGAACTTGAAAAAAAAAAAAAGCACTGACGTGTAGTCAGTATTCTTTGGCGCGCGTGTTCACGGTGGCTAATTTGAATTGAATGATGAGTACTTCAAGCTCAGTAGATAGAGCGAGCCGAAGATCTACCCAAAGGATAGTGGACACCATTCACTGTCGGTTCAAAAATTAACAGTGATGTATCTAAGCTGCCATCAGGATAGATTAACAAAGTTGGAAAAGAACACAAGTGACTCTCCTTAGTCGCACAAGCTCCTAGAAGATTTGGGAGGGTCAGTATAATCCTAATAATGTTAATCGCACGCGCGCAAAAGCAGATTGACTTAACAATGAAAGAAAAAGTGTAAAAAGTCAATCTGCTTTGGCGCGCGTGCGATTAACATGATTAGGATTATACTGACCCTCCCAAATCTTCTAGGAGCTTGTGCGACTAAGGAGAGTCACTTGTGTTCTTTTCCAACTTTGTTAATCTATCCTGATGGCAGCTTAGATACATCACTGTTAATTTTTGAACCGACAGTGAATGGTGTCCACTATCCTTTGGGTAGATCTTCGGCTCGCTCTATCTACTGAGCTTGAAGTACTCATCATTCAATTCAAATTAGCCACCGTGAAGACGCGCGCCAAAGAGTACTGACTACACGTCAGTGCTTTTTTTTTTTTTTGAGGTTCATGCTGCCCTTTCCGGGCATTTTTCGTCGTGCGCATGCGCAGATGAGAAGTCAATTAACTGCTGTAGTATTCGTCAGAGAGGATTGGGGTTTTGGGGTAGCGGATGCTATTCCTCCATAGAATCCAGATCCCTGATGAGGGTCTGCGCATGCGTAGATTAAAGATGCGATATCTCCCGAACCACTAGTGTTGGAGAATCGGAGTTTTTTGTAAGGTGTGTTATTTTGATAGAACTTTTAGCCACGAGTAGATTGCGCATGCGCAGAATGGAAGTTACTGTTTTTGAATTGGATGGGTTATGTTGGGAGTGCTGAGTCGATATTGTGAGGTTTTAAAAGAATATTCATAGCAATTCAGTGCAAGGACAAGTCAGTTTGGGGGATGTAGCGTTGTTTCCGAGTTAAAGTGTTCGTAATGTGGCCCTGGGGCTAATTTTGAAATTGATGTTACCCCTTACGGGCATTTTTCGTTATGCGCATGAGCAGACCATCAGTGATTCAACTGCTGGTGCTTTCGTCAGAGAGGATTGGGGTTTTGGGAAGGCAGATGCTATTCCCATATAGAATCCCTTGGTGAGGGTCTGCGCATGCGTGGATTCAAGAAGCGATATCTCCTGAACCACTAGTGTTGGAGAATCGGAGTTTTTTGTGAGGTGTGTAATTTTGGGAGGACTTGCAGCCACTAGTATATTGTGCATGCACAGACGAGAAGTGAATGGTTTTGGGTTGTTTGGATTATGTTCGGAGTAATGAGCCGATATTGTGAGGTTTTAAAAGAATATTCATGTCAATTCAGTGCACGGACACAAGTCAGTTTGGGGGAAATAGCGTTGTTTCCAAGTTGAAATGTCTGTATGGTAGCCCTGAGGCGAATTTATAAATAACTATATTCGGTAGATCTATATTAAAATACGTTCGGATTTGGAGAAGAGGCAATTGCGTTCCTAACGGAGGTCCCACAACCGCAATTTTTCTCGATCTACGGTAAAGCTAACAGCCAAACTGTATTGATAGCTATATTTGTTAAAGGAACTTGAAAAAAAAAAGCACTGACGTGAAGTCATTACCCTTTGGCGCGCGTGTTCACGGTGGCTAATTTGAAATGAATGATGAGTACTTCAAGCTCAGTGGATAGAGCGAGCCGAAGATCTACCCAAAGGATAGTGGACACCATTCACTGTCGGTTCAAAAATTAACAGTGCTGTATCTAAGCTGCCATCAGGATAGAGTAACAAAGTTGGAAAAGAACACAACTGTTTCTCCTTAGTCGCACAAGCTCCTAGAAGATTTGGGAGGGTCCTAATCATGTTTATAGCACGCGCGCAAAAGCAGATTGACTTAACAATGAAAGAAAAAGTGTAAAAAGTAAATCTGCTTTGGCGCGCGTGCTATAAACATGATTAGGATTATACTGACCCTCCCAAATCTTCTAGGAGCTTGTGCGACTAAGGAGAGTCACTTGTGTTCTTTTTCAACTTTGTTACTCTATCCTGATGGCAGCTTAGATACAGCACTGTTAATTTTTGAACCGACAGTGAATGGTGTCCACTATCCTTTGGGTAGATCTTCGGCTCGCTCTATCCACTGAGCTTGAAGTACTCATCATTCAATTCAAATTAGCCACCGTGATCACGCGCGCCAGAGAGCTTGTGCGACTAAGGAGAGTCAGTTGTGTTGTTTTCCACTTTGTTACTCTATCCTGATGGCAGTTTAGATACAGCACTGTTAATTTTTGAACCGACAGTGAATGGTGTCCACTATCCTTTGGGTAGATCTGCGGCTCGCTCTATCCACTGAGCTTGAAGTACTCATCATTCAATTCAAATTAGCCACCGTGAACACGCGCGCCAAAGAGTACTGACTTCACGTCAGTGCTTTTTTTTGGCGCTCTAGTTCCTCGGAACTGAGTGCTTATCGATTTGCCCAAATGCCTGTAATTTTCGAATTTTTCGATTAAAATGATCTTAAACGATTTGGTTCGACTCACTGATCAAGAATCCGTGGTCGAAATTCATTCTGTCCGGCCGTCCGTAAGCACGATAACTCTCGAACGGTATGAGCTAGAGAGTTGAAATTTTCAAGATGGTTTCGGAGTAACAAAAATAATTTTTTTTTTACAAAACAAATTCCAAATAAAATTTTTTTCAATAAGCAGTTTCACCATAAGAATCCAATGATATCATTCTTAACTCTAACAAGCTAATACTTTCGGAGATATTATTTTTCAAAATTTCAATAATAAATCATTTCTACGTTTTCACATAATGATATAATTATTCTATGTTTGAATTGTCATAATGTCAACTTATTTTCTTGAGACATGACATTATCTAATCAATCAAAGAATTATGAGAATAAAGTGTATTCCGAAATGTGAGCGAAGTGAGAAAAATCTCAGTTGTTTGCTCCGAAATTAGTTTTTCTCAGAAAAATCTTACATTTCGGAACGGAACATGAAGTAAGAGATCTGAGAGTAGTGAGACTGCTTTTCATCCATAGACATAGAATGCTCAGGTCTCTCAATTTATGACGGGACTGACGGAAGGGAATATTATAACTTCAAAAATATTGGGGTTGAAATACTCGTATTTTAGCGATGCAACGGGGACCTCACCCAAAAATGTTTGAAAATATTACGTAAATATTGAAAGCATAATTCTGTAGTTCGAGAGAGGAGAAAATTTGGTGAACGTAGATCAGGAAATTTTTGATCCATTACAAGGTAATTTTTCATTATTACTTCTCTTCTTTCATACATGTTTTATGTAATATCTACTATATGTAGGTACTTTAAACCTGTTTTGGGCAATTGTCATACGAAACTTGTTTTTTTGGCGCTCTAGTTCCCCAAGACAGAGTGCTTATCATTTTGCCCAAATGTCTGTAATTTTGGAAATTTTGGCTGAAAATGGTCTCAAACGATTTGGTCCGTAGGCACGATAACTCTCGAACGAAAGGAGTTAGCGGATTGAAATTTGCAAGGTTGGTTTGGAGCGTAAATATCTCGGACGAGCTCGTTAATGGGCGAAATCCATCAAGCGGTTTCGGAGTTATGGCTGATTTTAGTAAAAATATTTTTTATGAATATTTCCGAAACCAATCACTCGATCTATCTGAAATTTAGCATCAAATTGTAGAATCATGACCTTTATACGCATGTGAAGTTTTGTATTGACCAGATTACCGCAAAGTGTCAAAAAAAAATTTTGAAAATTAAAAAAAAGTTTTTCTACAATAACCCTCGAACGGAATGAGCTGGGTAGTTGAAATTTTCAGAGTAGGTTAGGGAGATAAATATCTCGGTTAAGTTCGTTATTGGGCAAAATTGGCCAGATTTAATTTAATTTCTTCCATGGTGCAGTTCTCATTCTCAGATTGCTCATTTAATCTTGATAAATAACCTATTATTTGAATTGAATTTCCTTTATGATGCAGTTCTATCATAAGAATACATTGATATAATTCCCAACTCTGAGAAACCAATACTTTCGGAGATATAATTTGTCTGTTTGAACTAGAGCGCCAGTAAGCTCCTGTCCACAGGGCTTGAACCCATTTTATTTTCTATTACTGAATTAATAGTTTGGTTGTAAACAAGAAATAAACACCTACGTATACTTTTCGTACGAACATTCTCAAAATTCTCGTGTGAGTGTAAACAAAAATATAGTGCATTATAAATGACAAAGTCGACTATCTAAATGGCATAATGCATCTCCCCGAACTTGAAATTATTTTTTTTTGTTCACAAAAAAATTTTAAATGGGTTCAAGCCCTGTGGACAGGAGCTTTCTGGCGCTCTAGTTCAAACAGACAAATTATATCTCCGAAAGTATTGGTTTCTCAGAGTTGGGAATTGAATCAATGTATTCTTATGAAAGAACTGTATCATAAAGGAAATTAAATTCAAATAACAGTTTATTTATCAAGATTAAATGAGCAATCTGAGAATGAGAACTGCAGCATGGAAGAAATCAAATTAAAATAGCTGAAATGAAGTACGTACGATTCATTATTGAAATTTAGAAAAATCATATTTCCGAAAGTATTAGCTTGTTGGAGTTGAAAATGATATCGATGGATTTTAATGATGAAACTGCATCTTAAATAAAAATTACAGACATTTGGGCAAATTGATAAGCACTCAGTTCCGAGGAACTAGAGCGCCAAAAAGTCTCGACTTCTCTCGTTCCGAAACCGAAAACCCGACAGAGTAGACACACCGGCTATCGGGCTCCTCGTATGATCATGTCGATCTCCGGTATTAGAATAAAACGTCGGTACTTACCTGGGATATATATTCTTAATTTCACTTTTCGACATAAAATCGCCACATGGGGGTTTATTTGACGGTTTTTTACCCTTGTCTCTCTAAGTCGATTTTGACGTTTCTCGAACCAACTATTAGCAAGGAATTGGACAATGTGATATCTCAGGAAAATAAGTTGACATTATGACAATTAATACATAGAATAATTATATAATTCTGTGAAAACGTAAAAATACGATTTTTTATTAAAATTTTGAAAAATCATATCTCCAAAAGTATTAGCTTGTTAGAGTTAAAAATGATAACATTGGATTCTTATGATAAAACTGCTTATAGAAAAAAATATAATTTGGAATTTGTTTTGTAAAAAAATTTTTTTTTTTGTTACTCCGAAACCATCTGTCCGATTTTGCCCAATAACGAACTTCCGAGGAACTAGAGCGCCAAAAATAGGGTTATCTGTATAATACAATTTCTCGTTGTCCAATAATTCTCTCAAGCGAACCGTTTAGAGGAAACTTTAAGTTGTTTTTAATAGTGCCAACCCTTATTAAAGGAAGTTTCCAATATCACTCTAATATATCGGTTAAGTTCGTTATTTGGCAAAATCGGACCAGTGGTTTCGGAGTAACGAAAAGAAATAATTTTTGTTAAATTACAAATTTCAAATAATTTTTTTTAAGTTGCAGTTTCATCATAAGAATCCATTGATATCATTCTAAACTTTAACAAACTGATACTTTCGGAGATATGATTTTTAAAAATTTCAATAATTAATCATAATTTTATGATTTCATAGAATGCTCTAATTATAATTTGCTGATGTATGTAAATCCAACATATGAGGTGAGTTTTGATTTATGATGCAGTTTTATCATAAGAATCTTTCGATATCATCCCAAGCTCTGACACATTTTTGGTTCTCTTCTTCCTCGGAACAATGTGCCCAAATGTCTGTAATTTTCGAAGTTTTGGATAAAAATGGTCTTGAACGTTTTGGTGTGACGTGTGACCCACTAATCAAGAATCCGTGGTCAAAATCGATTCTGTCCGTCCGTCCGGCCGTAACCACGATAACTCTCGAGCAGAATGAGCTAGACAGTTGAAATTTTCAGAGTAGGTTTGGGTGGTAAATTTCTCGGCTAAGTTCGAAATTGGGCAAAATCGTCCGGTGGTTTCGGAGTAACGAAAAAAATTTTTTTTTACATTACTAATTTTGAATAAATTTTTTTTTAGGATGCAGTTTCATCATAAGAATCCACTGATATTATTCTCGCTTCTAACAAACTAATACTTTGGTAGATATGAGATTTCAAAATTTCAATTTTTAATCGTATTTTTTTATGATTTTTTGAATTTATTTTCTTTTTTGGTGCTCTTGTTCCTCGGAACAGAGTGCTTATCAATTTGCCCAAATGTCTGTGACTTTCGAATTTTCTGATGAAAATGGTATTAAACGATTCGGTTCGACTCACTGATCAAGAATCCGTGGTCAGAATCGATTCTGTCTGGCCGGTCCGGCCGTAGACATGATAACTCTCGAACGAAATGAGCTAGACAGTTGAAATATTCAGAGTAGGTTCAAAGTAACGAAAAAAAATTTTTTTTTATATTACAATTTTTGAATTAATTTTTTTTCAATATGCAGTTTCATCATACGAATCCATTGATATCATTTTCAACTTGAACAAGCTAATACTTTCGGAGATATGATTTTTCAAAATTTCAATATTACATCGTAGTATTCACAGAATGCGAATTCCACGTGTCTGTATTCACTGTTCATAAATGTTATCTGGCTATTAGAGAAATGTCAATTCGTAGTTTGGAAATGTTTTCTGCTGGAAAACAAATATCCGATTCTTGAATTTGTGAATATATACATGACTGTTTTGAAACCGAAAATAATATTGACTGGTTGCATATTGAATAATTTACGTATAAATTCGGGATGATGTTTCAGAAGATTTAGAATTGGTTCATTTTAATAATGTAGTTTATGAAGACATTGGGGAGAAGAACATAATGGAGTCATCAAAAAAAATTACTGAAGTTAATATTACCTTTTACTTCCTTAAGTAGTGAGACATGTTCCTATATATACAGTATTTTCATAATTTTGCTACCAAAAAAATGCTGAAATATGGATCTACATTTGTACATCGAATATTTTTTCTTGAGTTAAGGTTCATAATACAGATTGAATGTGCGAGTGGTATGAACTATTAAATTATGAAAAGAGGTTTGTATTTTATTCATATATTTCGAACTATCAAAATAATTTGTTCGTCAGCGTCTACCTACTCAAATATCAGGAATAAATGGACAATCTGCTATAATTGTCTCCAGCCTTGCCCTAGACATTTCGATGATTCTTCCCTTATTATTTAAAATGATGATTTTTGAAGCATTAAAGCATTGAAGATCGCTCATTTAATCTTGATTAATAAACTATTATTTGAATTGAATTTCCTTTATGATGCAGTTCTATCATAATAATCCATTGTTATCATTCCCAACTCTGAGAAAGCAATACTTTCGGAGATATGATTTGTCAAAGTTTGAACAAGAGCGCCAAAACTCCTGTCCACAGGGCTTGTACCAATTTTTATGAAATAATCGAGATATTTTGTTTTTCAGATGGCTCTACTCCGTACGAAAAAAGTTTGCTATTCGAATTGATTATTGAATTCCATAGCATTATTTTTCTCTTCACAAAATTGACAACAATTTATTCCATTTTCGCTTTCGGATTATTTTAAGTGTATCAAAGACAATAAGACAACAGTTTTGAACTTATAGGTTATAGGGGTTTGAAAATTCTATGATTTTCAGGAAACACCCTGTATCTCAGAAACTAGAAAGCATAAGCGATGTTTGGGTGCCCCTTTCTGACTCATCAAAAGGTCCCCTATTACTCCCTGACCCATAGGTCATTGGTCAGAAATCACCATGTTTATTGTATAGAACGGAATGCCAAAACATATACTTTGCAGTAACACGCAGTAATCATCATATAAAATCATTGATACAATATAATAACAAGTATTGTCCAAGCTTAATTCAGCAAATTCTCAGTTCATTGTCTTTATGACATTGCATGTTTGTCCCCTGCGCTTGTTTCATGATAAAAAGAAAATGAATATTACCCGAAAATATGTTCATTTACTTCCAAACTTCCACAACAGCTGGAAAATGATACAATTTACTCTGCAAATCTGGAAAACATAACATGAAGTTTTGTCATGTGAGACAGTATATTTAAACTGGAAATTCTCTATGCACAACCTCTCAGCATATTATTCACTCACTTCACAATATTCACTATGAACCAATAATGACCATTGTTCAAAAAAAGTGATCTCAAAACACTATTTTTCGCTTATAATTCATCTTAAAGATGCACTACAATGCATCAAATCCTATAGAACAGGGTTTTTTTCACCCCCCAGTAACTTTGGCAGCCATGCTGTAACGTCAGCTGACAGTGTACCATTCAAAACGGCGAAACGGGTTATTTTTGGGGAGGGTCGTCAATTTTAGAAAGTATTCGCGAATATACATTAGCCCTGCCTGTGCGCATAGTTGCCAAAGATGTCAAGAATACCAACTCCAGGTGAGTTACCCTGAAATTACCCAATAAAAGATAGAGATAGTAATAGAAGAAACAGTTAACAATAATGTGTGTGAAGTTGGCCCAGCACTTTTTGATTTTCAAAAAAAAAAAAATTGTGCTGAATTGTGCTAGGTTTGTGCTGCTTTGTGCCGTTGAAATTTCCATTCTATTTTATGTGGTTCTCAAGATATTTCAAAAATCGATAAAATGGGCTAGCCCAGCACTTTTCGAAAAATTAGGTTTCAATGGCTGAAATAGATTGTGCTATGCATGTACTGAGTTGTGCCGTTCGAATTTTTCCGAAAGTTCCACTAATTTCGCAGAAAATCGAGAAGTAAAAAAAAAGTTAGCCCAGCACTTTTGTTTTTTCTTCTCACAAATGAGTGAAATAACTTGTACTACATTTGTGCTGTCTTGTGCCGTAAATATTTTCACGAAAATTTTTCGAATTTTCTGTGAAATGGCGAAAATGAAAAATGAAGTCAGCCCAGCACTTTCGAATTTTTCCATTGGAAACATGCTCAAAAAATTGTGCTACACGTAGTATAAGTTGTGCCGTTGAAATTTTCACGAATATCCTGCTAATTTTCCAAAAAATTAAGAAATAAAAAAAAAGTTAGTCAAGCACTTTCGTTTTTTTTGACGAATTTTTTTTTACCTAATTGAACTGCATTTGTGCTGACTTGTGGGGGTCATATTTTTCAGGAAAAACTTTCAGTTTTCCCTATAAATGGAGAAAATAAGAAAATTCAGTAGATTGTTTGAAAACTTGCAATGCGTGGCAACAGTGTGCGTGAAGTTGGCCCAGCACTTTTTGATTTTCGAAAAAATTTTGCTCGTACTCAATTGTGCTGGGTTTGTGCTGCTTTGTGCCGTCAACATTTTTCTTTTATTCCATTCGGTTCTCAAGATATCTCACAAAATGTGTAGAACCGGCCAGCTTAGCACTTTTCGGAAAATTGATGTAAAACAACTGAAATAGATTGTGCTATATATACATTGAGTTGTGCCGTTCGAACTTTTCCGAAATTTCCTTCTATTTTGCAGAAAATTGAAATTAAAACAATTTTGTATCAGCAATCATAATTTTCGTCATCAATTTTTTTCTTCTAATCGTGTAAATTACGGAATTAGATAAGGGAAATCTGTAAAGGGCAACGTAGCAACAAATACTATTCTAATCGTTGAGAACAGCAACCCGCAACGCTCTGATCATAACTGTCAACTGTCACTACATACTCCATTCGTACTAATTTACGACATCAACTGCCGCGGGGTTCGATAGCGCTGTTGCCATAGTTCAACTTTCAGAGCAGAATATCCATAATAATATTGTTGAAAGTAGATTGTCGACAGATTTCATTATTTTATTGTTTCTTGCGAATATGAAATTGACAGGTTGTACAGTGTATCCGAAATTTGATGATCACTGAGAGCATCTCGAGAATCATAAGGGTTAGAAAAAAAAATTAAGGATACCCTTTTTTTCCAGATAATCAATTACCAGCAAAAAATCCCAGATATCTTGATTGGTTATCAAGTTACAGGGTGTTTCTGAAAAATTGGTATTTCAAATATTTCGATATACTGGGTGTCTCAGTGTATCTGTTCCAATGGCATTTCGAAAGATGAAAATTTGAAAATTTCATGTTCTCCAATTCCTTCAAGGAACCTTCAACTGGGAAAAACAGAAATTGAAAGTCTCTTACTATTTGTATTTTCACTAGTAGTATTATGAGCAACAAAATAATGCTTAATATTTAAACTCTTCTATTCGTTCAGGAACCTTTAGGTAAGTAAGACATTTTTACTCTACTTCCATTAGTTAAATTTTTATATTTGAACACTTTTTACTGTTCACATGAACTTTCGAAGAGCTTGATAACTCTCTCTGAAATTTCGATATTCTTACCGATGGAATAAAATGCGAAGAACAGAAACATTTTTTATGAAAAACAAAACAAAAGTAAAATGGACATTTCGTGTGAAAAAGTAAAATAATTAATCTTATTAATCGAACGGGATTCAGTCAGTTGCAACATATATAACTAAATGAGGCTCTATTCGAAAGGATGTTTTGTGAGATATCTTGAGAACGGAATGGAATAAAACGAAAATGTTGACGGCACAAAGCAGCACAAACCCAGCACAATTGAGTACGATAAAAAATTTTTCGTAAATCAAAAAGTGCTGGGCCAACTTCACGCACACTGTTGCCACGCATTGCAAGTTTTCGAACAATCTACTGAATTTTCTTATTTTCTCCATTTATAGGGAAAACTGAACGTTTTTCCTGAAAAATATGACCAGCACAAGTCAGCACAAATGAAGTTCAATTAGGTAAAAAAAAATTCGTCAAAAAAAACGAAAGTGCTTGGCTAACTTTTTTTTTATTTCTTAATTTTTTGGAAAATTAGCAGGATATTCGTGAAAATTTCAACGGCACAACTTATACTACGTGTAGCACAATTTTTTGAGCATGTTTCCAATGGAAAAATTCGAAAGTGCTGGGCTGACTTCATTTTTCATTTTCGCCATTTCATAGAAAATTCGAAAAATTTTCGTGAAAATATTTACGGCACAAGACAGCACAAATGTAGTACAAGTTATTTCACTCATTTGTGAGAAGAAAAAACAAAAGTGCTGGGCTAACTTTTTTTTTACTTCTCGATTTTCTGCGAAATTAGTAGGACTTTCGGAAAAATTCGAACGGCACAACTCAGTACATGCATAGCACAATCTATTTCAGCCATTGAAACCTGATTTTTCGAAAAGTGCTGGGCTAGCCCATTTTATCGATTTTTGAAATATCTTGAGAACCACATGAAATAGAAAGGAAATTTCAACGGCACAAAGCAGCACAAACCTAGCACAATTCAGCACAATTTTTTTTTTTTTGAAAATCAAAAAGTGCTGGGCCAACTTCACACACATTTAACAATAGCCACCTCTGAAAATATTTGAAACGCTTTTCAACGATGCCATGATTACATTCATAATTAAAGTGGGGTTGATGTGGCGCAGGGGCGAGAGTATCGAGTATGACCCACAGACCTTGTTCTATTTCCGCTCGCCTGACGACCTGACCTTGAGCCCATTTCATAGAAATTAAACGAGAATGTTCTGGATACCTACCTACTATGAATGAAGTTATTGATTCGTTGTCGGTCAAGGTTTCGGTGTAGGTACCCTACTTTAGGAAAAGCACTGTGAATTTGACCCAAACGTGTGGTTCTTTATTTTCAAATAAAAAATTTACCGATTATTCTTTTTGTGTATACAGGGAGAGTCTTTAAGTAGTACACTATTTAAAACCATAGATTTCTCTCATCAAATAAAACACTTTTTTCATTTTCCATTTTTCCAGATTCGGCTCAGATGAAAAGATACAGGCTGTTGAAATTGCAGAAAAAAATCGGCTTTTCTTTTGTAGCTTTGGCATGGATATTCAGAATGAAATCAATTTTGCTGTAAAGTTTTCTATTAACTATAACACATATTCTCCGATTAACAGTTTTTTCCTACTTGCACTGGTCTCCTAGTTATAGACTCGCGGATAACACTAAATGAAATTAGCATAAAGAAAGCAGGAAAAATTTTATCTTAGACCATCATAAGAATCTTTAATCATATTAGAAAATTAAATTATTCTTCATAATTTCTCCCAAAACGCATCGTCCTTGGGATATTCAACGTTGAATATTTGCCTTATTTTGGTTGATCCGCATCTGAACTAGGATAGGATGTATACCCATCCACAAATCCACATTGTCCACTTGCTTTTCTTTCACAAGATATATATATATATATAATGTATTCTCATCCAGTGCCATAATATACAAAAACCTGGTACACAGTTTGACAATGCCGTATGAAAACAGCGAACCGAAGCATAGATATATAAAGTCTATAGACATAAAGTCTATGATTCCACCGAATTTGATACACTAAATTAGTGGATAGGCATTCTACAATAAGTTATCACCGAGTTTTATTGGTTCGGATTTGTATATTTTGAGTTATAGAAGAAGCAACACAAAATTTCAGATGAGTATAACTCCAAAACCATTTGGCCGATTATGCCAATTAACGAACTTAAATGTCGCATTCGGATGCGCAATCTACCCTGTGAATTGAAAGTAGCTATCTCTTTCCGTTCCCAAGTTATCGTTAGATAGGTACATAATATTTTTTCGTAATTTTTTTAAAATTTTGTATTGGTACGATCCGCAAAATTTCAGACACGTCTTTATGTCGATATTCTACAACTAGATACCAAGTCTAAATTGGATCGGGTCTGTATTTTTTGAGCTATCGAGAAAAAAATATCGCAGATGAGTGTAACTCCGAAACCGTTTGGCTGATTATGCCGAACGAACTTAATTCTCCCATTCGGATGCGCTACCTACCCTGAAAATTTCAAGATCCTATCTCTTTCCGTTCGAAAGTTATCGAGGCAACGGTCACCCATTCAGCTATTGAACTCACCCAAGGCTGTTCGGATCTCCAACAATATAGATACAATCGTGTTCAAACTTGGAACCTGGCAGTATAATTAGGTTTTGAAGGCTCTCGCAAAATTTCGGCGATATCGGATTTCTGATATTTGGAGCTTTTTTCAATGATTTTTTAAAAATTTTTTAGTGATATGATCCTCACGAAATTTTGCAAGAATTTTCGGGCCGGCATTCTACAACTAATTACCATATTTAAATTAGATCGGATTTGTATTTTTCGAGTTATTGAGGAAATTACAACCAAATTTCAAATCCAAAACCGTTTGGCCGATTATAATCGGTAAAATGTTGACATTTTACAATGAAGCACCGATATTGGATATCTATATTGGCCCAATATAGTTTCTCTACATTGGGCCAATAACAAAATGTTGACATTTTACAATGAAACACCAATATTGGATATCAATATCAGCAACATTTTGTTATTGACCTAATTTAAAGAAACTATACTGGGCCAATACATGTAAACTATATTGGACCAATACATAAAATTGGTTCAAGCACTGACGTGAAGTCAGAAGCTTTTGCGCGTATATTCTATTGTCCATTCTTCTGTATTGGACACCCTTGATCGAATTTACCATGGTAAATTATGTTGTCCATTCTCCTGTATTGGAAACTCTTAATTCGAATTTACCATGGTAAATTCGAATTAAGTGTCCAATACAGGAGAATGGACAACATAATTTACCATGGTAAATTCGATTAGGGGTGTCCAATACAGAAGAATGGACAATAGAACATACGCGCAAAAGCTTCTGACTTCACGTCAGTGCTTGAACCAATTTTTTTTTCGTGATTTTTTAAAAATTTTCTAGTGGTACGATTCTTAAAATTTTTTTTTTCGTCATTTTTTTCAAATTTTCTAGGGGTACGGTTCACACAAAATTTTAAACACGTCTTTATGTTGATTTTCTACTACTAGTTACCAAGCACCAATTCGATCGTCTATTTAATTTTTGAGTTATCAAGGAAATAATATTCCAGTTGGGTATAACTCGGAAACCGTTAGACCGATTATGCCCAAAAACGAACTCAACTCTCCCTTTCGGATACGCAACCTACCCTGAAAATTGCAAGTCCCAATCTCCTTTCGTTCGAAAGTTATCGAAGCAACGGTCACCCATCTACTGAACTCGCACAAGAATGCTCGAATCTCCAACAATATTTAACCCATCGTATTAAAACTTGAAACTTAGCAGTAGAGTTAGGTTATGAAGGCTCTTGCAAAATTTCAGCAATTTCAAACGAATGGTTAATGATATATAGAATTTTTTTTTTAATTTTCAATGATTTATTAAAAATTTTCTACAAATGCTATCCTCACCAAATTCTGCAAACATTTTTGCGTTGGCATTCTACAACTAATAGCCATGTTTGAAATCAATCGGTTCAGTATTTTTTGAGTTAATGAGGAACAAAAAACCACCAAATTTCAGAAAATTTCAGATGGCTATAGCTTTGAAACCGTTTGGCCGATTATGCTCATAAACAAACTGAAATGTCGCGTTCTGGTGCACATCCTAACATGAAAATTTCAAGCCGTTATCTTATTCCGTTCTCAAGTTATCGTGACAACAAAAATATTTTTTAATAATTTTTTTAAAATTTTCAAGCCATACGATTCAAACAAAATTTCACAAACGTGCTTAGGTTCATATTCTACAACTACCCACTAAGTTTCAATTCGATAGGATTTATATTGGTTGAAAACAAAATTATTACTCGGAAACCACTGGGCCGATTGTGCCCATTAACAAACTTGTCCGTCGTATTGGGATGCTCCACCTACCCTGAAAATTTCAAGTCGCTAGCTCTTTTCGTTCTCAAGTTATCGTGGCAACGGACAGCCGTACGGCCGTACGGCCGGACGTTCGGACGGACAGAATCAAATTTGACCTCAAATTCTTCATTGGGGAGTCGAATTTAATCGTTTGAGACCATTTTCGTCAAAAAATTCGAAAGTTACAGACATTTGGGCAAAACTATAACGCGATGTTCCCCAGAACATACGCGCAAAAACTATATTGGGCTGATATTGATATCCAATATTGGTGTTTCATTGTAAAATATCAACATTTTGTTATTGGCCCAATATCGGTGTGCTACCTGGGTATGCCTATTAGCAAACTCAATTGTCGCATATCCTACCCTAAAAATTGCAAGTTGCTGTCTCTATTCGTTCTCGGGTTATCGTGACATAATATTTTTTAATAATTTTTTTTAAATTTTCTAGTGACATGATTCCCACAAAATTTCACAAACGTCTTTGTATTAGTATTCTACAACTAGCTACCAAGTTTCAATTCGATCGGATCTGTATTGTCTGATCATAAAATTATTACTCGGAAACCGTTCGGCCGATTACGTCCATTAACGAACTTGTCCGTCGTATTTGGATCCTCCACGTACCCTGAAAATTTCAATTCGCTATCTTTTTCCGTTCTCAAGTTATCTTGGCAACGGCTGGCTGGACAGAATCGAATTTGACCTCGAAGTCTTCATGTAAAATGAGGTGAACTGTGGCTAATTGCCAATAATACCTAACAAGACACACGGTGAAATATTTATTGATTTTAATCATCAACAAATATTCCGCGTGGCCGGGCTGATCACCTCATCGCTCAGTGTTCCCCAAAGAGAAAAATATCATTCAGGAGCAGACACAGACTCAGGGTTTTATGGTTATTACCTATCAACAGTGTGACTTAGCTAAATACTGAATAAATACTGCCGGCGTTCTAGGAAACGTATATCCATCGGTCGAGAACTGGTAGGGAAAGAACCCCACCAGCGCCACCTATGGATAATCCATACGAAATCCGACCCTCTGCGATAAAGAAACGTTGAGCGATGTTCAGCGACGTTCATTCTTTTGCCGTAAGAGGGCCAAGGAATGGCGAAGCCATCTACCGTGAAGCGACCTTTACGGACTGAAAACGTCCGGTTCAATTTGGTTAGATCAACCAAAAACCAGTGAACATGTACAATGAGGTGAACTGTGGCTAATTGCCAATAATATCTAACAAGACACACTGTGAAATATGCATTGATTTTAACCATCAACAAATATTCCGCATGGCCGGGCTGATCACCTGATCGCTCAGTGTTCTTCAAAGAGGAAAATATCATTCAGGAGCAGACACAGACCCAGGGTTTCATGGTTATTACCAATCATCAGTGTGACTTAGCCAAACACTGAATATATACTGATGGCGTTCTAAGAAACTTATATCCATCGGTCGAGAACTGGTAGAGAAAGAACCCCACCAGCGCCACCTATGACGAATCCGTGTGTCTTGTTAGGTATTATTGGCAATTAGCCACAGTTCACCTTTCATTTTTGATTGATCTAACCAAATTGAACCGGGCGTTTTCAGTCCGTAATGGTCGCTTCACGGTAGATGGCTTCGCCATTCCTTGACCCTCTTACGGCAAAAGAATGAACGTCGCTGAACATCGCTCAAGGTTTCTTTATCGCAGAGGGTCGGAGTTCGTATGGATTATCCATAGGTGGCGCTGGTGGGGTTCCTTCCCTACCAGTTCTCTATCGATGGATATAAGTTTCCTAGAACGCCGGTATTTATTCAGTGTTTGGCTAAGTCACACTGTTGATTGGTAATAACCATGAAACCCTGGGTCTGTGTCTGCTCCTGAATGATACTTTGCTGTTTGGGGAACACTGAGCGATCAGCTGATCAGCCCGGCCACGCGAAATATTTGTTGATGGTTAAAATCAATAAATATTTCACCGTGTGTCTGGACCTAATCGTTTGAGACCATCGAAAATAACAGACATTTTTCTAAATGATAACGCGATGTTCCCATGAACACACGCGCAAAAAGTGTTTCATGCGATGAGATGAGAGGAATCTATGGTTTAAATTAATGCACAACTTAAAGACTCGCTCTGTATATCTTCTGATTTGTTTTTGCCATTTTCCATAACTCGCGAATTACTGATCGCAGAATTTTGCTGTCATTATTTTTGAACTACATTACGACATAACAACGCATTTCAAATTTCATATAAATCCATGGACAAGTTTTCTAATTTGTTTCTATTAAATCCCCAATTTCCAACTTTTAGTGTTAATCGATGACGATGAAAACCACGGAGTATCATCTGAAGATGATACGCGAAATTTCAGGAGGGTAAACAACAATTGCGTATTACAGCCAAATTAGTACATCTGAATTTATTATGGTAAAGTGGAATAAATACAGATATTAATTTTTTCCATTTCCATAGCCATTCTCTCATTTTTTGGAAACAGATCTTAGAATATTGCGGAGAAAATATTTCTGTTGAACTTGATATAATTATCAACAAGTTGATTAGTTCCGAATATATGTTTTTCTGGTGAAATAATCAAGTACATATTACCTTGAGATGATCCTCCGATACTAAACCTTTCTTTACAATTTACAGCGAATGTTAACTTCATGATTCCATAGGTTCTAAGTCGAAAAGTCCATATAAAATGTGGGAAAGCCCTGTGGACAGGAGCTTCGGCGATCTTGTTCAAACTTCTACAAATCATATCTCCGAAAGTACTGGTTTCACATAGTTGGGAATGTTATCAATGGATTCTTATGATAGAACTGCATCATAAAAGGAATTAAATTCAAATAACAGTTCACTTATAAAAAGTTAATGAGCAATCTGTAATGATTTAACCTCGTGGAATGGGTTGTTGCAACTTAAGTTCAATCGGTGCATAGTTTTCACAACTCTAAATACCTAAGGAAAGTATCATAGAAATATCTAGAGCAAGTCTGGAGGCAATCATAGCAGATTGCCCATTTATTCCTGATATTTGTATAGGTATAGGCTGGCGAACAAATTATTTTAATAGTTCATTTCATTTGTTTGAAAAATTAAATATGTATTTATTCTTGTTTTTCTTTATTTGAAAACTCATCTCATTATAAGTCAAAATATATTAGTAAAATACAATCCTCTTTTTGCAATTTAATAGTCCATACCACTAACACATTCATTCTTTATTATGAACCTTAACTCCAGAAAAAATGTTGGATACATTTGTAGGTCAATATTTTAGCATTTTTTGCTAGTATTGAAAATACTGTAGGTACATAGGAACCTGTGATATTAACCTCGGTGGTCAACGAACATTAATTTCTTTTGATGATTCCATTATGTTGTTCTTTCCTATTGCCTTCATAAACTACATCATTAAAATGATCCAATTCTAAATCTTCTGAAACAAAATCCCCAATATTTATACATAATTTATTCGATATGCAACAAATCAATATTATTTTTGATATAAAAACTTGTATATCTATATTCACAAATTCAAGATTCGGAACTTTGTTTTGCGACACAAAAATATTTTTAAAGTACGAATTATAAACAAATAAAAATAAGGTTATGTAGGTAGGTATGTATGTATATTCTCGGACAAACAGAGTCCCAAAATAGTAACCCCCTATTTGGGGATGTTTGAACAAGGGCTCAGCTGCTTGGCTATGATTGCGTTCCGATATTCCTGAACAGTACTGCGCAGTAAATTGCGTCGTTCCGATATTACTGAAATTCACTGGTAATGATTTCGCGCCACTTTTTTTGATACCCTGTTGGAGACTAGTAATTTACTGATACTACTACCACAGAAGTGGTCGTATAGTGCCAGTACTGCCAGTATTCCTTCCCCAAATTCAAATAGTTTAGGTTATGAGTCTTTTTTAGTACTAATCAACATCAAAACGGTGGATCGCTATCCCTGAGTATTGAATTCAATAAGACTTGGTTAATTTCAGCCATCGTTTCACCCACCGATTACAGACCTAACATTTAAAAGGACTTCAAATATGAAAATAATAGGTTATGTTATTCCTTCGTTCAAAGCCTCGTTCGTTACTGCTCGAACGTTCCGAAAATCAACAACAGTTTGAGATTACTGTCACTGAAAAGCATTCCGATATTGCTTACTCTGGCCAGTAATGCCAGCAATTTCGGAACGCAAGGAATGTACCCAATCTCAGTAATAGGTACTCTGCGTCGTATATCCTGGTGTCCCTGGGGCCAACGGGAGTCTCGGATGAACCGATCACCAGGAATGTTATAACCTCGTGTACGCTCACAGTTCAACAATCACCATACATCTAGAGTAGACAATCGTTCCAAACTTATCACAAATTACAATTACACTTAATACAATTTTAAATCTTAGTCGTTGTGTTAATATATTTTTCAATTTTCATTAAATTTCGGAGCTCCAAACTGGGACGCTGGGAAAGTAGACATCATAGACATCGTAGACATCGTAGACATCCCGCCGTAACGACTATTTTGGAACACAAAATAAGGTTATTTAAATTCTATCTCGGCACTGAGCACAGACTGCCGCGTTCGGAAACGGTGATCGAGAACGCGATTCTTCGCAAAACCTGCAAACAGCTGATGATGATCTACTCGATCCAAGGTTACACCACATATAGATAGCCTATTATGGGTTACACTTTCTGAAAAGCCATAAAATGAACACAGATCATTAATATTTATACATTCATAGATACGATTTCAGTATTCTATGAACTCATAGAATCAAGATTAAATATTGCAATTAAAAAAAAAATTAACAGTGCTGTATATAAGCTGCCATCAGGATAGAGTAACAAAGTTGGAAAAGAACACAAGTGACTCTCCTTAGTCGCACAAGCTCCTAGAAGATTTGGGAGGGCCAGTATAATCCTAATCATGTTTATAGCACGCGCGCCAAAGCAGATTGACTTTTTACACTTTTTCTTTCATTGTTAAGTCAATCTGCTTTTGCGCGCGTGCTATAAACATGATTAGGATTATACTGGCCCTCCCAAATCTTCTAGGAGCTTGTGCGACTAAGGAGAGTCACTTGTGTTCTTTTCCAACTTTGTTACTCTATCCTGATGGCAGCTTAGATACAGCACTGTTAATTTTTGAATCATTCAATTCAAATTAGCCACCGTGAACACGCGCGCCAAAGAGTACTGACTTCACGTCAGTGCTTTTTTTTTTTTTCAAGTTTCTTTAACAAATATAGCTATCAATACAGTTTGGCTGTTAGTTTTACCGTAGATCAGAAAAAAATTCGGTTGTGGGTCCTCCGTTAGGGACGAAATTGCATCTTCTCCAAATCCGAACGCATTTTAATATAGATCTACCGAATATAGTTATTTATAAATTCGCCTCAGGGCCACCATACAGACATTTCAAATCGGAAACAACGCTATTTCCCCCAAACTGACTTGTGTCCGTGCACTGAATTGACATGAATATTCTTTTAAAACCTCACAATATCGGCTCATTACTTCCAACATAACCCAAACAACCCAAAACCATTCACTTCTCGTCTGCGCAAGCGCAGTATACTCGTGGCTGCAAGTCCTCCCAAAATTACACACCTCACAAAAAACTCCGATTCTCCAACACTAGTGGTTCAGGAGATATCGCTTCTTGAATCCACGCATGCGCAGACCCTCACCAGGGGATTCTATAGCGGAAAAGCATCCGCCACCCCAAAACCCCAATCTTCTCTGACGAAAGCACCACCAGTTAAATCACTGATGGTCTGCTCATGCGCATAACGAAAAATGCCCGTAAGGGGTTACATCAATTTCGAAATTAGCCCCAGGGCCACGGTACGGACACTTTAACTCTGAAACAACGCTACAGCCCCCAAACTGACTTGTCCTTGCACTGAATTGCTATGAATATTCTTTTAAAACCTCATAATATCGTCTCAGCACTCCCAACATAACCCATCCAACCCAAAAACAGTCACTTCTCTTCTGCGCATGCGCAATCTACTCGCGGCTAAAAGTCCTCTCAAAATAACACACCTTACAAAAAACTCCGATTCTCCAACACTAGTGGTTCAGGAGATATCACATCTTTAATCCACGCATGCGCAGACCCTCAACAGGGGATTCTATAGAGGAATAGCATCTGCCACCCCAAAACCCTAATCCTCTCTGACGAAAACACCACCAGTTAAATTACTGATGGTCTGCTCATGCGAATAACCAAAAATGCCTGTAAGGGGTAACATCAATTTCAAAATTAGCCCCAGGGCCACGGTACGGACACTTTAACTCGGAAACAACGCTACATCCCCCAAACTGACTTGTCCTTGCACTGAATTGCTATGAATATTCTTTTAAAACCTCATAATATCGACTCAGCACTCCCAACATAACCCATCCAACCCAAAAACAGTCACTTCTCTTCTGCGCATGCGCAATCTACTCGCGGCTAAAAGTCCTCTCAAAATAACACACCTTACAAAAAACTCCGATTCTCCAACACTAGTGGTTCAGGAGATATCACATCTTTAATCCACGCATGCGCAGACCCTCAACAGGGGATTCTATGGAGGAATAGCATCCGCCACCCCAAAACCCTAATCCTCTCAGACGAAAACACCACCAGTTAAATCACTGATGATCTGCTCATGCGCATAACGAAAAATGCCTGTAAGCGGTAACATCAATTTCAAAATTAGCCCCAGGGCCACGGTACGGACACTTTAACTCGGAAACAACGCTACATCCCCCAAACTGACTTGTCCTTGCACTGAATTGCTATGAATATTCTTTTAAAACCTCATAATATCGACTCAGCCCTCCTAACATAACCAATCCAACCCAAAAACAGTCACTTCTCTTCTGCGCATGCGCAATCTGCTCGCGGCTAAAAGTCCTCTCAAAATAACACACCTTACAAAAAACTCCGATTCTCCAACACTAGTGGTTCAGGAGATATCACATCTTTAATCCACGCATGCGCAGACCCTCAACGAGGGATTCTATAGAGGAATAGCATCCGCCACACCAAAACCCTAATCCTCTCTGATGAAAACACCACCAGTTAAATCACTGATGGTCTGCTCATGCGCATAACGAAAAATGACTGTAAGGGGTAACATCAATTTCAAAATTAGCCCCAGGGCCACGGTACGGACACTTTAACTCGGAAACAACGCTACATCCCCCAAACTGACTTGTCCTTGCACTGAATTGCTATGAATATTCTTTTAAAACCTCATAATATCGACTCAGCACTCCCAACATAACCCATCCAACCCAAAAACAATGACTTCTCTTCTGCGCATGCGCAATCTACTGGCGGCTAAAAGTCCTCTCAAAATAACACACCTTACAAAAAACTCCGATTCTCCAACACTAGTGGTTCGGAAGATATCGCATCTTTAATCTACGCATGCGCAGACCCTCATCAGGGATCTGAATTCTATGGAGGAATAGCATCCGCCACCCCAAAACCCCAATCCTCTCTGACGAAAACTACAGCAGTTAAAGGACTTCTCATCTGCGCATGCGCAATACGGAAAATGCCCGGAAAGGGCATTATGAACCTCAAAAACATATGTTTCGGCATTAAAAGCAAAGTATTCCGCAAAATAGTAGTAATTTTTTTATTTTTTTCATGTCACGTGATCTTCACGAAATTTTGCAAAAGTGTTTGATTTGGTCTTTTGCATCTAACTACTGAGTTTCAATTTAATCAGATCAGTATTTTTCGAGTTATCGTGAAAACAAAATTTTCAAATTTTCAAAATTTTTTTCTGCCACTTTAGGGCCGTCCGTTCAACACAAAACTTCGCAGGCATATAATGGTCATGATTCTACAATCTGATGCCAAATTTCAAAAAGATCGAGTGATCGGTTCCGGAAATATTCATAAAAAACGTTTTTATTAAAAACGGCCTTAACTCCGAAACCGCTCGGTCGATTTCGCCCGTTAACGAACTTGTCCGAGATATTTACGCTACAAAACTACCCTGCAAATTTCAACGCTCTAAGTCGTTCCGTTCGAGAGTTATCGTGCTAACGGCCGGACCGGCCGGCCGGCCGGCTGGCCGGACCGGACGGACAGAATTGAATTTGACCTCGAATTCTTCATCAGGGAGTTGAACCCAATCGTTTGAGACCATTTTCGAAAAAAAATTCGAAAAAGTCAGACATTGTGACGAAATGATAGCACGCTGTTCCTTGCGGAACACGCGCGCAAAAATCATATCTCCGAAATTATTAGCTTGTTAGAGTTGAAAATGGTATATCAATGGATTCATATGATGAAACTACATCTAATACCCGCAATCATGTATTACCCGCAATCATGTATTCATAGACAAGGAAATATTCTTGCCCACTAAATAAATTTAATATTAACATATTATTATCTGTCAAGGTTCCAGACTTCTTACGTATTTAGAAGGGTACCGAAACCTTGACAGACAACGAATGATTAATTCATTCATTCTTCTATATTTTGCAAGTATAAGTATAACCTTTTGTAGGTTTGGTAATTTCTTAAATCTTTGGTGTAGCGAAAAAAAAATTAAAAATTGGTTGAAGCACTGACGTGAAGTCAGGAGCTTTTGCGCCCATGTTCCATTGTCTATTCACTGCTCATACGAAGTCGAACGAGCATAGTTTCTGAAATATAAATTTTTTGAAGATAGCTGAAAAAAATTAAAAAAAAAATCAACCTTAGAGCGAGAAACAAACTGTTAATAATGTTTTGCTTACCTCTATTGGGCGCTCTTATTCGAATTTAGCTTTTATAAGATATTAATTCATTTCGTACCATGAGAGAATCTATGATCACAGAATTTTTAATTTTGACATAAGTATTCTATCTCAAAAGAAATTCTTTAAATAACTAATGATTACTTCTTAAGTAATTTCAGGATACGATATTCACGAAATTCCGCGAAAATTAGAGCGTCGGCATTCTACAAGTAATTATCCAGTTTTAATTGGATCGGATTTGTATATTTTGAGTTATAGAGGAAATAACAACAAAAATTCATAAATTGGAAGTCGCTATCTCTTTCCGTTCTCAAGTTATCGTGGGATACATAATATTTTTTATAATTTTTTTAAAATTTCCAAGTGATATGATCCTGACTAAATTTTATATACGTCTTTATGTCGGTATGCCACAACTAGTTACCTAGTTTTAATTCGATTGGATTTGTATTTTTGGATGTATCGAGAAAATAATATTCCAGATGGGTGTAACTCCGAAACCGTTGGGCCGAATATACCCAACAGCAAACTTAATTGTCCCATTCGGATTAGCAACCTACCCTGAAAATTACAAGTCTCTATCTCATTCCGTTGGAAAGTTATCGTGGCAACGGTCACCCATCATCCAACTACTGAACTCACCCAAGGCTGGAACTTGGCGGTAAAATTAAGTTTTGAAGGCTGTCGCAAAATTTAAGCGATTTGGGACGGATATGTTTTGAGATATACCGCCGTATTCACAAAGCATTCAATCTCCGTTAAGGCCTAACTGAGGTTCTCAGTTAAGGATAAATAAGAATCGCAACCTCAGTTAAAAAAGTATGTAACGGTGGTGAAACAGGCCTATTTCACGCTAATTTTCAAGTTAAGTGAGGTTGCGATTCTTATTTAAGCTTAACTGAGGACCTCAGTTAGGACTTAACGGAGATTGAATGCTTTGTGAATACGGCGGATAGACTTTTTTCAATGATTTTCAATAATTTTTTCTTAATTTTCTAGTTATTTGATCTTCACGATATTCTCCAATAATTTGCGCGTCAACTAATTAACATGTTTGGAAGTGATAGAATTAATATTTTTTGAGTTATTGAGGAAATAACAATAAAATTTCAGATAGGTAACTCCGAAACCTGATTATGCCTGTTAACAAACTCAAATGTCCCATTCGGTTGCGCAACATACCCTAAAAATTATCTATCGCTATGTCGCTATCTCGTCCCGTTCTCAAGTTATCGTGACGTAAATCATATTTTTTAAATGTTTTGGTCGTACGACAAAATTTCACTTACGTCTTTATGTCTGTATTCTACAACTAGTTATCAAGTTTCAATTTGATCGGATCTGTATTGGTTGAAAAAAAAAATTGACTCGGAAACCGTTAGGCCCATTAACGAACTTGTCCGTCGCATTTAGACGCGCTACCTACCCTGAAAATTTCAAGTCGCTAACTCTTTCCGTTCTCAAGTTATCGTGGCAACGGCCGGCCGGTAGGGCCGGACAGAATCAAATTTGACCTCGACTTCTTCATCAGTGAATAGAACCTAATCGTTTGAGACCATTTTGGGCAAAATGATTTGAAGCTGATCCCCAGAACATGTGCGCAAAAAACATATATTAAAAATGGGTTCAAGCCCTGTGGACAGGAGCTTTCTGGCGCTCTAGTTCAAACAGACAAATTATATCTCCGAAAGTATTGGTTTCTCAGAGTTGGGAATTATATCAATGTATTCATATGATAAACCTGCATCATAAAGGAAATTCAATTCAAATAATAGTTTATTTATCAAGATTAAATGAGCAATCATGAGAATGAGAACTGCACCATGGAAGAAATCAAATTAAATCTGGCCAATTTTGCCCAATAACGAACTTAACCGAGATATTCATCTCCCTAAACTACTCTGAAAATTTCAACTACCTACCTCATTCCGTTCGAGAGTTATATCTATGTCTATGGATGAAAAGCAGTCTCACTACTCTCAGATCTCTTACTTCATGTTCCGTTCCGAAATGTAAGAATTTTCTGAGAAAACCTAATTTCGAAGCAAACAACTGAGATTTTTCTCACTTCGCTCACAATTCTTCGATTGATTAGATAATGTCATGTCTCAGGAACATCATTTGACATTATGACAATTCATACATAGAATAATATCATTCTGTGACAACGTTGAAATACGATTTATTATTGAAATTTTGAAAAATCATATCTCCGAAATTATTAGCTTGTTAGAGTTAAAAATGATATCATTGGATTCTTATGGTAAAACAGCTTATTGAAAAAAATTTAATTTGGAATTTGCCTTGTAAAAAAAATTTTTTTTTTGTTACTCCGAAACCATCTGTCCGATTTTGCCCAATAACGAACAGCCGAGATATTTATCTCCCAAACTTACTCTGAAAATTTCAACTGTCTAGCTCATTCCGTTCGAGAGTTATCGTGCCTACGGCCGGCCGGCCAGCCGGCCGGACCGGCCGGACGGCCGAACAGAATGAATTTCGACCACGGATTCTTGATCAGTGAGTCGAACCAAATCGTTTAGGACCATTTTCATCGAAAAATTCGAAAATTACAGACTTTTGGGCAAATTGATAAGCACTCAGTTCCGAGGAACTAGAGCGCCAAAAATGAAATGTGCGAAAGCCATGTGGACAATAGCATTGGCGCTATTGCTCAAACTTTGACAAATCAATTCTCCAAAAGTGGTTTCTCAGAGTTGGGAATTATATCAATGGATTCTTATGATAGAACTGCATTATAAAATAAAATAAATTAAATAAGAATCCATATATATCATACCAAACTCTGAAAAACCAATACTTTCGGAGTTATGATTTGTCAAAATGTGAACAAGAGCGCCAAAGCTCCTGACCACAGGGCTTTCCCACTTTTTCAATTTGGCTTTTGTGTCAGTTTTTAAGAATTTTCGTAATTAAATTCAAAACTTAGGTCTATGAATCATCTCATGTTGGATTTACATACATCACCAAATCGTCGTCTTAATAAGAAAATTGCCTAACTCCATTTTCTTCAAGGACTTTTAAGGCGAAAAATATCTAACTCCAATAATATTCAGAGAACTCGTCAAGTCCTTTTTTGCTACTCTGGATTTACAGAATAATGAATAATCAATACATGGTTGCGGAATCTATTATTTATTCAAAGATTTATCCAATATATATTAATTTTTGCTCCCCCTGTGAAATTATCCAATATGGAGTTAGGCAGTTTTCTTATTAAGGCGACGAAATTTTAATTAGTTTTCTCTTTGAAATCATGTAGAATTATTGAGAATGATTATTGAAATTTTGAATAATCATTTCTCCGAAAGTATTAGTTTGCTAGAGTTGAGATCAATGCATTCTTATGATAAAACTGCATCTTAAAAAAATTGAATTTAAAATTTGTAATGTAAACAAATTTTTTTTTGTTACTTGCCGATTTTGCCCAATAACGATCTTAACCGAGATATTTATCTCCCAAACCTACTCTGAAAGTTTCAACTGTCGTGCTCATTCCGTTCGAGAGTTATCGTGTTAACGGCTGGATGGACGGACGGCCAGACAGAATAGATTTTGACCATGAATTCTTGATCAGTGAGTCGAACCAAATCTTTTAAGACCATTTTACGCCAAAACTTCAAAAATTACCGACATTTGGGCAAATTGATAAGCACTCTGTTCCGAGGAACAAGAGCGCCAAAAAGTTTATGGGTAAACCTTGAAATGTATCAATGAATAATCAGTAAATCATTTGATAGATATTATGCAAATTAATGCATATTATTCTTTCTAGTAATTCGATTCCTTGTAGCCCTTTTGCTTGTAATCATTTCCATTTCCTGATTCCCCACTGGATACTTTTGTCTAAATTTGACATGTGTTCCAATATTGTAAACAGAAATACAATCAACATCGTTTTGTTCGTTCGTAAACTCAGTAAACCTGTCAGTAGAGAACTCTCCTGAACACCCATCTGCTTTATCAATTTGAATTGTGGTTGTCAGATTTCGAAAAAGATGATTTTATTGACTATGATTTCCGGTTCATTCCTAATCGTGTATCGCTATAATTTATTTTAACGCTCGACAGTATACGAAGTAACATCGAAAAATGGTAGTCTGCAAAAAATAATTTATTTGCATTTTATTATGAAATTGGTTCGGTTCTTCACCTTGTGAAATACTGAGGATCAAAGTTTGTGCCATTACGTAATAGTAAGTTCTATTATTCTTGCTCTTGAATTCTTAATGAGCGTCGTCCTGAATAGTTGCTTGGAATTTCAGATATGAGGTTTGATAAAGAATAGACTAGAATATTTCGATAATTATTCCAGGCATTGTATGCAGTGTAATTTTCGAGTGATAAAAAGTTTGCACATTTGAGAGAAATATTATTATTAGGTATCTATATAATTTTATATCGTGAAATACAAATATATTGTTATAAATGTTTGATATGAAATCTAGGATTGATGTCAAATTATTATTAAAATTATACCCTTATACTCTTTTAAGGGTTCTGGAAACAAAATCTACCTTTTTTCGTGTCAAATTCTATTAAAAAACTCTTCGAAAATCAACTGACACTTCTACTCAATTAATATATTTTATCTATTTCAGTATCGTAATGAGTTCATTCCAGCACTAAAAACAGTGCTGGAATGAACTCATTCCTGCATTGTTTCTAGTTATATTTTTCGTTTTGTGGTAGTCAGCACTGACATTCGATCCTATCAAATTTCAGCACACGTCAATTATTGTCAATATAAGATAATCTGGATAATGTGAAATAATTTTTGAGAGGAAAGGTGTTATTTTCATAAAAAATAAGGTACTAGAGATTTCCTTCTTACTAATTTTGAATCATTCATGATATTGGGAAACTGTTAAATCTGATCTCCATGCTCTACGTACAATTCAAATTCCATGATCTGTCAACTTTCGTAACAGTCACACCAACTGCCAAGATACAATACAAAAGTCACTAGGATGTATAATCCTAATTTTTCATTAAATTTCAACAATATATTACAAAACTTGACTGAAATAGAGAAAATATCGTCTAATACTCGTTGCAGAAGGCAATTCCAACACTCATGCGTTCGCATTCGTGTTTAAATATCAGCCCATTCTGCAACTTGTTTTAGAATATACTATTCCAAACTAACAAATGTTTTCATTTTTCCATGGATCTTTATAATTATCAAACACACACTCTTTTTGATAACTTCAAATTCATAACAATTCCCTAAATTCAACATTTGGCAATTTTTTTTTAATTAAAATTTTAAAATATTAAAATTCCTCAATTTTGAAATTATAACATTTTGAAAACTTTTAAATATTAAAATTTCCTAATATTGAAACTAAATCTTTTTTTATAGCTCCTTCCTAATCGATATTCTTCTCCATTAAATAATTCTGTCTTGATACATGTTTGTTTTGCTGCACCCCAAAAATATTCCAAACATTTTGTTTTGAAATCTATAACAAGGTATTCAACTCCATTTCCTTATTGTTGAACCATAACAGTGCTTCGTCGGACAATAAATGTCGGATAAATTCTTTGAATTCAACAAATGATAAAAATAAACTTTCTTTGTTTTCAAGATATCTAATAAATGCTACCGGATGTTGCTTTTTAATTCCTCCGTTAAAATTCCATTTACTATTGCCTGTAACAGAATTTTCTCTACTAATCATTCTCTTAAATTCTTCATTTTGTCCATTTATCTGTTCATTTTATTTTTCTAACAACTCCTTCTGTTTCTGTATTTCATTTTGAATTTCACCCATATTTCTTTCAATCCTATTGTGAACATCTTTACTCAAGTACTTTCTTCTCAATTACTTTCAACTTTTCCTGATGTGTATTTTGTATTTTCTTCTAATTTTTTATTAAAATCTTCTATTCTATTCATCCTGGTACTCAATATTCTATTAAGGGCTATTATATTATTATTTTCTTCTAATTTTCTATCCATCTTTTCGTAGTTCTCTTCCATCTTTTCTGACATTACTTTCAAATTCTGCCCCATTTCTTCCTTCAGTGTCCCTACATTCTTTCAGCATTCTGCTCCATTTCTTCCTTCAGGGTCCCCACATTCAGCTCATTGCTTTCAGCATTCCGCTTCATTTCTTCTTTCAGTGTCTCTACATTCTGCTCAATGCATTCTTTCTGAAACTGCTTTCAATTATTCCTTCAGTGTCCCTACTTTTTGCTCCATTCTTTCTGAAACTGATTTTAATGCTTGTAATATAATATCTCCAATCCTTGGCTAATTCACAATCTGTTCCTGTTCCTTATTACTTCCTTCCTTGTCTGATATAATCTTCACCCTTCTCCCTTTTATAAGCTCTGTTTCTTTATTCTTCTTTCATTACTTTTACTTATTACTTATTAAGTATCTACATACTTCTTGATTTGTACAGTTAAAACAATGTTTACAAACATTTTCTAAGATCAAAGATCACTTATTTCACTGTAAAGTATGTCTGTATATGTTTAATGTAATAAATATTGGATTTTTGGATAATCCGACCTTTTTTGCGTTCCGACCATACCCCCAGTCCCGTAGGTGACGGATTAGAGGGGTTCTACTGTAATACTCTTATACTCTTATGAGGGTTCTGGAAACAAAATCTTACATTTTTTCTCAAATTCTATTGAAAACTCTTCCTTAAACCCTCTGACACTTCAATTCCATTAATATATTTTCCCAAACTACCTACAAATGTTTTCATGTGTCGAAGGTACTTCATAATTATCAAACACACACTCTATTTTATAACTTCAAATTCATAACAATATATTCCAAATTTCGTTTAAATCTGTTGATACATTTTTGAGAAATATGTATATTTTCTTAATTTGAATCCCCAATTTTTAACCCTTATCAGGTGAAAAGCTTAGAGGATACGCCCGATACTACCAGATTTCAGCACCAAATTTTGTGAAGTTTGAAATATAAATTTGAGAAAATTTCAAATCCATTCAACCTTCAAAGTATCGCATATTCAGTGTTTCATGAAGTTACCAGTTATTTTTGTATTAAGTGTGCAAAATGAGTGTGTTTTTGTTTTTAATGGTTGCACATTCTCTCGAATGTACCATGAAAACACGAATTTTATACACGAAACACAATATATGAAATATATTAAAACGGTTATTTCGATTTCCGGCAAAAAGTATGGAAAAATTGTTGAATATCAAAGTTGTAGGTAATAAAACTTCTGTATTTACATTTTTTTCACATAACCTCAAAATTTATGTGAAACATTCAAATAACCAAGTTACTATCAATTATAATTCCAATAAATGAAATTGTTTTATGATGAATGATCAATTAATAATTGACTCTGTTAGAAATAAATCCTTCGAACAGTAATATTTCATGTTTATTTTGTATATTATTTTGGCAATGAAAAAAAGTAAGCATTTACGTATAACAGCGATGCAAATTCATGTTTTTTTGACAGTTGTACAAAAAGTTGTTTTTGTGAATTATTACGTTTCCTACCACAATATTTTTTGATATTCACATTATGTAGCATTTACATTTGGTTACTGCAGTTTCGAGCTTTTATTAAATAATCGACTATAAAAATTTTTACAGTAGTCATGAAAAAAATATATTTTTGAGTAATTTAGGGTTCAGATATAATTTGAAAGCGTTAAATATTTAGAAATTACACAGTTCACTTTGGTCATTCATTATTTCAAGATTCTATCTGTGTACCAATTTGAAAACTATTATTACTCTCTGGATTCTGTAGAAGATTCAAATTTTTGAATCGGTACATAGAAATAATCTTGAAATAATTAATGTAATAATAAATAAATACAAACTAGAAGGAATTCAGCAAGTTATTCAGAGTTACTTTCTTAGGATGTTAATGTGAAAATTACTGAAAAGTATAATTATATTGAAATTTGAATTTGAACTATTCATTCTATCAATTTATTCAATAGGGGTATTTACATATTATTTCTTTTGTAGTGGAAACTGCTGTTTGTCCAAAATGTTATCAATAAAAAAATATCGTTGATACGATATCGATTGAGTTAATACGTGAAATGTACCACCATGTGATGAACGAATAAGACTCAAACTTCATATTAATGAAATTCAAACACAAATTAGACAATTTATAAACACTTATCAGCATAAAATATTTGCGAAGGCGTTCTAAGTGAAAGTGCTTCAAGTAGTTTTCATCTGGAAAACACAATGTTATGTTTTTTTTTTTCATTTTCCTTTTATCACATCTTGAAGGCAAATAAGTTTAGTATTATTGTAATAAGATTTGGGAATATTCGAGGGAATATTGTTATGAATTCCGGTAATCACAAGATTCTATTTTTTCCATTTTGAGTTTTGCAATATACATGAGAGTGCTAACATTTCTGGATAGAGAATGACGCGATCTTTCAAACGATCTATCACAAGCTCATACTTCCCATTATTTTCCATATTCATATTTTACCATAAAAAAAATAATTTTGGATAGCTTGATCCATTCTTAACAAAATAGTTCTCCTTTAATTTCTTCCTAAAATTCACGGTTTATGAGAACAAAAAATTATCATCATGATATCGTAGAGGCTGGAATTATTTCCGAATTAGAATTTCTCTAGTATGTCATTTTGTTATTATAACTGACTAGTTTTGATTAACTTTGATTCAGTTACAATTATTTCTTGATTTGGCTTATCATGTTGAGATTTTTGTCACATACTCATTTAGATGATGGTGCAGAAATGACTGATATGCACTTTCTTTTCGGTCTTTCTGGTGGTAATTCTCTGAAAGCATCCAGAAGATATGCAGAAATGTTCCCTGAACGTGTGGCTCCACATCACAGTCTATTTATATTATAATTTTAGATAGTTTGTTCCATTCTTAACAAATTAGGGCTCATGTTATTTCTTGCTAAAGTTCACGGTCTTTGAAAAAAAAATTATCAACAGATAATACTCCTGAGTCGTAGAGCCTGAAATATTTTTGACCTTAAATTTATCCATTAAGCGGATATCAAGTTGACATTTTTATTGACAACTGGTACAAATATTAAATTAATGTAACAGCAAAAACAATTTTAAACTTTTCACAAATTAAATATCATATTGAATAGGTAGAAGGTACACGCCGAAAGGCCAAATGCAATATATCACAAATAGCAAGAAAGAAATATTCATCGATTGTAACTAACAAATTATTATTATTATTATTGTTATTTATTTGATAAGAGTTAAGAAATCTATAAACTCACAGAATAACAAAATGAAAGTTAATGCACATGGCTCAAGAAAAAAAATATAGTTTGTTCACAATGATTAGGAATTGACAAATTTAATAAAAGGAAAAAAAATCAAATTGACCATTGTCACGTTCGCCCCTGATTCAACCTGTCATATTGATTCTTGAATGAATTGACGTTGGAGGCCTCCACAATGGCAGATGGTAAACGATTCCAAGACGAAAACACTCTATTGGATAGAAAGTACTCCCTCTGTGTTGTACGGAAGTTTTCCCTCCGTAGTTTGAACCCATGGCCACGCAATCGTTCGTTAGTGTTTAAGGTGAAAATTCCTCCCAGGTCTGTGCTGAAAAATCCATTCAGAGCTCTGTATGTGATTATAAAGTCACCTCGAATCCTTTCTCAGAGAATAGGGGAAGATTCATAATGGATAGCCGTTCAGGATAACTGGGTCGAAGCACACCATAAGGGATCCTGGTCGCACGACGCTGGACACTCTCGAGTAGTTGTGCATCATGAACCAGAGAAGGAGACCAAACTGGCCCAGCATATTCCAGTATAGGGCGCACATATGTAGTGTATAGGATTCTGCAGGTGGTCGGATCGCAACGGGAAAATGATCTACTCAGGAGATAGAGAATTCTCTTCGCCTTGTTGACAGCATGTAGGGTGTGATTAGACCAAGAAAGGTCGTTGGAAACCACCACTCCAAGGTCACAGTGGGAGCTCTCCGAAGAAATCACGCAGCTACCAAGAGTGTACTCAACTGCCGGATTATTCCTGCCCATGTGAACAACAGCGCACTTCTGGAGATTCAGAGGTAAACACCAATTAGCAGACCAGTCATAGAGGGCATCAAGGTCTTGCTGGATAACACCAGGATCGATGAGGGGACTGCCAAATATTTTTGAGTCATCGGCAAAAAGCGAACAATGAGATCGAATAGTTCTCGGCATATCCGAGTATAGAGGAGAAAAAGAATTGGACCCAGCACCGAACCCTGGGAGACCCCACTAAGAACAGGTCTCATGGTCGATAGAGAATCACCTACACCAATTTGTAGATTACTTTCGATAAATAAAATTCCTTTCTTGCTATTTGTGATGATATTGAATGTTCAAAGTGTCCACCTTCGGCCCTTACAAAAGAGTCTAGACGTAAGCTCATATATTGGGTTACCCGGTCAAAAAATCCGGGATTATTTTGAATAACCCTACATGAAAGAAAAATGCGGTGTCTTAAGTCTTCCATATCTTGGGCAGCAGTCTTGTAAACCAATGTATTTAAATGGCCCCAAGAAGTAAAATCCAGAGGATTTAAATCTGGTGATCCGGCAGGCCAGAACTGAGGTCCACCTCGCCCTATCCGTCGATTTGGATATATATGATTTAAATGCTGATGTGTTCCAATACTGGAACGTGCGGGGGCCCCATCATGCATAAACAATATTGTCCTTCGCACACACAAAGGAATATTTTGAAGAAGAACAGAAAGTTATTCTTGTAAAAATTGAACGTATGTATTTCTATTCAATCTAGGTTGGAGACATTCTGGACCAATTAACTGATCCCTAACATATCCAAGCCAGACATTCAGAGAAAATTTTTCTTGGTCTACAGTGAGCTACAGTGATAGCGTGTGGGTTCTCTTCGGCCATATGTGGTTATTATGAAAATTAGTTATTGGATCTCTAGAAAAATTAGCTTCGTCTGTGAATAGGACCTTTTTCAAAAATTGAACCAATCAATCATTCCCAACATCCAAGTGGCGAATTGAAGAGGATTCGGAATATCCCATGGTAAGAGAGCCTGTACACGTTGAATGTGATATGGATATAAAAGTTGTTCCTTTAAGATCGCAAACACCGTCATCTGGTGAATTTGTAATTGCTGAGCAATTTTCCTAGTACTGATGTCAGGTTGCTCGTAGACCAGATTTAGTACAGCTTCTTCTATTGCTGGAATTATAATCTCGCGCTGGCCACCACATTCATTTTTTGGCGCTCTAGTTCCTCGGAACTGAGTGCTTATCAATTTGCCCAAATGTCTGTAATTTTCGAATTTTTCGATAAAAATGGTCTTAAACGATTTGGTTCGACTCACTGATCAAGAATCCGTGGTCGAAATTCATTCTGTCCGGCCGGTCCGGCCGTCCGGCTGGTGAGCGATGTGAGCGAAGTGAGAAAAATCTCAGTTATTTGCTCCGAAATTAGTTTTTCTCAGAAAAGTCTTACATTTCGGAACGGAACATGAAGTATTTTAGCGATGCAACGGGGACCTCACCCAAAAATGTTTGAAAATATTACGTAAATATTGAAAGCATAATTCTGTAGTTCGAGAGAGGAGAAAATTTGGTGAACGTAGATCAGGAAGTTTTTGATCGATTACAAGGTAATTTTTCATTATTACTCTTCTTTCATTCGAAACTTGTTGGCTCTCTAGTTCCTCGGAACTGAGTGCTTATCAATTTGCCCAAATGTCTTTAATTTTCGAATTTTTCAATGAAAATGGTCTTAAACGATTTGGTTCGACTCACTGATCAAGAATCCGAGGTCGAAATCGATTCTGTCCGGCGGGCCGTAGGCACGATAACTCTCGAACGAAAGGAGTTAGTGGATTGAAATTTGCAAGGTGGGTTTGGAGCGTAAATATCTCGGACGAGCTCGTTAATGGGCGAAATCCATCAAGCGGTTTCGGAGTTATTGCCGATTTTATTAAAAATATTTTTTATGAATATTTCCGAAACCGATTTATCATGATGATAAATTATTTTTTCTCTTAAAAACCGTGAATTTTAGCAAGAAATACAAGATAACTTATTTGTTAAGAATGGAACAAGCTATCCAAAATTAATTTTTTTTTTGTAAAAGATGAATATGTATAAAAGATCCTTGCGAAACAAGGTTTAGGGGTGGCTTCTTCTACCCCTTTCAATCATAGATACAGAAGACAATCCCGGGTTTTTTTGTCAATACCGGGATTACGGAATTTTTTATGCACAATCCCGGGATCCTGGGACTATCCCGGGATTAGATTATGTGGTTTTTAAATGAGCTCAAATGAAAATAGAACTTGTGTAATTTCTTTAAAAATGTTCATAATGTAAAAAAACAAATCACAAACAATAATAAGAAAGACGAACAAAAATTAACTCAATCAAAAAAACTATAATTTGGAAAAAAAAAAATGGAATAACTACTTAAAAAATTACTCCACACTAACGTCGTATCACTGTCTTTTTGGCGCTCCTGTTCCTCAGAACAGAGTTATTATCAATTTCCCCAAATTTCTCCCTGAAAATGGTCTTATACGTTTCAGTTCGACCCACTGATGAAGAATGCGTGGTCAAAATCGATTCTTTCGAACGGAATGAGCTAGATGCTTGAAGTTTTCAGAGTAGGTTTGGGAGATAAATATCTCGGTTAAGTTCGTTATTGGGCAAAATGGTTTAAGAGTAATGAGAAAATTTTTATTTTACATTAAAAATTTCAAATTAAATTTTTTTTAAGATGCAGTTTCATCAGAAAAATCCATTGATATCATTCTTAGCTCTTATGGACTAATACTCTAGGAGATATGATCTTTCAAAATTTCAAGAATAATCGTAATTTTATGATTTTTTGAATTAATTTCCTTTTATGATGCAGTTCTATCATAAGAATCCATTGCTCTAATCCCCAACTCTGATAAACCAATACTTTCGGAGATATAAGTTGTCAAAGTTTGAACAAGAGCGGGATTGTATTCTCTAATCATAGAGGAACACCATCAAAAGATTTTGAATGCCTTTTCGCCCGCATTAAATATCTGCTTGATTTCAATCTTTTATATATTTTTTTATTTTTAAATGTAATTGAAAATTGCTTTTCGGGCGCCATCTTTAGGGGGCTGTTACTAAGCAGGGGGTTCTCAAAAAAGAAAAGTTTATATGAAAGACCCTTAAATTTTTTCGCAACTATTTATTTGCACCAGGTATAAATGAATTGATTGTTCTCACAATGTCAAGAACACTACTTTGGTACAGATC
Source organism: Halyzia sedecimguttata (assembly GCA_937662695.2). Classification (NCBI taxonomy): domain Eukaryota; kingdom Metazoa; phylum Arthropoda; class Insecta; order Coleoptera; family Coccinellidae; genus Halyzia; species Halyzia sedecimguttata. The sequence goes on from OW569415.2 coordinate 25,752,442, forward strand.
TTTTTTTTGAGCATTTGGATTATGGCCACTTGTCAAATTTACCGCCTTGTGGTTCTCGGCTTATCAGAAAGGGGCGAACTGTTACAATTTAATAACTGTAGATAAGGATTGGTGAAAATTGGGAAATTTTGACAATAATAAAAGATAAACATTCTTGTGAACGAGTTATTGTTATTCTCATTCGAATATCGAAAACTTCGAAAGGTGAACTGTGAAAATTCAATTTTGTTTGTTCCTTCACTAAGATTAATATTTTTATGAATAATAAACCAAAATCAATACAAATCACTGCAAATAGAGAGAATCGGTACATATTAAATAGCAAATATTATCCTTCGTGAAAAATTGTTCATGTTTTCAATTACACTAATGCTTCCGTTGCCTGTAACACTGAAAAAACCATATTCCAATTTAATGTTAATATGTCTATGCTGCTGAATTGTGAAGGCTTATCAGTTGAGAGATAATAAATAAAAAAAATCATCCCGTATAGGTCAAGTATCTAATTAGATATACGACATGACATCAAATGCAACAATGCTTGGATGATCGATAAACGATAATGATATATGTATTTATGCTCATCATCCCACTTTAATTGGAATATTATGAAATCGTAATTGATCTTCTGTTATCAGAAAGATATGTGGCTGTCTTTTGAATTGCTTTCAAGTGATCGCACTTCAAGTGGTACATGCTCCGTAAGAGATTAGTTGATTACATCATATTTATATTAGATTCCAGGTTTAGATTCAAGATATTACCTTTGATTTTTTCATCTACAGGTTTGATTGATAGCTGACTGTTCTCTAGTATTTCACGAGCAAATCAATATGGCTAAGGATAAGGGTGGTAAGCATAATATAAGTTACTTTTTTCTATAGCTAATGTTAAAATGTTGTTATAACAACCCTTTTGAGTAGATGCAGTATCATTTTAACCTCAAGGTTAGATAAAGTAACACTTTAACAGCAAGGGTAGATAAAATGTTCAAACTTTTTTTATTCAATTAAATTAACAAACACATTAATTCGAAGGATTAACAACAATTGTAATTTTACAATTAACATTATTAGAAACATCTATTTTTGGAACACCACAACTTGTACTCGTTTGCTTAGATGCTTCAACCGAGGTACTGGATTAATTTTCAGGTCCACCAAGTATACACTTGGATACAGCAATCTTATTGCATACTGACTGTTCAATATAAGACTTTGCAACGTAGATGATTTCCATCCACCTAAGAGTTTAACTCTTACTAGATCAGCAACGGAGTTTGCCAATATTGTAGATGAAGAACGGCGGAAAAAATGCCCATCGTACATTTCTGAATTTAGCAGCTTAAAAAAATCCCTAATCTTCTTGGGTATCTTATACAGGGTGTTCCTTAAAGACATGCTAATATTTGAGGGGGTGATTATTTGACTTATTTTAAGAAAAAAAACTTCCTATGAATGTATGTCCTAAATGTCCTAACTTTTTAGATACATGGGGATAACATTTTGAAAAAAAATTAGTTTTTCAATAATAACTGAGACAATATTGTAGACATCTTTATAAAATTTGGTACATGTCTTCTATGCATCAATGTGCATTTTGTGATATACAAAAATTTCAATTTTCTCAACCAGTGGCGTCCATACAGGTTTTGCATTTAATAATTTTGGAAAAAAAATACTGCGCCACTGCTTTCTTTTCAAATAAAAATTACTCAGCCATTTTTGAGCAAATTTGATCTCATGGGTTTTCTTTGTCCGACGCACGGTTTCCGCTTAAAAAATAAAAATTATTTTACTTCAGGATCAATTCCTCAAAAATCTGAAAATGTTTGAGCATCGACTGAAAGCAAGTTCAGAGAACAGGTCTGTTCCAAAATGAATGATAATCGAAAAAATATGTTTTCTTGTCAGATGCTTCTTGATTAAAATAATTAAATTAAAATTCGCAGTACCAAACTTGTATCACCCAGTATCTCAAAAGACTTTTATGACATACGTTCTTAGGAACTTTTTTTCTTAAAATGAGTCACAGAATCACCCCCTTGAATATTAGCATATTTTTAAGGAACACCCTGTATACGGGCTGTTTCATTGATAAATGAACATACGTTAACCTGAGGTAGAGCTATACCTGATAAGTCTAATCAGCTCCATGGCCGAGATACAGGGTGATTTATGTATTCGCCAATATTTTCAATTCCTTATAACTTTTGAACCATCCAGTAGAATGAGTTAATATTTGGAATGTAAAATACACTTCCATAGGTCGATCGATTAATTTTTGTACTGATTAAAAAATCCAGGTCCGTATTAGAAATATTTAGAACTTTTCTCAAGCTGAGATCGAACCCCGTATGAAGGAATATTGGAATTTTATTAGAATTTTCAGAAAAAGCAGAATATTTTCAACGGGAATCAATAGATCTATGTGTCCCGCACGATATTTGACTCATCAAAATTATTGTCGAAAGATTTAATTCGTTAGTGAAAATTCACTTAATTCTCAAAAATGTTGTACATTAAGATTTAATTCGAAAAATTGTTTGATCCACAGATTTTCCGTTCTCGATATTCTTAAAAACAATTTCTTAGAAAAATATGGATTTTGTATATTTCTTTTCAAAATGATCAACAGTGGAAACATAAATAAACAAATGAGTAAACAATACTGCTGTGGATTTTATTCTGCCCATCCGTGCGAATTCCTCAAATTAGAGACTCCACCCCTCGTACACATTGCTGATGAGCACACAGAAAGTACATGAACAACATATCAGCATATTAATTTTGTGTTGTATCCCACAAGTGTTCATTCGAGTAGGCGATAACAATATCTATGACATACTTGCATCGACAGTATTTTGGTCTGATCTCTTATTATGTATGAAAATCGATCATAATTTTTTATAATAATCCCTCGAGAACTTCTTGGATGAGCAGTTTCCAATGGGTAGAGGTAGGTGGACCGCATACGTGGCCTCCTAGATTACCAGATTTCAATCCTGTCGATTATTTCGTTTGGTAATAGTTACCTGCAATAAGATCCGTATTAAACCAGAACTGATAAAAAAGACTATAAGACATAATTTGAAAAGAACAAGAATGTGCATCGAGTAAAAACCCAACTAGCATAATACACCCCTAAAAGAACGAAATGGTTTCATAACGATCGTATAGGGCCGCTTGAAAGGATAACATTATTTTTTAATGCGTCTCAATACGACAATTTGGTCATAAAATAGATGGATTTCTATAATGCTGTTGTATAGAAGTTCTTATAACTCATATAATACGACAAATTTTATAACAGTCGCATAACGTACTATAAAATTCCTATAAAATAATTTTAAAACAGTGTTATACAGATTAGAATATGGTTGCATACCTATTGTGTTACTAACTTATAATAGCGACGTTAAAAGATGGTTATAAAGGAAGCTGTATAAACAGTTGCATTAGAGTTCTTTAAGAGAAGTAATAAGATTGTTGCTTTACGCAGAAGTTGAACACTACACAATAGATATAAAACTATTTTATAATCATCTTATAACTAAAACAGTATTCTCTCTTATGAAGAGCTTATAGAATAAAAATGTGGTTCCAGGAATAAATTTATCTCATGTTCTGCATTATAAAATCATCTACATATACCTACAAACATATAAACATAACCCAATAGTAATAGAACAATTACGCGGGTTTTCTAGCGGGTTCAAAATGAATTCGGCAATATCTGAGTGGAAACAAATAAAAAAGAGTGCTAATTCGTTCCAGTTTGTGGGAACAATCCTCAACTCTTTTCTATTATTTTCCTCGGTTTCTACTATCTTGAACATATTTCAAATATATGAATACCGGTATAAATAAATCCAATAATTTTAGGTTAGTTCACGCTTGGAATGAATCTGTATAAAGAAATTATTCGAAACACAATACAACTAAATAATTGTTTAATGTCGTACCGAACGCATGTTAAGCGATACTTCTGTTCTATTATGTAGTTTGCCAACGCGCTAAAGGATTACACGGAAATCTATCGTACAGTGTTGCTATCTTGGCAGTTAGTAGTTATTCCGACATACATAAAATCAGTAGCAATAAATAGGTAGACTTTTTATTTTATTATGATACATCTTGTAGTTCAAGATGTTCTAAAAGCACCTACAATGTATGTTTTGCAATTCAATCATGAAAAGTCATATATATTTGACACGGATTGTCATAAGGGTTCATTGTAAATTTTAACAGTTAACTTGTGCTGAAGAGAGTTTAGTCATATGAACAAACACAATATTGCGATAGATTCCTTTATTTTTACTAAGAAAACAACTTTTTTTTAAATAATAACTGAATAATTAGCACAAAAAAATCTTGTGTAGCCTACACTTTAAGCAAAACATCGACGTGTACTTTTTGCACACAATGTGTTGGACCATACTCACTATACCCGTGGTCCAATCCTGATCCTTTATATAAATATCTACCTATTATTTCTGTAATAAATAAAATCTGGCAACAGTTGAAAGTGGTCAAGAATGACTGCATCTTAAAAAAAATAGAATTCAAAAGTTGTTATTTAAAAAAAATATTTTTTTTCGTTACTCCGAAACCGATTTTGCCCAATAACGAACGTAACCGAGATATTTATCCCTCAAACCTACTCTGAAAATTTCAACAATTTCATCATAAGAATCCATTGTTATCATTTTCAACTCTAACAAGCTGATACTTTCGGAGATATGATGTTTCAAAGTTTCAATAATACATCGTAAGTTCTATGTATTCACATAATGTGAACACAGAATCTGTCTGTGATCAGTATTCAAAAATATCATCTTTTCTAGCTATTAGAGATTGTCAATTCATAGTTGTTATTTTCTCTTGGAAAGTATTCGATTCTTGAATTTGTGAATATATACAAGAGTGTTTTGATGTAGTTTATGGAGGCAATAGGAAAGAAGAACATAGTGGAATCATCAAAATAAATTAGTATTCGTTGACCACTGAGGTTAATATTACCTTTTACTTCCTTGAGTAGTGAGACATGTTCCTATGTACAGTATTTTCATAATGTTGCTTTCAAAAAAATACTGAAATATGGATCTACATTTATGTACCAATCATTTTTTCACGAGTTAATGTTCATAATACAGAAAAGAATGTGTTAGTGGTATGGACTATTGAATTTTAAATTATGAAAAGAGGATAGTATTTTATTAATATATTTTGAACTATTAAAATAATTTGTTCGTAATCCACTACCTACTCAAATATCAGGAATAAAAGAACAATCTGCTATGATTGTCTCCAGCCTTGCTCTAGACATTTCGATGATACTTTCCTTAGGTATTTCGAGTTGTGAAAAATATGCCCGAGTCTAAGTTGCAACAACCCATTCCACGAGGTTGTATAATTGCAGATGGCTCATTTAATCTTGATAAATAAATTTAATGACAATTTTTGAAGCATTAAGGCATTTAAGTGAACTTTTTTTTTAAATTTAATTTCTTTCATAATGCATTTCTATCATAGGAATCAATTGATATAATTCCCAACTCTGAGAAACCAATACTTTCGGAGATATAATTTGTCTGTTTGAACAAGAGCGCCAAAAAGCTCCTGTCCACATGGCTTGAACCAATGTTTATAAGAAAATTTTTGAAGCATTTTTTTTAAACGACACTTTTTTTAAATTTAATTTCTTTCATGATGCATTTCTATCATAGGAATCCATTGATATAATTCCCAGCTCTGAGAAACCAATACTTTCGGAGATATAATTTGTCTGTTTGAACAAGAGCGCCAAAAAGCTCCTGTCCACAGGGCTTGAACCAATTTTTTGAGGAATGCTAGAAATAATTTGTTAAAATATCCAAAAATAAAAATGTTCTATCTACGCAACTGACAATTTTTCGATTTCAATGATAATATACGACATATTTGACAATTTCACTATCAAATTAAATCATTCCGCAAAAATGTTGAGTAGTCAAATGTCGTGCGGGACACTGAAATCTACTGATAACATCGAAAATGTTCTACTATTTTCGAAAACTTTAGAGTTCCAATATTCCTTCATACAGGGTGTTTATTCTCAGCTTGCGATGAGTACTAAATTTTTCTAATACCTACTTGAATTTTTTAATCAGTGTAAATTACGTTCCAAATATCAACTGATTCTACTGGGTGGTTCGAAAGTTTTAAGCAATTGAAAATATTGACGAATACATAAATCACCTTGTATCTCGGCTATGGAGCCGATTAGACCTGTCATATATAGGTTTTTTGGACTCATCTAGAATACCTCTACCTCAGATTAACCTACGTATGTTCAGTTTTAATGAAACGACTATCACCGATTTTCTGTCGTCCACATTAAACACTTCTAACTTGTGTAATTCATTGGACCTAGTCGCTCCATACACACCAAAAATAACAATAACCTTCATAAACAAATAGACATCATCAGGAGCTTCTGTCTGAAATTTAATAATGTCACCTGACTCCAGGATTTTGGACTTTATAGCTTTGTATCCTCCCCCCAGATTTTTCAGTGAAGTATTAAACATGCTGATACAAATCCATTGATATCACTTTCAACTCTAACAAGCTAATACTTTCGGAGATATGATTTTTCGAAATTTCAATGATGAATCGTACCTCTATGTTTTCACAGAATGCTCTACTTAATTATTATATCTATGAATTACTAAATGATCTGTGTTCTATGAGAGATAAATGTCAAAATTATTTCTGGTTCGTTATTCTTGATATAAAATACACCTCCTCTTCTAGAAAACAAAGTATGATTGAATGACCAATGAAATAACCTCAGCTAAACTGCAATATTGTCTAAGTTTTAATTGATATAATATAATTTGCAGAGTAGAATTGTGGAATGAATATCTCGGATGAGTTCGTTATTGGTAGAATCGGTCTGTTTGAATTTAATTTCTTTCATGATGCAGTTCTATCGTAAGAATCCATTTATATCATTCCCAGAGACCAATAATTCGGAGATATGATTCGTCAAAATTTGAATAAGAGTGCCAAAGCTCCTGTCCACAGGGCTTGAACTATTTTTTTAGACATGTGTCGTCAAGATCATCACTTATAGGCAAAAGAACAGTGCGGATTTGTTATGGAGATATATAGATGGTATATCTTGTCGATGGTTAGAAACTCCAGAGGTAACTTGATGGACTATAAAATTAATGGACTAAAATATTTTGTTTAACTTATGAGAAAGTTATATTCAAAATTCGATATATCGAAAACGGTTAAATTTAGGATAATTTTGAGAAGAATTTAAATATGGAATAAGTTTCAGGGTGTCCCATTGAATAAAAAGACACTTTATTTCGTCATGAATTTTTGACTGATCGTGTATTCTTAATTTTGGCGGGCAAGTTGTAGGGAAAAGCGTGTTATCATTTTGCATACACGCAAAGCTCCTGACTTCACGTCAGTGCTTGAACCAATTTTTTTTTCGTAATTTTTTTGAAATTTTCTAGGGGTACGGATCTTACAAAATTTTAAACACGTCTTTATATCGATATTGTACAACTAGTTAACAAGCTTCAATTCGATCGAGTCTATATTTTTTGAGTTATCGAGGAAATAATATTCCCATTCGGATACGCAACATAACCTGAAAACTGCAAGTCCCTATCTCCTTTCGTTCTACAGTTATCAAGGCAACGGCCACCCATCCATCTACTGAAGTCGCACACGGCTGCTCCAATCTCCAGCAATATATATCCGATCGTGTCCAAACTTGGAACTTTGCAGTAGAGTTAGGTTGTAAAGGCTCTCGCAAATTTTCAGCGATGTCGGACGTATAGTTACTGATATATAGAATTTTTTCAATAATTTTCAATATTTTTTCAAAAATTTTCTAGTGATACGATATTACGATCCTCATGGAATTTTGCAAGAATTTTTGCGTTTGCATTCTACAACTAATAACCATGTTTGAATTCAATCGGTTTTGTATTTTTCGAGTTATTGAGGAAATAACAACCAAATTTCAGATGGGTATAACTCCAGAACCGTTTGGCTGATTATGCCTATAAACAAAACCAAATGTCAATTTTAGATGCTCAACCTAATCTAAAAATTTCAAGTCGCTATTTCTTTCTGTTCTCAGGTTATCCTGACATAAAAATATTTTTTAATATTTTTTTTTAAATTTTCTAGTAACGTAAATCTCACAAAAGTGCTTGGGTTTATATTCTACAACTATTCACCAAGTTTCAATTCGATCGGCTTTGTATTGGTCGAAAACAAAATTATTACTCGGATTGGCTGATTATGCCCATTAACGAACTTGTCCGTCATATTGGGATGCGCCACCTACCCTGAAAATTTCCAGTCGCTAGCTCTTTCCGTTCTCAAGTTATCGTGGCAACGGCCGGACGGACAGAATCAAATCTGACTTCGAATTCTTCATCGGGGAGTCGAACCCAACCGTTTGAGACCATTTTCAGCAAAAAATTCGAAAATTACAGACATTTGGACGAATTGATAGGCACTCTGTTCATAGAACAGCGCTCCAAAAATGTTATGCTGTCAAGCTTACAACTGTAGTATATGAATTTCTTTATTTCAGGTGATAAACCAACGATTGTCGGAGTGGTGAGACCGTTTCTGGCATTATTTTTCGGGGAACTTATTGGAACTATGATTTTAATGTTTGTAGGATGTGCGTGTTGTGTTGACTTCGTCGGAGATCCGTTGACACCCCATCATTTGAAATCACTTGGATTTGGGTTTGCTGTGCATTTATCTATCCAGGTTAGTACAATCTTGTTGTTCAGAGCATTCTGGAAATGGGTTCTTATAATTTTTATAATTATTATACTTATGCAAAGTGTTCACAAATCAAATTAACACCTTGGACAGTTCATTGATTCAACCGGATTAGGCAAGCTATGTAATGCTCAACAAGGATGAGTCTAGTTGAATTTGTTAAGAGCTACAGAACTGAAGGTCGAGAACAGAACTAGTTTGTTATATAAAACTTTTTTGAATTCACATCCCTACCTGAATAACCTTGAGAAGGATGAATTGATTTTCAGTTTTCAATTTTTGCGCGTATATTGTGGGGAACATCGCGTTATGATTTTGCCCAAATGTCTATAATTTTCGAATTTTTTGCCGAAAATAGTCTCAAACGTTTGGATTCGACTCACTGATGAAGAGTTCGAGGTCAAATTTGATTCTGTCCGGCCGTCCGGCCGGCGTTGCCACGATAACTTGAGAACGGCCAAACAGTTTTGGAGCTAACCCACCTGAAATTTGGTTGTTATTTCCTCAATATTGAAACTTATAATAATAACAGTGTATCGTCCTCCATCAGGTAGCATTGAAAAATTTCTCGATTTGACCGCAGATATCTTGGAGAAGATTGCAGGCTCTGATTGTTGCGTGTTTGTGTTGGGGGACTATAACGTCGACTTTTTAACTAACAGTCCAAACAGATCTGCGATGATTGACCTTTTCGCGGTATATGGGCTACACTACATTGTGACGTCACCGACTAGAGGTAGGGCATGTTTGGACAATGTCTTTACTAACGTTTCTGAGAGCATTGGCGGTGTAGTTGATCATGGCTTCTCTGATCACCGGGGAGTAGAGACTAGTTATGTTTTCGCGGAAAAAATAAATGATGCCACTAAGATAACAATGTGTAAACCTGTCACGCAGAAGGGGATAGATACTCTCAAGTTCCTGGTGCGAGATGTATGTTGGGGTTTCATTGATAGTGAGGAAATCTGTACTGACATAAAGTTCACAATGTTCACCACCCTTTTAAAGAATTGTGCAGATCTAGCATTTCCAAAAAAAAGGTATAAACATTGTGTCAACACGTTGCCCATTTCTTGGTTCAACGGTGACTTGAAGAATATGAGGGAAAAATTATGTTTTTATAGGGATCTTGCTACAATTGATGGGTCAAAAAACTTTATGAAGATTTATAAAGATTATCTGAAACTTTATCGACTTGAGCTCAAAAAAGCAAAGAAACAGCACAATGATAACTACCTTCGACAGCAGAACTATAATCCGAAGGCGATTTGGAGCGTCGTAAGAAATAGCACGAACCTATTAAAAAAACGTCGCGATTGTGAAAGCAATTTATCACCTAATGATCTCAATAATTTTTTCATTAGAATGCCTGAAGAGGTTGTTAGTAAAACTCCACCGTCTGAAAAATCATCGTCCGATTTCATTCGTGATTATTGCAGTTCAATGGGGTCTAGGTTGGATGGTATTCAATTTGCATTTTCTCTTGTATCTGAGGTTAAAGTCAGAGATATAATTATGTCACTAACAAATAAAAGCAGTCGAGATTTGCACGGATTAAACAGTAAAATCCTCAAGAGACTGGTTAATGAGATCATTAGTGCGTTAACAAAATTAATCAATTTTTGCATAAGAGACAACATATTTCCCAACATTCTCAAATTAGCCAGAGTTGTCCCTGTGCACAAGAAAGGCCCAGAGAACGCAGTAGAAAAAATTACCGACCAATTTCGATCATTTCTGTTCTATCAAAGGTCTTTGAAAAAGTAATACAAGAACAGTTGACTACATATTTTGAGAATAACCACCTCTTCAACAAATCTCAGTTCGGTTTTAGAAGTTCCCTCTCTACAACAACTGCTGTTGCAGAACTGATGAGAGTAATAAATGAGGGCTACAGTGGAGGTGAATACATAGGGGCAATTTTTTGTGACCTTAGCAAGGCTTTTGATTGCCTTTCGAAGGAGAACCCAGGTAGCACACCGATATTGGTCCAATATTGGGCCAATATGGTACATTTATTGGTCCGATATTGTTTCTCTACATTGGGCCAATAACAACATGTTGACATTTTACTATGAAGTACCAATATTGGATATCAATATTGGCCCAATATAGTTTCAATATATTGGCCAGATATAGTTTATCTATATTAGGCCAATAACAAAATGTTGATATTTTACACTGAAACGCCAATATTGTATATCAATATCAGCCCAATATAGTTTTTATGTATTGGTCCAATATAGTTTACATGTATTGGCCCAATATAGTTCCTCTACATTGGGCCAATGACAAAATGTTGCTGATATTGATATCCAATATCGGCACTTCATTGTACTCATATTCAATATTGGCGAATATAGTTTTGCCAATTTGCGGCCAATATTGGCGGTAGGAAGAAGTCACAATGTTGGCTAGATCTTGAAAATGTAATATTGGGCCAATGTTCGAGGCAATACTAATTCACAATATTGGCCCAATATCTAAATCACAATATTTGACCCATATTGGATGCAGCACTAATTCACAATATTGGCTAGATCTTGAAACTGTAATATTGGGCCAATATTGGAGGCACTACTAATTCCCAATATTGGTCCAATATAGAAATACCAATATTTGACCAATACTGGAAGCAGCCCTAATTCATAATATTGGCCAGATATAGAAATCCCAATATGGGGGTAATATTGGAGTTAGTACTCATATTCAATATTGGCCAATATGATTTTGCCAATTCGGTGCCAATGTTTGCGGTAACAACAAGTTACAATATTGGCTAGATCACGAAACTGTAATATCGGGCCAATGTTGGAGGTAATACTAATTCACAATATTGGCCCAATATGGAAATATCAATATGCGACCAATATTGGCTGCAGTATAAATTCATAATATTGGCCGGATATAGAAATCCCATTATTGAGGTAATATTGGAGGCAGTACCCACATTCAACATTGGCCAATATAGTTTTGCCAATTCGGTGCCAATAATGGCGGTAACAACAAGTTAAAATGTTGGCTAGATCATGAAACTGTAATATTGGGACAATGTTGGAGGCAATACTAATTCACATTATTTGCCCAATATAGAAATCTCAACATTCGACCAATATTGAATGCAGCATTAATTCATAATATTGGTCGGATATAGAAATCCCAATATTGGGGTAATATTGGAGGTAGTACCCACATTCAATATTGGCCAATATGGTTTTGCGAATTCGGTGCCAATATTGGCGGTAACAAAAAGTTACAATGTTGGCTAGATCATGAAACTGTAATATTGGGACAATGTTGGAGGCAATACTAATTCACATTATTTGCCCAATATAGAAATCTCAACATTCGACCAATATTGAATGCAGCATTAATTCATAATATTGGTCGGATATAGAAATCCCAATATTGGGGTAATATTGGAGGTAGTACCCACATTCAATATTGGCCAATATGGTTTTGCGAATTCGGTGCCAATATTGGCGGTAACAAAAAGTTACAATGTTGGCTAGATCATGAAACTGTAATATTGGGACAATGTTGGAGGCAATACTAATTCACAATATTGGCCCAATATGGAAATCTCAATATTCGACCAATATTGGATGCAGCATTAATTCATAATATTGGCCGGATATAGAAATACCAGTATTGGGGTAATATTGGAGGTAGTACTCATATTCAATATTGGCCATTAATTCATAATATTGGCTGGATATAGGAATCCCAATATTGGGGTAATATTGGAGGCAGTACCCGCATTCAATATTGGCCAATATAGTTTAGCCAATTCGGTGCCAATATTGGCGGTAACAACAAGTTACAATATTGGCTAGATCATGAAACTGTAATATTGGGCCAATGTTGGAGGCAATACTAATTCACAATATCGGCCCAATATGGAAATCTCAAAATACGACCAATATTGGATGCAGCATTAATTCATAATAATGGCTGGATATAGAAATCCCAATATTCGGGTTATTATGGGGGGCAGTACTCATATTCAATATTGGCCAATATAGTTTTGTCAATTGGGGGCCAATATTGCCGGTAGGAAGAAGTCACAATGTTGGCTAGATCTTGAAAATGTAATATTGGGCCAATGTTGGAGGCAATACTAATTCACAATATTGGCCCAATATGGAAATCTCAATATTTGACCAATATTGGATGCAGGATTAATTCATTATATTGCCCGGATATAGAAACCCCAATATTGGGGTAATATTGGGGGCAGTACTCATATTCAATATTGGCCAATATAGTTTTGCCAATTTGAGGCCAATATTGGTGGTAATACTAATTCACAATATTGGCCCAATATGGAAATATCAATATTCGACCAATATTGGATGCAGTATAAATTCATAATATTGGTCGGATATAGAAATCCCAATATTGAGGTAATATTGGAGGCAGTACCCACATTCAATATTGGCCAATATAGTTTTGCCAATTCGGTGCCAATGTTGGCGGTAACAACAAGTTACAATATTGGCTAGATCATGAAACTGTAATATCGGGCCAATGTTGGAGGTAATACTAATTCACAATATTGGCCCAATATGGAAATATCAATATTCGACCAATATTGGATGCAGTATAAATTCATAATATTGGTCGGATATAGAAATCCCAATATTGAGGTAATATTGGAGGCAGTACCCACATTCAATATTGGCCAATATAGTTTTGCCAATTCGGTGCCAATAATGGCGGTAACAACAAGTTAAAATGTTGGCTAGATCATGAAACTGTAATATTGGGACAATGTTGGAGGCAATACTAATTCACATTATTTGCCCAATATAGAAATCTCAACATTCGACCAATATTGAACGCAGCATTAATTCATAATATTGGTCGGATATAGAAATCCCAATATTGGGGTAATATTGGAGGCAGTACCCACATTCAATATTGGCCAATACGGTTTTGCCAATTCGGTGCCTATATTGGCGGTAACAAAAAGTTACAATGTTGGCTAGATCATGGAACTGTAATATCGGGCCAATGTTGGAGGCAATACTAATTCACAATATTGGCCCAATATGGAAATCTCAATATTCGACCAATATTGGACGCAGCATTAATTCATAATATTGGCTGGATATAGAAATCCCAATATTGAGGTAATATTGGAGGCAGTACCCGCATTCAATATTGGCAATTATAGTTTAGCCAATTCGGTGCCAATATTGGCGGTAATAACAAGTTACAATATTGGCTAGATCATGAAACTGTAATATTGGGCCAATGTTGGAGGCAATACTAATTCACAATATTGGCCCAATATGGAAATCTCAATATTCGACCAATATTGGATGCAGCTTTAATTCATAATATTGCCCGGATATAGAAATCCCAATATTGGGGTAATATTGGGGGCAGTGCTCATATTCAATATTCGCCAATATAGTTTTGCCAATTTGGGGCCAATATTGGCGGTAGGAAGAAGTCACAATGTTGGCTAGATCCTGAAAATGTAATATTGGGCCAATGTTCGAGGCAATACTAATTCACAATATTGGCCCAAAAGCTAAATCACAATATTTGACCCATATTGGATGCAGCACTAATTCACAATATTGGCTAGATCTTGAAACTGTAATATTGGGCTAATATTGGAGGCACTACTAATTCTCAATATTGGTCCAATATAGAAATACCAATAGTTGACCAATATTGGAAGCAGCCCTAATTCATAATATTGGCCAGATATAGAAATCCCAATATTTGGTTAATATTGGAGGTAGTACTCATATTCAATATTGGCCAATATGGTTTTGCCAATTCGGTGCCAATGTTGGCGGTAACTACAAGTAACAATATTGGCTAGATCATGAAACTGTAATATTGGGCCAATGTTGGAGGCAATACTAATTCACAATATTGGCCCAATATGGAAATCTTAAAATTCGACCAATATTGGATGCAGCATTAATTCATAATATTGGCTGGATTTAGAAATCCCAATATTGGGGTCATATTGGAGGCAGTACCCCACATTCAATATTGGCCAATATAGTTTAGCCAATTCGGTGCCAATATTGGCGGTAACAACAAGTTACAATATTGGCTAGATCATGAAACTGTAATATTGGGCCAATGTTGGAGGCACTACTAATTCACAATATTGGCCCAATATGAAAATCTCAATATTCGACCAATATTGGATGCAGCATTAATTCATAATATTGCCCGGATATAGAAATCCCAATATTGGGGTAATATTGGGGGCAGTACTCATATCCAATATTGGCCAATATAGTTTTGCCAATTTGGGGCCAATATTGGCGGTAGGAAGAAGTCACAATGTTGGCTAGATCCTGAAAATGTAATATTGGGCCAATGTTCGAGTCAATACTAATTCACAATATTGGCCCAATATCTAAATCACATTATTTGACCAATATTGGATGCAGCACTAATTCCCAATATTGGCTAGATCTTGAAACTGTAATATTGGGCCAATATTGGAGGCAGTACTAATTCTCAATATTGGTCCAATATAGAAATACCAATATTTGACCTATATTGGAAGCAGCCCTAATTCATAATATTGGCCAGATATAGAAATCCCAATATTTGGCCAATATTGGAGGTCGTCCTCATTTACAATATTGACAAATTTTTTATCGCCAATATAGGGCCAATATTGGCGGTAGCAACAAGTCACAATATTGAATATATATTGAAATTCCAATATAGGGCCAATATTGGGGATATATAGATTTACTATGAATCTATGTATCTATATTGGGCCAATATAAAATCGATACTCCGCCAATATAGTGTGCTACCTGGGAAGCTCCTCGAAAAATTGAAATTCTACAATGTTGTTCAGGGGGCAATTAACCTCATTGATTCCTTTCTGACAAATAGGAAACAATGTGTAGATCACAATAGTGAAATATCCGACACATGTGATGTTAAATATGGTGTACCTCAGGGATCAGTCCTTGGGCCACTTCTTTTTATCATTTATGTAAATGACCTTGTAAACAGTGATAAAAACGCTGATTTCGTAATTTTTGCTGATGATACAACGGTACTGAAAAGATCAAAATCCAAGGAACTTCTGATTGGTATTATGAGAGAAGCATTTAATGTCGTTTCGGAATGGTTTCATAGCAATCAGCTCAGTTTGAATGAAACTAAAACGGAGTTTATGTATTATTCAATGAGAGATATGGACGGAATTACTACAACTGAGCCGATCAAGTTCCTAGGTCTTCATATAGATAGTAAATTATCCTGGAATTCGCACATAGATAACATGTGTCATCATGTATCATCCTGTATTTATGCAATGAGAAACTTGGTTGGTGTTGTTTCGAATTCGGTGTCGAAGCATGTGTATCATGCATTTGTAGAGTCGAAAATGTCTTATGGTATATTGTGTTGGGGTCATGATGCGAATGTAAAGCGACTGTTCGGTCTACAGAGGCGAGCTATCAGAATAATTAGCCAACTCGGGTACAGAGAAGACTGTCGATCTGCTTTCAAAGATCATAAAGTTCTTACTGTCCCTTGTTTATACATGTTACAATGTTTGATGTATGTGAGGTTACATTTAGACGAATATAGAACAAACAAAGAGTTGCATGATCATTGTACTCGTCAAAGGGATCATGTTCATACCGATTTCCATCGAATAAATAAAATTAAATGTGGGATAACATTTTATGGGCCCAAACTATTCAATAAACTGCCAGCCACGATGAAAATAGCTAACTTGAAACGCTTCAGAATCTCTGTAAAAAACTATTTATCGCGAAAATGTTTTTACTCCTTGGAAGAATTTTTTTCTAATGATTTTTCTGATTTCCAGGAATGATGTGATCATACCTTTTTATTTTTTTGTATTTTTGTTTCCGATTTGACGTATGTAAGCATTTATTTGTATTCGCATGAATAAACTATTATTATTATTATTATTATTATTATTATTATTATTAATAACTCGAAAAATACAAAACCGATCTGATTCAAACATGGTTATTAGTTGTAAAATGCCAACGCGAAAATTCTTGCGAAATTTCGTGAGGATCGTATCACTAGTAAATTAAAAAAAATCATTGAAATTCTATATATCAGAAACTATTCGTCCGACATCGCTGATTTGCAACAGCCTTCAAAACCTAACTATACTGCCAAGTTCCAAGTTTGAACTCGATCGGATCCATATTATTGTCATTCTCCTGTATTGGACACCCTTAATCGAATGAACCAAGGTGAATTCGTTTAAGGGTGTCCAATACAGGAGCCTTCAAAACCTAACTATACTGCCAAGTTCCAAGTTTAAACTCGATCGGATCGATATTATTATCCATTCTCCAGGACACCCTTAATCGAATGTACCATGGTGATTTCAATTAAATGTGTCCAATACAGGAGAATGGACAGTAGAATTTAGCATGGTAAATTCGATTGAGGTTGTGCAATACAGGATAATGGACAATAGAACATACGTGCAAAAGCTCATGACTTCACGTCAGTGCTTGAACTGAACCAAAATATTCAATCACATAGAATTTGAAAAGTTGTAATTAACATACGTGGCCCAAGTACAGGGTCTTTATAAATTATAGCAGTTGGCTTTGGATTTTTATTTGCCACTTCTCACTTCTTGTATTCTGTACATATCATAGAATTTCTAAATTGACAGCCAATATTGAATTATTGCCAATTCTTACGATTCTTTTAAGAACTCGTGAAAATTCAGTTTGCAAATTATTTCAATCTGCAATGACTTATGGTTTAGAACAAAACACATTTATTGTGATCTCCTGTTACCGCAATAGTACATTAATCAATGGTGAATGGATTTACTCTGTAGAGGCCTGATGTTCGGATTCTAGAATCTTCTCTGAAAGCCCACATTAGAGGTGTTTAAAACCGATTCATGCAGACCGGAAACGTTAACAATAGAAAATCGACAGGAAAACCTCAAGCTTCTCAAGAAGTGGTTGTAGAACTGAGAACACGAGTTAAACTAAATCCTCAAATGTCCCTGAATAAATTATTTTTACAGTCAGGTGTCCCCTTGAGTACTTGCCACAAAGTATTGAAAAAAAACTGAATTTGTACAAAATAACAGCAACTCCTACCAATATATATTCCACGTGGCCTAGAGTACTGCTATTGGTTTCTAAATAATTCCTACGTCGACAGATATTGGAGTTAACTTTTTTTAGTGATGAGGCTTGGTTTCACTTGTCAGGTTATGTAAATTCTCAAAACTACTGATTTTGGACATCTGAGAATCCCCACAGCTTTATGGAGACTCCATTACATTCGCAAAAAGTTGGTTTGTGGTTAGCAGTTTCTCATCGTAGAATATATGGCCCAGTTTTCTTTCATGATACCATTAATGGTCAAAGGTACAAAATAATGTTGGAGTAATTCATAAAACAACTAGATGACGAAGAAATACAGTTGGGATATTTTCTACAAGATGAGGCACCTGCCCACACTATTTCTGCAAAAAATAGCTATTTGCAGGAGTTCTATTAAAACCTTATAATAATTCGAGGACTCCAGCCTTGAATACCCTGAACATTAGCATCTTTGCATAACTGAAGATGAGGTTTTCATAAGACACTACGATAATTCTGAGGACATCCAATCATCAATAACAATGTGCTGCCAATATATTGCCCCACAAATGTTAAAAAATATATTTGAAAATGAATTTATAAACGCCTCGAGAATAATGGAGCACATTTTCTACATTTGATGTGAATTAATTGTTAGAATTCTCACAAATGGCCAAACTCCCAAATTGGGAGTTATTCAATGTATTCTGTCCATTTGTATTGAGTTTTTAATGCTTGTGGCTTTTACTTGATGCAAATCCATATTAAGTCAATGAAAAATTATATACGATTTAAACTTATTTATTCAATATTGTGACGCGTTTCGTCGACACAGTGACTTCATCAGACTACATCATACTAAATTCTTAACAAGTTATTATCTCCCTATACCTAGATGACATGGACACAGACTCATTTAAAACTAATTACATGAGAAACTTATTTAAAACAAATTACATAATAGACTTATTTAAAACTAATTACATGATATTACACTGCTGGTTTCTTTGTACACATTAACAATAATTCATTCCTAATGCTTTTATAAATTGATTCTCTATTTTAATAGATTGAGTAAAGGTGGAAAATTTAGATCTAATTGTTCATTAACTAAATTACCCGTATGTTTTTCCCTAATTATTTCCACTATTTCCCAGTAATTGAGTTGCGCACCTTTTTTTAAATTGTGTAGAATTTTTAAATCCCGGCTAAGTTTTAAGTTGTTGACTCGAGACAACAACTTAAAAGGTTTCTTCAAAACCAACAGGTGAATATTTCATTCCGGACAATAATAACCTCGCAAAACTCATAAAGAACAATAAATCGAAAAGGAATAAAGAAGATAAATCCGGTGTTTATCAATTAAATTGCGGGAGTTGTGACAAATCATATATATAGGAAAAACTGGTAGAAATTTTGGCATAATAATCATCACAGCTACAAAAACAAATAATTCAAATTATTCCAATCATTTATTAGCAGGACATAAGTTTAACCCGGATTTCAAAATTCTACACAATTTGAGTAAAGGTGCGCAACTCAATTACTGGGAAATGGTGGAAATAAATAGGGAAAAACATACGGGTAATTTAGTTCATGAACAATTAGATCTAAATTTTCCACCGTTACTCAATCTGTTCAAATAAAGAATCAATTTATAAAATCATTAGGAATGATTATTGTTAATGTGTACGAAGAAACCAGCAGTGTAATCTTATGTAATTAGTTTTAAATAAGTGTATTATGTAATTTGTTTTAAATAAGTTTCTCATGTAATTAGTTTTAAATGATTCTGTGTCCATGTCATCTAGGTATAGGGAGATAATAACTTGTTAAGAATTTAGTATGATGCAGTGCTGCGTCGACGAAACGCGTCACAATATTGAATAAATAAGTGTAAATCGTTTATAATTTTTCATTGAGCTCATTTTTATTGATTTATTACCTGCATTTGAATATTAAAATTAGTTCAACAGTATGCATTCATTTATCATGGTTCTTACTCTCGATTCCATCAGCTTGATATTTTCTGAAAGAACTCCTGGAGTAAAATTAATTCATCATTCTTACAATCAAATTACCCTACTCTGGTCATCACAAGGTCTGTTGTACATCCCAGAGATGGAGGCACATCAATTATGGTATGAAGCCAAAATCCAAGAATTCATTTATTTGGAAATTTCACTTTATGCAAACTTAATGGAACTATATCAACTATTAAATCAATTTATTTTGTATACTTCATACTTTATATTTTGGTCCAAACCGGTATGGGAGGAAAAGTAATCTCCCAGTGACAATCATTTTGGTACTCATCATTTATCATTGCCAATGTAAACCTAGGAGAAAGTGAGGTTATTCGTACATTATTGATTCTATGGCTGGAACTGCAAATCCCAGATATCACAGGTTCGTCCTATGGATGTCCGATGGATATCCGTAGCGGATATTCCGGACATCCATAGGATATCCTGGGAGGTTATTGGATATCCTATGGAGGTCCTAAAGATATCTGTTGGCCACCAAATCGGACATCCATAGGATATCCGTTACCGACGACCATAAGATCATCTGTTATGGATATCCATGAGATGTCCGTTACCGATATTTATGTTCATGAGATATCCTTTGTAAATTAAACAAGATTCGATATTCTTCAACTGATAAGATTCAAACATTTTTATCAAAAGAAACGCCAAAAATGACTTTCCTTTTGATAACAATATTTGAATCTTATCAGTTGAAGAATATCGAATCCAGTTTAATCATTAAAGTGACAAGATTTTTTACTTTAATCGTTACTTTAATATTCAAATTGAAAGTGCAATGAAAACCATTTGAAATGAAAAAATATAGTTTCTTTTGTTTACAAGATCGAAATCTTGAAAATGGAACATATATGTCATAGAAACAATTTGTTAAATAATCAAAACAAATTTAGTTGAATTCATAGAAAAATTACTTGAATATCATTAGGTACTTGGGAAGAAAACAGAGTGTACTTGAAAATAATTTATAACTGAAAAATAACATTCTAATCAATAAACACAACACCAAAAAGTATACTTATTTGAAAATGTTAAAGAATCCACTTCAGAGTTCTGCGTTCTTTTCGCTGGACAAGCTCCTCTCCTTAGCCCTTCTGCGCCAATCCTATGTTGATACTTCAGTTGCCTTCTTTTCCGAAGATGGGTGGTTTTTTTATCTGCGGTCACTAAAGAATACAAAAAAATGAATAAATTAAGTAATATTAATGTATCATGCAGATTCTAATAACAATGAGATTTTTCTATCTAATTGTTCCCAAAACATATTTGAAAGGTTCCTTCATGTAGTCAGGTACCTACATGTGAATAATGTAATGTAGGAATTTTGAATACACAATAGTCGAATTTAAGCTATAACCGGCGCAGAGCTGTTTAGACCAACCTCTTGCTAAACATAACCGATCGATTATAATTGCAAGGGATTGGTCTTAACCGCTCTGTTCCGGTTACTCGCTTAAATTCGACAAATGATTTAATAGTAGGGGAGCCCACGAGGCTAATTCGGGATTTACTCGAGCGTCATAGAGAGCTATTGGGTTGTCAAGCTTAGATGATAAGAAGAAAAAAATGTTATATAATATATACCTGTTCATCGGTGGGGTGAGCAGATATCAATTTTCAAAAATGTAAAAAAAAACCGTAACGTGGACATACTCGAGCGCGTCAGATATTGATAGCATCTGTGTCCTACGTAATTTAAAAAATGTACAGATGTTAATCTGATCATTTCCATGATGGGGGTGATCATACGTAAGGGTTGAAAATGAAAAAAAAAATTTTTTTTATCGAGCTCGTCAGATTTTCTGAGGGGGTGTTAAGTGAACCTTAAAAGATGCTCTTGTATAATAATCTGACGATTGGGATGTAACGCAAACTCGTGGTCATTATTAGAATATGCAAAAAAAATCGCCATTTAGAAATACTCAAGCGCGTCAGATTAAGATATATGTGGTTCATCAATATGGCCTAGACGTGCTGTCTCCTAATCTGACGATTGTTTGGAGGGATTCGCTAAATCTGACAATAAAATTTATTTATTTTTTATTTTTTTAAATCATTGAACTTAATTAATCGAAAAGCTCAGGAAATAGCGTGCAAATGAAAAAGCTTATGTTGTTTTGAGGAGAATATTTATACAAGTAATAATTATACAAAATTTAATTTTTAATTTTTTCGTGATTTTCGAAGAATCGGTTTGCTCCGACGATATTCTAAAGTAATGATACATTTTTGTGAAGTTTCTAATGAAAATTTGATTGTGTTTTGTAAAGTACTTTCACCACAAAATACACAATTCATATTAATATCACTCAATCACTCATAGTAATTATTTATTAACTTTAATTCACATAACTTTTATTAAAATCGCAAAATAACCTAATACGTTGGAAATACGTTGTAAACAAGATCATACCCCGAACGATTCTGCGTGACCAGCTGTTATGGAGTCATGGCAACAGAAACCGGAGTGGGAAGGAGTGAGAGAGCAATAGATAGAGAAAGAGTGAGAGGAGAATAGAAACACGTAGAGGGGAATATAGGCATGGCATAGCTGCACGCATTCAACTTTATCAATTAATTTTTATTACTTCGGCTTGTGAAAATCGTCAGATTATATATTTTTCGTAATTCTTGCATTATTCCCTTCAAAATAAAAAAAAAATTTACCACGCTCGAGAATATCAAGATGTCGTTTTTTTTTTACAACTTTGTAACCCTCCCCCTTCTTTACGTCACTCTGAAATTGTCAGATTAATGGAATATACACTTTTTAGCACGTAACTAACTCACCCTACCTTAATCTGACGCGCTCGAGAATTTCCGATGATCAACTTTTTTTTACTAATCTGATGCTTTATCCTTGACGGGCGGCCATATATATATGGCTCATGTTTCAAGGAAAAACTTAAACAGGAACAAGGTATCCCCTTATATAATAATCTGCCGCGCTGTAGTAAATCCCAAAATCCCCGCTTGGGCTCCCCTACTATAATGCTTACAAATGACTTTCACTGATATGAATTTATAAAAACCACAACACATGATATTTCACATTAATTATTTTAAACACAAATATAAGTGGTGTAGTGTTTTTGTGCTAGGTACTTTAATGAATTGTATGTTGAAAAACTCACCCATCAAAAGTTCAGCCAGTTTTGTCGAAACCAAACATTTTTTTCTTCCTGGCTCCCAACCAGCTATAACTTCTTTAAGAAGTCATACAAGAAACTCCTTCCCATCTTGTAGAATTCCTCAATCTAAAATATTCATGATTCATTTTGGCAAATAAGTGACTACATTTTATACTCACAATAGAAATTTGTTTGTCATTCATTAGTGTTTCGAACTCCTTCATTTGTTTATCAGGAAATTATCAACTAATAGAAAGATTGAATCAATGTCTTATTCATCCTTATTTAAGACAGGCCTCACATGAATTTCTTTCATTTCCTCCAAAACATCAGTGAGTAAATTCCACAGAACCATAATCTGAAATAAGCAAATATAATAACTAGCTTCAACAAGTTGCTATTTATGAAATTTATCTCAACTTTTCAGTACTTACCCAAGAAAAACACTGAATATCGCCGATTGCCGAATATCGGAGGCGTACGGTGAACGTCAGTGAACGTTTCATTTCGAACATAACCCTAATAATATGATATATCATTTATTTGATTCCGATTTCCGAATCCACAGGAACGTAAACAATCAATTAATTTTAACTACTGAAATATCTATTGGACACATTGTTCATTTTGTATTGATTTATGGATCTATAGATCTACCTTTAACGGATAAATTGACAATGACAACTGACAACCAATTATATTATGGATGTCCATAGGAGATCCGTCATTGTGAGAAAAGGATATCCATTAACTGTCGCCAATGGATATTCTATGGACATCCATAGGATATCCTGTGTTGAATATCCATTTAATATCTGCTGATGGATATCTTATGGATATCCATTCCATGTACGAAGATATCCCGACCTGAAATGGACTTGAAACGGATATCCATAGGATATCGTGTGCTATCTGGGATGTGAACAGCATGAAAATGAAGCGCCAAATTGAGAGGGTTTTAGAACCAACAACGGTGTTACTATTCATTTATAAAGACCCTGTACCATTATTTTTTCATCCTCCTACGATATCCACATGGGGTTGAAAGAATATATAAATTATTCAAGATATTCTTGACATTTGAAAATCATGGAAAATTTGTATATCTTGTATTTACTTCGTAGCTTCAGTAGTAGTTTCGGAGGAAATAATTGAAATGTGAAATCATTCCTTCCACGATTGATACCAGAACCTCGAGTTATCTGTGACTCGGAATAATTTATGGAAAGGGTTACAGTAGAATCTCTGTAATCCGGCACTATTAAAAACCAGAGTGTGCCGGATTATTGGAATGTTCGGATTACTGGATTGTATAGAAAAAATGGGTTCAAGCCCTGTGGACAGGAGCATTCTGGCGCTCTAGTTCAAACAGACAAATTATATCTCGGAAAGTATTGGTTTCTCAGAGTTGGGAATTATATCAATGTATTCATATAATAGAACTGCAACCTAAAGGAAATTCAATTCAAATAATAGTTTATTTATCAAGATTAAATGAGCAATCATGAGAATGAAAAAAGCACCATGGAAGAAATCAAATTAAATCTGGCCAATTTTGCCCAATAACGAACTTAACCGAGATATTCATCTCCCTAAACTACTCTGAAAATTTCAACTACCTACCTCATTCCGTTCGAGAGTTATATCTATGTCTATGGATGAAAAGCAGTCTCACTACTCTCAGATCTCTTACTTCATGTTCAGTTCCGAAATGTAAGAATTTTCTGAGAAAAACTAATTTGGGAGCAAACAACTGAGATTTTTCTCACTTCGCTCACAATTCTTCGACTGATTAGATAATGTCTCAGGAACATCATTTGACATTATGACAATTCATATTCATACATAGAATAATATCATTCTGTGACAACGTTGAAATACGATTTATTATTGAAATTTTGAAAAATCATATCTCCGAAAGTATTAGCTTGTTAGAGTTGAAAATGATATGAATGGATTCTTATGATAAAACTGCTTATTAAAAAAAATTTGATTTGGAATTTGTTTCGTAAAAAAAAATTTTTTTTTTGTTACTCCGAAACCATCTGTCAGATTTTGCCCAATAACGAACTTAGCCGAGATATTCATCCCCCAAACCTACTCTGAAAATTTCAACTCTCTAGGTCATTCCGTTCGAGAGTTATCGTGCTTACGACCGGCCGGACCGGCCGGACAGAATGAATTCCGACCACGGATTCTTGATCAGTGAGTCGAACCAAATCGTTTAAGACCATTTTCATCGAAATATTCCAAAATTACAGACATTTGGGCAAATTGATAAGCACTCAGTTCCGAGGAACTAGAGCGCCAAAAATGGGTTCAAGCCCTGTGGACAGGAGCTTTCTGGCGCTCTAGTTCAAACAGACAAATTATATCTCCGAAAGTATTGGTTTCTCAGAGTTGGGAATTATATCAATGTATTCATATGATAGAACTGCATCATAAAGGAAGTTCAATTCAAATGATAGTTTATTAATCAAGATTAAATGAGCAATCATGAGAATGAGAACTGCACCATGGAAGAAATCAAATTAAATCTGGTCAATTTTGCGAACTTAACCGAGATATTCATCTCCCTAACCTACTCTGAAAATTTCAACTACCTAGCTCATTCCGTTCGAGAGTTATATCTATGTCTATGGATGAAAAGCAGTCTCACTACTCTCAGATCTCTTACTTCATGTTCCGTTCCGAAATGTAAGACTTTTCTGAGAAAAACCTATTTCGGAGCAAACAACTGAGATTTTTCTCACTTCGCTCACAATTCTTCGATTGATTAGATAATGACATGTCTCAGGAAAATAAATTGACATTATGACAATTCATACATAAAATAGTTATATCATTGTGTGACAACGTTGAAATACGATTTATTATTGAAATTTTGAAAAATCATATCTCCGAAAGTATTAGCTTGTTAGAGTTAAAAATGATATCATTGGATTCTTATGGTAAAACTGCTTATTGAAAAAAATTTTATTTTGAATTTGTTTTGTAAAAAAAAAATTTTTTTTTGGTACTTCCAATAACGAACTTAGCCGAGATATTTATCTCCCAAACCTACTCTGAAAATTTCAACTGTCTAGCTCATTCCGTTTGAGGGTTATCGTGCCTACGGCCACGGATTCTTGATCAGTTAGTCGAACCAAATCGTTTAAGACCATTTTCATCGAAAAATTCGAAAATTACAGACATTTGGGCAAATTGATAAGCACTCAGTTCCGAGGAACTAGAGCGCCAAAAACATAATGTGTAAATACAAGTTTTTCATGACTGCAACATATCTCAAAACTCACAATGATATCAAGTTAACTAAATAATCTTTAATTGAGGTCTGTTTTTGTGCAAGTCGTAATCCTTGTTTGAAAACCTTTTCTCGAATGTTTCGAAGAATTATAACATCTTTAGCAGGTAAGCCGTTTTCTTCAGCCCATGTTATGCTGGTGTTGAAATAATTAAATGCTTTATCTGTATTCTGATAAATTTCGTAACCAATCGGCAATAGGTAGATCATCGTCAGGATTCCATTCTTCTAATTCTCGTGATACAATATTCAGTGTAGGTCATAGCTTTTTCCATGATGAGAGGCGCGAGCGAAATGTGCCGGATTATTGGACGTGTCGGTTTATTGAAGTGCCGGATTAGTGAGATTCTACTGTATTTGTTTCAACCTCATGCAGGGAACGGGTCGAAGCCTAATTTGGGGGTGGGATCATTGAAAATTTTCCTATTGTGCATTGAAGTATTAGATAAAACCGAATGTGGGGGGGAAGGTTCCAATGCTTCGTAATGTTTCCAACAGCTTTGAAAATTTAGCCAAGGAATCACCTCCTGAAATCTTTCGCAGTTCTTTTTTAACACCCTGTACATCCTCTTACGCCGGCTGTGGGAAGCTTAATACGGCTTGGATTAGTTGACATTGTCCACAGCTACAGAACACTGATGAAGACCAAGAAGTCTGAAATGCTTCTGTTCCTACTATGGCAAATTTAAATCCCCGTAGCGTTAATTTAACTTTTGAACTCTATGCTTTAGTATTAAAAATTGGTTCAAGCACTGACGTGAAGTCAGGAGCTTTTGCGCGTATGTTCTATTGTCCATTCTCCTGTATTGGACACTTTTAATCGAATTTACCATGGTGAATTCTATTGTCTATTCTCCTGTATTGGACAATCTTAATCGAATTCACCACGGTTAATTCGATTAAGAGTGTCCAATACAGGAGAACAGACAATAGAATTCACCATGGTAAATTCGATTAAGAGTGTTCAATACAGGAGAATGGACAATAGAACATACGCGCAAATGCTCCTGACTTCACGTCAGTGCTTGAACCAATTTTTTTTCGTGAAGTCAGGAGCTTTTGCGCGTATGTTCTATTGTCCATTCTCCTGTATTGAACACTCTTAATCGAATTTACCATGGTGAATTATATTGTCTATTCTCCTGTATTGGACACCCTTAATCAAATTTACCAAGGTGAATTCGATTAAGAGTGTCCAATAGGGGAGAATAGACAATAGAATTCACCATGGTAAATTCGATTAAGAGTGTTCAATACAGGAGAATGGACAATAGAACATACGCGCAAAAGCTCCTGACTTCACGTCAGTGCTTAAACCAATGTTTTTTCTCGTGAAGTCAGGATAGAAAGCAATGATGAAAAAATTAACACATTATTGTCTACCTTCAATTATTCATTAGGAGAAGAATAAATAATTATTCTAGAAAAATATTGCTGGAATTAATGTCATATTTAAATAATCAAAGTAAAGAAAATTGTAAGTTTAGTTACTAACATATTGAACGAAATTCATTTGAATTCCAGTAATATTCAATTACTTAATCTTAACCAATAAATGCCCATTGATAGATCTAAAGGTGTTGAGGTGAAACATAAAGATATATTCTCATTAGTGATAGAAAAACTGGCCTAAAATTCCTCTCTACCCATCACGAGATTTAATATCGACAAATGAGTCTCTCACTTTACAAGATCAGAAAGTGTGGTTAATTTAAAGTTAAGTTTTGAAGCCTTCAGCAAAATTTCACCGATATCATATTAAAAATAATACATAACCTTTCAAAAGTCCCCTCTCACAAATATACTCCGCTGAAGGCACATGGATCTCTCGAAGAAGAATCGCCTTCTCTATTTCTCAAAGATATATCTTGTTCATAGAAATCCCTTCAATTTTTAGTTGCCTCCTCTTAAGGAGGATCTCTTTCAAAACCAGGTCTGACCGCTAATGTAGGGCTATCATCTCCCATAGATTTGTGATGAAATAACAGGATTTTCCCAAGAACATAAGCGCAAAAATATGAGATTCATGTTTTTGAAGGTTCTCGCAAAAATACGACGATTCGCATCCAGCTACACAACTCACAACTCACAAAAGGCTGCTCAGTTCTCCAACAATATGGATCCGATCATGTTCAAACTTGGAACTCTGCAGTAGAGTTAGGTTCTGAAGGCTCTTCCAAAAAATCAGCCATGCCGGACGAATAGTTTATGATATATAGAATTTTTTTCAATTATTTTCAATAATTTTTTTGAAATTTTCTAGTTATAACTTCCTCACGAAATTCTGCAAGAATTTTCGCGTAGGCATTCTACAACTAATAACCACGTTTGAATTATATCGGTTTCGCATTTTTCGAGTTATTGATGAAATAACAACCAGATTTCAGATGGGTATAATTCCAAAACCGTTTGGCCGATTATACCTATAGACAAATTCAAATGTGCATTCAGA
Organism: Halyzia sedecimguttata; assembly: GCA_937662695.2. Lineage (NCBI taxonomy): Eukaryota > Metazoa > Arthropoda > Insecta > Coleoptera > Coccinellidae > Halyzia > Halyzia sedecimguttata. The sequence goes on from OW569415.2 coordinate 25,781,294, forward strand.
TGCACAACCTAACCTGAAAATTTCGAGCCGCTATCTCCTTCCGTTCTCAGGTTATCGTCTCATAAATAATATTTTTTAATAATTTTTTTAAAATTTTCTATTGACACGATTCTCACAAAATTTCACAAACGTGCTTAGGTTTATATTCTACAACTATTCACCAAGTTTAAAGTCGATCGGATTAATTTTGGTTGAAAACAAAATTATTACTCGGAAACCATTGGGCCGATTATACCCATTAACGAACTTGTCCGTCGTATTGGGATGTGCCACCTACCCTGAAAATTTCAAGTCGCTAGCTCTTTCCGTTCTCAAGTTATCCTGGCAACGGCCGGACGGCACCACAGAATTAAATTTCACATTTGGGCAAAATGATAACGCGATGTTCCCCAGAACATACGCGCAAAAATTTGCGAGCCCCTTTCGAGACCCTATTGGCAGAATATTCTGAGCTTGTTGATATATTAACAACGGTATCAGACACCGGCCCAAGGAGGGGATGCTCCCCCCCCCAATGTTGAATGGAGTGTGCAAATTTTGAACACAATTGGAAAAATTTCGAAGGAGTTGGAAAAACTTTCGAAGCAGTTGGAAAAATTTCAATGGAGTTGGAATATTTCCGGAAAAATTGTTATAAAATGTAAAGGAATTTGACCGCCTGACCGGATAAATGCTAAACAGGCAGATAATAGGGACGGGACAACATGGAATAACACCATGTACCCTTGTACACATTCGTGTTGCCGTGAACTCAATATTCAATTAGTCCAGGAGGCAGTGAATTTTTTTTGTACTTATTTTTCCCAGTCGGTGTATATGAAATAGTTTGTTCGGATGGTGACACAAAACGATAATTTGTGAGTCTGGCTAAAATTTTCGGATGTGTTCACTAGATAAAAAAAAAGACAAGTGCACTTATTTTCCCTGTCAAAAATATCTGTCATTTTTTTAGAGTGCATCATTGTATTAATGGAAATAACAGTCTGGCACATCTCAAGTGGATGAAAGTCATTCTTGCTGAAAATTTGCCGATTCAAAAATTCGAGGGATTTTTGAAATTCGTAACCCTCATTTTCCCATGCTTGAAATTTAACGTATCATTTGATACTATCCTAAACTTTAATCAAAAGTGAGTCTGGCTGATTTACGAAATTGGCAAATGAGTCTGGCGGCATTTTGAAAAAATTACAAAATTTTTGCTCTTATTTTCCCGGATTTGAAAATTTATCACATGATAAATAATACTATAATTTCATGGAAAATACACGTCTGGCTGACATTTACAATCACGGAAGCCCCGCCAGACTCACAAGTCCAATAGTTAAAGGCGGGTTTATACAGCAAATAAGATAAAATAAGAAACAAATTAAAATAAATTAAGAATTAAGGGTTAAACGGATCGGTTTATACAGATAATCTAAAACAAAATAAGAAATAAGAATGAACCAATCAAAGCGCAGCTTTTTGACAATTTTATGCAAGTTCTATGAATTTCACTCTTTGAGCATGCGCATTGTCATTTTCCATACAAAATAACATAAAATAAGAAATAAAGATGAGAGTTGGCCAACTTTAATTCTTATTCTTATTTCTTATTTTATCTTATTTCGTGTATAAACGCTCTCATAGAAATGTACATGTTTAACTTTCATATTTTATTTCTTATTTTATTTTATCTTATCTTATTTGCTGTATAAAACCGCCTTAAATGAGGAGAGGAAGCGGCAGGTACGTATTTAGGTAACGACGCTGGAATGCCACTGACCTGAGAACAGCGGCGAAGTCGGCCTAGTCCCTTATATCCCTATCTCTGTCACTTACTCGTACGTGTATTTTTTTAAGTTCAATGTTAAATAAAAACTTGTTTCTGTGATTTTGATTAAAATTTATGATTTCGTAATTAAATATTTTTCAATCTTCCCAATAAATTCTGTACTCAATACACTCATTGCATAGTTTGATTTTTTAGGCAGCTAATTGTGATAAATGAAAAAAATAGGTCTCGTGTTTTAGCGATATGTCTACCCGCTCATTCATCCGTCATTAATTTTTTTGTTGAAAATTCGATTCTCTACAATATTGCTTCTAAGTCTTGTTCGTATATTTTGTATAGTTTCAGAGATAGTCGCATCTGAATGTACATTATAAAAGTAAATACACTACAGTTTTTTGTCGTCTGACATATGTTTGCAAACAAAGTTTCCATCTTCAAAGACGAAGCGTTACTGTTACTGTTACTCAGTAACGCTTCGTCTTTGAAGATGGAAACTTTGTTTCCGAAACATATGTCAGACGACAAAAAACTGTAGTGGACAAGAGTGTAGTTACTTTTATAGTGTTCATAATAAGTCCACAGTGAATTCACAATAGAATATGCATCTGAATGTAATACATATTCGCAATTTTTTTTTTATTTTCACAATATTTCAGAAACTAAACGAGATACACCAAAATGTCAAGAGACCTTTTTTGTAGAGAATCAAATTACCTATAAAAAACAAACCCACAACTTTTCTCTGATAGTTACAAAGTTATTCGCGAATAAAGTTTTTTGATGACGGACGGACTGACATTTTGCTGAAAACCATGTTTTTTGGATTCCTGGGGTCTCAAAACGTTGAGAAAATTGTTTTTTAGCCATAGACAAATTCGCCCTGAACCAATACTTTTCTTATCATAAATTATGAAAAATAAATACACTTAGAGATGACAACAATCACCTATATAATTGAACATGCCAAATTTAGCGAACCTGACGATCGTTGGACGAGTCTGGCAAGGCTGTCGGGGTGTCCACATTAGTCAGATTATATTTGCAGCTGTAATTTTAATATAAACTATTATCTGACAAATTTTTAGGACTGCAAAAATAAGGGCAATGGTTTTGGTATTTTTTTTCCAATTTTTCACCTGCCAGACATTTTACCCATACTCAAAGATTAGCCAGACTATTTTTTTCTTAACTTCACTATATCTCTTACTAATAGAATTATTTTTATCACTGGAAAAAAAGTATATTTGTACTTTCTAACGCATTTTCCGCCTCAACCCATCGGAAAACCTCCCCCTACATATATATGAAGTTTACTTAGAATAAAAAATTGAATAATTGTGTTTGCTGACTGGGAAAATAAGTACCGAAAATATTCACTGCCTCCTGGACTAATAAATAGTTTATTTGTTTCTCATTCGTAAACGTCAGTTTCCAAAAACACAATATTAATCAAGAAAGTTTATTTTATCAAGTCACTAACTTGTAAAACTGACAGTTAACTTGCAAAATTTTTACAAGTTAGTAGTATTATTTACATTAGAAAATTTTGTTTTATCGTCATATATGTTGAAAATCATGGTAGAATTGTTATTTCCAGTAACACAGATTTTTGATTATGAAAGAGTTGATACTGATGATGATGAACCATCTGTTGACTCAGAAACTGCTGCACTCGAGGACTGCAGAACATTTGTACTCTCCTTACTACCAAATAATTTGCTAGACATTTCAATTTTTTTGTTGACCGAATCATCGACATAACTCATCGCAATTTCGGTGCTCTTCCACCCTCCTGCACGCTTTAGTGCTAAAATATCTCCACCCGAATCCGCAACCATAGTGGCTCCAGTTCTGCGAAAAGAGTGGCCGGTGTATAACTCTGGGTCTTTTAAACCTAAATATTTCGCTATTTGCTTTGGGACACCACCAATAGTGTGCTGGCCAGCATTAAGGGAAATGCACTTTCCATGTCGGTATGTCAAAAAATTTCTTAGGCTTTCTGTTCCAGGAGGCCGAAGATTTACATATTTTCTGTATATCATGCAGGGTTTGAAGCTGCAGCCATCATCAGTTATGGTGAATCTTCTTGTTGTTAAATTTTTTGTTTGCCGCATTGTCACAATAACGTATTTTCCCATATCTTCTACATCATTCATGTTTAAGGAGAGAATTTCGTCACATCGACAACATCCAAAAATCCCAAATATTGTAACAATTTTCGCCAGCAACCACTGGTCATCAGGAGCATGTAAATGAAATTGTTCAGCCTCTTCTTTACTTAATACCTTGGCCTTTTTTGGCGTATAACGCTCATTTTTTCGTTTCAGAAACGCTATTACCTTTTGAAATCTGCAAATGACAACTAAACGTCACATTTTTCAATAAATTTTTTAAGGAAAACAAACCTGCGAACAGGGGCATTTTCTTTCATTTCCGAGCAGCTTTTCAGCATAGACCATTTTGCCCATAAAGTATTAGGGCTGAATCTAGCTGATAGTTGATTCAAGTAGACCAACAAAACATCTTCAGTTACCCCAATCACACTATTTTTGTTTTGCCACTTTTTGAAGTCGTCGTATTCTCGCTCGTATCTTGAAGCTAATTTTGCAGGTAATAAACTTGAAGCTACACTGCTGGCTGCCTCAATAATTTCTTTTGGTACATTCATTTTCGCTTTCGCCAAAACAAATGTAAAGAAAAATAAACAGACATGTTCATGGCAACGCTTCCATAGCTTACGACATTTGCGACAAATTATTGAGTTTTTTTTGGAATTTATCTAACCTTTTTACAAATGAGAAACAAATAAAATATAAAACAATACACGCAAGGAAACGGGTTTTACAGGCTCAAGGAGGTAACTGACTTGCCTGCGGCTCCTCCATTCGCCAGTAAAAACCCTCTTACCTTGCTAGTAACGTTATATACTATTTCGGCTCAATGTGTGTAGCCGAGCCGTCAAAAAATAATATCATATCATAATATTGCATCCCAAAGCTCTCTTGATGTTTATATGTTGAGTAGTTATAAAACATATTTCTATTGAATTTAGCAAAGTAAATATGCAGTTTGATCCTTTTTCTTAATAATAGAAATAGATAAGTTTGAATTTCGGAAAACAAATTCTGACGTTCTTGGTTTCTTTCAAATGAGTGGTTCTACGGACGGAATAACCATTACGCATTACCAGGGACGGACCAATGGGGGGGGGTCTCCCTACTGTTGAAAAATTTTCAAAGCAGTTGTAAAAATTTTAAAGCAGTTCAAATCAGCCCCTCACATCCCTCCCCGGTCACCTTCAGTTTTTTTTTAAATCCAAAATTTGGTTCGGCCCGTCCCTGAACGGTATGAGCCATTTTTAAATATTAGCATCTTGTTGCTTTTGTACATCTATTCATCATTAGTGGAGTCAGTGGGAGGATCTCATAAGCGCACGAAGCACGCGCCATCCGTTCGTGCTTTAATATCTGTTTTCACGAATCTGTTAGAACATCTGGCAATTTTTACGATTCGTTCTCATTCCTATGTTTCGAGTCCAAATGATAAATGTCGCAGATGAGGGTATTATCTTGATTTGAATGAATCAGTGACTTCTGCAACATTCCTTTATTTCGGTTCGGCGTTTCACAAAGCAAGGGATCACATGAATATGCGAAAATATTGAAAAATTAGAGCATTTGAATATTAAGCTATGACTATATTTACAGAGGGGTCCTATCTAGTTATTCGAGTTTCATCGCCATAGTCAGCACAAACAATATTTGAGTTTTTCTTCGGAAATTATGTATGGAACGTCTGGGTGTTCTATTTAGGCCGATTTATGAAACTTACTTATTTGGCGCTCTAGTTCCTCGGAACTGAGTGCTTATCAATTTGCCCAAATGTCTGTAATTTTCGAATTTTTCGATGAAAATGGTCTCAAACGATTTGGTTCGACTCACTGATCAAGAATCCGTGGTCGAAATTCATTCTGTCCGGCCGGTCCGGCCGTCCGGCCGTAGGCACGATAACTCTCGAACGGAATGAGCTAGACAGTTGAAATTTTCAGAGTAGGATTGGGGGATAAATATCTCGGCTGAGTTCGTTATTGGGCAAAATCAGACAGATGGTTTCTGAGTAACAAAAACAAATTTTTTTTTACATAACAAATTCCAAATAAAATTTTTTTCAATAAGCAGTTTTATCATAAGAATCCATTCATATCATTTTTAACTCTAACAAGCTAATACTTTCGGAGATATGATTTTTCAAAATTTCAATGTAAATCGTATTTCTACGTTTTCACAGAATGATAGAATTATTCTGTGGGTATTCTATGAATTGTTATAATGTCAACTTATTTTCCTGAGACATGACGTTGTCTCATTGTCCTTCATTCCAGCAATCGTATAAATATGAGAATGATAATATAATATCATACTTTTTGTTGGTTGATATTTTCATGCCGATGGTCAATCCATATGATGATGGGAATGGTAATGGTAAGTTAATAATATTGAGTTCAGAATATCTCCACTAAAAACAAAACTTGCATATTGGTGTATTGGAGTAGATTTGAGGAAAGATAAATATTATCGTTCATCATAGAATTGAGGAATGAATATCTCGGATGAGTTTGTTGTTGGGTAGAATTCGCCTATTGGTTTTGGATTGATAACTTTTGGCACTCTTGTTGAATTTAAATTCTTCTATGATGTTCTATATATTCTATGTTTTCACAGAATGCTATAATTATTCTATCTAAGCTGTATTATATGATCTGTGTTCATACTCGTACATTTCATCCTGTTCTATAAGAGAGAGTCAAATTCATTTCAGCTATTTTAATTTGGTTTCTTCCATGGTGCAGTTCTCATTCTCAGATTGCTCATTTAATCTTGATAAATAAACTATTATTCGAATTGAATTTCCTTTATGATGCAGTTCTATCATAAGAATACTTTGATATAATTCTCAACTCTGAGAAACCAATACTTTCGGAGATATAATTTGTCTGTTTGAACTAGAGCGCCAGAAAGCTCCTGTCCACAGTGCTTGAACCAATTTGTTACTATTACGCCTCATACATTCCAAAAAATTAAAAATTTTCCTGAAGAATTGATATTTAACTTCTTTATGAATAATTCAGAAAACACAGAAATTTGCTATAATTAAGAAAAAGGGGAAAAATCATAAAAGATACAATTTTCTCATTGTGGAGACATTGCAAACTCATCTAAAATATTAATTATTTCCCATAAATGAGGCTTAGCTTGCGCTAGCCGAGCCCTTTGTCACTATTTGACAGGCACCTCTTTCTCTATATGGTGAAACCACGGTTAAAAATTTGCAGTCTGGCAACCCCCGAAAAATTGGTACGGAAATGGATACGCCGCTATTACATATTGAGTATTCTGAAATTTAATTCAATTTATATCGACTTTCGAAGTATGAAACTCGTTCATATTGGATGGAACACCCTGTATTTTATGATTATAATATCCCAAGCAAAATTAAAAGCCTTGTCAATTCTGTTCATTGAAACTGAATCAAACAAACAGAGGAATTATGATCCTGTGATAGACAAATTTGCCATAACCAGAGCAAGGAGAGTTCCTATATGAATAGGTTCCATTCATTTTAGATAACATTCTGAATTTTCATTTTATTGAGATTACATTGTATTACATTTTTCAATTCAGTATTTTTTCCAAAGATTGTATATTTGTTTTGCTATTGTCATTTTTGTGATATTCTTTTATTTTGTTAAGTAGTTTTACGATTTTTTCGTAGTACAGAATGGTTTCGATTTGTGTTTTTTATTTTCAGTTATTCAATTATGTTCATTCATTTCAGTTATTCATTTTATATTGACTGTTAACTGCTCAACAATTGATAGGGATCACTTACTTTTTCTAAATTTATTTCTGAATTATTTGCTCCAAGATTATAAATTTAGTCAGATATCAGAGTATTTTCAGTTGATAATATGGTTCACTTGAGAAAAGAATGAAAAAATGGAAAGTTGGAGAGAAAAAAAGACTTTATTAGGAACACTCAAAATTCTGTGTTTGAATAACATAAAAATTTTATGATGACACCACAAGAAGGCTGAAGTTTCGGTTAAGCTAGTACCTAGTTGGCCCCCCACGAGCTCGTCTCAAGCATTCTACCCTACGAGGCATACTTTCAATCAAACGATTTATAAAATTTTGGGGCAAATTCGTCCAAATATCCCGTAAAGCGTTAGAAAGGTCCTCCAGGTTATTGATCGGTTGTTCTAAGGTTGACAATTGTCTAGACATCTCAGACCAGACATGTTCGATGCAATTCATGTCTGGAGAGCGAGCTGGCCAGTCTATCCTATCAATAGCATGAGTTTCTAGCGCTTCATTAACCAGACGACTACGGTGTGGACGGGCATTATCGTCAATTAAAATGAAATTCTCGCCCAAGGCAGCCGCAAACGGAACAATTATGGGTTCAATAATCATATCGTGATATCTCTGGCTGGTCATTGTGGTGTTCTGCAGAACAACCAACTCTGTGCGTTGGTTCAAACAAATGCCTCCCCATACACATATAGAACCTCCGCCAAAAGCTGTTGTGGGTACCATAAACTGTTCTGCATACCTTCGACCTCTTTCCCTACAAGCAAGAATACGTCCATCGGAGTTGACCAAACGAAATCTAGACTCATCCGTAAATAAACATCGGCTCCAATCTTCAACTGTCCAATTGCGGTGCTCCTCAGCCCATTGCCGTCGATGAACCCGGTGTTCCCTATTCAAACGGGGATGTTGTACCCTCCTACGTGCTCTCAAACCACGAACATGTAGTCGTCGTCTTACAGTCTGGTTCGAAATTAGAACTCCTGTTGCAACTCTCAGTGATCTATTGAGCCGCGACGCCGGGTAAGTGGGATTTCTCCTAGCATTGAGGACCAAAAGACGATCTTGGGCAGCTGTTGTACTGCGCTGCCGACCTCCCCCATGAACATAAGCTACTGAGTCGTTTTGGATGAACCTATTCCAAGCCCGACTCACGACACTTTGCGAAACATTCAACCGCCGGGACACTTCTCGCTGGGACAAACCTTCCTGTATCCACCGTATGATTTGGTCCAGTTGCACAGGAGCCAAACGTCTTCTCGGCATGACTGATAAGCTAATATTGTTCTCATTTCTTCAATTATTGTCACCTTATGTGTTTGAACGAGAGAAAAAAACAGATTTAATAACAAATACCACATTGCTTTTCACTCCACATGTAACAGCCTACAGATAATAATCGATTTTGTGAACAAGAGCCGATGAAGTGAGGAAAAATTTGATATAATCAACTCAAAACATCTTAATTTTTCCTTAGAGAACATATAATGTACAGATATTCACGAGATAACTTGAAAAAAATACAAATGAAGAGAAGTTCATAAGTGATCCCTAGCAATTGTTGATCAGTGTATTTATTGTAATAAAGGTATGTATTAAATGAAGCTAGTCTCATTTCATCTAATTGAAACAAATGCCTTCGCCATTTATTAATACACAGTGCTTCCCAGCAACTCCACACCAGGAGGGACTTTTCTTTTCTTTTAATATCTCCGAATTTTATTTTTGGTGCTCTTGTTCCTAGGAACAGAGTGCTTATCAATTTGCCCAAATGTCTGTAAATTTCGAATTTTGGGCTGAAAATGGTCTTAAACGATTCGGTTCGACTCGCTGATCAAGAAGCCGTGGTCGAAATCAATTGTGTCCGGCCGTTCGGCCGGCTGTCCGTTAACACGATAACTCTCGATCGAAAGGAGTTAGAGGATTGAAATTTGCAGCGTAGGTTTGGAGCGTAAATATCTCGAACGAGTTCGTTAACAGGCGAAATCCACCAAGCGGTTTCGGAGTTATGTTTTTAGTAAAAACATTTTTTATGAATATTTCCGAAACTGATTACTCGATCTGTCTGAGATTCAGCATCAAATTGTAGAATATTGACCTTTATATGCATGCAAAGTTTTGAATTAATCGGGTTGCCGTAAAGTGTCAAAAAAATTTTAAATTTTGTTTCTACAAATACTTTTGAACATAATGAGCTAGGCAGTCGAAATTTTCAGAGTAGGTTTGGAGATAAATATCTCAGTTAAGTTCGTTATTGGGCGAAATAGGCCTGATGGTTTCGGATAACGATAAAAAAAATTTTTAACATTACAAATTCCAAATTCAATTTTGTTTAAGATGCAATTTCACCATAAAAATCCATTGATATCATTTTCAACTCTAAGTAGCTAATAATTTTACTAATATGATTTCTCGAAATTTTAATAATGAATCGTACTTCTATGTTTTCACAGAATGCTGTACTTCATTATTCTATCTATGAATTATTATATGATCTGTGTTTTTACATGTCATCTTATTTTCCTATGAGAGATAAATGTCAAAATTATTTCTGGTTCGTTATTCTTGATATAAAATACACCTCCTGTTCTAGAAAACAAAGTATGATTATGAGGATGATATGATATTATACGTTTAAGGTGATAATATAATGCCCGTGGATAATCCATTTGATGATAGAAAAATATTCTTTGGTAAGATACATAATCAAATTGGGTTGAGAATATCTCCAGTAAACACAAAACTGCAATATTGTCTAATAGTCTAGTCAACAAGTGCTATTTGGACCAACTTTTTTCAGCAGTCTCCGAAAATTATGTATGAGGTGTCATTCGATTCGGAATGGCATCTAGATGATTTTTGAAAAAAATGAAGTTCCGCTTGCAAAAATTGTAAAAGTTATTAACAATTAACTAAAAAAAAAGGGGTTTTAGTTTTTTGTAAATATCTCAAAAACTTATGAAGATTTTTCAAATCTGAAAAAAGATTCAAAAAGAGGAGGAAATTTCCTAAAAAAATCTCGACTCCCGAAACTGTACGATAAATATTTATAATTTTTCCAGAGGGATGAAAATACGGCCGAAAACGGGTACTCTGGCTTGGAGAAGCCACGTCCACTTCGGGCACTTCAACAATAAACATTTTTTAAACATAGTAAATATGAAAAAAAAAATTGAAAAAATTCAGGCAGCAACTGAATAGATGAATGAATAATAATCTGCTTGAACAAAATTTTTATAATAATTTTTCATTTAGTTATTCAATAGTTAATTAATAACTTTTTTCTGCTTGCACATTAACATTGCAAGTGTGATAATTGCTAAACTATAAGTTTTAGATTTTTTTCCTCTCTTGGAGCAATGCTTCAAAGGCTTAAGAATAGAATCCCGTTGGGAAAATTAAAAAATGTTTATTTTTCAATTTTTTATTAATAATATTCGTTGTTGCAAAATTAAAAACTTAAATTAATCATCGAACAAAATTTTTTTTTTTAATATTATTAACGATCCATTTCTGCTTTTGTGACAGAAAGTAGAATAGAAAAAAAAATAAAAGGTAAAAATTTATTTGTTTATAACAAATTGTTTATTGCATAAACAATGAAAAACTGAATAATATGAAAATTTTTTTTTTATATCGAAAAGAAAAATAAATAGTGATTTTTAAAAAAAATTTCGTTCCTTAATATTAATTAGAAGTGGGAGAAAATAATTGTTAATTAACAAATGCGTTTTTAAGCAATAAAAATTTTTTTTTAAGGAGCAATTTTTCTTTTAAAAATCAGTATTTGTATCAAAGATTGAAATTCCAAAAAAAAAATTTCAATTATCTTATAAACAACGCATTTGTTTATAACAATTTTTTAAACAATTAGAGACAAAAATTTCAAAAAATTATTTCTATGCAGGTTCTAATAACATAATAACGGATCGTTAATAATATTAAAAAAAAAAAATTTTGTTCGATCATTAATTTAAGTTTTTAATTTTGCAACAACGAAAATGATTAATAAAAAATTGAAAAAAAACATTTTTTAATTTTCCCAACGGGATTCTATTCTTAAGCCTTTGAAGAATTGCTCCAAGAGAGGAACAAAATCTAAAACTCATAGTTTAGCAATTATCACACTTGCAATGTTAATGTGCAAGCAGAAAAAAGTTATTAATTAACTATTGAATAACTAAATGAAAAATTATTATAAAAATTTTGTTCAAGCGGATTATTATTCATTCATCTATTCAGTTGCTGCCTGAATTTTTTCATTTTTTTTTTTTCATATTTACTATGTTTAAAAAATGTTTATTGTTGAAGTGCCCGAAGTGGACGTGGCTTCTCCAAGCCAGAGTACCCGTTTTCGGCCGTATTTTTATCCCTCTGGAAAAATTATAAATATTTATTGTACAGTTTCGGGAGTCAAGACTTTTTTTAGGAAATTTCCTCCTCTTTATGAATCTTTTTTCAGATTTGAAAAATCTTCATAAGTTTTTGAGATATTTACAAAAAACTAAAACCCCTTTTTTTTTAGTTAATTGTTAATAACTTTTACAATTTTTGCAAGCCGAACTTCATTTTTTTCAAAAATCATCTAGATGCCATTCCGAATCGAATGACACCTCATACATAATTTTCGGAGACTGCTGAAAAAAGTTGGTATAAATAGCACTTGTTGACTAGACTATAAGTTTTAATTGATATAATATAATTTTCAGAGTAGATTAGAGCAATGCATATCTCCGGTAAGTTCGTTATTGGGGGGAATCAGTCTGTTTGAATTTAATTTCTTTCATGATGCAGTTCTATCGTGAGAATCCATTTATATCATTCCCAGAGACCAATCATTTCGCAGATATGATTTGTCAAAGTTTGAACGGGAGCGCCAGCTCCTGTCCACAGGGCTTGAACCAATGTTTCTATAAAAAAATTGGTTCAAGCACTGACGTGAAGTCAGGAGCTTTTGCGCGTATGTTCTATTGTCCATCCTGTATTGGACACTCTTAATTGAATTTACCATGGTGAATTCTATTGTCTATTCTCCTGTATTGGACACTCTTAATCGAATTCACCATGGTAAATTCGATTAAGAGTGTCCAATTCAGGAGAACAGACAATAGAATTCACCATGGTAAATTCCATTAAGAGTATCCAATACAGGAGAATGGACAATAGAACATACGCACAAAAGCTCCTGACTTCGCGAAAAAAAATTGGTTCAAGTACTGACGTGAAGTCTGGAGCTTTTGCGCGTATGTTCTATTGTCCATTCTCCTTTATTGGACACTCTCAATCGAATTTACAATGGTGAATTTTATTGTCTGTTTTCCTTTTATTGGACGCTTCGAATTTACCATGGTAATTCGATTAAGAGTGTCCAATCCAGGAGAACAGACAATAGAATTCACCATGGTAAATTCGATTAATAGTGTCCAATACAGGAGAATGGACAATAGAACATACGCGCAAAAGCTCCAGACTTCACGTCAGTACTTGAACCAATTTTTTTTCGTGAAGTCAGGAGCTTTTGCGCGTATGTTCTATTGTCCATTCTCCTGTATTGGCCAATACAGGAGAATGGACAATAGAACATACGCGCAAAAGCTCCAGACTTCACGTCAGTACTTGAACCAAATTTTTTTCGTTAAGTCAGGAGCTTTTGCGCGTATGTTCTAATGTCCATTCTCCTGTATTGGACACTATTAATGGAATTTACCATGGTGAATTCTATTGTCTGTTCTCCTGTATTGGACACTCTTAATCGAATTTACCATGGTGAATTCGATTAAGAGTGCCTAATAAAGGTTGAATAGTTTATTAATATTGGCATCTGAAGGTTTCTCGCGAATGGTTTCTTAACAACTAACTTAAACTAGGCGAGATCGAACATTTGAAAACTCTGGAATTCACAACGTAAGCGTGTGAGATCATTGCAGTTCCATTTCCGCCATGTTCAATATAAATTTAACTTATTGTCAGCCTCACGGACCTTCCAAATGCCGCTTTAGGCATAAATGGGCCGAACTTGCTGATAACTGGAAACCTCTCAAATTTTTTTTAACAAACATGCTTTTTGTGGAAGGCTGCTTTCAATGACTCAACACTCAACAGTATCTCCTATAAATTATTTTTTTTTTCAGGTAATAGGACACATAACAGAATGTCACATGAATCCTGCAGTCACTATAACAAGTTTACTGTTGAGGAAAATCACTGCAATTCAATTTGTCGTTTATCTTATGGCAGAGTTCCTGGGAGCACTCTTGGGATTTGGACTCTTGAAGGTGAGATAAGACTAGTTCAAACACAAATATCAATTTTGACTCAGATTGATTTAGTTATCACTATCAACAAACATTTTTCCGATCAGCGGAAAATGTTTAAGGTTGACACACAATTGAAAATGTTTGTTTGTTTAACTTTCAACTTTATCGATAGAAGTTATCATACATTGCGGATATCAGAAAATTATATATCAGCTATTCACAAAAAATAAGAATCCGATATTCAGGTAAACCATTGACCTTGAACGTCATCAGTGCAAAGATTGTATGGAAGTGTCTGTGTAAGCTTGAAAAACTAGGTCAGAAAGAACAATAGGGACTACTAGGTCCAAATTTCCGGACACTCGGTAATCAGGGGGCTAACATACAAAGGGGCCGTCCATTAATCACGTGATGTTTTCTTCAGCATTTTTTAACCCCCCCCTCCCCCTTGGTGATACTTGGTGAGGTTTAAGCTCAACCCCCCTGCCCCCACCCAAATCACGTGTACTTTTTAGAACCAACAAAGAATTTTCAGAATATCATCTTCAATTACAGGTATAAAGTATAATCTAAATTTATTCTGAAATCGGTTTAGAAATCATGCTTTTGACGAAGGGCGCATTCCAATATTCCTGAACAGTACTGTGCAGTAAATTTAGTCGTCTAATATTACTGTTATTCACTGGCGATGCCTACTGCCACTAGAGAGCGTTCCGAAATTATTTATTGCAGCCGCTATTGCCAGCAATATCGGAAAAAAAAATTTTTCACCATTTTTTTGAAAATTTCTAGGAGAACGGTTCTTATAAAATTTCATACACGTCTTATTTTGATATTCTATAACTAGTTTGAAGCTTCAATTTGATCGAGTCTATATTTTTTGAGTTATCGAGGAAATAATATTCCAGGTGGGTATAACTCTGAAATCATTGGACCGATTATCCCCGTAAACGAACTTGACTCTCCCTTTCGGATACGCAACTCACCCTGAAAATTGCAAGTCACTATCTCCTTTCGTTCAAAAGTTATCGAGGCAACGGTCACCCATCCATCTACCGAACTCACACAATCTCCAACAATATAGATCCGATCGTGTTCAAACTTGGAACTTGGCAGTAGAGTTAGTTTCTGAAGACTCTCGCAATTTCAGCGACGTCGGACGAATAGTCACGGATATATAGATTTTTTTTTCAATCAATTTTTGAAAATTTTCTGGTGATACAATCATCACGAAATTTTGCAAGAATTTGCGCGTTTGCATTATGCAACTAGTAACCATGTTTGAATTCAATCGGTTTCGTATTTTTCGAGTTATTGAGGAAATAACAACCAAATTTCAGATGGGTATAACTCCAAAACCGTTGAACCGATTATGCCTATAAAGAAACTCAAATGTCGCATTCAGATCATAGACCTAATAAACCCTCTGGACACGGCGTACGAATTCATTTCCATAGAGTCGAATGCGGAATACACCTGAGAGAGAGGTCCGAAAGAGAGATGGAGCAAATACGGGCTAGAAACAAAGAGCGTAATTCGAAAGCATGTTCAGAACACTATCAATTTTACTTAAGATTTAATAATTTATGCTAGGATATCTAGAATAAAATAAAATAGTCATGCGTTACAAAAAAGATGGTTTCAGTTTTTGATAGAATAATTTCATATTCATATAGCAACTTTGGAATAAAACCGGTATAACTCAAATACATTCATTTTTAAATGGGACTGTCTGAAAACTAGAGATGTTGATTTGGGCCGTATTTTATTCCAAGTAAACATATTTCACATCGCTATTTCAGAAGAAAACTCAAAGAATAAAAAATTGGTTCAAGCACTGACGTGAAGTAAGAAGCATTTGCGCGTATGTTCTATTGTCCATTCTTCTGTATTGGACACCCTTAATCGAATTTACCATGGTGAATTATGTTGTCCATAATTTTTTTAAAATTTTCTAGGGGTACGGTTCTTACAAAATTTCAAACACGTCTTTATGTTGATTTTCTACTACTAGTTACAAAGCTTCAATTCGATCGAATATTTATTTTTTGAGTTATTAAGGAAATAATATCCAGGTGGGTATAACTCGGAAACCGTTAGACCGATTATGCCCAAAAACGAACTCAACTCTCCCTTTCGGATACGCAACCTACCCTGAAAATTGCTAGTCCCTATCTCCTTATCGAGACAACGGTACCCATCTACTGAACTTACACAAGAATGCTCGAATCTCCAACAATATTTAACCGATCGTATTAAAACTTGAAACTTGGCAGTAGAGTTAGGTTATGAAGGCTCTTGCAAAATTTCAGTAATTTCAAACGAATAGTTACTGATATATAGAATTTTTTTTTATTTTCAATGATTTATTAAAAATTTTCCACAAATGCTATCCTCACCAAATTTTGCAAATATTTTTGCGGTGGCATTCTACAACTAATAACCATGTTTGAATTCAATCGGTTCAGTATTTTTCGAGTTAATGAGGAAAAAAAACCACCAATTTTTCAAAAAATGTCAGATGGCTATAACTCTAAAACCGTTTGGCCGATTATGCTCATAAACAAACTGAAATGTCGCGTTCTGGTGCACATCCTAACCTGAAAATTTCAAGCCGCTATCTCATTCCGTTCTCAAGTTATCGTGACAACAAATATATTTTTTAATAATTTTTTTAAAATTTTCTAGCCATACGATTCGCACAAAATTTCACAAACTTACTTAGGTTCATATTCTACAACTACCCACCAAGTTTCAATTCGATCGGATTTATATTGGCTGAAAACAAAATTATTACTCAGAAACCACTGGGCCGATTATGCCCATTAGTGAACTTGTCCGTCGTATTGGGATGCGCCTCCTACTCTGAAAATTTCAAGTCGCTAGTTCTTTCCGTTCTCAAGTTATCGTGGCAACGGCCGGACGGACAGAATCAAATTTGACCTCGAATTCTTCATTGGGGAGTCGAACTTAATCGTTTGAGACCGTTTTCGTCAAAAAATTCGAAAGTTACAGACATTTGGGCAAAACTATAACGCGATGTTCCCCAGAACATACGCGCAAAAATAATATAGAAAACAAGATATAGTTCGGAGGAGTACCTATATTCAAATGGGAAGGTTTAGCGGGTAATGCCGCTAAATTTTTCTAAACTAGCGATATTACAGGAAGAGGTTTAAATAAATTGGAAAAGCACTGACGTTAAGTCAGTATACTTTGGCGTGCTTGTTCAAATTCATACCCAGAGCAGTCACCCATCCTATAAAACTTCTTATGTGCTCGGTGTATCTTTGCCAAAAGAATATATCTCACTTGAGGAACTTTCAAATATAACAATACGATAAATGACGGTGAAGAGTACCTATATATTTATAGAAATCAGGATAATGTGGAGTATTTTTGAATTAAAAAGTTAAATGGGCAAAAGGAGTAAGTACCAGCAGTATGATTTTTCTGTGCTCCTCTTGCAGAATTATCCATTTAACTTTGTCATTTATGCATATATATTTCCGATGGAGTTCAAATCTAATGCTAATAAAATGTTTTGAAGGCTATTGCAAATGCAATAACAACCTAACAAATCGTTATTAGTTTTTGATTTATGATGATCCATTCACTTGGTGTAAAGTCCTTTCTTTTTCCTCTATTTTAATTATATTTTTCCGTAAAACTTCATTTCTTGGAAATCTAAGTAAATAAGTCAAATTATTTTCTCCAGAATAGACAGAACACATAAAAAAATTGAACAAAAGTGGGATTTATTCAAAATGTATAAGGAGTAAGTACTCATTTTACATTTTCTCCTTTTTTATATCTACTCCTACAATTTATGGAACAACATGAATTCATCATTATCATATTCCAGTCTTAATACTCTAATTCAAAAAAACGAACTCAAAATCTACTTCGAAAGCTTCCGAAAACACAATTATACCGTATAAAACTTCCGAAAAGAAAGCAATAAACGGATCTTTTGCCCAGAGAAATAGATTTCTCTGCGTTTGCCCTAAAGAATTCCATCTTTGTAATAAGTCCCGGCCTTGATTCCTCTCTCTCTCTCTCTCTCTCTATCTCTCTCTAAGCCGTGTCCAGAGAGTTTATTAGGTCTATGGTTCAGATGCACAGCCTAACCTGAAATATTTCAAGTCACTATCTTTTTCCGTTCTCAAGTTATCGTGACAACGGCCAGCCGGCCGGACGGACGGACGCACAGAATCGACTTTGACCTCGAATACTTCATTAGGGAGTCGAACCCAATCGTTTGAAACCATTTTCGGCAAACAATTCGATAATTATAGACATTTGGGCAAAATGATAACGCGATGTACCCCAGAACATGCGCGCAAAAAATAAATACACGTGATATCTAACTACAACCCCCCTCCCCCCTCGTGATGTTTCGTGATTTTTGCCAACACCCCCCCTTCCCTCTTTCGAGCCTCACGTGATTAATGGACGATCTCTAACAAGAAAAAGGGCTTCAACTCTCTTTGAGGGTCCCGGCCCTTTATGTAGCTAAGAGAAGCACCTATAAAAAGTTCAGGGACAAAGAGGAATATAACAGAAGCTCCCTAGCGGGATCTTCCAGATTTGGAGTGGCCTAAAAAGTTACTCCAGAAGGTGAGCACTTATCATCATTATCCCAGAAATATTTTCTCGTAGTAAGAAACTCCTAGCTATAGTAACTGGGTAGGACATATGAGGTTACTGGACTAATTGGGCTCAAACTTCTTGGCAAAGCCCTCAGATGGAATGCCAACCATATTCGATTTCGAAACACCCTTTGCAACGGTCAAAAGAGATCGTCTGAGTGCTGTGGAGCTCGTTAACCGATTGGAAAAAAAAATTTTAAGAACCGCACCCCTAGAAAATTTCAATCAAATCACGAAAAAAAAAATTGGTTCAAGCACTGACGTGAAGTCAGAAGCTTTTGCGCGTATGTTCTATTGTCCATTCTTCTGTTCTTCTTTACCATGGTAAATTCGAATTAAGTGTCCAATACAGGAGAATGGACAACATAATTTACCATGGTAAATTCGATTAAGGGTGTCACAATACACTTGGTAACTACTAGTTACCAAGCTTCAATTCGATCAAATATTTATTTTTTGAGTTATTAAGGAAATAATATTCCAGGTGGGTATAACTCGGAAACCGTTTAACCGATTATGCACAAACTCAACTCTCCCTTTCGGATACACAACCTACCCTGAAAATTGCACGTCCCTATCTCCTTTCATTCGAAAGTTATCGAGGCAACGGTCACCCATCTACTGAACTCACACAAGAATGCTCGAATCTCCAACAATATTCAACCGATCGTGTTAAAACTTGAAACTTGGCAGTAGAGTTAGGTTATGAAGGCTCTTGCAACATTTCAGCAATTTCAAACGAATAGTTACTGATATATAGAATTTTTTTTTCAATTTTCAATGATTTTTTAAAAATTTTTTACAAATACTATCCTCACGAAATTTTGCAAGAATTTTCGCGTTGGCATTCTACAACTAATTACCTTGTTTGAATTCAATCGGTTTGGTATTTTTCGAGTTAATGAGGAACAAAAAACATCCAAATTTCAGATGGCTATAACTCTACAACCGTTTGGCCGATTATGCTCATAAGCAAACTAAAATGTCGCGTTCTAGTGCACATCCTAACCTGCTATCTCTTTCCGTTCTCAAGTTATCGAGACAACAAAAATATTTTTTAATAATTTTTTTTAAATTTTCTAGCCATACGATTCGCACAAAATTTCACAAACGTGCTTAGGTTCATATTCTACAACTACTCACCAAGTTTCAATTTGATCGGATCTATATTGGTTGAAAACAAAATCATTACTAGGATACCACTAGGCCGATTATGCCCATTAACGAACTAGTCCGTCGTATTGGGATGCGCCACCCACCCTGAAAATTTCAGGTCGCTAGCTCTTTTCGTTCTCAAGTTATCGTGGCAACAGCCGGACGGACGGCCGGACAGAATCAAATTTGACCTCGAATTCTTCATTGGGGAGTCGAACTAAATCGTTTGAGACCATTTTCGTCATAAAATTCGAAAGTTACAGACATTTGGGCAAAACTATAAAGTGATGTTCCCCAGAACATACGCGCAAAAAGTAATCCATTTGGTATACAGATAAATCAAAATCAGATAAGGGTGCAGGTATTGGGATATATAGGGTGACTCTTTAAGTTGTGCATATATTTTAGCCATATATTCTTCTCATCAAATACACATTTTTCATCTATCATTTTTCCAAATTCGCCACAGGAAAAAAGATACAGGCTGTTGAAATTTGAAAAAAAAATAGTTTTTCTTTTGTAGTTTTGACATGATTATTTAGAATTGAATGAATTTTGGTATGAAGTTTTTTATAACTATGGCACATAATCTCCAATTAACATTTTTTCCCCACTTCTACTGGTTTCTTCGTTATAGACTCTAATTCCTAAATTCCTAAAACTACGAGAAATTAGCATAATGAAAGCAGATGAAGGTGATTTTGAGTCATTTTTGAAATACTCGATCCATTTTGAAAATAAAATTATTCCACATCATTTCTCCTAATACGAACCGTGTTCAAGATATTCGTCATTGAATGTCATAAAATATGAAAAAAATTACAGAAATTTACCTACTTTTATCGATCCGAACCTGGAATACGCAGATGATCTGCTCGAATAAAGGCATAGACTGATTATTGATTTCAAAGTTGACACTTGTGGAAATTCAATTCAATGTCGTTTGTTTCCAAATTGTTATAATTACCATCTTAAAATGGGATAAGTTGATTAAAACTCATTCAAACAGTTCGTAGTGTAGTTATCTTTTGGGAAATAGATGAATAGGCTTACCATGAAAGGTATTCATCTATGTATCCCCAATAGTGAATATGAAACTGTTAAATTATCTGTTATCCATGTCAACATTTATTTTCATACTGCTTCGATTCTGCACAATCATTCTAAGGATTTCTCTAATATATGGAACATAATTTCATCAACTTAATTTTCAACAGATTCACGTCACTACTATTTTATTCGAACTACATAGTTGAATTACGATCCATCCGTGGATCCGAGCACTGAATTCCCCATGCATTTCTTATGAACCTAAAATTTACGCGAATTTGTCGCCTGTTTTTAGATACTTCGACTAATTCCTTAAGGTTTATTTCAGTTGAAATATATTCAATGAACCTTTCTCAACAATCTAGAATAAAGTTTTCATAACAAAATTGTATATTTCCAAAATAATCAATAAATATAAAAGTGTTCACCAAATTCGATTGACGTATGTCTGAGCTCTCTTGAAATCAGTAAAAAATAATAACATAACCCTAAATCGGCCTTGTAATGACGCACAACAGAAGTCATCTACGACATACGGAAATCTTTCGAACTACACTGGTTTCAATTTTGATTTAAGAATAAATAGAAGTAGATTTTAATGTGGAAAGAACATGAAAACATGCACTAATGATGAAGGTACCCAATACTTGATGTCTCTGTACTAACATTCTCTTTTAAATAGGGTGGTTTAATCTTAAAGTTGAAATTCCATGTTGAAGAATTTGAATATGGATCTCCCGCCAAGAGAATGATTCTAACCTATAATATATAATAGACTGGGCCAAAAAAAACGACTATTTTTTTTCTTAATGATACTGTGAAAATATCTTTCATTATGATAAAAACAAATTATCGTGAAAGTTTGAGCCCTTAATAATAGTATTAAGGGGTGTATCGTTACGACTATTGGTTTTTTAACAGTAATTGCATTTTTTCACTCAAAACTCGTCAATTATTAATTTGAAAAATTTGAGCGATACATATTCTTAAAGGAAATTAAATTCCCTACAAAAAAGCTCTCGTTGTAAATTAATGTAAAACAAGCCGTTTGCTTGTTATCGTGCCTGAAACATTGATTTATTTTTTCAATTTTGTGTTTTGATTTTGCATTTTTGTAACTACCAGAAATATAAATATTTTTGTGGTACAAAATACTTACTTTAAGGAAATTTAATACTCTACAAAAAAAGTTTCGTAACATTTTTAATTAATTTCACTCCTTCCAAAGTTATTCGACGTTGAAGTTAAATTCAAAAGTAATTTATCGTTTTTTTCGCGTTAAACATAATTTTTTTCACTTGATTGAAAAATTTATTACTTAAATATTGAGAGTAACTTTTTTCTCTCGACACTAAAGTTTTTTTTGTAAAATCATAATTTATTAATGTATTATTTTGCTTTTTAACGATTAGTTATCTACATAAATTCATTTTTAATGTATCTAAGCAACTCCAATAGTACAAAAAATTTGGTTTCTTAATCATAAGTTATTTATTTGTGTAGGGATATACTTTCATCAATAAACTTTTACTTTTAAACTTATGTTTTTAGCCCGCTTAGTGTTTTGTCCTTCTTGATCTCAATACCGTCGCAGTCAAATGTACTCCCCCTCCACCGTTACATATTTAAGTGTTCATTCGCGAAGTCGGCCGCGAAGTCGACCGTCGGAAAATGACCTTGAATGTTTCACGTTAAAGCTGCGAAGTAATAAATTTTTTAATCAAGTGGAAAAAATTATGTTTTACGCGAAAGAAACGATAAATTACTTTTGAATTTAACTTCAACGTCGAATAACTTTGGAAGGAGTGAAATTAATTAAAAATGTTAGAAAACTTTTTTTATAGATTATTAAATTTCCTTTAAAATAAGTATTTTGTACCACAAAAATATTGATATTTCTGGTAGTTACAAAAATGCAAAATCAAAACGCAAAATTGAAAAAATAACTCAATGTTTCAGGCACGATAACAAGCAAACGGCTTGTTTTACATTAATTTACAACGAGAGCTTTTTTGTAGGGAATTTAATTTACTTTAAGAATATGTATCGCTCAAATTTTTCAAGTTAATAATTGACGAGTTTTAAGTGAAAACATGCGATTACTGTTAAAAAACCAATAGTCTTAACGATACACCCCTTAATACTATTATTAAGGGCTCAAACTTTCACGATAATTTTTTTTTATCATCATGAATGATATTTCCACAGTATCATTAAGAAAAAAAATAGTCGTTTTTTTTTGGCCCAGTCTAATATATATATGTTTGTAGTATATTAGTATGCATAAGGGAAATATCAATCGTAAGTATCATTTC
Source organism: Halyzia sedecimguttata (assembly GCA_937662695.2). Lineage (NCBI taxonomy): Eukaryota > Metazoa > Arthropoda > Insecta > Coleoptera > Coccinellidae > Halyzia > Halyzia sedecimguttata. The sequence continues at coordinate 25,804,367 of OW569415.2, forward strand.
ACTTATTCATCCCAATTATTCATGAAGAGAAATTCTTAATCTGGAATCTGGATTCTGGATATACGGATTCCATATTCAAGTAAACAAATAAATAAATAATCACCGGCGTAATATTCTAAGGTTAGACCACAGAACATATAATATAACCAACGATATATTATGTGGCTAACCTAATATTATTACATTTCTGTGCCTGCTTCTTATACTGTGTCTATACGAGGCCTCTTTTGGTTCGCAGTAGGAACAATTCCGAATCGGTTCTAAAGAGTGGGACAAACGCAGCGTGTGAAAGATTTCGCCCAGGATGCCAATTACAATTACAATAAACGACTGTGTGACTACTTTGAACGGTTCTAGGAGCGTTCCTATTGCCAACCAAAACAAGCCTATATAGAACATAATAATAATCACAGAATCACAGATTGTTTTTCTCGATTCTGTAGATAAGAGTTAGAGGTTATGTTATAATAAATGTTAATAAAAGTTGGATATTGATATTATATTCATATTCAATTTCAATTAGAATTAACATATGTAAGGAATGTGAAAATAGGCGGAGAAGATAATGTGGATAATTTTATAGTGGATATTCAATGAAAATCAAGTTGGAGTCAGTTCAAAATATCAAGGAAGAGTTTTTGTCGAAAATGCTGCATAAAGATGATTTAAAACCATTTTAAAAGACTTCAGTGAGCAAATAAGATTTCTCAGACAATTTCGTTGAATTTCGAGCATCAGATGATGAAGCTTTCATATAATTATGCGATATTGAATTTTAAGTGTTTCTATGTTCAACACTTGAAGATGGTTAGGGCTGGCCTTGCACATAATAACATCTTTAAACGCTTCTAACTTTTTACCTGAGCCGAATCTGTAAAAATGGTAAATGAAAAAAAGTGTTTTATTCGATGAAAGGAATATCTGGTTAAAAGACTCACCCTGTATGTGTCGGAACTGAGGATCTCGGTGCCCCTGGGACATTAGAGGCAATAATGTGACTCTGCTATGGATACCAGGACACTTTGGTATTGAAGGAAATGAGAATGCCGATTAACTTGCGAAAAGGGCCTCTAGGGTAATACCTACTGGACCAGAACCCTTCTGTATGCTTGGAAAATACCACTACAGATCAGCGGTCCAACAATGGGAGCTGAATAACAAAACAGCTCTTTGGAGAAATACTAAACGATTTGCAGAAGCCAAGAGATTCGTGGATTTCTCACCATCTTATACCAGAAAGCTCCTGCAGCTGCTATAGACAGAGACATACTTACGTGTCCTACGCCACGTAAACCCTCGCCACTCAAAGCATCACGGGACAGACACACTCATAGTGCAGCCGTCTATATACAGGGTGTTTTTGAAATAAGTGCGACAAACTTTAAAGGGTGATTCTGTGATTATGAAAATTAAGGTTAATATTTGGTATATAATTTTCTGAAAAATCTCCCCCCGGAAAAGTTACACCCCTCCGAAGATTAACAAAAAAACTTGTTTCTCTTTTTATTTTTCCCTGTATATTGAAAGGCTTCAAGAAAGGTAATAGAATGGGTGATGAAGAGAATAAAGCAAAACTTGTAAAATATAGGAACTATAAACAAATAAATTAGGTTAGGCATTGCATTTTTGGCGCTCTAGTTCCTCGGAACTGAGTGCTTATCAATTTGACAAATGTCTGTAATTTTCGAATTTTTCTAGTTCAGTCAATCTGGCAAAAATTAAATCGTTCCGATACAGAAAATAACCAGTGGCTGAATCTTTGTTAATAGTTGGAGAATGATGTTAGAAAAGGGTTTATTGGGTCGGCCACGTTGAACCGTGATGCGTGTTTTGAAAAACTCAAAAAAAATTTGAAATGCATTTATCTCGTGATCTATGCATTTCACAGAAAAATTTATTCAAGAAAAAATGTAGAGGACATCGATATCTACAATTAATCTCATTGGTGCTATGCCGTACAACAAAAAATGCACGCAGTAGGTGGCGCTAAAGTTCCAAAATAAGAGTTTTTCCACTTTTTTGCTTTTAAATTTTCTTTTTTCAACTATATTGTAAATGTTGTTCCTTTAAATATTACGAACAACTTTTATTTAAACATTTTTTACATACAACTTACCGTTCGAAAGTTATAGTGTAATACAGCGCTGCGTTAACATCGCAGTGCTGCTAACGGTATTTTTCTCCGTCCTATTGTAACTTTCTCCGGCGGGATAGTTCTAACAAAAGGGCCGATTGGGTCACCTGCCCTATTCTTTAAGGAAATAAAGATTCGAAAACTATTTCCGTTCAATAAAATAATGTATAAAAAAATTTGATCAAAAGCTATAATTATTCATAATAATTTACAATCGCTAATTGGTTATATTACAAACAATGTTACAAACAATATAAATTATTACATCTTGATCAAAACAATAAAGATACGTCAGTTATATGCACCACAGCTGTCCTCATACTTTGTGAAATCGTTGTAATGGAATTTTCAAATTTCAGCAAGCTGTAGCTTCAAAACGGTAAGTTGTATGTAAAAAATGTTTAAATAAAAGTTGTTCGTAATATAAAAAGGAACAACTTTTACATTTACAATATAGTTGAAAAAAAAATTTAATAGCAAAAAAGTGGAAAAACTCTTATTTTGGAACTTTAGCGCCACCTACTGCGTGCATTTTTGGCGCTCTAGTTCCTCGGAACTGAGTGCTTATCAATTTGCCCAAATGTCTGTAATTTTGGAATATTTCGATGAAAATGGTCTTAAACGATTTGGTTCGACTCACTGATCAAGAATCCGTGGTCGAAATTCATTCTGTCCGGCCGGCCGTAAGCACGATAACTCTCGAACGGAATGAGCTAGAGAGTTGAAATTTTCAGAGTAGGTTTGGGGGATGAATATCTCAGCTAAGTTCGTTATTGGGCAAAATCGGACAGATGGTTTCGGAGTAACAAAAAAAAAAATTTTTTTTTACGAAACAAATTCCAAATGAAATTTTTTTTAATAAGCAGTTTTATCATAAGAATCCATTCATATCATTTTCAACTCTAACAAGCTAATACTTTCGGAGATATGATTTTTTAAAATTTCAATGTAAATCGTATTTCACAGATTGATATAATTATTATTCTATGTATGAATTCTCATATTGTCAACTTGACAGAAGGGAATATTGTAACTTCAAAAATATTGGGGTTGAAATACTCGTATTTTAGCGATGCAACGGGAACCTCACCCGAAAATGTTTGAAAATATTACGTAAATATTGAAAGCATAATTCTGTAGTTTGGTGAACGTAGATCAGGAAATTTTTGATCGATTACAAGGTAATTTATTATTACTTATCTAATAAACTATTATTTGAATTGAATTTCCTTTATGATGCAGTGATATCATATGAATACATTGATATAATTCCCAACTCTGAGAAACCAATACCAGATATAATTTGTCTGTTTGAACTAGAGCGCCAGAAAGCTCCTGTCCACAGGGCTTGAACCCATTTTTTTTGTTGTACGGCATAGCACCAATGAGATTAATTGTAGATATCGATGTCCTCTACATTTTTTCTTGAATAAATTTTTCTGTGAAATGCATATAGATCACGAGATAAATGCATTTCAAATTTTTTTTGAGTTTTTCAAAACACGCATCACGGTCCAACGTGGCCGACCCAATAAACCCTTTTCTAACATCATTCTCCAACTATTAACAAAGATTCAGCCACTGGTTATTTTCTGTACCGTCGAAATGCCAGATTGACTGAACTATTCGATGAAAATGGTCTTAAACGATTTGGTTCGACTCACTGATCAAGAATCCGTGGTCGAAATTCATTCTGTCCGGCCGGTCCGGCCGGCCGTCCGGCCGTAGGCACGATAACTCTCGAACGGAATGAGCTAGAGAGTTGAAATTTTCAGAGTAGGTTTGGGGGATAAATATCTCGGCTAAGTTCGTTATTGGGCAAAATCGGACAGATGGTTTCGGAGTAACAAAAAAAATTTTTTTTTACGAAACAAATTCCAAATTAATTTTTTTTTTAAAAGAAGTTTTATCATAAGAATCCATTAATATCATTTTTAATTCTAACAAGCTAATACTTTCGGAGATATGATTCTTCAAAATTTCAATGTAAATCGTATTTCACACATTGATATAATTATTCTATGTATGAATTCTCATAATGTCAACTTGACAGAAGGGAATATTGTTACTTCAAAAATATTGGGGTTGAAATACTCGTATTTTAGCGATGCAACGGGGACCTCACCCGAAAATGTTTGAAAATGTTACGTAAATATTGAAAGCATAATTCCGGGGGGAGGTTTTTCAAAAAATGTAATACCGAATACCCACTTTAATTTTCATCACAAAGTCACCCCTTAGTTTGTCGAACTTATTTAAAAACACCCTGTACATAATATAGAGCATGGAATAAAGTCTGTCAACGTCGCATTTGAATATACCTTGGAGGGCTGCTCTTCCAATGCGGTAGCGTTGGATATCGATTATTTCGAATTTAAAACATTAGCGAATTCATTGAATTAGCTATTTTCTTTGGAATCCCTGAAGGAATAAAGCATACCAGATCTTACTTGATCAATGAATTGAATATTAACTACGTTTCACCCAACACGATAATCTTGAGGTAAAGTTGAAATAGGTAGGTAGTTGTTATTCAATTCAATGTTCAGCAAGAACCACGAGAAGGTGTAGGCTCAACTTTTGCCATAAAAATAAAAAAAAAAGTCTCGAAATAAATATATATTCTCAAACGTAACATTTATAAAACTTACCATGTTTGACGTTTATTGTCCTATTATTATATAAGTAGTTAGTTGATTATCGGCTTCAGGACTGGGCAAATAATACAATCAATTCCAAGAAGGCGACGTTTCGATTTTGGTTAGGGTGTTTCAAGAGACTGACAATGTGTTGTGTCGTATATACCATTTAAGATAATTTGTGTTTTGAATTTCAATATGTCAAAATAAGATATGTTATACAATAAAGATAAAAATTTTTACTCATAAAAATCTTAATCAAGATCGAAACGTCGTTGAACAAGCATCTAGTCATCAAAATCTTTTATGAAATCATCTAAATTTCTAGAAATTACCGTATCGCTTCTAGACTGTGATCAGTCCTTGCTTTTGGTGCTGGTTTAGAAAAGTATTTTGGTAAATTTTGGAGAATATCTGGGCGTTTTAATAATAAGTATTTTCAATCTGGCTATAAACGTATAGGTACTTTGCTTCAGGTATTATATCGAAGTCCTCGAAATGTATCACGTAAACTGCGCTCTAAAAAGGTTGAGGAAAAATGCTGTCTTGTGATAGCCTCAACCTATAAATTCCTCAGCTCTTAATTTTTTGGAAAGCCTGAACCGCTTTCATAATTTTAATTTCTTGAAGATGAATGATTGCTCAATTGTTGTTACTTAAAAGGAACCTAATATATTGTATCTATGGATGCTACAGGAAGGAAGGAACACAACATTTTCGTTTCTATTCATATGTACTCTCACATGTACCCTAAGTAGAAAATAATCCAAAGGAAAATTCACTGCACACTATTCAATTCACGAACACTATTCAATCACATAATATATGTCACTGGATTGCTCTAATTCACGAAAACAATTTCACGAATTATACTGTATTCAACCGGCACTAGTAAACAAACCGACCAACTTCTTTAATGGTGTGTCTCTAGACCATGTTGCCATTTAATCATGTTATGGACTTGTATAAACATAGCTTTGCATATATGTAAAGTCATGCCAAGAAGATTTGAGTGAATATATGAAGGGCACAGGGAAAAAACGAGAGATGTCACATTTGTATGATTTTTTCAACTGGCAATACCATTGTATAGTACGAATGTGGTAGAACGGAAAGCCAAAACATACTTTGCAATAACAAGCGGAGTCACGGAGTAATCTTCGTACAAAATTATTGATACAGTGCAATAACAATTATTCATTTTTTTTGTGACATTGTATGTTTTTCCTCTATGCTCTTCATGCGGAAATTAGGATTCCTGATTTTTGAAGTGTCTCGTAATAATAACTAATACTAATACGTTGACTCCAAATAAATTTGTTGTTTTTTTCATTTGGAGAAACTGCCTCGCATGTTTGAGTATTATAGTCATGAAATTCCTTGGAAATCTTGGTGCCACCTTATACTTTAGAATGAAAACATAAAGACGTTCCTCATTAATGCTGGGTGAATTTTTACAGGTGCTCTATCCCGGAAATTACGTCCAGAACGGTTTCTGCATGACGAAGATTGGTGGTGGTGTAACGATGACGCAAGGATTCCTCATAGAACTAGTGCTCACTTGTATATTATGTTTTGTTCTGTGTTCCGTGTGGGATGAAAGGAACGCACCATGGGGAGACTCGTTACCGCTCAGATTTGCACTTATTGTTGGTGTACTCTCCATAGTTGGGGTAAGCAATCATTAATTCGATAACTGGTCCTTCGAGTCGACCGTTTTGCGACGCAACTGAATTGAAACCGGTTTAATGTAGAATGTTATGGACGCTTTAGCAATTAGTTGATTCGAAGTTGAAGGGTACAAAGAATATCACAACAGAATACTATAAATGAGATATGCGTTGTAATTCCATTATTGAGCTGCAACTGAATTCGATTTGGCCCATCCTCCATAGTGAGCAAGTTGTATCAGTCATGTGCGTAGAAGAATCGCACCAAGCACAGCATTCTTCGACGAGGTATGTTGAATGATTTTGTGGAAGGGCTATCTAGACACACTTATTCACCGAATTTGCAATGAATCAATAAATAAAACTCAAAAACTGACGACTTTTACACTCTATAAACTCACTTGCACTTGTTTAACAGTATTTTACACAAAAAACCATAAACACACGAAAACCGGACCTAATTTCTTCACCTATATCTTCTGGATTTTCTTGTTCTGCGGCGCAGGACCCTCCAACATTGATGAAAGATTTCTAGTGCGTACTAAGTACCTTGTATAAAAATTGGTTCAAGCACTGACGTGAAGTCAGGAGCTTTTGCGCGTATGTTCTATTGTCCATTCTCCTGTATTGGACACCCTTAATCAAATTTACTATGGTAAATTATGTTGTCCATTCTCCTGTATTGGACACTCTTAATTCGAATTTACCATGGTAAATTCGAACTCGAACAATACAACACCGATTAAATTCAAACATGGCTATTAGTTGTAAAAGGCCAACTCGAAAATTTTCGCGAAAATTTCGTGAGGATCACTAAAACATTTTAAAAAAATCATTGAAAAAATTCTATATATCAGAAACTATTCGTCCGTCATCGCTGAAATTTAGTGAGTGCCTTCAGAACCTAACTCTAGTACCAAGTTCCAAGTTTGAACACGATCGGATCTATATTTTTGGAGATCCGAGCAGCCTTGTGTGAGTTCAGTAGCTGGATGGGTGACCGTTGCCTCGATAACATCCGAACGAAAGGAGAAAGGGACTTGAAATTTTCAGGATATGTTGCATATCCGAATGGAAGAGTTAAGTTCGTTTACGGGCATAATCGGTCCAACGGTTTCGGAATTATACCCTCCTGGAATATTATTTCCTTCAATAACTCAAAAAATATAGACTCGATCGAATTGAAACTTGGTAACTAATTGTAGAATATTGATATAAAGACGTACCCTCAGAAAATTTTAAAAAATTATGAAGAAAAAAAATTGTTTCAAGCACTGAAGTAAAGTCAGGAGCTTTTACGCGTATGTTCTATTGTCCATTCTCCTGTATTGGACACTCTCAATAGAATTTACAATGGTAATTTTTTTTTATAATTTAAGTCATATAGTTTTAAATCAAAACACAAAATTATGGATATTTACTTATTTTATTGAAAACATTGAAATACACAAATAAAATGTATTAATATTACACAAATTCTGAAAGAACAAAACAATTTATTCATATTTATGTAGTAAATGAGCATATGTAAAAGAATATATATTTTCAACTAAAAACGTATTAATACTGAAAATTAGCATACAAATACTATTCTCTAACCCGTTGAAACACGAACTTCTATATTTTCGATTTTCAGTTTGAAACCAACCTGCTCAAAGAATTAAAAAATTCGCGTTTTCTGTCTGAAAGCTCTATGCTTCAAAGATTTAAACCTAGGGTTATGCGAACGTTGGAGGGATAATACCAAAATTGTATCTTTTCAGACGAATATTTGTTAATAATGAAAAATGGCGATACCGTTGTTAATAAATCAACAAGTCCAGAGCGTTCCTGCCAATAGGTAGGGTCCTTCATAATGGCTTCGTATAATTAATATACTTATGCATATATTTCACAAGTCAAATAGACCCCAGGGGGTTCATTGATTTGCCGAGAAAGCAAGAGCAGACGCGTTTCTGGCTTCTTGCCCTTCATCAGTACTCTGTAGCTTTTCAACAAATTCAACTAAACTGACCCGGGTTAAGCCTCTCAGAGCCGGCTTGGTCGATCATACCTAATCGCCCACGCCACCTATGAGACAAAACACGGAAATATATGCATAAGTATATTAATTATACGAAGCCATTATGAAGGAGCCTATTGGCAGGAACGCTCTGGACTTGTTGATTTATTAACAATGGTATCGCCATTTTTCATTATTATTTTTGAAAACGCTAAACAGCGTTCATGGCCATTGGGACTGTGTCTGAGCTCTGCGGGACTTGTTTCTCCATTAATATCGAGCGAATGGTGGCATATGATTTCACGCTTCAAATATTCACTGGTGGGGAAAGGCTGTTTTCCGTGTTTTGTCTCATAGGTGGCGTGGGCGATTAGGTATGATCGACCAAGCCGGCTCTGAGAGGCTTAACCCGGGTCAGTTAAGTTGAATTTGTTGAGAAGCTACAGAGTACCTATGAAGGCCAAGAAGCCAGAAACGCGTCTGCTCTTGCTTTATTGGCAAATCAATGAACCCCCTGGGGTCTATTTGACTTGTGAAATATATGCATAAGTATATTAATTATACGGAGCCATTATGAAGGACCCTATTGGCAGGAACGCTCTGGACTTGTTGATTTACGAATATTTGTTGATAAAAAAATTATAATTACTGATTGCATAAATAATTCAATAGCTACTCAATGTCAATTAACCCATGATATTAGTTTTCTATTTCATTTAAGTTGGTCTATCTGAAAAGTTTTGACCCTTTGAATAGTCCAACTCAAATAAAACAAAAAACTAAAATCATGGTTTGATTTTTCATTAAGAATACAATTTTTTATGCAATCAGTTATTTTGATAATAAATTAGTCCGAAAAAGATATAAAATTTCAACTTTGCTTTCATCCCCTCTCATATTCGCAGAATCCTAATCTTAATACTTTAATTCAATAATTACTAATAAATGCATTGATTTGCTCTTTTTACTCAGCGACGTCTTTTCATTTGCTCTCTTCACTCTACTTTGTGTTCTTATATTGCGGATCGAGTAAAAACGAGAAGATCTAATTAATCAGTTCACTCCTTTACCACGTGAATGACAATCTACTTTTCTCTACACCATACATTTATCGAACTTAGCAATATAATATAGTATTCAATGTAATTATTTGAAATCTTACCTCAATATGAAATACAATATATAAGCTGTGAGGAAGACTGAAATGAAGAAATTACGTCAATTTATTCATCTTACTTGGCGCTGTGTTGTGGTCATCCGAATTATTCTGCTTTGCGCCTCCATTTTTTTTATTTCTTTGATATTTTTTGGCGCCCTTACGGACCTTGCGCCCGTGGCAAGTGCGACCTTTGCCACGCCCTAGATACCAAAGATTAATCTTCTCTTTAATCTTTGCTAATTACGGCTCTCTGGTTGCGATAACGATGAACAGTGTTAACAAAGTAATTATTCACATTGGTTGTCTTGACCTTTTACAGTTGAATTCTTTTCGCTAAGGCTTTGATCACGTTAATTCATACGTATTAAGTAGATATTAAATTTGCCAAAATTATTAATAAAAACCCAACCATTAAAATCTTTACATCGTTTGGTTCCTTCTAATTTATCCATCCTGCTAACTAGTTCTGGTTACCCATACCAGCAAAAGCACAACGCGGCCAAATTCTCTACACGTTGAAACGAAATCAAAAGAACCGAATAACGCGAAGTCATCAGTTCAAGATCATCCAAAAATACTCAAAGTTCACCGTTGAGTCAGAGACTCAAAACAAATCAGTTTTTATGCAACCCAAAAAGCAGCGGAAGGAAATATACCTTGCCAGGTTGCATCTTTGATTTGATAGCAATCGTTTCTGTTTTGCGTAAGAGTATGTCCACAGCATTCTATAGAGATAGTCTGGAACACTCTAACAACGTGACAATTTATCCTTTCTTGCATGCCTACTTGTTCAATGCGGTGGCGCGGATTTTCGTATATTTCGAATTTAAAACACTAAGGAATTAGTTATTTTTTCGGAATCCCTGGAAGAATAAACGATGATATCCTATACGTGGTCAATGAATAGAATAAAACTGCATTTCCTATGCAGAATAATCTTGAAATAAAGTTGAAATTATTGTTATTCAATTCATTGTTCAGCAAGAACCACGAGAAGGTGTAGGGTCAACTCTTGCCATAAAAATAAAAAAAAGCACTGACGTGAAGTCAGTACTCTTTGGCGCGCGTGTTCACGGTGGCTGATTTGAAATGAGTGATGAGTACTTCAAGCTCAGTGAATTGAGCGAGCCGGAGATCTACCCAAGGGATAGTGGACACCATTCACAGTCGATTCAAAAATTAACAGTGCTGTATCTAAGCTTCCGTAAGGATAGAGTAACACTGTTGAAAAATAACACAACTGACTCTCCTTAGTCGCACAAGCTTCTAGAAGATTCTGAGCGATCTCCTTGGAAAATACTTGGCAGGGTCAGTATAATCATAATCATGTATATGGCACGCGCGCCAAAGCAGATTGTTCCCACATCAATGCTTTTTTACACTTTTTCTTTCATTGTTAAGTCAATCTTCATTTGGCGCGCGTGCTATATACATGATTATGATTATACTGACCCTGCCAAGCCTTCCCCAAGGAGATCCCTCAGAATCTTCTAGAAGCTTGTGCGACTAAGGAGAGTTGTGTTCTTTTTCAACAGTGTTACTCTATCCTTACGGAAGCTTAGATACAGCACTGTTAATTTTTGAATCGACTGTGAATGGTGTCCACTATCCCTTGGGTAGATCTCCTGCTCGCTCAATTCACTGAGCTTGAAGTACTCATCACTCATTTCAAATTAGCCACCGTGAACACTCGCGCCAAAGAGTACTGACTTCACGTCAGTGCTTTTTTTTAATATTTCAAGTTCCTTTAACAAATATGGCTATCAATACAGTTTTTTTATTATTATTATTATTAAATTACAATAAGAGTGGAGGTAAAACCTATGCACTCAAAAAAGCCAAAACTAAAAGTATTCTGCTAGAATTGTAAAGAAAAAATAGAAACTAATTAACACCGCATTGGTCATACGAGTTCTTGAATCCATTGGTGGATGTTGCAATCACCACTGCACCTGGGAGACGATTCCAAACCTCAAAAATTCTGTTGGATAGAAAGTTCATTCGGCAGGAGGTTCGAAATGGTTCCTTGGCCAATTTATAAGCGTGTCCGCGAAGGTTGTTCCGATTTGGAAGGAATAACTGTCCAAGGTCAATACCGAAGAATCCATGCATTGCTCGGAAAGCTACTATCATGTCGCCTCTGGTACGCCGGTCCTCAAAGCTGGTTAGCCCGAATAAACCCAACCTTGTCTGGTAGTCAGGTCGAGAGAAGGAGGAAAATGGGATTCTTGTGCACCATCTTTGAACAGACTCAAGAAGTTGCGAGTCAGATCTTAGAGTGGCCCACCAAACTGGACCCGCATACTCCAGAATTGGTCTCACATATGTTGTGTATAACAATTTTGCAGTCCTTATACTACAGCCGCCAAAAGACCGCTGAATGAGGTAGGTCGATTTTTTGGCTCTACTGCAAGTCTCCGTGATATGCTCAGACCAGTCAAGATCTACGTTGACGACCACACCAAGATCCCGGTGGCTCCGGACTGAAGTAAGAGAGTGCCCAACAAGCAGATACGGAAGCTTTGGATTGTCCTTACCAATGTGCAGCACACAACATTTTTCGATGTTGAGAGGTAACAACCATTCCTCGACCCATTGAGCAATCGCGTCCAGGTCCGCCTGCAGCTGGTTGGAGATAAGAGATGGAATACTGTATAATTTAACATCGTCAGCGAACAGAAGACATCTCGAGCCGATCAAATGGGGGAGATCCGATGTGTACAGTGGAAAAATAACTGGGCCAAGAACTGAACCCTGGGGCACTCCGCTGGTTACCTTCCTCTCGTGTGCAGAGAAAACTCCGCCAACCCTGACCCTGAAAGTTCTGTCACTGAGGAATGATCTAATCCAAGCCAGCAAAATACCTCGAATTCCCATATACTCTAGCTTGTGAATGAGACGACGGTGAGGAACTCGGTCGCAAGCCTTCGCGAAATCCAAGTAGATGACATCAACAGGGACACCAGCGTCCACAAACTCAGTCCAATCATTCACCAGTTTGGCTGTTAGTTTTACCGTAGATCGAAAAAAATTGCTGTTATGGGACCTCCGTTAGGAACGCAATTGCCTCTTCTCCAAATCTGAACGTAATTTGATATAGATCTACCGAATATAGTTATTTATAAATTCGCCCCAGGGCTACGATACAGACATTTCAACTCGGAAACAACGCTATTTCCCCGAAACTGACTTGTCCGTGCACATAATAGCCATGGAATTTCTCTTAAAACCTGAAAATGACGGCTCAGCACCAAATCCATCACCGCTAGACTCAAACCACTCCCAACATGAGCCATACAAACCAAATGTCTCCTCTGCGCATACGCAATCTACTCGTGGCTTAAAGTCCCCTGAAAATAACACTTCACACAAAATTATGATTCTTCAACACCATTGGTTCAAGAGATATCACTGCTCCAAACCACGCATGCGCAGACACTTCCAAGAGGATTCTATGGAGGAATAGCATCCAGCACCTGAAAACTGCAATCATCTCAGACGAAAACTCCAGCAGTTAAATCACTTCTTGTCTGCTCATGAGTGAAACGAAATATCTCCGAAAGGGGCTACATGAATTTCTAACTAGGGACGCAATTTCTTCGCCAATTCTCCAAATCCGAAAGTAATTTAAAATTGATCTTCCAAATATAGTTATTTATAAATTGGCCCCAGGGTCACGACACAGACACATCAACTCGAAAACAACGCTATTTCCTCGAAACTGACTGGTTCGTTCATAGAATTGTCTTGAATTTTCTTTTAAAACCTCACAATATTGGCTCAGCACAAAATCCATTACCGCTAGACGTAAACCGCACCCAACATAAACCCTATAACCCAAAAAGAGCCACGTCACCTCTGCGCATGCGCAATCTACTCTTGTCTGAAAGTCCTCTCAAAAAAACACACCGCACACAAAACTCTGATTCTTCAAAACCATTGGTTCAGGAGAGATCGCACCTTCCAGCCACGCATGCGCGTATACTCCCAAGGGGATTCTGTTAAATAATGGCATCCTGCACCTCAAATTCCCAATCCTCTCAGATGAATACTCCAGCAGTTAATTCACTTATCGTCTGCTCATGCGCATAACGAAAAATGCCCGTAAGGGGTAATATCAATTTCAAAATTAGCCCTAAGGCCATGGTCGCACACTTCAACTCTGAAACAACGCTATTTCCCCCAAACTGACTTGTGTCCGTGAACTGAATTAACATGAATATTCTTTTAAAACCTCACAATATCGGCTCAGTACTCCCAACAGAACCCATACAACCCAAAAACAGTCACTTCTCTTCTGCGCATGCGCAACCTACTCGTGGCTGAAAGTCCTCCCAAAATCATACACCTTACTAAAACTCCGATTCTCCAACACTGGTGGTTCAGGAGATAACACATCTTTAATCCACGCATGCGCAGACCCTGACCAGGGGATTCTATGGAGGAATAGCATCCGCCACTCCAAAACCCCAATCCTCTCTGACGAAAACACCAGCAGTTGAATCACTGTTGGGCTGCTCATGCACTCCCAACATAACCCATACAACCCTAAAACAGTCACTTCTCTTCTGCGCATGCGCAATCTACTCGCGGCTGAAAGTCCTCAAAATCACACACCTTAAAAAAAACTCTGATTCTCCAACACTAGTGGTTCAGGAGATATTGCATCTTTAATCCACGCATGCGCAGACCCTCAACAGGGGAATCTATGGAGTAATAGCATCCGCCACCCCAAAACCCCAATCCCCTCTGACGAAAACTACAGCAGTTAAATGACTTCTCATCTGCACATGCGCATAACGAAAAATGCCCGGAAAGGGCAGCATGAACTTCCACAAAATAGTAGTAATTTTTTGAATTTTTTCGTGTCACGTGATCTTCACGATATTTTGCAAAAGTGTTTGCTTTGGTCTTTTGCATCTAACTACTGAGTTTCTATTCAATCAGATTAGTATTTTTCGACATATCGTGGAAACAAAATTTTAAAATTTTTGAAAAATTTTTTTGTCACTTTTGGCCATCCGGTCGGTCACAAAAAAACTCCGATTCTCCAACACTAGTGGTTCAGGAGATATCGCATCTTGAATCCACGCATGCGCAGACCCGCACCGGGGGATTCTATGGAGGAATAGCATCCTCCACCCCAAAACCCCAATCTTCTCAGAAGAAAACTTGAGCAGTTGAATTATTTCTCGTCTGCTTATCCGAATAACAAAAAATGCCCAAAAGGGGCAGTTACACACCCAGTCGTTCACCGTTCAGACAAATTTTGAAAAACCAATTTAAAATTCCACACATCGTTTACGCATTAATTCATTTGCCATGCTAGTAAGTGCCCTCGGACATATCGACTTGATTCAGATAAACGCTAAAAAATACTTCAGAACGAAATGTGATCACCAGATGCTACGGATATTCCATGTAGGAATTCGAAATGAAATAATTTGTCGAGTTTGGGAGTTAAAAATTTTTTTAGGCTCCTAGTGGTCTGTTCTCAGTGA
Source organism: Halyzia sedecimguttata (assembly GCA_937662695.2). NCBI lineage: Eukaryota > Metazoa > Arthropoda > Insecta > Coleoptera > Coccinellidae > Halyzia > Halyzia sedecimguttata. Next base: position 25,819,472 of record OW569415.2, read on the forward strand.
AATTTTGCACACCCCAAGAGGTCATAATTCGTCACCGAAGTGCCAAAACTGAACTCAATCCGATATTTTGTTTCGGAATTTCAAGCAAAATATTCCGCTCATAGTTAAAATTTTTTAAAATTTTTTCTACTCATGCTATCCCCACGAAATTTTGCACAAGTGTTTCCATTGGTACTTCGCATCTAACTACTCAGCTTCAATTCAATCGGATCAGTATTTTTCGAGTTGTACTGAAAACAAAATTTCAATTTAATTTTCAAATGTTTGACATTTTTTTTTCTAGTTTAGAGCCATCCGATCAATACAAAACTTCGCAGGCATATAAAGGTCATGATTCTACAAAATGATGCTGAATTTCAGATAGATCGAGTGATCGGTTTCGGAAATATTCTTGAAAAACGTTTTAACTAAAAATGGCCGTAACTCAGAAACGGCTGGATCGATTTTGCCCGTTAACGAACTTGTCCGAGATATTTACGCTCCAACCATGCCCTGCAACGCTCTAATCGTGCTCTATCGTGCTAACGGCTGGACCGGCCCGCCGGACGGACAGAATTGAATTTGACCTCGAATTCTTCATCAGGGAGTCGAACCCAATCGTTTGAGACCATTTTCGTAAAAAAATTCGAAAAATACAGACATTGTGACGAAATGATAGCACGCTGTTCCTTGCGGAACACGCGCGCAAAAATTGAAAACAAATACATTTCTCTAGACAAATATAGGTATATTATCAAACATAGCATTTTCAAAAGTACAGTAGGCTAATGAAAATTGCTATAAAATCATATTAAAGTCTCTAATTTTTCGTTCCTTCTATCCCCCGAATGATTTCGTTTCATCAACTCTTTGTTATTCCTGTTTTAAATAATTCTTCGAATTAACGTCCTCATTGATTTAAACTGAAGAATCTATAGATAATGACTTTCGAAATGTAAAAAATTGGTTCAAGCACTGAAGTCAGGAGCTTTTGCGCGTATGTTCTATTGTCCATTCTCCTGTATTGGACACGAATTTACCATGGTAAATTCGAATTGAGAGTGTCCAATACAGGAGAATGGACAACATAATTTGCCATGGTAAATTCGATTAAGGGTGACCAATACAGGAGAATGGCGCAAAAGCGCAAAAGCTCCTGACTTTACGTCAGTGCTTGAACCAATTTTTTTTCGTAATTTTTTTGAAATTTTCTAGGGGTACGGTTCTTACAAAATTTTAAACACTTCTTTATGTTGATTTTCTACTACCAGTTACCAAGCTTCAATTCGATCAAATCTCAATTTTTTGAGTTATCGAGGAAATAATATTCCAGGTGGGTATAATTCGGAAACCGATTATGCCCAAAAACGAACTTAACTCTGTAACATTCGTTTGTTTACCTTCGGCGTGCGATAAGGTTATCGTTCGTGTTGATATTGAATTTGAGGTTGGGTCTCAGTGGTACCAATCGACGCTAAATAATTGTTGTATTCGAAGGGCCGAATGAGTTGGCAATATTGTTGCATTATGACAGTCTGAAATTTAGCGAGTGCGTCGGTCAGGTGAAGTCGTCCATTTTGTGAACATTCAACGAAGGAAGCATAGGTTGAACGTATTTTCGGAACTCTGGTAGAATTATTGGAATCTTGTTAATTGGATATAGTTTCGAAAATCGGATTAAGAGTAAGGGTTATATTGGTTTGATTGGGAAGGATAACAGATAACCGTCACTTGTCTCGAAAGAGGATATAAAAGCCTTTTGTAAATCCGAGTTGAACACGTGAACGATCTTGGCGGCTTGGTCAGAACATCGCTGTGTGCTTGAAGGATTATTTGGTGGAGGCACGGCCAGATTTGGTTTCGAAGCAAACGTGTGCAGGACAACCCCGAACATCAGGGGTTTTTATGCCAGCACGAATTTTATGCCAGCACGATTTTTATGTCAAGAGGAATAGCACGATTTTTATGTCAGGAAGAGAAGGATTTTTATGTCAGGAAGAGTAGCACTGAGGCATTCGAGTATATACAAGGTGGTCTATAAGTAACGCTGTGGGACATTCAATCGAGGGTTGCAGACTACGAGCACAGAGGGAAAGAGGACAGTATTGCGAGACCATCGACGCAATACTACGTTCAGGAATAAGGAATAGCACGCAAGTTATTGGAAACATCTTTCGAAATATATCTTATACCTGCTATATGCGACATGAACATACATTGTCATCAATTATATAAATTATTGTTGTTGTAAAGCGGAAATTGGGGAAAGATTTGTGTAAATCATACAAGATCATAGATAAGAAACGTGGATGCGCCTGAGCTCAAGCGACGCGTATTTGAATCAAAGAGGAATATCTACGTACAATTTCCGCCACCCTCATTCAGGGTTTCACAGTAGTTTTATTTTATTGAATCTAAAGACCTGGGTTGTAAGCTACTGGAATAAATTGTTTGTTTTTAGCGTGAATATTCTTTTGGTTAATTTAGGAATTATTATATTACGCTGGGGTATCTGGGAGACTTAAATTTACCTGGCGCCCATTTACTAGGTTCCCTTTTTAGAAACCCACTCCAGCCCACTCCCATCTCCACTGGAGCTAGACCGCGGATCCCCGAGTAGCTCCGAATTTAGCCACTGCGACTTGGGAACATTCGTATGTCGTTATAAATTGGCGCCCAACGTGATTTTTGAATTTGAGTAGTTGTATTAGACAAATTTACACCAAATTGATGTAAATGGTGGTATTCTAGATATTTTTTTTGAGAACTAGCTATATCGTGCGTCACATTGTACAAAATTGACGTAATTTTTATATAGGTTTGATTGTATCGAATAATTGTACAGGTTAGTTGAAAGGTGGTTATTTGATTCGCAAAATGGGAGAATTTAAATTGATTATCAATAGGTTGGATAAAAATCAGTTGATATATGAATTGGTTATTCGGGGTATGTCAGCTGGTACAGTTGAGCATATGCGCAGTAACTTGGCTTTGTTAATTAAGCAGGAGAAGAAGAAGGTTAGTTTCATATACCCAGAGCATCCTTTTTCATTTCAGGATGATAAAGTTGCAATTTCCAACCTGTTAGAACGCTTATTAAACGAATTTGAAACCTTAGATTTAAATTCACCAAATATAGCGAATAAATTCACCACTGATTTGGTACATTTAATAGGTAGGATAGATAGAAGTGTCCCTGTTAAAGAGGATGAAGTTAGTTGTAAGAATGAATTCTGCAGGAAAGCAGACAATTTAAAGACAGCATATACAACTAAATTTTTGAAACTTAAAGCATCAGCACCCGATACGTTAGATGAGAGTAGTGATAATGCGACTGATGATGATAGTGACGAGCCTGACAGAGATATAAATTTTTCTCCCTTCATGCGACATTCGTCTCCTCCAAGGGGAAATTCTACGGTTATTACATCGGTAATGAAGTCAATTCCAGTCGAAAAATGGAATTTAAAGTTTTCAGGCGATAAAAAGAGTCTATCAGTAAGCGCATTTTTAGAGAGGGTTGAAGAATTGAGATTAGCCCGAGGTCAAAATCGCAATAACTTGGTAGTGGAATAGATCTTTTCACGGGGGTAGCATTGCATTGGTTCAGGGAAGTTAGGAAATCTACGGCTACATGGGATGATCTGATTACTAAGTTAAGAGAAGATTGGCAACCATCAGATTATGATGATAAATTATGGGATGAAATCAAAAATAGAAAACAAGGTCCTAATGAGGATATTATAAGTTTTATGTCAATAATGTCATCTATGTTTGATCGGTTGTCTCATACTGTCAAAGAAAAAGACAAATTAAAAATCGTTAGGAAGAATTTGCATCCCTATTATTTAGATCGGGTCAACCTAAGTAAAATCAATTCATGGTCTGAGTTAAAATCAGCTTGTCGGCAGATTGAAGATCAGAAGCGGTTGGTAGAGTCATATTCAGTACTTTCTAGAAAGGGTTGTTTAGAACCTGATTTAGCCTATATTGATACATTGCCTTCCACATCCACCAACAATGGCACCGACCCTATCGTGCGGACATAGCCAACCACTTATGGTGGATTCGCAAACGTAAAATGTTATAACTGTGGCATGGCAGGCCATAAAATTAGGGGTTGTCTCAAGCCAAAAATTTTAAAATGTTACCGTTGTTCAAGAGAAGGGTTCACTACTAAAACTTGCCCATCTTGTAATTCTGGTCGTGGACGCAATCCTTCGGGAAACGGGGGGAGTCGTCACTGACCTGTCGCAGCAGTGACGATGCTTTTGGCGACCCATATTCTTCATGTAACACTGTTGATAGCTATAAAGAGGAAAATACTCAACCGTCATTCATACCAGTATTGAGTTATTTAGCAAGCCAGGCGGAAGGGGATAATAGACCCCATCTTAAGGTGGAAATTTTGGGAAAAGGTTTCTTGGGTTTATTGGACTCTGGTTCTTGCAGATCAATAATGGGAAAACCGGGATGGAATATTATTGAGCATATGGGAATATCTCTCCGAACCTCTAATACCAAGTTCTGTAGAGTGGCGAATGGAAATTTATGTACCGTTCTGGGAAGTTGTGACCTACCGGTAAAGTTTAAAAATAAAGTGGTACTCGTAGAAATGTTAATAATACCAGAACTCCCACAGACTTTGATTTTGGGTTGGGATTACTGGAATTTGATAGGGCTGATTCCATCGTTTAACGAGTGGCAATTCTGTAAGAATGAAATGGACGTTAATTGTGTTGATGTAGTACAAGGTGAGGAGATTTTGAATCAAAAACAGAGAGAAATCCTAGAATCGATAGTTGAGGAAAATTTTAGGTCTATGGGGGAAGGATTAGGATGTTATCAGTTCGGTTGTGTGGATATTAAGATCGATCCGGATTGTGAACCGATAAAGCAGCGGTACTATAGGGTGTCTCCGGTAATGCAACAACATATAGACCGGGAATTAGAAGAAATGTTGAAATTGGGAGTAGTTGAAAAGTCGGAAAGTCCATGGGCATCACCGATTGTATTGGTCAGGAAAAAGGCGGGATACAGGTTTTGCGTTGATTTCAGGAAAGTAAATTCTGTGACGAGGAAGGATAGTTACCCTCTCCCGATGGTATCCGATACATTAGATAAATTAAGAAATGCGAAATATTGTTCGACAATAGATATCAAAAGCGCATATTGGCAGGTACCCCTTTCAGAGTCATCGAGACAATACACCGCCTTCACTGTCCCAAATCGTGGTTTGTTCCAGTTTACGAGACTGCCATTCGGGTTAGTGACTAGTGGGTCAAAATTCCAACGCATCATGGATGGAGTGATCGGAGCTGATCTTGAACCTTACGTATTCGTATACTTAGACGATATAGTGATCATTTCAGAAACTTTCCAACATCACTTGGAAATATTGGGGGAAATATTTCGTCGTGTTAGGAAAGCAGGGTTCACTTTAAGTAGGGAGAAATGCGAATTTTGCAAGCCACAACTTAAATATCTGGGATATGTGATTGATCGGTACGGTTTACATGTAGACCCCGAAAAAATTAATGCTATGCTTTCATTACCAACACCTACCAATGTCAAAGAAGTTCGCAGAGTCGTGGGTACTCTATCTTGGTATAGACGTTTTGTCCCAAATTTTAGTGATCTTATTTCACCTCTCACCTTTTTGCTCCAGAAGAATGTAACATTTAGATGGTCCCGAATGCGAGGAGGCCTTTCGGAAAATAAAGCAGTGTTTGGTTTCTGCTCCGGTGTTGAGTTGTCCGAATTACGAGCAACCATTCCAAATTCAAACTGACGCTTCCGGCTTTGGAATAGCCGCGGTATTATCACAACCTCAACCCGATGGGGGAGAAAAGGTTATAGCATATATGAGTAAGTCTTTGACGAAACCCGAACGAAACTACTCTACTACGGAAAGGGAATGCTTGGCAGTAGTATGGGCAATTGAAAAGCTTAGGCCATATATTGAGGGTATCCCATTCACGGTCATTACGGACCATCATTCGTTAATTTGGATTCAGAATCTGAAGGATCCTGCGGGTAGATTGGCGAGATGGAGCGTTAAACTCCAACAATATGATTTTAAGATTGTGCATAGAAAGGGAAAGGAACATGTTGTACCGGATATGTTATCTAGAGCCGTTCCTATGATAGATACGATACAGGTGGATAATGAAATCGAGGTAACTGATAGGTGGTATGAAGAAATGTTCAGTAAAGTTTCAAGTAAACCTGCGAAATATCCCCAGTGGAGGACTTCAGTGGATGGTGGAACTTTATTTAAATACGTAAAAAGTGATTATTCGGATTTAGCTTCGGAATCTGACGAATGGAAAATAGTATTACCCAAATCGGAACGTAGGAGGGTGATTTCTAGTTCTCATGACCCACCATTAGCTGGTCACCCCGGTGTATACAAGACGTATTATCGTGTTCGGGAGAAGTATTACTGGCCTAAAATGAAACAGGACATCGCTAAGTATGTGAGGAAATGCGCTATATGTGGTGCTCATAAAGTTCCAAACCAGACACCGGCTGATAAAATGGCATCTCACCCTAAACCAAACTTACCATGGGAAATGATTTCTATAGATCTTATGGGACCATATCCTATAGGTCGAAGAATGGCTTCACGTTTATATTAGTGATCACCGATTATTTGACTAAATTCCCAATAATTGTTCCGTTGAAAAAGGCGACGGCCGTGAATGTAATTAAGGTTTTGGAGAGTTCAGTTTTCCTAATGTTTGGGGTCCGAGAATAATTATAGCCGACAATGGCGTACAATTTTCGGGAAATAATTTCAGACAGTTTCTTGAGGAATATAAGGTGAAGAAAACATTCTGTGCCCTTTATCATCCCAGGTCTAACCCAACCGAACGTATGAATCGTTCCTTGAAAACTATGATTAGAATGTATGTGTCGGACAATCATAAGGATTGGGATAAACATCTAACCGAAATTTCTTGTGCAATACGAACCGCGAAACATGAAACGATGAAGGTAACCCCATTTTTCGCTAATTTCGGGAGATCTTTCAAAGGTTTTGGAGAGGATTATGACCATGATTTAAGAGATAGCTCGGAACCTATAGATTTCAAAACTCGAAATATTGCCTTTCAGCGAGTTTGGGATGATATTAAGAAAAGGTTAGAAAAGGCCAACAATAAGGCGGTTCACGACTATAATTTAAGGCGTCGGTATGTAGAATTTCTACCGAATGAACTAGTATGGCGTAAAAACTTTGTATTATCGGATGCCTCGAAAAATCTGGTGGGGAAACTTACTCCTCGTTATATAGGGCCATTTAGAGTTAGTCGCAGACTTTCGCCTTGGATGTACGAACTTAAAGATGACAAAGATAATATGGGGGGAGTATGGCATATCAAAGATCTGAAAGCCTATGAATTTTCGGAAGGATAAATAGGATATGTTTATTTTGAAGTAGGAAATTTTTGGAGAATGATTGGCATTTAGTGAATCGGATATATTTGTGAATCGGTTTATTTTTTTGATCGGGACCGGATGTTGTCAGTCGTGGGGCTAACTGGTGAGAATCGACGAATGAAAGGAATGAGTGTTGATGTGTATGATGGAGTATGAACTGAAATTGTAATGGCTGGAATTGGAATGGAAGAGGTGTAGTTTCTTAGTGGTTGCTCTTGGTACCTGTCCACGCTCAGTGACCCGAACTCTTTGATTTTTTTTTCTGCTAAGTATTTTAATCCATAAGTGAAATTTACTAGGTAAATTTTTTCAGGCAAGGGGGGACTTTGTAACATTCGTTTGTTTACCTTCGGCGTGCGATAAGGTTATCGTTCGTGTTGATATTGAATTTGAGGTTGGGTCTCAGTGGTACCAATCGACGCTAAATAATTGTTGTATTCGAAGGGCCGAATGAGTTGGCAATATTGTTGCATTATGACAGTCTGAAATTTAGCGAGTGCGTCAGTCAGGTGAAGTCGTCCATTTTGTGAACATTCAACGAAGGAAGCATAGGTTGAACGTATTGCCGGAACTCTGGTAGAATTATTGGAATCTTGTTAATTGGATATAGTTTCGAAAATCGGATTAAGAGTGAGGGTTATATTGGTTTGATTGGGAAGGATAACAGATAACCGTCACTTGTCTCGAAAGAGGATATAAAAGCCTTTTGCAAATCCGAGTTGAACACGTGAACGATCTTGGCGGCTTGGTCAGAACATCGCTGTGTGCTTGAAGGATTATTTGGTGGAGGAACGGCCAGATTTGGTTTCGAAGCAAACGTGTGCAGGACAACCCCGAACATCAGGGGTTTTTATGCCAGCACGATTTTTTTGTCAGGAAGAGAAGGATTTTTATGTCAGGAAGAGTAGCACTGAGGCATTTGAGTATATACAAGGTGGTCTATAAGTAACGCTGTGGGACATTCAATCGAGGGTTGCAGACTACGAGCACAGAGGGAAAGAGGACAGTATTGCGAGACCATCGACGCAATACTACGTTCAGGAATAAGGAATAGCACGCAAGTTATTGGAAACATCTTTCGAAATATATCTTATACCTGCTATATGCGACGTGAACATATATTGTCATCAATTATATAAAGTATTGTTGTTGTAAAGCGGAAATTGGGGAAAGATTTGTGTAAATCATACAAGATCATAGATAAGAAACGTGGATGCGCCTGAGCTCAAGCGACGCGTATTTGAATCAAAGAGAAATATCTACGTACAATTTCCGCCACCCTCATTCAGGGTTTCACAGTAGTTTTATTTTATTGAATCTAAAGACCTGGGTTGTAAGCTACTCGAATAAATTGTTTGTTTTTAGCGTGAATATTCTTTTGGTGAATTTAGGAATTATTACATTACGCTGGGGTATCTGAGAGACTTAAATTTACCTGGCGCCCATTTACTAGGTTCCCTCTTTAGAAAGCCACTCCCATCTCCACTGGAGCTAGACCGCGGATCCCCGAGTTCTAGTAGCTCCGAATTTAGCCACTGCGACTTGGGAACAGTCGTATGTCGTTATAACTCTGCCATTCGGATACGCAACCTACCCTGAAATCTGCAAGTCCCTATCTCCTTTCGTTCGAAAGCTATCGAGGCAACGGTCACATATCCAGCTACTGAACTCACACAAGGCTGCTCGAATCTCCAACAATATTTAACCGATCGTGTTAAAACTTAAAACTTGGCAGTAGAGTTAGGTTCTAAAGGCTCTTGCAAAATTTCAGCAATTTCAGACGAATACTTACTGATATATAGAATTTTTTTTAATTTTCAATGATTTATCAAAAATTTTCTATAAATACTATCCTCACGAAGTTTTGCAAGAATGTTCGCGTTGGCATTCTACAACTAATAACCATGTTTCAATTCAATCGGTTTAGTATTTTTCGAGTTAATAAGGAGAAAAAAACAACCAAATTTGAGATGGCTATTACTCTGAAACCGTTTGGCCGATTATGCTTATAAACAAACTCAAATGTCGCGTTCAGATGGACAACCTAACCTGAAAACTTCAAGCCGCTATCTCTTTCCGTTCTCAGGTTATCGTGACAACAAACAAATTTTTAAATAATTTTTTTAAAATTTTCTAGCGATACGATTATCACAAAATTTCACAAACGTGCTTAGGCTCATATTCTACAACTACTCAACAAGTTTCAGTTCGATCGGATTTATATTGGTTGAAAACAAAATTATTACTCGGAAACCACTGGGCCGATTATGCCCATTAACGAACTTGTCCGTCGTATTGGGATGCGCCACCTACCCTGAAAATTTCAAGTCGCTAGCTCTTTCCGTTCTCAAGTTATCGTGGCAACGGCCGGCCGGACAGAATCAAATTTGAACTCGAATTCTTCATTGGGGAGTCGAACGAAATCGTTTGAGACCATTTTCGTAAAAAAATTCGAAAGTTACAGACAATTGGGGCAAAATGATAACGCGATGTTCCCCAGAACATACGCGCAAAAAATAAATAATATCTTTGAGCTTCTTGATCTTCCATCCAGATGTATAAATTTTGTTAACTAAGTAAGTAGGTACCTAATTTTTAATAAGGGTATCAGAATCTTATATGAAATCGGAAGAAATTAAATTTCATTTAAATTTCTAAAAATGTTAGTACCGCTTATAGACATTCTTTTTGTGCTGATTTTGAAAGGAATTTTGGTGAATTTGAGTAAATTTTGTGCGTTTTAATAATAAATATGTTCAATCTGGCTGTAAATGTACAGGTACTTCGCTTTAGGTATTATACCGAAGTCCTCAAAATGGTCCCCGCAAACTGAGCTATATAGAGGTAGAAGAAAAATTCAGCCTTACCTATAAATTCTTCACCTCTTAAGTTTTTGGAAAGCCGGAACAGCTAACATAATTTTAATTTCTTGAAGGTGAATATAATTATTCATTTGCTGTTACCATATACCTAATATTATATTATAATAGGTATATGGCTGTTGCAGGAAGGAACATAAAATTTCCTAACTATCTTATTCAGTCTGTAAACTCAAATGAACCCACCCGCCAAGTAGAAAATAATCCAGAGAATAATTCACTATTTACAAACTATTCAATTACAGAATAGATATCACTGCATTGTGCGAATTCACGCTGTTTGCCAATTTCACGAAATACCGGCGATTGTAAGCCTAACCAACAAAATCCAGATCATGTTACCACCCTAAAGATCTTCCTGGCAAAATTTGAACAATTTCGGACATTTGAACTATTTCGGAAATTTGTCCTATTTTATAAATTTGATTTATTTCGGACATTTGAACTATTTTCGACATTTGAACCATTTTGGACATTTTAACTATTTTAGACATTTGAACTATTTTGGACATTTGAACTATAAAGACGGCATGGTATGTCTGGTTACAGTGCATATTTACCGAAGAAAACAAAAAATAAGCTTCCTTTTATACGAATGGCTTAGATAACTTTAAATGAGCCGGCCTGTGGTGACTTGGTGGGATCGTACCTCACTTTGGCGCCATAGGTCACGGGTTCGAATCCCCCTCAGGGCATGGATGTGGTGGAGGTGTGTTTGTCCGGTATGAATGAGGTATAAATAATAATAATGAAATTTCTACGAAGTGACTGGACACATAACCAAGAGGTTGAACCCAAAAAGTGTGAACGCCGATATCGTGTTTGCGCTAATGAGTTCGATGCCTTTTAACTTGGTGTTTGGAGTGGAGGGGAACTGGATGGAGGCAAATTAGAAAAAATCGTTTTCAATTTGTTTATGAAATTATTGTGTATAATTTGCAATGTATTATCAAATATTCTGATTGAGAGGAGAATAACTACATCAATAAAGATTATCCTCTGTCACGTTGCCCCTAACGGTTGATCTGATTGCCTTCGTGATCCTAGAGACTTGAAATTCTTAGAGATTATCCTCAAGTGAAATTTCGATGGGGAACTTGCATTTTCGATATTTCATTAACTTATTTTCAGGGCCCTCTCACTGGAGCCAGTATGAACACTGCGAGATCCTTCGCACCAGCTGTATTTGGTAGCAGAAGGGATTGGGAGGACCAATGGGTAAGCACAAATATATTTAATAATGAAAAATGGTAATACCGTTGTTAATAAATCAATAAGTCCAGAGCGTTTCTGCCAATCGGGTTCTTCATAAATGGCTTCGTATAATAAATATACTTATGCATATATTTCACAAGTCAAATAGACCCCAGGGGGTTCATTGATTTGCCGAGAAAGCAAGAGCAGACGCGTTTCTGGGTTCTTGGCCTTCATCAGTACTCTGTAGTTTCTCAACAAATTCAACTAAACTGACCCGGGTTAAGCCTCTCAGAGCCGGCTTGGTCGATCATACCTAATCGCCCACGCCACCTATGAGACAAAACACGGAAATCAGTCTTTCCCCACCAGTGAATATTTGAAGCGTGAAATCATATGCCACCATTCACTCGATATTAATCCAGAACGAGTCCCGCAGAGCTCAGACAGTATCTTCCCAATAGCCATGAACGCTGTTTAGCGTTTTCAAAAATAAAATTGGTTCAAGCCCTGTGGACAGGAGCTATTGGGCGCATGTTCATCTTCCTTGTGGCCCGTACTGACCAGTAAAGAAAAAAAGCAGTATCATGTTGAATACCTTAATATTTTTCTGGAACACAAATTTTCCATTACAATAATCTTCATCTAGCTTCTATTTAGTATCAATTCCTGTAGAACGTGATCATAATAAGTGTTTTCCATATAATAAAATGTGTTTGAACTTGGTATGTAGGAAATCTGACATCAATTATTGGAATTAATTGATTTGACAAACAGCCGTCAAATGAGGTAAATAGATTTTTGTGACGATTTTCTGTGACCATAGAACGTCAAAACACGCTGGAATGTGAATTTTAAGCAATATCTTCTGGAATTGAGATCGTATCGAACTGAAATTTTGCACACTCGTGTAGAATGCTTGATTTAACGTCGGTACAAATTTTTTTATTAAAAAATTTTCCAACTGCCCGATCCCAACAATACTTAGATAATATTATATCCATAAATTAAGCATTTCATTATTGCATTTCTTGAAATAGGTACCTTTTCAAGTCGATCAACATCGTCCTTCTTTCGACGTCTAAACTATGACTTGATTCTTTATGTTTATGTCTTTGAATTTGTTTTCGGTGGATTTCAAAGAGTTCATAGAATAATCGATGAAAATACTGAGAGAGACCCAGGAAATTTGACACATTTTGTCTTATATCTCCAGAAATTGAAATCGTATAGAGCCAAAATTTTGCACAATGTTGCAAAATACTACAATTGACGTTAGTACAAGTTTTTGTTGCAATCTGATGAATAGTTCACGAAAAAAAAAATTTTTTTTCGAAAAAATTAAAAGAAATATTTTTTAAAAAATTACCAACATTTCGATCATAACAGAATTTTGCCAAAAGTTGCGCGTTTATATCCTCGAACTGACTACCAAGTTTCAATTCAACATCTTCTTTAGTTCCTGAAATATCAGGGAAATAACCTCAAAATTTTAAATGTCTATAACTGCTAAGCCGTCCGGCCGATTTTGCCCGTTAACGAACTTAACCGTCGCAATTTGATCAGAAACCTACCCTGAAAGTTTGAAGTCGATAGGACCTTCGGTGCTCCTGTTATCGTGCCTACGGCCGGAAGTACGGCCGGCCGGCCGGACGGCCGGACGGCCGGACGGCACCCAAAAATCTGACACCGGATTCGTGATCAGGGAGTCCGAATTAGTCTATTAGCCAATTTTCAGCTCGAAATTCGAAAATTACAGACATTTGGACGAAATGATAGGACGATGTTCCCCTAGAACATGCGCCCAATAATGAAAAATGGCGATACCGTTGTTAATAAATCAACAAGTCCAGAGCGTTCCTGCCAATCGGGTTCTTCATAAATGGCTTCGTATAATAAATATACTTATGCATATATTTCACAAGTCAAATAGACCCCAGGGGGTTCATTGATTTGCCGAGAAAGCAAGAGCAGACGCGTTTCTTGCTTCTTGGCCTTCATCAGTACTCTGTAGTTTCTCAACAAATTCAACTAAACTGACCCGGGTTAAGCCTCTCAGAGCCGGCTTGGTCGATCGTACCTAATCGCCCACGCCACCTATGAGACAAAACACGGAAATCAGTCTTTCCCCACCAGTGAATATTTGAAGCGTGAAATCATATGCCACCATTCACTCGATATTAATCCAGAACGAGTCCCGCAGAGCTCAGACAGTATCTTCCCAATAGCCATGAACGCTGTTTAGCGTTTTCAAAAATAATAATGAAAAATGGCGATACCGTTGTTAATAAATCAACAAGTCCAGAGCGTTCCTGCCAATCGGGTTCTTCATAAATGGCTTCGTATAATAAATATACTTATGCATATATTTCACAAGTCAAATAGACCCCAGGGGGTTCATTGATTTGCCGAGAAAGCAAGAGCAGACGCGTTTCTGGCTTCTTGGCCTTCATCAGTACTCTGTAGTTTCTCAACAAATTCAACTAAACTGACCCGGGTTAAGCCTCTCAGAGACGGCTTGGTCGATCGTACCTATTCGCCCACGCCACCTATGAGACAAAACACGGAAATCAGCCTTTCCCCACCAGTGAATATTTGAAGCGTGAAATCATATGCCACCATTCACTCGATATTAATCGAGAACGAGTCCCGCAGAGCTCAGACAGTATCTTCCCAATAGCCATGAACGCTGTTTAGCGTTTTCAAAAATAATAATGAAAAATGGCGATACCGTTGTTAATAAATCAACAAGTCCAGAGCGTTCCTGCCAATCGGGTTCTTCATAAATGGCTTCGTATAATAAATATACTTATGCATATATTTCACAAGTCAAATAGACCCCAGGGGGTTCATTGATTTGCCGAGAAAGCAAGAGCAGACGCGTTTCTGGCTTCTTAGCCTTCATCAGTACTCTGTAGTTTCTCAACAAATTCAACTAAACTGACCCGGGTTAAGCCTCTCAGAGCCGGCTTGGTCGATCGTACCTGAGAGGCTTAACCCGGGTCAGTTTAGTTGAATTTGTTGAGAAGCTACAGAGTACTGATGAAGGCCAAGAAGCCAGAAACGCGTCTGCTCTTGCTTTCTCGGCAAATCAATGAAGCCCCTGGGGTCTATTTGACTTGTGAAATATATGCATAAGTATATTTATTATACGAAGCCATTTATGAAGGACCCGATTGGCAGGAACGCTTTGGACTTGTTGACAAATATATTTTTTCGGCAACCGTCCGGGAAGTGTCCACTTCCTGGACGCTTTTTCTTTGAGAAAGAAGCATTTCCCGGCCTAGTCCGGGAAGTACGTACTTCCCGGACTAGGCCGGAAGAATCACGTCGTTTTGGTCATTGTAAATATGAAAATCTTGGTAGGTATATTTTTGATAAATGAAGTTACCATAGCACTGAGAAAACGGCTGACAGTTCATATAATATTAGTTGTCAACATGTGATATTTTCTGTTCTGCTTAATTTGACTAAGAATCAAAATATATAAAAAAGAAATGTGTCGTCTCATTGATTTGTTATTCTACACGGTTGCCGAAAAAATATTGTACGCAACACGCCCGAAAAAGGTTTTTTTGGACTCATAGACTTCTAGGACTCGCTTACGCTCGTCCTAGAATTTTGTCTATTCGTCCAAAAAAACCCTATTTTCCGGACTTGTTACGTAAATTACTATTTTTAATGATTCATTTTGAAGGAATCCTACAGTTCCTGAAAAATAGAAGAGTGATGACATCGATGATATCATAGAACGATTTGAATTTATGTTGGATTTTTGTATCTCTTACCACCATAGTAAGTCAAATTAATACTTGTACGTTTGCAGGTTTATTGGGTGGCACCTAATATATCGCCATTTATATCAGTGGGATTCTACAAACTTTTCTTTTCCGTTCCTAAGGCCAAGACACCACGAGAAGAATATTCTCAGGCAATTTCCAGCTGAAAATGATTGAATCTTTAGGTTTAAAACTGTCATTGTATGGAAATACAAAAATTTATTGCTCTTATGTTTTTATAAACAATTTTTATCTGTAAATATGGGTTTTGTAACTTAATTTTTTTTATTTAACTCGTCATCTTCAATGGGCTACTTCCTACTAGAAATTCCGTGGAATTCTGTGAAATTTTAGAGCCCTAAAACATGTTAACATGAGAAAAAATAGAGATTGTGAACATTTTAACTATTGTTGAAAATGTGGATATTATTATATTGATAAATCATGAAAATCTATGGATACTGTGGTGTATTCATTTCTTTTCTCAGGTGATTCTCAGGTGGCTATGTGGGAAATACATTATTTTTAAACTTTGAAATGATTCCAAGTTACCCATAGATATTCTTGTTTTAAAAAATCCAAAAATATGTAAATACATACATGCTTTAGGTTCCCAAACATTGTCAACCCTTTCATGTTAATACACCTGTATTGCTAGTTCCTATAAATAGAAGGAACGAGACAGCGAGTGAATTATTTGGGATGAAGTAAGCGGGCTTACTTCCGATTTAGACCGTCAGACATGCGTGTCAGCGTCAGAGCGCCACGAATTGAGTGACACAGTCAAATCGTTGACATTGTAGAACAATCATCCCTTCCCACATATGAACTAGCAAATAGGAGTAGGTATACTCCATTCAATTTTAAAAAGTCTCCCGGTTGGCCATAATTTAAGTCTATCACGTTTTTGTAACTAAAACTAAGGCAGGTTGGCACTCCTGAAATATGTCAAAAGAATTATCTGAGACATTGCCAATTTCTACTCTCAACAATCAACATAATGTTCCATCTTGGTCAATATATTATCACAGATCAATATCTTCGAATAATAAAGAACTCTTCGCTTTGAAATTGAAAATACCTAAAGCAGTTTTGAAGAAGCAGAAATAAAGTATCAGGAAGTACTGTACAGAACTGAAATCTGCAATAGGAATATTTCATTGTGTCTTAGGACATGTTGAACTCTCGAATGAAATTACCTAGTTTCCTATACTCTAACAATGACTCTAGTTTCGTAGTAGTATTACTACGTTCTGAAACTGGTGTATTTCAAGTTGTGCAACAAGGTATTGAAATGTCTTCTGTAGGATCATTCCTTGAGAATTTCGAAACGTGGGAAATTCCATAGAAGCTTTCCTGCCGGGTTATTCAGGTTCCTTTATTATTTTTTCAAATAACCATCACAAAGTAACGGATTACTCTCTCCATTATTTTTTATTAAATCTTCAGCACTTGATTCCTGATTTCCGTACAAGAAAATAGCATAACTGAATCCTCCAACCAGTTTATATACGTGAAATATTTCCATAGTAACAATAGAGGAAACATTTTCTTCAATAGGCCAGGTCTTTGGAATTATTGAATTCACATAATATCTTCTCAAATTTAATATTTTTCCCACGAAAATCCGCATTGTGAAAAATAAGTTATTACTACGACTTCTATGTAGAGAGGACAACGTTGCGTAGTTATCTGACAGGAAAATGAGCATAACCTAACATTTTCAAAATATACACTGTGAAATGTGTAAAAATTTCATGGCTAACCGGGAGACTTTATAAAAGTGAATAGAGTATACATATTGCATAACAAGTGGTATCACCGAATCTTTATTAAGATTACCTTCGATTTGTGAAAGAATCTCCATTGCATGTGATAAATTGATGGAATGTCAAATGCTCTATACATAAAATAAACGTACATTGAAACTTTGTGATTTCTACCTATCTTGTTTGTTTCCCTTCTTCCTGGGAAAAACTTAAAACTACTATTAAAAATAATGCCGTCAAAAAATGATTGTTCATTTGAATGTATATCAATAATTATCTTAATTTCATCGTATCCTTGATTTATAGAGCTGTAAAGTCATTTGATCCTGTACGGGAACTTTTTTTTTAACATGATATTGTAAAATACAATTATTATATAGTATTGCTGTTCATTAGAAACCGTTCTAAAAAAAATTATAGAGAAATACAAAAACTGAAATTTTGCTAATTATTGTAAAAGTTTAAATATCAGATCAATGACATATATCAGTTTTCTACATTTTATCTCTTGTTTTAAATAGTATTAACATAGATAAATTAGGAAAAAATGATGCCGTACATTTTTATGCAGACCATATCTTTTAGGCTGATGAAAGTGACGCTACAATTTTAAGGGTACTTTATGGCCATCTGATACAGTACGGTATTAACATATTTTTGAAGAGAACAATTGATAATATGATATTATGTCCACGAATTGAAACTGTCAATCCCAGTATCAACAGTTTTATACAGGGTGAGTCTTTGACCACTGCATTAATTTTAACCAAAGATTCCTCTAATCAAATGAAACACTTTTTTCATCTAACATTTTTCCAAATTCAGCTCAGGTAAAAAGATACAGGCTGTTGAAATTTTGAAAAAAAATCAGTTTTTATTTTGTAGCTTTGACATCCTTTTTTCGAATAAAATGAATGTTGGCGTAAAGTTTCCTATAACTATGATACATATTTTCCAAATGTTAGTTATTTTCTACTTCTACTGGTTTTCTAGTTATGGACTCGTGGATTCATAAAACTAAACGAAATTAGCATACAGAAAGCATATAAAGTTTTTCTTGAGTCATTTCAAGAATATTCCATCGTTTTAGAACATTATATTATTCTTCATCATTTCTCCTTAAACGCACCGTTTTCGAGATATTCTTCATTGAATGTTTTAAAATGGAAAACTCCAGAAATTTCACTACTTTTATGGATCCGCCCCTGAGCGTTGGAATCCCGAATCAAGCTGTAAACCACGTTACCATGCCTTATTCTCGTCCGCCAACAATGTCATAGATAATTAATATGCGGGAGTGTATTAGCACATTGTGAAATCTTTAAACGCTTGTAACTTTTTACTTGAGCCGAATCTGGAAAAATGGTAAATGAAAAAAGTGTTTCATTTGATGAGATGAATCTTTGGTTAAAATTAATGCAGTGGTCAAAGACTCACTCTGTATACTTTTTGGTTTAATACATACTTCAAACATTTTTAATACATAGATATAATTGATTTGTTTCATTGTAAATATGTGAATAAATAAAACAATAATTTAATTTAAAATTCGATATATTTAATAGTAATAATAAATTTTTTTTTCCACTTATTCATTTCTGAAATAAAAGCTTAAATTTTACAGGTGTCTGCTAACTTCAGTGTCATGAGTACTTCTCAAGTAATTTGGAATTATCAGTGACAACATGTCTATATTTTGGTATAAATCGATAGTATACAAACCCATATTTAACATAGTTTCTAACTAGGAACCTAGAATCACGAAAAGACTATGAAAATTAGTACAAGTAAACTGTAAATGCCGTATGAAAAAAATTTCACCTTACATTTCGTTATATGGATTTTTACTTTTTGATTTTTTTTTTTCAGTTTTTTTCCCCTTTGGACCAACCAAAATGTACGGCATATGAAAAAAATTATCTATGCTTAAAATACTTTCAAAATAAATTTATTTCATGTTGTGTCAAATCACCCCCTGGACTACGGAAAGAGAGGGGATTGCAACCCTCGTTTTTTTCCCCTTGTCGCATGATTTTTGTACGGCGTTGCGGGATAATGGATTAGAAGCAGTATTGAAATAGTATGACACAGATGCCGTACAAAATCAAATGACCAAATTTACCCTGGTAATTGTCGGAAAATAAAAAAAAAATCCACTTTGTGGTGCACCTTTTTTTTTACGGCTTTGTGCGTTTTCTTATTATTTTTCATGGATCTATCGGTGGTAAGAAGCCGTACAAAAATATGTGACCAAAATGTACTCACTGTACCTGTACTTTCGAATTCTCACCTGCACTAAGTTGGACATAGCCTGGTATTAAATAAAGAAAGGAAGGAGCTATTACTGCTGTCAGCAGTACGGGCAGAGGACCAAAGAAGATTGGAATTAATTCGTTATTGTCATGTTTTTTTGGCGCTCTAGTTCCTCGGAACAGAGTGCTTATCAATTTGCCCAAATGTCTGTAATTTTGGAAATTTTGGCTGAAAATGGTCTCAAACGATTTGGTTCGACTCACTGATCAAGAATCCGAGGTCGAAATCGATTCTGTCCGGCCGGCCGCCCGGCCGTATGCCCGATAACTCTCGAACGAAAGGAGTTAGCGGATTGAAATTTGCAAGGTGGGTTTGGAGCGTAAATATCTCGGACGAGCTCGTTAATGGGCGAAATCCATCAAGCGGTTTCGGATTTATGGCCGATTTTAGTAAAAATATTTTTTATGAATATTTCCGAAACCGATCACTCGATCTATCTGAAATTTAGCATCAAATTGTAGAATCATGACCTTTATACGCATGTGAAGTTTTGTATTGACCAGATTACCGTAAAGTGTAAAAAAAAATTTAGAAAATTTAAAAAAAGTTTTTCTACAATAACTCTCGTTCGGAACGAGCTAGGAGTTGAAATTTTCAGAGTAGGTTAGGGAGATGAATATCTCGGTTAAGTTCATTATTGGGCAAAATTGGCCAGATTTAATTTGATTTCTTCCATGGTGCAGTTCTCATTCTCATGATTGCTCATTTAATCTTGATAAATTAACTATTATTTGAATTGAATTTCCTTTATGATGCAGTACTATCATAAGAATACATTGATATAATTCCCAACTCTGAGAAACCAATACTTTCGGAGATATAATTTGTCTGTTTGAACTAGAGCGCCAGAAAGCTCCTGTCCACAGGGCTTGAACCCATTTTTTATCTGATTTTCTTGAGAAAAAAATTTGTTTGGTTGGCCAAATAAATTGTTATTATCATTGTAACATCGTAGTTGGTTCTGAAACCCCTCTCATTTTGCCGCTTCATATGTATGCTATTCACATTTGCGATTTCAGCAACATAATTCATAATATACGCATTACGCATAACCTCATTTTGTCCTTTGTTTACATTGGCAACGGTAAATGATGTCACTGGGAGATTACTTTTCCTCCCGACCCAGTTTGGAGCAAAAATTTTAATTTTTGGATTTAAGTTCTTAGTACACCTGATTTTAGGTACATAGCATAATTGCTGAGTCCAACTCCTTCTCTGGGTTTATAACTGGCCTTGTGATGACCAGGACCAGGGTAGGTTAATTTGATTGAAAGAATGATAAATATGATACTGGAATTTTACTTACGTTTTAAGGAGTTTTCTTTCAGAAAATATCAAGCTGATGTAATCGAGAGTGAATTATTCATTAGTTGGGATTATATTCAAGAGATATCCTATTAGCTATTGAACATATATGAATAATCTGTTCCCTTGTATTTGAATGGAAGAATTTTTGAATTTCTATTTAAAATTTTTGAGATGTAAGAACTGATATGCATACTAATGAACTAATTTTAATGTTCGAATTTCGAATGCAGGTAATAAATCAATGCCAATGGCCAGAATACATTGAATAACTGAAAGATAACTCCCACTTTGGGAGTTTGGCCATTTGTGATAATTCTAACAATTAAAACAGATCAAATGTTCAGAATGTGCTCCATTATTCTCAAGACATTAAGAAATTCTTTTTCGTATGTTGTCGAATATATTTTTTAACATTTTGTGTGCCATTATTTTGATAGCACCTTGTTATTGATGATTTGAGGTAGAGATGTGCCGGATCACTGAATGTATGAATCCGCGGATGCGGATACGGATACGGAACACCATTTTCTAGATCCGCAAATACGAATACGGATACGGATCTAGACTCTCTTACGCATTCGATCTCTGTTTTTAAAGTTTAATTTACCATTGCTCAATTTCGATTACGGTTCATAATATTTTTGAGTTGCTGTAGTTATGTGTGATATTTTGTCCATATAACGATAACTTACTATGGAGATTGAATGCTGTTAAGTTAGAGAATTTAATTTTTGTTATTATAATTATAATATCAGAGATAGCTTTGAGTTTTGATCTAATTAGGAAGACTTCCAAGTAGTCATATTCTCATGACTACCAGAGAAGGTAGAAAGATTGTTTATTTATTTGATTTTTATAATTCAAATGTGCAAAATATAAGTAAGTATTCTTTGAAAATAAAACATATTTTGAATAGTATTTCGTTGCTAGATATTCACCCTCACGCACAATTTCGAAAGTCTAATAACATATAAAACTTAATCAGATCCGTTCGAGATCCGCCAAAAATATGGCGGATACAGATACGGATACAGATCTTTGTTTTTCTTCGGATATCCGCGAATACGGATATAATACGGATATCCGGAACATCACTAATTTGAGGTCCTCAATATTATCGTATTGTCTTTTGAAAACCTCACCTTTCAGATATGCAAAGATGCTAAAGTCCAGGAGACTCAATTCTGGAGAGCGTGTTGGAAATGAAGGATGGAGTAGGTACTCGACTTATTGCGCGTATGTTCTGGAGAACATCGCGTTATAGTTTTGCCCAAATGTCTGTAACTTTCGAATTTTTTGACGAAAATGGTCTCAAACGATTAAGTTCGACTCCCCAATGAAGAATTCGAGGTCAAATTTGATTCTGTCCGTCCGGCCGTCCGGCCGTTGCCACGATAACTTGAGAACGAAAAGAGCTAGCGACTTGAAATTTTCAGGGTAGGTGGCGCATCCCAATACGACGGACAAGTTCGTTAATGGGCATAATTGCGACATTTCAGTTTATTTATGAGCATAATCAGCGAAACGGTTTTAGAGTTATAGCCATCTGAAATTTTCTGAAATTTGGTGGTTTTTTGTTCCTCATTAACTCAAAAAATACTGAACCGATTGAATTCAAACATGGTTATTAGTTGTAGAATGCCAACGCGAAAATGTTTGCAAAATTTGGTGAGGATAGCATTTGTAGAAAATTTTTAATAAATCATTGAAAAAAAAAAAAAAAATTCTCTATATCAGTAACTATTCGTTTGAAATTGCTGAAATTTTGCAAAAGCCTTCATAACCTAACACTACTGCCTAGTTTCAAGTTTTATTACGATCGGTTAAATATTGTTGGAGATTCGAGTATTCTTGTGTGAGTTCAGTAGATGGGTTACCGTTGCCTCGATAACTTTCGAACGAAAGGAGATAGGGACTTGCAATTTTCAGGGTAGGTTGCGTATCCAAAAGGAACAGTTGAGTTCGATTTTGGGCATAATCGGTCTAACGGTTTCCGAGTTATACCCACCTGGAATATTATTTCCTTGATAACTCAAAAAATAAATATTCGATCTAATCGGTGCTTGGTAACTAGTAGTAGAAAATCAACATAAAGACGTGTTTAAAATTTTGTAAGAACCGTACCCCTAGAAAATTTGAAAAAAATGACGAAAAAAACATTTTTAAGAACCGTACCCCTAGAAAATTTTAAAAAAATCACGAAAAAAAAAATTGGTTCAAGCACTGACGTGAAGTCAGAAGCTTTTGCGCGTATGTTCTATTGCCCATACTTCTGTATTGAACACCCTTAATCGAATTTACCATGGTAAATTATGTTGTCCATTCTCCTGTATTGGACACTTAATTCGAATTTTTATACTATACGGGTGGTATAGAACTCCTACAAATAGGCTAGATTTGCAGAAGTAGTGTTGGCAGTTGCCCCATATTGTTGAAAATATCCCAACTGTATTTCTTCGTCATCTAGGTGGTATATAAATGGCTTCGGCTCCAGCATTATTCTTTTGCACCTTTCACCATTAATGGTATCATGGAAGAAAACTTGGTTATAATTATATTCTACGACGAGAAACTGCTAATAACCACGTACACACTTTTTGAGAATGTAATGGAGTCTCTATAATAACTATGGGAATAGTGGGTATATCTCGGGTGCCTTATACTGAAAATTAGTTTGACCCGTCGTCCTATCATCGCTCAAATTGTAATACTCAATGGGTCAATGCCGGAATGTTGGAGGAATGTTATTCCGAAAATATGAAAATGAAACTGTAAAGCTTACCTTTTATCACATCACATCTTAAATGAAATGCAAGTATAACGAAGGATGAACTTTACTGTACTCGCCCGTTACTATCAACACTTGCCACCGAAAAGTGAACGACTCTACAGAGCATATTTGGCTATTTTTAGTTGATTAGATGAGGCTTTGACACAGAATAGCTCTATTATGTGGTTTTGAATATCTTGTCTATGTTTTGAATTGCTAGTAGTCCATGAAAGTGTCAAACCCAAACGCTTCGCGGGTTCATTTAAACCAGGGGTCGGCAAGTAATTTGAAGTGGAGCCCGAATATTTTGGGTAAATTGCTGCGACGTCCAGGCCTACACTATAATAACCATTACGTATCTAGACTAAGTTTCGATCGCTGTTTTTGGCGCTCTAGTTCCTCGGAACTGAGTGCTTATCAATTTGCCCAAATGTCTGTAATTTTCGAATATTTCGATGAAAATGGTCTTAAACGATTTGGTTCGACTCACTGATTAAGAATCCGTGGTCGAAATTCATTCTGTCCGGCCGGCCGTCCGGCCGGTCCGGCCGTAGGCACGATAACTCTCGAACGGAATGAGCTAGAGAGTTGAAATTTTCAGAGTAGGTTTGGGGGATGAATATCTCGGCTAAGTTCGTTACTGGGCAAAATCGGACAGAAGGTTTCGGAGTAATAAAAAAAAAAATTTTTTTTTACAGAACAAATTCCAAATTAAATTTTTTTTAATAAGCAGTTTCATCATAAGAATCCATTCATATCATTTTTAACTCTAACAAGCTAATACTTTCGGAGATATGATTTTTCAAAATTTCAATGTAAATCGTATTTCACAGATTGATATAATTATTCTATGTATATTCTTTGTATGAATTGTCATAAAGTCCACTTGACAGAAGGGAATATTGTAACTTCAAAAATATTGGGGTTGAAATACTCGTATTTTAGCGATGCAACGGGGACCTCACCCGATAATGTTTGAAAATATTACGTAAAAATATTGAAAGCATAATTCTGTAGTTCGAGAGAGGAGAAAATTTGATGAACGTAGATCAGGAAATTTTTGATCGATTACAAGGTAATTTATTATTACTCATCTAATAAACTATTATTTGAATTGAATTTCCTTTATGATGCAGTGATATCATATGAATACATTGATATAATTCCCAACTCTGAGAAACCAATACGAGATATAATTTGTCTGTTTGAACTAGAGCGCCAGAAAGCTCCTGTCCACAGGGCTTGAACCCATTTTTCTTGTAAAATACTAGAAACATTGACAAACATAGCACTGGCATATATTTATCTGTTTAATATTGTTTTCACATTATTTTATGAATAGGTATAAGTTCAAATTTGTGGAGGAACAGGTTTCGATTTCTTGCGGTCCGAATACGGACCGCGATCCACCAGTTGCCGATCTTTGATTCAAACTCTGAATGAAAACGAGTCTACGAGATTGAATATTTTATATCTATTGATGCAACAACATCATCAATATTTTGTAGCAGCACCATTGGCTGCTATAACAGCTTCCAGGCGACTCCTCTTTGATAAAACTAATGATCTCGTATCAGACGTATCAGATATATGTTCCCAAACATTTTCTATGGATTCCCATAATTCTTGGGCATTTGCTGGTCTGAAATTTCGAGTATACATTAATTTTACCATATGCCCCCAAATATTTTCCATAGGGTTCATGTCCGGACTTCTTGCAGGCCAAGGTAAAACGATTATATTTTTTTCCTGCATCCATTGTCTTACTATATTCGAAGTGTGAATAAGAGAATTATCATGCTGAAATATAAAGTTTTCAGAGAACACCTGTGTAACCGAAGGTATCATTACATTTTCTAATATTTCTTTATAATGTTCGCCTGTTAAGCTCCCATCTATTTCCCAGCAGACACCTGTTCCATAGATGCTTACCCAAGCCCACGCTCTCACTGAAAAGCGACCACTATTTTTTACAGAGTGGACGTATTCCTCGTCATACCTTCGGTTTCGAGGTCTATAAACCCGAAGTTGTCCACTGCTGCACGATTGAAAAATTTTTTCATCAGAAAACACTTCGGAGCTCCAAAAATTGTCATCCATATTTAAATATTCACTTGCGAACTGCAATCCCTTCATTTTATGGTCTTCTGTTAAGAATGCCTTCTTTGCTGCAGAATAGTTTTTTAAGTTAATACCTTCCTTGATTCTATTTCCCGCTGTTCTTACGGATCCAGGGAAATCAGTGAACTGACACGCTTCAACAGCAGTTGCGAATGGATGCTCCTTAATATAATTGATAAGCGCTTTGTCTTCATTTCGATCCGATATTCTTCTAATTCCAACTCTAACCCACATTTTCTCACAAAAGTTCAAATGTCGGGGCATTTTATAATTATTTCCGTTTATTTGAAATTACCTCAATAAATTCTGACTTTTTGTTGTCAACGACGGCGCGATATAGCCATAGATATACATGGATGGAGCCATATTTACAATAGGAAAAAAAGTCGTTCACATTTCGGTTTCCGCCACTGTACATAGAACGAGTGCTTTTCTCGACTGAACATCCATTCGGCGTACCCAGACTTGAAAGGGAATGCCTACAGATTTATTGTATTATTAATTTGTGTACATTGAGCATCCCGAATCGGTACCCGGTATCCAACGTTTGCCGGACAGTATTGCTGACAGACAGCCCCTAATTAGAGTAAGAAAAGTATGCAGAACCTTGGATGATATTTTTGGCGCTCTAGTTCCTCGGAACTGAGTGCTTATCAATTTGCCCAAATGTCTGTAATTTTCGAATATTTCGATGAAAATGGTCTTAAACGATTTGGTTCGACTCACTGATTAAGAATCCGTGGTCGAAATTCATTCTGTCCGGCCGGCCGTCCGGCCGGTCCGGCCGTAGGCACGATAACTCTCGAACGGAATGAGCTAGAGAGTTGAAATTTTCAGAGTAGGTTTGGGGGATGAATATCTCGGCTAAGTTCGTTACTGGGCAAAATCGGACAGAAGGTTTCGGAGTAATAAAAAAAAAAATTTTTTTTTACAGAACAAATTCCAAATTAAATTTTTTTTAATAAGCAGTTTCATCATAAGAATCCATTCATATCATTTTTAACTCTAACAAGCTAATACTTTCGGAGATATGATTTTTCAAAATTTCAATGTAAATCGTATTTCACAGATTGATATAATTATTCTATGTATATTCTTTGTATGAATTGTCATAAAGTCCACTTGACAGAAGGGAATATTGTAACTTCAAAAATATTGGGGTTGAAATACTCGTATTTTAGCGATGCAACGGGGACCTCACCCGATAATGTTTGAAAATATTACGTAAAAATATTGAAAGCATAATTCTGTAGTTCGAGAGAGGAGAAAATTTGATGAACGTAGATCAGGAAATTTTTGATCGATTACAAGGTAATTTATTATTACTCATCTAATAAACTATTATTTGAATTGAATTTCCTTTATGATGCAGTGATATCATATGAATACATTGATATAATTCCCAACTCTGAGAAACCAATACGAGATATAATTTGTCTGTTTGAACTAGAGCGCCAGAAAGCTCCTGTCCACAGGGCTTGAACCCATTTTTCTTGTAAAATACTAGAAACATTGACAAACATAGCACTGGCATATATTTATCTGTTTAATATTGTTTTCACATTATTTTATGAATAGGTATAAGTTCAAATTTGTGGAGGAACAGGTTTCGATTTCTTGCGGTCCGAATACGGACCGCGATCCACCAGTTGCCGATCTTTGATTCAAACTCTGAATGAAAACGAGTCTACGAGATTGAATATTTTATATCTATTGATGCAACAACATCATCAATATTTTGTAGCAGCACCATTGGCTGCTATAACAGCTTCCAGGCGACTCCTCTTTGATAAAACTAATGATCTCGTATCAGACGTATCAGATATATGTTCCCAAACATTTTCTATGGATTCCCATAATTCTTGGGCATTTGCTGGTCTGAAATTTCGAGTATACATTAATTTTACCATATGCCCCCAAATATTTTCCATAGGGTTCATGTCCGGACTTCTTGCAGGCCAAGGTAAAACGATTATATTTTTTTCCTGCATCCATTGTCTTACTATATTCGAAGTGTGAATAAGAGAATTATCATGCTGAAATATAAAGTTTTCAGAGAACACCTGTGTAACCGAAGGTATCATTACATTTTCTAATATTTCTTTATAATGTTCGCCTGTTAAGCTCCCATCTATTTCCCAGCAGACACCTGTTCCATAGATGCTTACCCAAGCCCACGCTCTCACTGAAAAGCGACCACTATTTTTTACAGAGTGGACGTATTCCTCGTCATACCTTCGGTTTCGAGGTCTATAAACCCGAAGTTGTCCACTGCTGCACGATTGAAAAATTTTTTCATCAGAAAACACTTCGGAGCTCCAAAAATTGTCATCCATATTTAAATATTCACTTGCGAACTGCAATCCCTTCATTTTATGGTCTTCTGTTAAGAATGCCTTCTTTGCTGCAGAATAGTTTTTTAAGTTAATACCTTCCTTGATTCTATTTCCCGCTGTTCTTACGGATCCAGGGAAATCAGTGAACTGACACGCTTCAACAGCAGTTGCGAATGGATGCTCCTTAATATAATTGATAAGCGCTTTGTCTTCATTTCGATCCGATATTCTTCTAATTCCAACTCTAACCCACATTTTCTCACAAAAGTTCAAATGTCGGGGCATTTTATAATTATTTCCGTTTATTTGAAATTACCTCAATAAATTCTGACTTTTTGTTGTCAACGACGGCGCGATATAGCCATAGATATACATGGATGGAGCCATATTTACAATAGGAAAAAAAGTCGTTCACATTTCGGTTTCCGCCACTGTACATAGAACGAGTGCTTTTCTCGACTGAACATCCATTCGGCGTACCCAGACTTGAAAGGGAATGCCTACAGATTTATTGTATTATTAATTTGTGTACATTGAGCATCCCGAATCGGTACCCGGTATCCAACGTTTGCCGGACAGTATTGCTGACAGACAGCCCCTAATTAGAGTAAGAAAAGTATGCAGAACCTTGGATGATATTTTTGGCGCTCTAGTTCCTCGGAACTGAGTGCTTATCAATTTGCCCAAATGTCTGTAATTTTCGAATTTTTCGATGAAAATGGTCTTAAACGATTTGGTTCGACTCACTGATCAAGAATCCGTGGTCGAAATTCATTCTGTCCGGCCGGCCTTAGGCACGATAACTCTCGAACGGAATGAGCTAGACAGTTGAAATTTTCAGAGTAGTTTTGGCAGATAAATATCTCGGCTAAGTTCGTTATTGGACAAAATCAGACAGATGGTTTCGGAATAAAAAAAAATTTTTTTTTCAATAAGCAGTTTTACCATATGAATCCAACGATATCATTTTTAACTCTAAGAAGCTAATACTTTCGGTGATGATTTTTCTAAATTACAATAAAAAATCGTATTTCTACGTTTTCACAGAATTATATAATTATTCTATGTGTGAATTGTCATAATGTCAACTTATTTTCCTGAGACATGACATTGTCTAGTCCCTTGCTAATAGTTGGTTCGAGAAACGTCAAAATCGACTTAGAGAGATAAGGGTAAAAAACCGTCAAATAAACCCTAATGTGGCGATTTTATGTCGAAAAGTGAAAATTAAGAATATATATCCCAGGTAAGTACCGACGTTTTATTCTAATACCGGAGATCGATAAGATCGTTCGAGGAGCCCGATAGACGGTTGGTCTGACCCGTCGGGTTTCGGAACGAGAGAGGGTGGGCTCAAATCCCGGAAAGGGAATTACACATTTTTTTGATTTTTGATCGATTACAAGGTAATTTTATTATTACTTATCTTCTTTCATACATGTTTTATGGAATACCTACTATTTGTAGGTACTTTAAACCTGTTTTGGGCAATTGTCATACGAAACTTGTTTTTTTGGCGCTCTAGTTCCTCGGATCTGAGTGCTTATCATTTTTTTTTTAAGATGCAGTTTCACCATTAAATTCCATCGATATCATTTTCAACTCCAACAAGCTAATACTTTCGGAGATATGATTTTTCTAAATTTCAATAATGAATCGTACGTACTTATAAGTTTTCACAGAATGCTATAATTATTGCGCGTATGATCTGGGGAACATCGCGTTATAGTTTTGCCCAAATGTCTGTAGCTTTCGAATTTTTTTAACGAAAATGGTCTCAAACGATTAATGGCGATTTCCATTGACACGCTCGGATCACTCGGAGTCATATTTGAAAGATATTTTCGGTTCAATTGGACAGATGCATGACAGATGAGATCGATTTCGAGTGCTCCGAGCGTGTCAATGGAAATCGCCATAAGTTCGACTCCCCATGAAGAATTCGAGGTCAAATTTGATTCTGTCCGTCCGGCCGTCCGGCCGTTGCCACGATAACTTGAGAACGAAAAGAGCTAGCGAATTTTCAGGGTAGGTAGCGCATCCCAATACAACATACAAGTTCGTTAATGGGCATAATCGGCCCAGTGGTTTCCGAGTAATAATTTTGTTTTCAACCAATATGAATCCGATCGAATTGAAACTTGGTGGGTAGTTGTAGAATTCAAACCTAAGCACGTTTGTGAAATTTTGTGCGAATCGTATGGCTAGAAAATTTTAAAAAAATTATTAAAAAATATTTTTGTTGTCACGATAACTTGAGAACGGAATGAGATAGCGGCTTGAAATTTTCAGGTTAGGATTTGCACCAGAACGCGACATTTCAGTTTGTTTATGAGTATAATCGGCCAAACGGTTTTAGAGTTATAGCCATCTGAAATTTTCTGAAATTTGGTGGTTTTTTGTTCCTCATTAACTCGAAAAATACTGAACCGATTGAATTCAAACATGGTTATTAGTTGTAGAATGCCAACGCGAAAATGTTTGCAATATTTGGTGAGGATGGCATTTGCAGAAAATTTTTAATAAATCATTGAAAATAAAAAAAAATTCTATATATCAGTAACTATTCGTTTGAAATTGCTGAAATTTTGCAAGAGCCTTCATAACCCAACTTTACTATCAACTTTCAAGTTTTAATACGATCGGTTAAATATTGTTGGAGATTCGAGCATTCTTGTGTGAGTTCAGTAGATGGGTGACCGTTGCCTCGATAACTTTCGAACGACAGGAGATAGGGACTTGCAATTTTCAGGGTAGGTTGCGTATCCGAAAGGTAGAGTTGAGTTCGTTTTTGGGCATAATCGGTCTAACGGTTTCCGAGTTATACCCACCTGGAATATGATTTCCTTAATAACTCAAAAAATAAATATTCGATCGCATTGGTGCATGGTAACTAGTAGTAGAAAATCAACATAAAGACGTGTTTAAAATTTTGTAAGAACCGTACCCCTAGAAAATTTGAAAAAAATGACGAAAAAAAAAATTTTAAGAACCGTACCCCTAGAAAATTTAAAAAAAATCACGAAAAAAAAAATTGGTTCAAGCACTGACGTGAAGTCAGAAGCTTTTGCGCGTATGTTCTATTGTCCATTCTTCTGTATTATGGACACCCTTAATCGAATTTACCATGGTAAATTATGTTGTCCATTCTCTTGTATTGGCCACTAAATTCGAATTTACCATGGTAAATTCGAATTAAGAGTGTCCAATACAGGATAATGGACAACATAATTTACCATGGTAAATTCGATGAAGGGTGTCCAATACAGAAGAATGGACAATAGCACATACGCGCAAAAGCTTCTGACTTCACGTCAGTGCTTGAACCAATTTTTATATCTAAGCTTTATTATATGATCTGTGTTCATACTCGTATATTTCATCATGTTCTATAAGAAAGACTCAAATTCATTTCAGCTTCAGCTATTTTAATTTGATTTCTTCCATGGTGCAGTTCTCATTCTCAGATTGCTTATTTAATCTTGATAAATAACCTATTATTTGAATTTAATTTCCTTTATGATGCAGTTCTTTCATAAGAATGCATTGATATAATTCCCAACTCTGAGAAACCAATACTTTCGGAGATATAATTTGTCTGTTTGAACAAGAGCGCCAGAAAGCTCCTGTCGACAGGGCTTGAACCAATTTTTTTTTCTACTAATAGCTGGAGTTTGCTCCAGGTCTTTCGTTTCTCATTCAATTGCTTTTCGTGTGACTGTGACAATTTACATGTTATCGCTGCTTATAACATATAGCAGTCTAAGGGCCGGTTTCTAAGGAATATCACATGTGGTTTAGTCAATAGAATTCAGAAGATGAACTGGCCCTAAGGAGCCAAAGACAATTTTTTTATATTATCACGTACAATTTTCATTCGGAAAAATATTGAAAAGATTGGATCGGCGGCCCCTGTGGGCCTCGGGGACCTACGCATAAGCGTACCGGTTAATCCGCCACTGCCACTGAATAATATCATTGTATACAGGGTATTTTGTAATTCGACGTGATCCTTTAACGGGATTATACTAGACATAATTTGCAACGATTTGAGTCCAGTGAATCATGGTCCAAAAGTCTATGGTTACTGAGATGTATTGATATTTCGACTTTTTGAAAGTTTTTCGACTATCGAAAACAATTAATTTTATGGAAACTAATCAACACTGAAGATAGAAGTAAGATATTTTTGAAGCTGATGAGATGAGTATCATTTCCAGAAAAAATCATTCACCAAAAACTCGAATAACCTGAAAAATGAAGGGTCCGAATTGGTATCAATTATTTTTCGAGTTACGAGTAGGACTAGTACGAATAAAAAAAATGGTTCAAGCACTGACGTGAAGTCAGAAGCTTTTTCGCGAATGTTCTATTGTCCATTCTCCCGTATTGGACACTGTTAATCGAATTTACCATGGTGAATTCTATTGTCTGTTCCCTGTATTGGACACTCTTAGTTTAATTTACCATGGTAAATTCGATTCAGAGTGTCCAATACAGGAGAGTGGACAATAGAACATACGCGCAAATGCTTCTGACTTCACATCAGCGCTTGAACCATTTTTTTTCAATGATTTTCTAAAGATTTTTTAATGATACGATCTTCGCGAAATTTTAAGAAAATTTTTGCGTTGGCATTCTACAACTAATAACCATGTTTGAATTGGAACGGTTCTGAATTTTTTTAGTTATTGAGAAAATAACAACTACATTTCAGATAGGTATAACTCCAAAACCGTTTGGCCGATTATACCTATAGACAAACTCAAAGGTCGCATCCAAATGCACAACGTAACCTGAAAAATTTAAGTCGCTATCTCTTTCCGTTCTCAGGTTATCGTGACATGAATAATATATTTTTTGATAATTTTTTTAAAATTTCAATCAATACGATTCTCACAAAATTTCACAAGCGCCCTTAGGTTTGACTTCCACAACTACTCACAAAGTTTCAATTCGATGAGATTAGTAATGGCTGAAAATAAAATTATTACTAGGAAATCGTTGGGCCGATTATGCCCATTAACGAACTTGTCCGTCGTATTGGGATGCGCCACCTACCATGAAAATTTCAAGTCGCTACCTCCTTCCGTTCTCAAGTTATTGTGGCAACGGCCGGCCGGACAGAATCAAATTTGACCTCGAATTCTTCATCAGTGAGTTGAACCTAGTCGTTTGAGACCGTTCTCGTCGAAAAATTCGAAAATTACATACATTTGGACAAAATGATAACGAGATGTTCCCCAGAACATACAAAAATCACAGTATTTCACGAATGAAAATTTAAATAATCCTCAATTAACTCTGAAGAATTTCAATTTGAGAATAATTAGTTTCAAAAAGATGCTGATATTTCATTGAGCTATGGGTTGTGTCCCTGGAATAAAATACGCCTTACGACATGAGTACCTTTTTGAAAAGCTAATGAAACAAGGAAGTTTTAACCTGAATTCGTACACCAAGTTCATATGCACAACTTTTTTCGAGTAATTCTGAATTGTTTCAACAAGATTTTCATGAGGAAAACAGTTGAAGCTATTTATGACCCCTTATATCTCAGGTTATCTAATTTTTTAGTAAATACTTTTTCGCATGAAATGATAACCATTTCTTCAGCTTTGAAAAAAATATTCATTGAATATTTAGAGTCAAGTAGTTTTTACAAAATTAATTATTTTCTATAACAAAGTAGAACATTTCCAAAACGTGTAAAAAAGCATATTTTCCTTCGTCAAGATTGTTACAAGACATTTTTGAAAATCCCAATGAGCAGACCAGCGCTCATGTTCTTAGGGAATCAATGTTGATTTCTTGATCTCTGTCCATGATCCAACAAAAAAAGCGGCAATTTTATTACTTATGTCCCCTTCAATGATTTCGGATAGCCTTGACAACAAACTGATGGCTCTTTGCTCTTTAATTGGAGAAGTTATCATAATTAATTTTTTTGCGCGCATGTTGTAAGGAACAGCATGCTATCATTTATATAATGGCAGAACCGCAGCCACTTTCAGACCATGTTATTTGATATTTCATCAAATCCATTCGAGATTGAAGATTTTAAATTTGAAAGTCATGCAGATTTCCAAAGGATGATTCTCTAGTGAAGTGGATGTTAAACTGCTCAGCCATTTCAAGGATTTCTGTTTCATCATGGATGTTGATACATAGACACATTTTTGGCGCTCTTGTTCCTCGGAACAGAGTGCTTATCAATTTGACAAATGATTTAATTTTCGATTTTTTTGTTGAAAATGGTCTTAAACGATTTGGTTCGACTCACTGATCAAGAATCCGTAGTCAAAATCGATTCTGTCCGGCCGGCCGGCCCTCCGTTAACACGATTACTCTCGAACAAAATGAGCTAGACAGTTGAAATTTTCAGAGTAAGTTTGAGGGATAAATATATTGGTTAAGTTCCTTATTGGGCAAAATCGGCCTAATAGTTTCGGAGTAACGAAAAAAGTTTTTTTTTGCGTAACAACTTTTGAATTCAATTTTTTTTAAGATGCAGTTTCATCATAAGAATCCATTGTTATCATTTTCAACTCTAATACTTTCGGAGAAATGATTTTTCAAAATTTCAATGAAACATCGTAAGTTCTATGTATTCACAGAATGTGAACACAGAATCTGTATGTGTTCACTATTCATAAATGTCATCTTATCTAGCTATTAGAGACTTGTCAATTTGTAGTTTGAAAATATCTTCTGTTGGAAAACAAGTATCCGATTCTTGAATTTGTGAATATATACGAGATTGTTTTGAAACTGAAAATAATATTGACTGATTACATATTGAATAATTTATGTATAAATATTGGGGATGATGTTCCAGAAGATTTAGATTTGGATCATTTTGATTAAGTAGTTTATGAAGGCAAAAGGAAAGAAGAACATAAAAGAATCATCAAACCAAATTACTGTTCGTTGACCACTGAGGTTAATATTACTTTTTACTTCCTTAAGTAGTGAGACATGTTTCTATATACAGTATTTTCATAATGTTGCTAGCAAAAAAATACTGAAATATGGAACTACATTCGTGTATCAAACATTTTTTCTTGGGTTAAGGTCCATAATACAGAAAAGAATGTGTTAGTGGTATGAACTATTGAATTTTAAATTATGAAAAGAGGATAGTATTTTATTAATATATTTTGAACTATTAAAATAATTTCTTCGTAAGCCTCAACCTACTCAAATATCAGGAATAAAAATTGGTTCAAGCTTGAACCAATTTTTTTTTCGTGATTATTTTTAAATTTTCTAGGGGTACGGTTCTTACAAAATTTTAAACACGTCTTTATGTTGATTTTCTACTACTAGTTACCAAGCTTCAATTCGATGGAATATTTATTTTTTGAGTTATCAAGGAAATAATATTCCAGGTGGGTATATAACTCGGAAACCGTTAGACCGATTATGCCCAAAAACGAACTCAACTGTCCCTTTCGGATACGCAACTATAACGACATGCGACTGTTCCCAAGTCGCAGTGGTTAAGATCGGAGCTACTAGAACTCAGGGATCCGCGGTCTAGCTCCAGTCGAGATGGGAGTGGATTCCTAAAAAGGGAACCTAGTAAATGGGCGCCAGGTAAATTTAAGTCTCCCAGATACCCCTGCGTAATGTACTAATTCCTAAATTCACCAAAAGAATATTCACGCTAATAACAAACAGTTTATTCTAATAGCATACAACCCAGGTCTTTAGATCCAGCAAAATTTAACGCATTCACGTTTCTCCTCTATGATCATATACGATTACTACAAATCTTGCCCCAATTTCCGCTTTCCAATAACAATAACCTAGATAATTGATAACAATATATGTTCAAGTTATATATACAGTAGGTATAAGATGATTCGGGATATGTTTTCTATAACTTGTGTGCTATTCCTTGTGCCTGAACGTATTATTGCCTCGATGGTCTCGCAATACCGTTCTCCTTCCCTTTGTACTCGCCGTCTGCGACTTTTGACTGAATGTCCCCCAGCGCTGCTTCCTGACCACCTTGTATATACTCGGGATCGGTAACACTGCGTTGGCTGTCTCACAGCGCTACTTATGGACCACCTTGTATATATTCGAATGTCTCAGTTACACTCTTCCTGATATAAAAAATCGTGCTGGCCTCAAAAACTCCTGCCACCATAAACTTCGGACTGCCACAAAAACTTCGGATTGCCACAAAAATCCTTCTATTCCTCTTGATATAAAAATCGTGCTGGCACAAAAAAACCCTGATGACAGAAAATAAATCATCAGTGACTTCTCTCGGATAAGAAACAAATGAATTTTCCCAACGCATAATAATTTCGGTTATCAGAATATGAATCAGACCAATTATTCATTGTTATGCAATAGTCATAGAATTCGTACATACCCTGATGTTCGGGGTTGTCTTGCACACGTTTGCTTCGAAACCAAATCTGGCCGTGCCTCCACCAAATAATTCTGCAAGCACACAGCGATGTTCTGGATAAAGAAATATAATTACGACCTGAATTGTTTCCACTAGAAATGACGAGAATAGAACATCCAACACATACCTGACCAAGCCGCCAAGATCGTTCACGTGTTCAACTCGGATTTGCAAAAGGCTTTTATATCCTCTTTCGAGACAAGTGATGGTTATCTGTTATCCTTCCCAATCAAACCAATATAACTCTCACTCTTAATCCGATTTTCGAAACTATATCCAATTAAGAAGATTCCAATAATTCTACTAGAGTTCCGAAAATACGTTTTAACCTATGCTTCCTTCGTTGACTGTTCACAAAATGGACGACTTCACCTGACCGACGCACTCACTAAATTTCCGACTGTCATAATGCAACAATATTGCCAACAGTCATTCGGCCCTTCGAATACAATAAGTATTTAGCGTCGATTGGTACCACTGAGACCCAACCTCAAATTCAATATCAACACGAACGATAACCTCATCGCCCGCCGAAGGTAAACAAACGAACGTTACACAACCTACCCTGAAAATTGCAAGTCCATATCTGCTTTCGTTGGAAAGTTAACGAGGCAACGGTCACCCATCTACTGAACTCACACAAGAATGCTCGAATCTCCAACAATATTTAACCGATCGTATTAAAACTTGAAACTTGGCAGTAGAGTTAGGTTATGAAGGCTCTTGCATAATTTCAGCAATATCAACCGAATAGTTACTGATATATAGAATTTTTTTTTATTTTCAATGATTTATTAAAAATTTTCTACAAATGCTATCCTCACCAAATTTTGCAAACATTTTCGCGTTGGATTCTACAACGTTTGAATTCAATCGGTTCAGTATTTTTCGAGTTAATGAGGAACAAAAAACCACCAAATTTCAGAAAATTTCAGATGGCTATAACTCTAAAACCGTTTGGCCGATTATGCTCATAAACAAACTGAAATGTCGCGTTCTGGTGCACATCCTAACCTGAAAGTTTCAAGCCGCTATCTCTTTACGTTCTCAAGTTATAGTGACAACAAAAATATTTTTTAATAATTTTTTTAAAATTTTCTAGACATACGATTCGCATAAAATTTCACAAACGTGCTTAGCTTCATATTCTACAACTACTCACCAAGTTTCAATTCGATCTGATTTATATTGGTTGAAAACAAAATTATTACTCGGAAACCGCTGGGCCGATTATGCCCATTAACGAACTTGTCAGTCGTATTGGGATGCGCCACCTACCCTGAAAATTTCAAGTCGCTAGCTCTTTTCGTTCTCAAGTTATCGTGGCAACGGCCGGACGGCCGGACGGCCGGCCGGACAGAATCAAATTTGACCTCGAATTCTTCATTGGGGAGTCGAACTTAATCGTTTGAGACCATTTTTTTCAAAAAATTCGAAAGTTACAGACATTTGGGCAAAACTATAACGCGATGTTCCCCAGAACATGCGCGCAAAAATGGACAATCTGCTATGATTGTCTCCAGCCTTGCTCTAGACATTTCGATGATACTTTCCTTAGGTGTTTCGAGTTGCGAAAGCACTCCTGACATCGTCAAAAGAATGTATCTATCAACATTCACCATGAAAGTTTTCGACTTATTATTTGCTGCTGTACTGATCCTGCCCAGAGATGCTTCTATAACTGTTACTGCAGTGAACTAATTTTGCAATTGGACACTATGGGGCTATGCTCACCCTTGGTTGTGTGATTTTGATCGTCTAGTGAACAAAGAAGGACTCGTTGTGTTTGCAATCCAAGATACTTCTAGATACCCAGAGCGAGAGAGATTGTTGGAAAGTTCAGAGGGGAATAGAATAATAATACTAACATCATACTATGAACTGAAGTGTTTAATTTACGTTCGGTGCAATTTACCCAGGACTGGAAAAAGAACGTAGAAGAACAACCCCTCTCTTTGCAAATTTTAGAGTATTTCAAGTAGATATTCATTGGTACAGGTAAAATGATTATAACTTAGTAGTATATAGATGTATGTAGGAGAAAAATAGGTAAATATGCAGAGACACAGGTACATGATGAATAGCAGTAGGTACATGGTAAATAGCAATAGGTGCAGGGTAAATAGCAATAGATACGTGGTTAAATTAATAGCCAGAGGTACATAGTAAATTGCCATAGATCTTAGTAAAGAGAAATGGGTGGAGAGTAAATAGCAATAAGTAAGTATTATGAAAGAATTACATTGTACATAACAACAGTAGAAACATAGTTGAACTTTTTGCAAAAAAAAAAAATCTACAAAAAAATGTAGGAAATTTTTTCCTCTTTAACTTTGTACAGAACATGTAAGAATTTTCTGAGAAAACCTAATTTCGGAGCAAACAACTGAGATTTCACTCACTTCGCTCACAATTCTTCGATTGATTAGATAATGTCATGTCTCAGGAACATCATTTGACATTATGACAATTCATACATAGAATAATATCATTCTGTGACAACGTTGAAATACGATTTATTATTGAAATTTTGAAAAATCATATCTCCGAAAGTATTAGCTTGTTAGAGTTAAAAATGATATCATTGGATTCTTATGGTAAAACAGCTTATTGAAAAAAATGTAATTTGGAATTTGCCTTGTAAAAAAAAAATTTTTTTTGTTACTCCGAAACCATCTGTCCGATTTTGCCCAGTAACGAAATTAGCCGAGATATTTATCTCCCAAACCTACTCTGAAAATTTCAACTGTCTAGCTCATTCTGTTCGAGAGTTATCGTGCCTACGGCCGGCCGGCCGGACAGAATGAATTTCGACCACAGATTCTTGATCAGTGAGTCGAACCAAATCGTTTAAGACCATTTTCATGGAAAAATTCGAAAATTACAGACATTTGGACAAATTGATAAGCACTCAGTTCCGAGGAACTAGAGCGCCAAAAATTGTTGCATTGATTTCTCAGTATCATCCCTTTACCGATATCAATTGCCTTGTTTGCATAAGCACTGGACTGGTTGGAGATGCAACGATAAACACATTTGTCCAGAGAAATGGGTTTCAAAGGTTTGAGCAAAATGGTTAACACGTACGAATATTTTGAGGCAATCAAATTTGAACGAAAAGATAAAGTTTTCAGACTACTAGCAGTTAATAGCAGCATTCAAGTCGGCGAAGAAACTATTTCTCTCAACCCACTAATGCTGTTTTAAAGGATGTGCAATGTGCAATACTAAGAAATTCTTAGACGAGATAAAGGATTACCTTAAAGCCGCTTTACACTAGGCAATTTTGATGCAACGCAATAGCAATGCAATGTATTGCATTGCATGAATATGATAATTCCATCATGCAATTCACGTGCAATACTATTTTCCAGAACTTGTACGACCAACTCAAAGAAAATTAAAAGCTCTTTTTCATTTATACTGTTTTATTCCGTCGAATAATGAGATCGGAGGAAATTTTTATTATTATAACTGCCGAAGGTTGTATTATGTAATGAAGAAAAGACTTCAAACAATTAAAGGTAAGGCGGTGGTGGGTGAAGCCTCGGATATATAGAAGCCATGGGAATTTGGGCATTCCGCGAGCTTTTATTAAATCAGATAACCTAAATTTTGTGCAATATCAGTCAGAGCTCCCGAACGTGCTATTTTATTATGATAATCCTTAGACTGAATGGAATATATAAGCAAGCAAGGTTTTCATACAATAGTATTAAACTAGTTCTATTTCTGTAGACTAAACTTACTTGAGAACCGCTACCTTCTTGCTCATATTCATCGAGTGATAAAAAAATTCAAACCATATAAAATTGATGAAAACAGATAGTGCTGAAAAAAGTTTCGATTGATAGGTTAAGTCAAACACCTAGTGAATTTTATCATATCATGGCTTCCATTAAAGTCATTAAAAAATAAACCAGAATTGCAAAATAATTGCCTGAAGAATTGCCCCTGCTCTAATTTTAAAAGTTGCATCAGCTGATCAGAAAATTGCCGTCGCGCATGCGCCATTGGGTCATTTCCCATTGCATTGCACCAATATTGCATAGTGTAAAGCAGCTTTTAAATACTAGGTGGCTAGGGCTTCACGCGAGAGCGAGATTTTTCTCCTCTCGTTTCGGAAAAGCGAGACGAGACTTTTTGAACAATATTATAGGCGATACCGAGACCACGTACAGCACAACCTGAGAGTCTCGTTTTTGTTCTCGTAATTTTTTTTTATGAAGTTTCTATTCGAAAAATTAGAAAAGATCTACATAGAGATCAATATATTTTACAAAATATCAACTCTTATAACTTGTAACGCATCTCTTATCATAAATATCTATCCTTGCAGAGTTTTATATTTTAGGTTTGAATGTGTTTTTTTCCAGATCGATTTTTTACTCTCGGTTGAGTATATGATTCTATAAACTACTGAGTAATAAACGTGTATACTATTGAAAGGGTTTCTCTGGCTCGAAAATATCTACCTGGAAGATCGTCTTATTTACTACAGATACATATAGTAAACTTTTTGGCGCTCTAGTTCCTCGGAACTGAGTGCTTATCAATTTGCCCAAATGTCTGTAATTTTCGAATATTTCGATGAAAATGGTCTTAAACGATTTGGTTCGACTCACTGATCAAGAATCCGTGGTCGAAATTCATTCTGTCCGGCCGGTCCGGCCGGCCGTCCGGCTGTAGGCACGATAACTCTCGAACGGAATAAGCTAGAGAGTTGAAATTTTCAGAGTAGGTTTGGGGGATAAATATCTCGGCTAAGTTCGTTATTGGGCAAAATCGGACAGATGGTTTCGGAGTAACAAATAAAAAATTTTTTTTTTACGAAACAAATTCCAAATTAAATTTTTTTTAATAAGAAGTTTTATCATAAGAATCTATTCATATCATTTTTAACTCTAACAAGCTAATACTTTCCGAGATATGATTCTTCAAAATTTCAATGTAAATCGTAATTCACACATTGATATAATTATTCTATGTATGAATTGTCATAATGTCAACTTGACAGAAGGGAATATTGTAACTTCAAAAATATTGGGGTTGGAATACTCGTATTTTAGCGATGCAACGGGGACCTCACCCGAAAATGTTTGAAAATATTACGTAAATATTGAAAGCATAATTCTGTAGTTCGAGAGAGGAGAAAATTTGGTGAGCGTAATTTTTTTTTATTTTCAAGTGATACGATCCTCATAATATTTCACATACGTCTTTGTGTCGGTATTCTACAACTAGTTACCAAGTTTTAATTCGATCGGATCTGTATTAGTTCAAAATAAAATTAGTACTCGGAAACCTTTGGCCGATTATGCCCATTAGCGAACTTGTCCGTCGCATTCGGACGCGCCACCTAGTCGAACATTTCAAGTCCCTATCTGTTTCCGTTCGAAAGTTATAGTGGCAACGGCCGGACAGAATCAAATTTGATCTCGGATTCTCCATCAGTGAGTCGAACCTAATCGCTTGAGACCATTTTCGGCAAAAAATTGGAACATTACAGACATTTGGGCTGTTCCCCAGAAAGGTATATTTTGTTAGGGTGAAAATTCATCATTATGCTGAAATATCTATTCTCATATTACTAGCTCATAATGATAATTTACATTTTTGGCGCTCTAGTTCCTCGGAACTGAGTGCTTATCAATTTGCCCAAATGTCTCTAATTTTCGAATTTTTCGATGAAAATGGTCTTAAACGATTTGGTTCGACTCACTGATCAAGAATCCGTGGTCGAAATTCATTCTGTCCGGCCGGTCCGGCCGGCCGGCCAGCCGCAGGCACGATAACTCTCGAACGGAATGAGCTAGAGAGTTGAAATTTTCAGAGTAGGTTTGGGTGATAAATATCTCGGCTAAGTTCGTTCTTAGGC
Organism: Halyzia sedecimguttata; assembly: GCA_937662695.2. Classification (NCBI taxonomy): domain Eukaryota; kingdom Metazoa; phylum Arthropoda; class Insecta; order Coleoptera; family Coccinellidae; genus Halyzia; species Halyzia sedecimguttata. The sequence continues at coordinate 25,861,669 of OW569415.2, forward strand.
AAAATCGGACAGATGGTTTCGGAGTAACAAAAAAAAAATTTTTTTTTACGAAACAAATTCCAAATTAAATTTTTTTTAATAAGAAGTTTTATCATAAGAATCCATTCATATCATTTTTAACTCTAACAAGCTAATACTTTCGGAGATATGATTCTTCAAAATTTCAATGTAAATCGTATTTCACACATTGATATAATTATTCTATGTATGAATTGTCATAATGTCAACTTGACAGAAGGGAATATTGTAACTTCAAAAATATTGGGGTTGAAATACTCGTATTTTAGCGATGCAACGGGGACCTCACCCGAAAATGTTTGAAAATATTACGTAAATATTGAAAGCATAATTCTGTAGTTCGAGAGAGGAAAAAATTTGGTGAACGTAGATTAGGAAATTTTTGATCGATTACAAGGTAATTTTTTATTTATTACTCATCTTCTTTCATAATATTACTCATCTTCTTTCATACATGTTTTATGGAATACCTACTATTTGTAGGTACTTTAAACCTGTTTTGGGCAATTGTCATACGAAACTTGTTTTTTTGGCGCTCTAGTTCCTCGGAACAGAGTGCTTATCAATTTGCCCAAGTGTCTGTAATTTTGGAATTTTTGGCTGAAAATGGTCTCAAACGATTTGGTTCGACTCACTGATCAAGAATCCGAGTGCGAAATCGATTCTGTCCGGCCGGCCGACCGGCCGTAGGCACGATAACTCTCGAACGAAAGGAGTTAGCGGATTGAAAATTGCAAGGTGGTTTTGGAGCGTAAATATCTCGGACAAGTTCGTTCGATCTATCTGAAATTTAGCATGAAATTGTAGAATCATGACCTTTATACGCATGTGAAGTTTATTATTGACCAGATTACCGCAAAGTGTAAAAAAAAAATTTTGAAAATTTAAAAAAAGTTTTTTCACAATAACTCTCGAACGGAATGAGCTAGGTAGTTGAAATTTTCAGAGTAGGTTAGGGAGATGAAAACCTCGGTTAAGTTCGTTATTGGGCAAAATTGGCCAGATTTAATTCGATTTCTTCCATGGTGCAGTTCTCATTCTCATGATTGCTCATTTAATCTTGATAAATAAACTATTATTTGAATTGAATTTCCTTTATGATGCAGCTCTATCATAAGAATACATTGATATAATTCCCAACTCAGAGAAACCAATACTTTCGGAGATATAATTTGTCTGTTTGAATTAGAGCGCCAGAAAGCTCCTGTCCACAGGGCTTGTACCCATTTTATTATAATTATGTAAAAATATAATGATAAATAATAAGAATAGATAATAAAATAACAGTCAACCAAAATGAGGTTTCCGCATTTTCTCACAGAGCTGTAACTCCTAACATGTATGCTACAAAAAAAAAAATTTACAGAAAAATGTAGGAAATGTCCTCAGTGAGTCGAACCAAAATATATGAGTGCTACAAAACATTTTTTTCAACAATAAATGTAGGAAATTTTCTCCTCTATAACTTTGTATAGAACATCTTTTGCCATGACAGTCACCGTTTTTGAGTTATCACCAAAAAAACAAATTTTTGTACCCAAAATCCAAGATGACGGGTCGAGGGCATGCGCGGAAACATTTTCTGGGGATGTTCTGGAGAACATCGCGTTATCATTTTGCTCAAATGTCTGTAATTTTCGATTTTTTTGCCGCAAATGGTTTCAAACGATTGGGTAAGAGATAAGGACTTGAAATTTTCAGGGTAGGTGGCGTATCCCAATCTTAGACTATAGAAGTAGAGACACAGCATGTAGTATAGAAAGATGATGCCAACATTCAAAATGTTCAGAACTGACCAATCCAATTATAGTACTACATAATGAAGAAATCGATAATAATTGTGCAACGTTCCAAATTCGACGTACCAGTTTGTTAATAGGCCTAATCGGCCCAATGGTTTCCGAGTAATGATTTTTTGAACTTGGTGAGTAGTTGTGAAATACAAACCTAAGGAAGTTTGCGAAATGATGTGAGAATCGTATAACTAGAAAATTTTTAAAACATTATCAAAAGAATATTATTTATGTCACGATAAGCTGAGAACGGAAAGAGATAGCGACATGTTAGGATGTGCATCCAAATGCGACATTTTTTTTTGTTTATAGGCATAATCGGCCTAACGGTTCTGGAGTTATACCCATCTGAAATTTGGTTGTTATTTCCTGAATAACTCAAAAAATACAAAACCGATCCAATTCAAACTTGCTTATTAGTTGTAGAATACCAACGTGAAAATGCTTTCGTGAGGATCACTAGAAAATTTTCAAAAAATTATTGAAAAAAATTCTATATATCAGAAACTATTCGTCCGACGTCGCTCAAATTTTACTAGAGCCTTCAAAACCTAACTCTGCTGCCAAGTTGCAAGTTTTAACATGATCGGATCTATATTGTTGCAGATCGGACCAGCCTTGTCTGAGTTCAGTAGCTCGATGGGTGACCGTTGCCTCGATAACTTTCGAACGAAGAAGATAGGGACTTGCAATTTTCAGGGTAGGTTGCGCATCCGATTGGGAGAGTTAAGTTCGTTTTTAAGCATAATCAGTCCTACGGTTTCGGAGTTATACCCACCTGGAATATTATTGAAGCTTGCCAAATAGTTGTAGAATATCGACCTAAAGACGTGTGTCAAATTGTGTGGGAACCGAAGACCAAGAAAATTAAAAAAAAAATACGAAAAAAAAATTGATTTTAGCACTGACGTGAAGTCAGGAGCTTTTGCGCGTATGTTCTATTGTCAATTCCCCTATATTGGATACCCTTAATCGAATTTACCATGGTAAATTCGATTAAGAGCGAAGCGAATGGACAATAGAACATACGTCACGTCAGTGCTTGAACCAATATTCCATTAGGGCCCCAAGCTTAACAACATATTAAAAAATCGCTACTACCCCACCTTTTACATTCAAAAAACCCCCACGTACTAACTGGACTATACAGGGTGTTCCTAAATTGGAGGTAAAACGAAAAGAGGAGATTCCCTTGATAATTTTAAGAAAAAAAAGTCTCATAAACATGGGACCGCAAACGTTTCGCGTTCGAGTTACAGGGTCCTAAAGTTATAATTTTTTTCAAGTTTTTCTCTTATAGTATCTACCCTTCACAAGATATTCAACTGAAATTTGGCATAAATATTATAATTGATAGTTCACACCATGTGAAATGCCAATTTCGATAGCAAATCTTTAGGGTGATATTTTTTCTGGAACACTGTTACCTGTTTTCCTCCAGAACTTTTATTTGGTGAGCCACTGTTAATTTGAAAGAATATAGAAAGAAGCTTTGTTGTTATACCAAACTGTATGGTCTTTTGTAGTTTTGTCGTATCTTTTACCCATTTCAAGAAAAAAATTGTAAACGATTCTCTCGAAATCCTTAGAAAAATCCAAATTGTCATTAAAAATCTAGTTAGTAAGCTGTGGTGAATAAATTCATTATTAGTTTTTATAGTTATTTTCCCGATATGTAGCAATGAAATAAAGATTCGATAAACTCGTAAAATCATTACAAAAAATGTTTTACTACAAGAAACGTAAAACTTAAAAAATTATCATAACAAAAAACTAAACAACTACAAAGGAACTGAACTACAGCAATCGTTGAGAATTTCATCCCCAACTCTTATACAAGATTCTGTTCTTCTTCTCATAGACGATCGAACTCTTTATAGCACTACCGGAATATTCCAGACGCGCCTATTATACTTTTTCTCAGTTCGTCTACGGTGTTCACTGGCCTTGAGTATAAAGAAATCTAAACTATGTAAGTCTGGGAATCTGGCGGACCATGACTGATGCCTACCCCCCGTCCAATACCCCTGTTTTCATAATTTTCGTTCAAATACTCCCTAGCCAAAACTGAAAAATGAGTAGGACCACCGTCCTGCATGAACCACATTTTACGTCATAGCATAAGAGGTAAATCTTCCAAGAACAAGGGCAAATCGTTTTCTAAGAAATGTCTGTACGATTGACCAGTAAGTCGATCTGCTGAGAAGAAAGGACAAATCAAACAATCGCCCTACACATTTAGTGAAAATTGTTCTTGAAAATGGGTTTCTACAATTTCATGCGGTTTCTCCTCAGCCCGTATGTGTTCATTATGAAAATTTATAATTGAAGTTCTTGAGAAACAGGTTTCATCAGTGAATAGGATTTGGCAATCAAAATGAGGATTGTTCAATAGTCTAATAAGGTACCACTGACAAAAATTAATCCTCGGATGAAAATCTTGAGGCAGAAGAGGTTGCACCCTCTGAATGTGATAAGGATATAGCAAAGAATACCAAAAGAACCGCCAAATAACTTCATGACTGGCATTTAAAAGAACACTATTTTTTCTTGTAGGTACTGGTTCTTGGATGTTCTTCTATTTCGTTCATCATTTTTCGGAGAAAAAGATCCAGATTCTGAGAGACTCCTTTGAATATGAGAGAACATTCGATGATCTGGGTTGTGTTCGGATTAACTCCACGGACTAGAGTAGAGTTTATGAAGGTTTGACAGATTTACTCTGGAGTTTACTCTGACAGTGGCAGAAGGTGCCAATAAAGGAATATAGGTTATGTTGGTTTAAGAAATAACCTATTATTATTGTTTTCTTCACATATATGTAACTCTAATCATAAATGTATATTGTGAGCAGTATATTGAAACTATTAAATTACCTCACAGAACATTCATTAAACAGTAAGACAAAGATACGAGATTTTCCCTGCCATGTCAATTTTGACAGGAGTAAAATGAACTCGGAGTCGAATACTCAGGGTTGTGTTTGAATATTAACTCCGTAGAGTAATATTTACTCCATTGCGTTCGAAAACTGAAAGGTTGAGTAAATTTTACTCTATGACTGTCGTCCGAAAAGTCGGAGTTTTGACTCGGAGTTCATTTTACTCCTGTCAAAATTGACATAACTCATGGGAAGGAAAATCTAGTATCTTTGTCTAACTGTTTTATGAATGTTTTGTGAGGTAATTTAATAGTTTTTATACTGCTCACAATATATATTTATGATTAGAGTTACATATATGCGAAGAAAACAATAATAATAGGATCTTTCTTAAACCAACATAACCTATTTTCCGATATTGGCACCTTCTGTAACTGTCAGTGTCAGTGTCAGAGTAACTCTAGAGTAAATCTGTCAAACCTTCAAAAACTCTACTCTACTCCGTGGAGTTAATTTTCGAACACAACTCAGGGTTGTGTTCGAATATTAACTCCGTAGAGTAAAATTTACTGCATTGCGTTCGAAAACTGAAAGGTTGAGTAAGTTTTACTCTGTGACTGTCTACTCTACTACACAACCCTGGGTTGTGTTCGAATATTAACTCCTTAGAGTAATACTAAATTGTGTTCGAAAACTGAAAGGCTTGGTGAATTTTACTCCATGACTGTCATTCGAAATGTCAGAGTATTCGACTCCGAGTTCATTTTACTTCTTTCAAAATTGACATAACTCATGGGACGGAAAATCTTGTATCTTTTATTCACTGTTTTATAAATGTTCTGTGAGGTAATTAACTCACAGTATATAATAATAAAACTTCATCCATACCGAGCATTTATTTTCATTATATTAGGCGGTACGAAGTTCGCCGGGCCAGCTGGTCATAAATATATATTGTGAGCAATATTAAAACTAACCTAACTTAATAAAAAAAATGCTCGGTATGGATGAAGTTTTATTATTATTTAAGATTAATTGCACATGATGTTGCTTACCTACAAAACAGAGTTTTCCTGAAATACTGGCTATTTATAAGGCTTCAATTTGATATTTACAGACACACACAGTTATGATACAGTCTCTTAATCAATTTAAAGCATTCTGATGAACTTTATTTTTTGTTTTGTTTTGTGGTACCTACGTAAATAAACAAAGATGACGGATTTCCGACGCGCGAACACGCGACGTATAATTGTGGATGCGCCATGTCCACACATCAAAGGAAAAACCAAATTGTTACATTATGAGAATCCATCCAAGTTCCCTATTTAGTTAATGCTTTGTTTGTGGCACAAAACACTTCAATTGTGTACAATTGAGCCGTGATATAAAGAACATCCTGTATAGTAAGGGTTTATTTTCAATGATGTATGCCTCGAAAGTATATTTTTCAACACAATTGAATGAAATTGTGATTGGAGTGAAAAACATCAAGTTGCAATTGACGTTGAAAGAAAAACAGCCCCGTTTGAAAATTTCGGACGAATACATTATGAGGATCCATCCAAGGTATCTATTTAGTTAATGCCGAGGTTAATGCTTTGTTTGTGGCACAAATCAATTCAATTGTGCCGTGATATAAAGAGCATCCTGTATAGTAATGGTTTATTTTCAATGATACCTCGAAAGTATATTTTTTAACACAATTGAATGAAATTGTACGATTGGCGGGAAAAACAGTTTTTTGTAATTGACGATAAAAGAAAAACACCCTGTATGAAAATTTCGGTCAAATACATTATGAGAAACCATCCAAGGTACCTATTTAGTTAATGCTTTGTTTGTGGCACGAATCACTTCAATCGCGTACAATTGTGCCGTGATATAAAGAACACCCTGTATAGTAATGGTTTATTTTTATTGATGTATGTCTCTAAAGTATAATTTTTAACACAATTGAATGAATTGTAAGATTGGCGTCAAAAACAGCAAGTTGCAATTGACGTTGAAAGAAAAACACCATGAATGACAATTTCGGACAAATACACTATGAGAATCCATGCAAGGTGCCTATTTAGTTAATGCATTGTTTGTGGCACAAACCACTTCAATCGTGTACAATTGTGCCATGAGAAAAAGAACACCCTGTATAGTAATGGTTTATTTTCAAGATGTATGACGCGAAAGTATATTTTTTAACACAATTGAATGAAATTGTACGACTATAGCGTGAAAAAGAGCAATTTGCCATTGACGTTAAAAGAAAAACACCCTTTAGACATTTTTATATTTATTCACCTTTCAAACCTTCCCTGGACTTCCACAAATAATTTTTAGCGAGACTAACGAACAGAAATTCATTTTTATATATATCATAGATTAGAGTTACATATATGTGAAGAAAACAATAATAATAGGTTCTTACTTAAACCAAAATAACCTATATTCCGATATTGGCACCTTCTGTCACTGTCAGAGGAAACTCCAGAGTACATCTGTCAAACCTTCAAAACGACAGTCATGGAGTAAAATATACCCAACCTTTCAGTTTTCGAACGCAATTTTGTAAATGTTAAGGCGAAAATTCATGAGACGATTTTGTCGTTCAAAATTTCCCTTCCTATACTTTTTTTCCATGGAAAGACGAAATCGGACGACAGCTTATTTGGAACTGATTTGAAAACATAACCTAATTGAATTCAAATATTACAACTAAATACATGTATAGGTACAACATGAGTACCTAAAGTTCTAGAGTTATCTCTAATAATGATATAAATGCATTAAATCGCAAAAGAGAAACAATCATAGCAGCTCCAATTATGATTGCTAACAAAATAGAAAATATAATAAAAAGAAAATTTTGGGCTGCGTGTTTATAATATAATTGCGGACTGAATTCTAGATCGTATTCCATTGCTTGAAAAAAACCTGTATGCTTTGCATATCCTACTTTCCGCGCGCATGTTCTAGGGGACACATCGCATTATCATTCTGCTGAACTGAGTCGTGCGAAACGTATAATATGAATCGGCCTTAGGAGTGTCCAATAGAGATGAATGGACAATAGAATAAGCGCGCAAAAGCTCCTGATTTCACGTCAGTGTTTGAACCAATTTTAATTTTTGCGGCTGTCAGAGGTATGTTATATATGGTCGGAGGAATACTAGATAATCCAGCATTACAACGTCGTCGAACGACGAGAAAAATTGGCGTTGCGATTTCATCGTCTCATGAATTTTCGCCTTTAATCTACTAATATTCAAACACAACCCTGGCATCACTCTATTGAGATAGCTTTCCATGTAAAGAAGTTCCATTTGCAAGACCATACATGAAACGCATGTCAGTCATGTTGGAATTCGTGAAATTCGGCATGTTTTGATATTAAAATGCAACCACCTTTACTTTTGAAAACACAAAAGTTTATTCACCACTGATAACTATCTGAATTTTTATGACAAATTGTATTTTTCTGAAGAAATCGAGAGAATCGTTCAAATTTTTTTCCTCGAAATCGGTAGTAGATACGACAAAGCTAAAGGAGACCATAAAGTTTAGTATAACAACAAAACTTCTTTTTACATTTTTTCAAATCAACAGTGGCTAAACAAAAAAAGTTCTGGGTGAAAACAGGGACAGTGTTCCAGAAAAAATATCACCCTGTCGATTTGCTATCGAAATTGGCATGTCACATGGTGGAAACTCTATATTGTAATATCTATGCCAAATTTCAGTTGAATATCTTGTGAATTTTAGATATTATGAAAAAAATTGGTTCAAGCACTGACGTGAAGTCAGGAGCTTTTGCGCGTATGTTTGGACACCCTTAATCGAATTTACCATGGTAAATTATGTTGTCCACTCTCTTGTATTGGACACAATTCGAATTTGCCATGGTAAATTCGAATTAAGAGTGTCCAATACAAGAGAATGGACAACATAATTTACCATGGTAAATTCGATTAAGGGTGTCCAATACAGGAGAATGGACAATAGAACATACGCGCAAAAGCTCCTGACTTCACGTCAGTGCTTGAACTAATTTTTTTTTCGTAATTTATTTGAAATTTTCTACGGGCACGGTTCTTCCAAAAAAATTTTTTTTCCGTAATTTTTTTAAAATTTTCTAGGTGTACGGTTCTTAAAAACGTCTTTATGTTGATTTTCTACTACTAGTTACGAAGCTTCAATTCGACCGAATCTTTATTTTTTGAGTTATCGAGGAAATAATATTTCAGGTGGGTATACCTCGGAAACCGTTAGACCGATTATGCCCAAAAACGAACTTAACTCTACCATTCGGATACGCAACCTACCCTGAAAATTGCAAGTCCCTATCTACTTTCGTTCGAAAGTTATCGAGGCAACGGTCACCCATATCTACTGAACTCACACAAGGCTGCTCGAATCTCCAACAATATTTAACCGATCGTGTTGAAACTTAACGCTTGGTAGTAGAGTTAGTTACTAAAGGCTCTCGCAAAATTTCAGCAATTTCAGACGAATAGTTACTGATATATAGAATTTTTTTTTTAATTTTCAATGATTTCTCAAAAATTTTCTAAAAATACTATCGTCACGAAATTTTGCAAGAATTTTCGTGTTGGTATTCTACAACTAATAACCATGTTTCATTTCAATCGGTTCAGTATTTTTCGAGTTAACGAGGAGAAAAAATGGGTTCAAGCCCTGTGGACAGGAGCTTTCTGGCGCTCTAGTTCAAACAGACAAATTATATCTGGTATTGGTTTCTCAGAGTTGGGAATTATATCAATGTATTCATATGATATCACTGCATCATAAAGGAAATTCAATTCAAATAATAGTTTATTAGATAAGTAATAATAAATTACCTTGTAATCGATCAAAAATTTCCTGATCTACGTTCATCAAATTTTCTCCTCTCTCGAACTACAGAATTATCCTTTCAATATTTACGTAATATTTTCAAACATTTTCGGGTGAGGTCCCCGTTGCATCGCTAAAATACGAGTATTTCAACCCCAATATTCTTGAAGTTACAATATTCCCTTCTGTCAAGTTGACTTTATGACAATTCATACAAAGAATATACATAGAATAATTATATCAATCTGTGAAATACGATTTACATTGAAATTTTGAAAAATCATATCTCCGAAAGTATTAGCTTGTTAGAGTTGAAAATGATATGAATGGATTCTTATGATAAAACTGCTTATTAAAAAAAATTTGATTTGGAATTTTTTTTTATTACTCCGAAACCTTCTGTCCGATTTTGCCCAGTAACGAACTTAGCCGAGATATTCATCCCCCAAACCTACTCTGAAAATTTCAACTCTCTAGCTCATTCCGTTCGAGAGTTATCGTGCCTACGGCCGGACCGGCCGGACCGGCCGGACGGCCGGCCGGACAGAATGAATTTCGACCACGGATTCTTGATCAGTGAGTCGAACCAAATCGTTTAAGACCATTTTCATCGAAATATTCGAAAATTACAGACATTTGGGCAAATTGATAAGCACTCAGTTCCGAGGAACTAGAGCGCCAAAAACAACCAAATTTCAGATGGCTATAACTCTAAAACAGTTTGGCCAATTATTCTTATAAACAAACTCAGATGTCACATTCATATACACAACCTAACCTGAAAATTTCAACTCGCTATCTCTTTCCGTTCTCAGGTTATCGAGACATAAAAAATATTTTTTAACAATTTTTTTAAAATTTTCTAGTAATACGATTCTCACAAAATTTCACAAACGTGCTTAGGTTCATAATCTACAACTACTCACCAAGTTTCAATTCGATCGGATTAATATTGGTTGAAAACAAAATTATTACTCGGAAACCATTGGGCCGATTATGCCCATTAACGAACTTGTCCGTCGTATTGAAATGCGCCACCTACCCTGAAAATTTCAAGTCGCTAGCTCTTCCTGTTCTCAAGTTATCGTGGCAACGGCCGGACAGAATAAAATTTGACCTCGAATTCTTCATTGGGGAGTCGAACCAAATCGTTTGAGACCATTTTCGTAAATTCGAAAGTTACTGAAATTTGGGCAAAATGATAACGCGATGTTGCCCAGAACATACGGGCAAAAACTTGAAAACATTTCCGACTTTAACACCCTGTCCGCCGTATTCACAAAGCATTCAATCTCCGTTAAGTCCTAGCTGAGGTCCTCAGTTAAGGATAAATAAGAATCGCAACCTCAGTTAACGTATGCAACGGTGCTGAAACAGGCCTGTTTCACGTTAATTTTCAATTAAACTGAGTTTGCGATTCTTATTTATCCTTAACTGAGGACCTCAGTTAGGACTTAACGGAGATTGAATGCTTTGTGAATACGGCGGTATATCTCGAAAACGATACGTTTGCGATCCCATTTTTATGGGACTTTTTTTTCTTGAAATTACTTAAGGAATCTTCCCTCTTCGTTTGTACCTTCAATTCAGTAACACCCTGTATAGAGACTATGAACTTTGAATGTTCGAACGAAATAAAACTGATCTATTCAGGGTGTGATGTAGTAGGCGGGAATTTCATTTCCGTCCGAAGAGATTCCTTAAAATTTCACAATCGGCCTTCAGACTGAAGCTCTCGAGGAATTTACAACGGCACAGACGCGCTTTCGTCTGTTCGTATCGATCCACCCTTCCAGAGAGAGTCAACACCGTTCTGGAAGAGAGGAAGAAACCTCATTCTGTCATTATATACTAATACCGCAAATTCCGTTGTTCAAAACGATGAAAATGATGGCGTATTCGTGGCAGTGGGAAAACAACCAAAGTGCTCCGTTCGTTAAAGTGTAGCTTTGAAGCTATCGCCTTGTTTCGTGAAGTTTTTTTTTCTTCGATGTCTCTAAAAGCTGGAAGCGAATTCAGGATGTCGATAGTTAGGTCCTACACTGAACCCGAAAGCAGCAGGATGAAGGAGTCGATCTCGACTACGTCCCTTCAGCTTCATGTAAATACATATTACCCTTTCTGTGTTGTCAGTGTTGAGTTTGACGTTTCCCCGCTTCGATCGTGTTCCGTGGAAATTGGGAATTCTTAACCTAAAACTCCACTTGTTGCAGCATGCTGCATGAGTTGATTCAACCATTAAATTATAGGTATAATAAATAATTGGTTTCAAGCCCTGTGGACAGGAGCTTTTTGGCGCTCTTGTTCAAACAAACAAATTATATCTCCGAAATTATTGGTGAAATGCATCATGAAATGAATTATTTTTGAAAAAAGTGTCGTTTAAAAAAAAAGCTCCAAAAATTATCTTACAAAAAAAGAACAATCTGCAATGCTTCAATGCCTTAATGCTTCAAAAATTGTCATTAAATTTATTTATCAAGAATGAATGAGCAATCTGCAATGATTCAACCTCGTGGAATGGGTTGTTGCAACTTGCAACACTCGGTGCATAGTTTTCACAACTCGAAATACCAAAGGAAATTATCATCGAAATGTCTAGAGCAAGGCTGGAGACAATCATAGCAGATTGTCCTTTTATTCCTGATATTTGAGTAGGTAGTGGATTGCGAACAAATTATTTTAATAGTCCAAAATATATTAATAAAATACTTTCCTCTTTTCATAATTTAAAATTCAATAGTTCATACCACTAACACATTCTTTTCTGTATTATGAACCTTAACTCAAGAAAAAATGATTGATACACAAATGTAGATCCATATTTCAGTATTTTTTTGCTAGCAATATTATGCAAATACTGTATTAGGAACATGTCTCGCTACTTAAGGAAGTAAAAGGTAATATTAACCTCAGTGGTCAGCGAACAGTAATTTGTTTTGATGATTCCATTATGTTCTTCTTTCCTATTGCCTCCATAAACTACATCAAAACAGTCTTGTATATATTCACAAATTCAAGAATCGAATACCTACTTGCTTTCGAAGAAAAAATAACAACTATGAATTGACAATCTCTAATAGCTAGAAAAGATGACATTTATGAATAGTGCTCACAGACAGATTATGTGTTCACATTCTGTGAATACTTACGATGTATTATTGAAACTTTGAAATATCATATCTCCGTAAGTATTGGCTTGTGAGAGTCGAAAATGAAAACAATGGATTCTTATGGTGAAACTGCATCTTGAATGAATTTGAATTCAAAAGTTGTAATGTAAAAAAAATTTTTTTTTTCGGTACTCAGAAACTATCAGACCAATTTTGCCCAATAACGAACTCAACCGAGATATTTATTCCTCAAACCTTCTCTGAAAATTTCAACTGTCTAACTCATTCCGTTCGAGAGTTATCGTGTTAACGGCCGGACAGAATCGATTTCGACCACGGATTTTTGATCAGTGAGTCAAACCAAATCGCTCAAGACCATTTTCAGCTAAAAATTACAGACAATTGGGCAAATTGATAAGCACTCTGTTTCGAGGAACAAGGGTGCCAAAAATTGGTTCAAGCACTGACGTGAAGTCAGGAGCTTTTGTGTGTATGTTCTATTGCCCATTCTCTTGTATTGGACTTTCTCAATCGAATTTACCATGGTGAATTCTATTGTCCGTTCTCTTGATTAAGAGTGTCCAATTCAGGAGAACGGACAATTGAATTCATCATGGTAAACTCGATTAAGAGAATCTAATTAGGGATTGCAATCCGACGTGATTTTCAATCCGGCCGGATTAATTTTTCAGACAAATATATCAATCAGAAAAATATCACTTTTCCTGCCTAGGCAGCAAAGTAAGGACTTTCCTGTCTGGGCAGCAAAATGATTATTCTCAATAGTAATAAAACATTTGATATTTTTGGCGCTCTAGTTCCTCGGAACTGAGTGCTTATCAATATGCCCAAATGTCTGTAATTTTCGAATATTTCGATAAAAATGGTCTTAAACGATTTGGTTCGACTCACTGATCAAGAATCCGTGGTCGAAATACATTCTGTCCGGCCGGCCGTCCGGCCGTAGGCACGAGCTACGGCCGTCCGGCCGTAGCACTCTCGAACGGAATGAGCTAGAGAGTTGAAATTTTCAGAGTAGGTTTGAGGGATGAATATCTCGGCTAAGTTCGTTACTGGGCAAAATCGGACAGAAGGTTTAATAAAAAAAATTTTTTTTTTACAGAATAAATTCCAAATTAAATTTTTTTTAATAAGCAGTTTTATCATAAGAATCCATTCATATCATTTTTAACTCTAACAAGCTAATACTTTCGGAGATATGATTTTTCAAAATTTCAATGTAAATCGTATTTCACAGATTGATATAATTATTCTATGTATATTCTATGTATGAATTGTCATAAAGTCAACTTGACAGAAGGGAATATTGTAACTTCAAGAATATTGGGGTTGAAATACTCGTATTTTAGCGATGCAACGGGGACCTCACCCGAAAATGTTTGAAAATATTACGTAAATATTGAAAGCATAATTCTGTAGTTCGAGAGAGGAGAAAATTTTGTGAACGTAGATCAGGAAATTTTTGATCGATTACAAGGTAATTTATTATTTTATACATGTTTTATGGAATACCTACTATTTGTAGGTACTTTAAACCTGTTTTGGGCAATTGTCATACGAAACTTCTTTTTTTGGCGCTCTAGTTCCTCGGAACAGATTGCTTATCAATTTGCCCAAGTGTCTGTAATTTTGGAATTTTTGGCTGAAAATGGTCTCAAATGATTTGGTTCGACTCACTGATCAAGAATCCGAGTGCGAAATCGATTCTGTCCGGCCGACCGGCCGTAGGCACGATAACTCTCGAACGAAAGGAGTTAGCGGATTGAAAATTGCAAGGTGGTTTTGGAGCGTAAACATCTCGGACAAGTTCGTTAATGGGCGAAAACCATCAAGGGGTTTCGGAGTTATGGCCGATTTTAGTAAAAATATTTTTTATGAATATTTCCGAAACCGATCACTCGATCTATCTGAAATTTAGCACCAAATTGTAGAATCATGACCTTTTTACGCATGTGAAGTTTTGTATTGACCAGATTACCGCAAAGTGTCAAAAAAAAAATTTGAAAATGTGGTGCAGTTCTCATTCTCATGATTGCTCATTTAATCTTGATAAATAAACTATTATTTGAATTGAATTTCCTTTTTGATGCAGTTCTATCATATGAATACA